>LR989927.1:8750000-10000000 GCA_905146935.1 Scaeva pyrastri | reverse complement strand
ATCTGATGGTATACTATACATAAGAATTTCTACGAGTACAGCGAGTTCCTATGCCTGTGATGCCCGATGATGGTGTGATGCTGGAAGGAACACTCTAGAAATAGGCATTGCAAATCGTTCCCCATACTATAACAATATGTTTGTACGAGTTCGCGAGTATTGTAGCCATAAAACCTATGTTTATAGTTACATAATGAAAATTGCATCTTGCGCTGGAAGTATGGAACCGTTCGATGCATTCTCAGCCATATGTGTGTGGTTCTTATATGCTCTATCGCGTCATCATCTTTGGCAGTGTATGGTTGTTGTGTGTGTGTTTTGTTTTGCCTTTAGATCATCAATGATGGTGGCATCACGAGTTGAACTTTTAACAGTATGATGAGTATCTTTTGTTCTTTGTAGGGCTAGGATTTGTTCTTTAGATCTTATGCCGCATCGCACAATGGATCCTCAAAGTGGAGAGTTAAATTTAAAAAAAAAAACAAAATGTATTGTTCATACAAATCATATTTGACTAAGTAAGTCTTAAGGCTGAGACAAAGAAAATTACTGAAATACCTAATCATTTTTAATAAAAAATTAAATAACTCTCCAAAATTTGCATTACTTCTTAAAATGTATGTGTCTACAATTTCCGTCAGGATAACAATGTTTGTGAAACATACTATTACATGCGTTAAACATTTTAATTTTTCATAAAGTCTCCAAAGTTGTCTACGAATAATATAATTAATGACCCAAAACAATAGTGGAGACTTATTTTTATTTATTGTTTTGAAACTGCAAGCGTCAAAAGTTTTCTCTTGAGTTTTATTGTAATTTTTAAATGTATTTTAAAGCTTAAGCTGGAAGCTAATTTTGGAGAGATTTTTACAATGAAGCTCAACTCTACTACTTTTTATTTTGACTTATGGTTTATTTTTGGATTTGACTTTTGAGATTTGTTTGATTGTCTTTCATTCTTCAATGTCTTCAACTTATCAGAAATGGATTTAATATTCAAGAACGTATTCTGCCAAAAATGTCACTTCGCTAACTAAAATTCCTTCTTTTTCCAGGTCAAAACTTGGCACATATTACGTCTTAGAATTTCTGGGATTAAATTTCGATGATACCTTACATATAACACTTAATGAAAGACCCTCTACTTAACGGGTTTTAAAAACAGTATTTTACTCATTTTGGCCCCACTGTCTACTGCATCATGATTCCTTTGCGAAATTTGTTTCTCTCTTCGTCATCATAGCTCAACATAAAGACGAAACTTATCACCAGCTAGATATAAAGCGGAGAGTTTTTTTTTGTCAATTTCATATATCCAATCCATACCGAAGATGCCGTGTCGTCGACATCATGATTCTTCTTCTTCTCCGACGGCTAGAGGCAATTCAAATAGGTAAAGAGGTATCTCAAATATTTCCAAGACTTCAACGACAACGACAACATGGAGACTTTTCAAGATATTTTTGTATGTTCATAGGAAAAAAACGAACAAAAAAATATTTAAAATTGTTTCACTTGTAATGAGCCATGAAGTTAAAACTACAATGGACTTCGAATCATCATTGGACCATCGCATCACCATCTCACGGACGAGGACGATGCTGGATACTTGATTCTCGATTCCTGGTTAGTCACACTTTTTTGCCGTTTGATGTTTTATTATTTAACATCAGTGACACGCAGTTCAACGATTTCATTAATTTCTGTTGGGCAAAAGTCGCTTCCTGGTTCTAACGTTCTAAGCCACGATCGACGACGCTCGGAGACAATGTGACTATGACAACGTCAATGACGACAACGACGACCAATAACTGGCGGAAAATGTATTCATTTATGGAAACCATCGAAAGAAATATTCACAAAACAAATTTTCCTAAGTTGAAGGCGGTCAGGCGGTCCCAACCCAACCTAATGGAGCGAGAATAAAAAGAAAAACTCCAATTTCCTTAAAGGCAGATCTTCAAAGATTCTGAAGACATGATCATCATCATCAGTGATGCCGAAGCCGAAGCCGAAGCCGAAGCCAATGCCGATGCCGCACAGCCCAGCAAGTTCGCGCGCAGTAATTATGAGACTATGAATCCATCTCATCACGAACGGAACGCCAAGCTCTTAACTCAAGCCGCCCGCCTCTCTGCTGTGCCCAAGCATTTGCAGCTTTTGTTGCAGATAGTTGTTGAATTGAGCTGCCGCACCATCACCACCATCATCATCCCGAACTCGAACTCCAACAATTGGTCTGTGTGGAATTTCAGGGGTCGTAACGAGCGTCACGATTCTTTATTGGATCATTTCGAAATCGCTTGGTTTTTCAGGTTACTCGTATTTTTCGATGTGAATTGGAGAATTGGAGTCATTGTTATGATTTCTGGTTGTTGCTGAGTTCCGTCAGAGCTCTGAGCTCGGATCAGAGTTAACTTCGACTTTTTATTCGTTACTTTATGTATTTGTCAGATACGAGTACGAGTAGAATGTATCTATAGGTATAGATAGATGCATAGTCAGTAATTTGATTTAATTGCAGAGTATGGTGCGCGAGTTGTAACGACTTCTTGGCGGTACGGCAGTACTCTGGGGATTTGAAGTTGGCTATATAACGTGGCCTACTTTTTAACAGTAAATTGGTGGCTTTTTTTATCATTTGCGAATTAAGGTTTACTTGTCAGTATATTTACATAGAGTTATTGGAGCTTTGAATTTGATGGAGAGTGTATATGTAAATAGATTTGAAAGGCATCTTTATGCTGATGCGATGGTTGAAAGGAATCGCATCAGACATTGGTGAACATAACTTCAATTGGATTAGATTGGACTGCTAACTGGTAAGTGGGTTCGGGCATCACAAAATCGAGTACTATAAAGAGTTAGTAGTTCGGAGTAGTTCTTCTGTCTGTCTTGATGATGGAGAACTCGGTAGACTTTCTCACGAAAAGTTTGTAATTGTACTGCAATCTGCAATACATTGTCGAGAATTCCTAACTTTGTTGTTTCTATAAGTCATGCGCCAAGGAATTAACTTAAGGTTGGAATTATATACACATCTAAAACAAATGTAGATATAGGTGTAGGATGGAAAAGGAGGCACAAAGGTACCTACTTATTTAGTGTTTACTTTAAAGATGAAATGATCTTCTATTTAATTAGATAATAAGGAAGAAATTAACTTAAAAGTCTAGGTTTGAAATTTATTCTAATTTTTTTTGATTATTTTTTGATCTTGTTGTCGGATTGAATGACAACAAACTTAGCTTGAAATTAATTCCTGTCTCAATATCAAATCGGTCTTGTCTTTTGGAAAATTCGAATCAAAGGTGTAGACGAATAGAAAATATCCTCGTATTATAATGAGTCTCTTGTCTAGTTCTCGGGTTCGTTCTCACAAAATGAGTATAATCCTGATTTCATAGTGTCTCTCATAATGTTAACATAAGGTTTTTGCTTAGGTTCATCTCAAAACTCTAGAACTGATGCTGTTATTTGGAGAAGAAGAAATTATAAAATTTTGAGTTATTTAAAAAATTCTAATTTTCGAAGAAATTTGACAGTTTGACTTTGAAAAGATACCTAGACGAGACTGACATTTTCTTAATTCAACGAAATCGGGACAAGCCGACTAAAAGCCATGCTGCCGCTAGGTCTTTTCTCGTACCATCTTTGAGTTGATACTTAGTCACTAAAGAAATATTACTTCACAAAAATTCGAAAAAATAGGAAAAAGTTTTCGATTAATTCTGTTTTATTACACCATCAGCCTTAAATGAGAATCAATTTCTTAAGTTTGCTTATTTCCCTTAATACATTAGTTTGACGACATACATACGTATACAAAAACAAAAATGTTTACAGGAAACTACACCTAAAAGAAAAGAGAAAAGAACTTTTTTGTTTACCAAATTTGTCTCCCTTTTTTTTTCCAGGAAGAAAAAAATGTTTGCCACAAAACAAATCCTCAAACAAAAGCGTTGGTTTTGGGTAACAAATAAAAAAAAAAGGAAAAAATCCTAAAAGCAAAAAAAAAAAAAAATATTATTATACTTTTGTCACTTTAATCCTGTCTCACAGTTTGTTATTCAGATATAAACATCCTTAAAAAAAAAATAGAACCGACACACTTTCTAACACCACCCACACACAGACACATATACAAGGAAAATTTAAGGAAAACTGTAACGTCTGGCATCCAGCTGTTTTCCTTTCATTTTTTTTTTTTTTTTTGTTTGCATACAAATTTAGTTAAAATGTCCTTGACCGTTTTTTTTCCTCTATAAGTATGAGTATAATATAAAAATAGCTGCTAAAGTTTCAGGAAAGATGCATTACATCAGGATGAGGTAATTCTGTTTATGTGTATATCTGTGTATATATACGTAAATATTATTTTTTTTATTTATAAAATATGAATTATATTTTAACCATAACATTAATTCGATAAAAGGTCAGGAAACATTGAGAAAATTTGTTTTGAAAACTTGGTTGTCCTTGGTAAATAATAAATAGGTATGTAAGTAAAGATTTTCGTTTGATCTAATTTTAACGAAGGACTTCTTTTCCAGATGATTAGGGAACAAAAAAAAATCTCATGAAAAGTTTAAGGAAAATATAATTGATATATTGAATGAGAATAAAAATAGGATTTGTTGTGTAAATTGAGGTGACAGGTTTTTTTGAGATTGAAAAGATGTAAGAAAATATTGTTTGTACACGTTTTCTACACTTGGTATAAATTAAAAATGTTTAAATTATGAAATTTTGGGTTTTCAACCTTTAAATGGTTGTACGCAGTTCTTAACACAGGACTCAAAAAGTTAAAGTAAATTGTCATTAATTTGACAGTGATCTATGCTTTGTAATCATTTTTCGAACTTTTATAAAAATTAAAAAATCGATATTATCTTGAAACAGTGCGGAGTTAAAAAAATTAAAAATGTCATATAGAAGAACACTACAATTTAACAGAATATTGTCCTTATATCATTACGAGTATACTTTATTTTAAAAGTTTTTAAAGAGCATACAAACATATATTGAAGTATTTACATATTATTACATAATAATATATACATATGTATGCAACCACACATCAAATAAAATATTTTTTTCATATAAAATATAAATTGAAAAGAAATTATTTTATAACGTATTCACATAATTTATCAAGAACTTGAATGAAGTACACAACTTACCTTTACCAATTCGTAAGGTAAATTAAGATAAATAAATTAACATTTCGTTGAAAGCTTTTCCGGGAACTGCCATAAAGAAAAAAACTCATTCAAGAATTTCACACAGAATTTAAAAATGTATGTATGCACTTATAAACGAGTATATGGTATTTTACTTCAAGTACTTACGAATTTTTGTAAATGTTGTAATGGCATCTTATATAAACACATATTCAATTCGATTCTTTATAATTTAAATATTTTGTTCTTAAAAATATGGAAAATTTTATTTTCAGAATTGACACAAATGTCGACTTAAACACTATTCACCCAAACCAGACAAATATCAAGAATAATAATATATACTCTCAATAGTAGATGAATTTTTTCACTTTAAAGATGTTTTGTCAAATTGAACACAATTCTTTTTACAGGCAAACCATTTACAGTCTGAGAAAAAAGTACAGATCAAAATTTAAAGAAGCATAAAATGTAAGAATGTATGCTTTTACGTTTTCTTAAAGAACCAATCAATAGATTTACTCTGGCGTATGAGCACTTTTTTTAATTCATTTAATTTTTAACTAATCTTTCTCAATGCAACAAAAATATTTAACATGGTAATAAATATTCAATTATTTTTAAAAAAATATGTTTTACTAGCGGCTCATCCCAGCTTCGCACGGAATACATAGATAGTAACAGAAATAAATTGTAGTTTTTGAGTTGAATCAAAATTCTGTTTATCTTTTGTCCTATTCCAGACTATAGTCTATCTCCAGACTATAGTCTATATCATCCAAATTCGTTCAGCCGTTTGGATGCCATTTAGAAACAAACAACCATACATCTAAGCTTTCACATTTATAATATATACGTATGTAAGTAGGATTACAGAACCAAAAATCTCATAGACAAGTGGCTGATTAATAGAAATGCAAAAACAACATCCTACAATACATGTCGTAGGTATTTGCTTTTAAAACTTTGATTCCACCAAAAACATAAATACAAGATATGATTTTTTTAAGTTCCATTTGGTTTTTTACCATGTTTCCATTTCCTCACGCCTCCTGAAGGCAAAATCTTAAAATTAAATCTTGTTTAACCTCCACCAACCTACCAAATTTTGGCACTCTACAAAAATCAGATATGTCAATATAAATCAGAACTATTAAATGAAAAGTGATTGAATGCCACGCCCTCTTTTTAACAAATATCAAGTTTAAACTCCCATAACTCTACTAAATGTCAAAACTAAGGGATCTAACGGACACAATGCCTCCAATGTCAGTAACAGTCAAAATGTCATTTTTTTTATTTTTGTAAGAAATTTCAAGATTTTATCGGAATGTGTTTGAACATTTTGGTGTCTGACTGAGAGTCTGCAAATTACGGGTTTTCAAGTACTCGTACTGTGTATTAAAATTTAATTATGTTTATGTCCTCAATGAGCTAAGCAAATATTATGCGTTTGAAACTTTTGATTATATGGGTCCTGAAATGAGTCGGGGTTCGAAAATCAGCAAAATTTTAAGTCTTCTTCCTTGAACTATAAAAAAATTAAAAACATTGTATCGCTATTCTTTCTTTTGAAAAAGGTGGCAACCCTTTGACGACTTTAAAATAAAAAATGTTCATTGCACCCAGTCCATCTCCGAATTCAGAAATAGGTTAGGAGATGTCTGCTGCATCTGATGATGACAAATTTCACGTAGAGGGTTCATCAGAAGTTGAAAAATATGAAAAGTCCTCTTTGATATTATTTGGCTCAAAAAAGTACGTATACGCCGTGGAGAACCATTAATTTAATATGTATGTTTTTTGTTTATTTTTAATCAAATTGCAGCATATTCATATTTATTAATTTGACACGCAATACTGACAGAAATGCTATAAGCAAAAATGACATATGATAGTTATAATAGTGAACTGCAAACATTAGCATTGTGTTGAGCTACATTTTTACTTAAATTTTCAGCTGTCAAATTGTTTGGAGTTTCCAACTATTTTCTTTGAATCCTGTGACACAAAAGATGATTGTTTTTACATAAATCTTAAAATTTACAAAAAATCATAAAAGTAAAACATGACCCTTAGGAGAATTATATTTCAAAATAGAAGTTAAAAGGACTCTTGTCGAAAATACACACACACAACTCCCACTCCTTCAATCACTACAAATATGAACCGGAAATATATTCCCACGTGAAAAACCAAATATCAAAAAGAGTTGTAGAAACATTTCCTCGTTTCACCCTCTCTCTCTCTCTTTTCCGCTCTCTCTCTCTCTCTCTCTCTGTCTAATGGCAAAAACTTTAAATTGGCGGTTTTGTTAGGGAAAATTTTGGTTGGAGCTTTTGCGCGTATGAAGTGCACTTCAACCAAAAACTGAAAATAAATCTGATACCAGAGGCAAAACCTATATATGAGTCGAAATAGGTGGTCCAGAATCAAGTAGCACCTTATACTTCGCCTACTTACGAGTAGTACCTAGACGAGTACACGTCATGAGTTTCCAGGATAGGAAAAGGGCAAATTTTGGTTGTGAATTGCTATCGACTTAAATTTCCGTGGTAATCATTTAGCGGTATATAAAATGAGAGCAAGCCATCGGCTTTTGTTTGGGAATTTTTTGGGTTAGCTCAAAAAAAAAAACAAAAACAACAACAACAACTGAGTATAAAGCCTCTATGTGATTTTTTAGGTTACTCTACACATCTACAAAAATACCCATTGACATAGATTCCTGTGTAGAAATGAAATAGTAACCTCGATGTTAAATTTAAAGTGAAGTGTTTCGGTGTTGATTGAGAAAAGGGAGCAAAAAAAGCAAAACTACATTTGTACTGTAAATTCATTCAAAGTGGGAATTCTGTTACATTGTTTTCGTTATTTAATTTTGAAGTTGAAGACTTCTTCAATAAACGTTCCAATTCCATCAGATACCTGAACAACAATGACTCAATTTAAATTGAATAAAGAGTCGAATGCCAATAGGTAATCAAACATAGAATAATTTTCAAAATAACTATAATGGGTATACCTGTCAAACTTTCACCGCACAGATTGTTCAATTTAAAAAAGAGAATCCCTCTTTCATAAATTCCGTTCCCAAAGTCAAATCCGAAGATTCTTTGAAAAGAGGTTCACCTCTAAAAAAAAAAGAAAAAAATTTGCCACAAAACTTTTCAACGTCACAAGACCTATAGAACGGGTATCTAGCACAACTTTGCAAATTACAGTTATTTGCTCTCAGTTGCCGAACAAAAATCAAAAAAAAAAAAGAAGAAAATGAACAAAACTGTAACACTTTAACCCGCCCAATAGCAAAACCATCGCATCGTGGATAAAAATGTATCCTTCTTCCTCAAGTCCAAGCACCGTATCCCGCCGCACCGCTTATACCGGCGATATTCCGCCATTCAGCCAGCCATCATCCATGCCGGAGAAGTGTCTGTAGATGATAATGTTGATGCGGTGAAAGAATGTCGCCCATCGATTCGCGTCGATCCATCTCGATGTTCACTCGCCATCGTCGTCGTCATCGTAGTCGTAGTCGTCCATCCGTCTATTGCCAGCTTTCGCATAACTTTGAAGAGTTAGATTCCCCCAAACCATAAAACAGCAAGTTCCGTTCACAATTTCACTTGAGTCTTGAATCTAGAGCAGAGTTCCAGCAGCCGCGTTCTCTCTGAACGGAACTCCTATACGAACCTGAAAATTTTGCTCGCAAAGCCCGCGAACGCCATCGCCATGGCCACTGCTACAGCGACCGCACCGCACCGGCCAAAATGTTATTATTATCCAATTAAAAATTTATTATTACGGCTCTTATAAATGCTCGGCTGGTTCTGACTGCTTTTCCATTTGATTGCAGGGTTTCACGCCATCAACGGCTCATACCCAGAGAGAGGTGTATTAAGACGACTTGGAATGGACAGTATACGCTCGAATCGCCATCACCACCGAGCCGAGGGATAGCTATAGACCACGGCAATAATCATGAATCGTTAAGCTATATTTTAGTTTAGCTGGAAGTTAAGCGCGCGGAGTCCTAAGCTATTTAGATACTCAGGTTCGGAATATAAACAAAAAGATACAAAACTCTTTACGAGTATCTTTTATAGACTCTCCGTGTTCGTGATGATGATGATGGTCGGTTTGGTTTGGTTTGGATTTGTCGCTTGACCGACGACGACGACGAACGACCACGACTATACGGACACAACGATGACGATGACGATGATGATGGAGAAGGCGGGGTGAGCTCCAACAGTCTGTTGCAAGTAGACCGCGAAATGTTTCTATCTTCACAGAAAACTAACCTTTGGGGCTGCTGTTGCTCCTGCGCTGGTGATCTTGGTGAGAAGTGCGCGAGAAACCAAGATCAGTGGGGCGGATAGGTCCGGTTTTTCGCTTTTTTGTGTGGTTCCCGTGGTTTGAGTGTAGCTCGGAGCTCATATCCATACCAAGATAGATATAACCATACTCCTTTAGATCGGTAAGTCGTTTGTTACAGTTATTTATGAACATATCGACCGACGCGACGCGACGGACAAACATAAAGACGCGACGGGAGGGTGTTGCTATTTTAATTGGTCTATGATGTTCAGCGATTATGAAGATGATCATCATGCAGCCTTAGATGAGGGTTAGATACGAGTATGTACGACTGGACTTTGTGTAGGTACCATACCATCGTCGCGCCACCGTACTGCTCTCATACTGAGCCTAAGTTGAGTGTTTGTAATTTTTATTATGATTATAGACGATGAATTATGATTACATTAATTTCCAGAGAAAACGATAAGGAACTGAATGAAGATATTTTGTTTTTGTGGCTTTAGATGGGCACATGCATTTGTGTTAATAACATAAGTACTGGTGGCAATATTTATTTTACTTTGGATCCGAACTATTACATTTAAACGTTATTGCAGGCATTAGAATGGACAAGTTCAAGAAATGTTCAATGAGCAAAGAAATATTAACAATTTCAAACTAAACATCTTGAAATACATAATTTTTGTAAGACTTAAAAGACTGAAAAGATTGGTTCAAGCTTCGGAAACAGTAGTATATATCATGGCTTGAAAGACTTACAATTTCTATAGCGTCTTTTGTGCATTTTTCTTTTCCCTATGTAAGTGCACTTTCCCGAAGGATAGGCTTAGAAGTGCTTGGCTTTTGATAGTGATCTTCTGCTTTCAGAAAAAAACTTGATCAACTAATTCGGATCAAATTTCTGTGTTAAAACTTGGATCTTCTGCCCAAAATCCTTTGAAATTTTTACAGTTGCATACAGTAGGTGTATTTTAAACGAAAAACTGTTAACAGAAGTTACAAGCTCTTCACAGATGTTCTAGAAGTGGTAAATGACAGCGCACTTCCTGGATAGTCCAATACAATCGAAACACTGAAGTGGTGACAAAAATAATATAAAGAACTATCATATCACTATTAAAAAAATTCAGGAAGAAGAAGACTAATCAATTGGATCATGCCATTATATTTTTTCGAATATTTGGGGTCAATTTTCATCAAAAATATATAAAAACTGTCAGTCTCTGAAAAATGACTCTTAAATAGCCAGTAAAACAAACGAATACAGAGAAATTAATTGATACAAATACAACTCCATTTTCAAAATGTTTTCCGCTAAAATGGAAAAATGGCTCCTGAGTGGAACTTCTAAAACAAAAACTAAAAAATGTCGCATTTTAATGAAGTGGCACAATATAAACTCAATATTGCAAAGACGAATTTTTATCAGTTCTAAACGGTACCATCATCAAACATTAAATTTTTATTATCAAGTCTAGTTTGACAGAAGTTATACAAATTGACAAAACGCCATCTATTAGCGAGAAAAGAAATTGAAATATAAATTCTCATTATCAAGGATTGTGTTTGCTTTCTTCAGGACAAGCGGTCTGATACAAGAATTGAATCAGGGTACGTGTTGGTCTTCCGGTCATACGATGTGGCAATAAATACGGAACACATCCCTCCTCAGCCAACATCCCGACTCCTGTGATATCCAAATGTGCCCAATCGATACAAGGTACAAATTGCTGAAAATGATCAGAAAAAAGTAAAAATTGTCCTAAAATTTTTATTTGACAGAAGATATGACTTACATGTAAGACTGCTGCAGCAATACACGATGAAGCTGGTCCCCAGCCCTTGTTGCTTATATCAAAAGCCATGTTTTCTGTAAGGAAGACCGTTGTAAAAGGGTTTTTTAAAAGCCATTTTTAATTCAAGACTCACGTGCTACCAAATTCTTGTAGTAATTCCACAAGGGCATTCGCCACATTCGATCTCCAGTCAAAATTCCAGCTTTTTTAAAGCCCTCCCAAATTTCATTCGAATTGGAGAACACTCCACAAGCTCCTCCGGCGAATGCACTCTTGACACCACTTGCCATTGTTCCCACGTCCAACACCAAACGAGGCTTGTGAGTATTTTGGCCATAGACAAGTGGATCAGCCATTGCGATCACTCCAATTCGGTCACATTCCTAAAAATATACCAAAGATCATGATGAAGCACCATTCAAAGACCAAATTTGACGATCAGACCTCTACTGCCAAAGTTTTACTATTAAGACAGGTTACAACGTCTCCCGGCTTACAGCACAGTCCAGATGGCATATTCTCACAAAGGGGAATAATGGCAGCTATATTGATGGGTAACGATAAAGCTGCAGCTGCACGAATTGCAGCAACTACCACACCAGCTCCGGCCATCGAGCCTCTGAAATGGTTCATGGGCTTGGAGCGCAATGACAGGCCGCCGCTGAAAACCAGAATCATTTAAGTGAACTTAGTCGGAAGTCAAAATTAAACTCACCTGTCAAAGGTGATACCCTTTCCAACAATCAACACTGGCTTGTCCTCGGGCGAGGTTCCACAATAGCTGATCTCAAGGAACACCGGTGGCTCACATGAACCCTTGGCAACCATTAGGAACGAATTCAAGTGATTTGCCTCTATCCAATTGATAGTCCTCACTTCAACCGTCACTCCACACGGACAAAGAGCATCAACCGCAGCCTGGGCAAAGGCAGTTGGAGTCATTTGATTAGCCGGGGCATCGGAGAGCTTTCTGGCTAGGTTTTGGGCTTCTCCCTTGAAAAGACCCCGTGTCCAGGCGTCAATTTCAGGAGACTCGAACAGACACAACTGCGGTGTTATCATTCGTTTATTCTTTTGCTTATTGTCCTGATAGCGGTAAATGGAAATAGCTGCTCCTTCGGCTACTTGCTCGGGGTATTCCATTGCATCAACATGCACTTCAGTGCAGCCCAAAAGCTGAAGTTCCCGAGCACCGATCCCGGCACAGACTCTGGCATTTTCCATGCCCTCTTCTATGACTTCGGTGCTATCGTATTCGGCACCTTCTGGACCGAGACCAATAACAGCCACCGATTGAAACTCCGGATCGACATTTTGGAAAACTTTACCCTTGCCTAAGGCTCCACTGATGCTAGTTCTGTTGGATGTCAAGAAACATTAAAACGGTTAAAATAAAGTAGTTGATCATCTTAGCCTTACTCTTGGATCAAACCATTAAGCTTTCCATGTGTCTTATCATCAAATTTCTCCCCAATGGGAGTCAGCTTTGGAGGCCTTTCTCCTTCCTTCTCGTACAATCCCAACACCAAGCCTTTCTGTAAAATGATTTAAATGTAAACGTTCTTCCTTAAGGAACTACAAAATTTTCTCACCACAGGAGCTTTTGAAATCTCACCCTGATTTGAATACCTAGCAAATGGGGTTTTTGCATTTGGAAATGAAGATTTCTTCGAAAGTCGTGAAAACTTTAAAATTTGAGCCGGTCTTAAACGTTGCAACATTTTGGCTTAAATATTTTCGAAAATATTTAGAACTTTTTGAAAAACTCGACTAAAATTTGTTTTGTATGTAGAAAAAAATACACGATTGATGAAAAATAATATTTCCAATAAAAATAAAAATTGATTTCTATTTAATAGAATACTTGAGAGTTTTTTTTAGTATAATTCAAAACTGGGGTAGGATTTGAATACAGTGAAACATTTTGTCCGACAGAAAATCGGGGAATAATTCTCAGCACTGGAAGGATTAAGAAGTTTGAGCCAACGTGATCTTATATCGTATGTTACCAAAATAGGTGGGATAATAATGCCAAAAACCGTATTGTTTTTAGAAGGTCTTTCAAACCTTATTTAAGTGTTAAATTTCAAACCGCAGGTTTTAAGGCTTGAAAATGTCCATTTGTGGGTTAAACATTATTCTGCCTTTGCATTTGAACATAGAAAAACAATCCCAGTTTTGACCAAAAAATCAAGCAAATTTTTCGACGAACTCCTACATCAAGTGATTCATGGAAAGGACGAATTTGATAAAAGGCTTAAATTAAAATAAGTTGCAAAACAAAAAAAATCGCCTTTCAACGTATTTGGTTTACCCACCTACATATTTGCAATTAATCTCTGTGAACAAACAACATCCGATACTCAAACACATACATAAAAGAAAACAATTAATTGAAGGACTCTTCTCTGAAAATTAAAAAAAAAAATATTTAACTTTTTTTTTTGTATGTCGAAACTCAAACTCGTATCCTTGAATATACCATCAATTGTATGAACTTTACAAATCGTTCAATTTGTAAATTTCCAACATGAAAATTTTCAGAATGCTTCAATGCACTTTTACACTTTTCCATACACACAACATACACAACACACACACATACACAACAAAACAATAGTGATGGGTGCTCTATTAACCAATCTGGGTCATGCTTTTATTTTTCAACTAAGATTATTTAATATACGAAAAAAGTATGTGTTCAAAAATGTTCGCTTGAAAATACAAAATGCTTTCAATTAATTTTCAAAATACACACAAACGCATGGTGAAGGTAGGCGGAGGTACTCATATACCTAAAAAAAAATAAAATGTCGGTTTGTATTCCCAACACAATATTTTGTTCGAATTTCATAAAATGTGTGTGAATTTTTTCCTACAATGGCTCTGGAAGAGGATTCAAGTTCTTTCGAAAATCGAGTGCAAAAAAAAAAGAAAGAATATTTTTAAAAGTCGATTTAAACGATCTCCATATCGGACAAAAAGTTCGACAAAAAGAAAAAAAAAACGCTTTTGGATGAAAATATTGCGTTCATCCAGAGAGTCGTCGAACATCAACACAAACACACACAAGGAAACAAGGATAAACGACGACGACGACAACACACGGCGGCGGCGACTGGACTCTACGTGGCTCATTGTCGGTCAGTTGGTCAATTCGATGGCTGATGAAGCTGAATGAAATGCTGCCTGGACCTGGATTGGATGCATTCAACAAGGCTACGCTGGCGCTGCTGGCCGCTACTTACTCTTGTCCGCATCATGCCAATGCCCTTTAATTGAACAGGAAATGTATTGCATTGGATTGAAAGCTTTTTTACTTTTAAAGAAACTGGAAACTGGAAAAAAGTAGTTTAACACCCACTCCACACTCGGATCCATATTGGATGTTATTCTTCCACGGAAACAATGAGAATTCTGAATATGAATGAGTGCGGATTGCGGAGTGGTTCAACGATCCGACATGCATACAGCATACATCTATGTATATAATCGGAACTCGGAAGCAGACACAGACACACGCTAAATGGACAATCGAATACAACATAACGCACATGATGGATGGAATAGGGTTGCCATTAGGAGATTATTTTGAAACACAACAATATGAAAGGTTGAGACAGACTTCTTAAGTTTTTGAATTCATTATTTTTGACGTTTTAATCGAGCTTGCGTGTGTGAATGGAAACAGTGTGAACCCGGTTCAAAAAGTCAAAAGTGACACATCCGTTTGTGACAGCTGAAGTATAGGGCATATGTCAACAGGCTTCTTTTTGAACGTCAAATTCTGTATTGAATTAGCAACAAATTTGTTTAAGTTCGATTTAACTCAGTTTTAACCACTTTTTGTTTTTTTTTTTGTTTGTGTGTTTGACGTTGACAGATCTAAATTGATCCATCTGTCAGTTGTCAAAAATGCTAAATTTGTAGTTTTAAAAGTTCAATAACAATGTTTTCCAGTCAAACTGATGAGATGTTTTTAATTAGCAATTCAAAATTTTTTTCCTGTCCCTTGCTAAGTCTATTTCACAACCCCATTACGTCTCAAGTTTCCAAATGTCACCTTGAGATCCAGGAAATGATCTTTCTTGGATCAACAAAAATGAAAATTTTTATTTTTAAAATCAATTTTCCGTAGGATTTTTTATCCGTTAAAGTCTTAGCTAAATTTCAACCAAATTTGACAGCTTTAAATATGAACAAAAAACCATAATCTGACATATAAATAGTAACAAGGGGGAAACTATTTAGCACATTTTAACAACTCTGTGTTCTTTCCCGCATGTTTTACACAAGCCTAACAATGGCAACCCTACAATTCGAAAAATTAAGGATGCATATGTTAAACATATATGGTACGAGTATATGAATGAATGCATTCATCCGGATGTAATTGTCAGGAATTAATAATGACACACTCGATGGTTCGGTGGCTTGAAGTTACATTAATGAAAAAAAAGGAACAAAACTTGAGCAAGCTTTTAAAGAATTGCATACCTAGGAGATATAGAGGTTTACCGTAGGAGAAAAGTTTATATGTACTATGTACATTCAAAGAAAAATACCACATTTATGTATGTGTACAATGGAGTTATTGTACATCACAACGTCAAGTCGTCAAAGTGATGCATATAGATTCCACCCGACCACCATCATGTCACGTCGCCGTCGTCGTCGTCGCCATCGTTGTGTGCCGACGTTGTTCCTTTGCTTTATTGGATGCCATCGCATCATCATTATTACGGTTCAACTTCGTGCAAGTTTTTTATTTTTACATTTTTTTTTTCTAATGTCCTAAAGCATGTTCCATTCTTATTTTTCAGAGATCCAGAGACTGTCAACGTTGAGACCACCAACGAGATAAATAGTTAGATACTTTATACAGGTTGTAGATACGTTGTAGCATTTTTCTAAGCCTTTAAGTATCTGTGGCATGATGAGGCTTTAACAACTATTACAGCCAACAACAACAGCAACTGGATTTCTGTGGTGATGGTGCTTTTCGTCTCTGGTATTGTATAGCTTCAGTTTGTTACTCAATCAATGACTCTTAACCAAATAATCGCTGATCGTGAATATACCCATGAAGTGGTGCTGCATGGTGCATCCAATGGATATCAACTTTTTAGTCAAGATGTTTGCAAATTTTTCTTACCTAAATTATTTGATTTGGAACATATCTCAATTTTTGATCCAACGGATTGAGTTTTTTTTTGTAGTGCCGTGATGAGGTTAAATCAGTTTGGCTTGGACTGATTAGTTTCCTGCTTCGACATTGCGTGACGAAGAATGTCATGTTGTGAAAAATTACATGTTGCCAATATCAAATCTTTCTTTCTTTGGCGAAGTCCATTGCTTACGACCCTTTAAAGAAGATGATAATATTTTATTCATTTCAAAAGAGTGAAACATGAGATTGAATCTTGAGGGTAATTTTGGTTGCCTTAGGACATGTTTCTGTGGAATACACTATTATGCCAGATTGAGAATAATCATTTTTATTTTGTCTTCCAAGAAGTTCTTCATAACTAATTTTTTGATGAACATTTTGGAAAGGGTTTTACTCGTATATAGGTTTTATGGAAGGAGATTTGCATATGTTCATAATATGGACACAAATATTTCGTAGTATTAAAAAAATATACTTATAGGGATTTGAATTGAGGCAATTTCGACAGCATATGCCAAGTTGAATGTCTAAATTCTATCGCTTTTTGAAAATTCCCGATTTGTCTTAAATTGGAATTTGTACTAAACATGGCCCAACTTTGCAGTCAAACATATTAAAATCCCAGACTTTTTGCCTATAAAATCCCTACTTTATATTCTTGATTGAAAAATAAGAAGTCTTAGATATTTGAAAATCTTTCAGAAGAATGTTCGATTTTTTTTCAAAATTGAAAGAACTACATTTTTTTGAGAGTTCCAATAATTTCTAACGAAGTTGAACCCATCGTTCTCTTACTAAGTACATGTCAAAATTTGTGTCCTCCTTTGTATCCTGTCGAATTGCTACTTTGTATGGGATTTGCACCTGTTGTCATTAAATCTGGCTTTGTATAATTTCTACTTGTTCAAAAAAAACAAAAAATGATAATCAAATGCAACCTCTTCTTCATCTAGGTACTGATAAAAAAGTCATTTTCTAGCTCACATATACAACTCTAAGAGCTTAACTTAGCCAACAAACGTGTACTTCCTTGGATGTACCTATTTCCACTTGCGACTTATGCACTTGTCACCTGTCTTCAGTCACACAAATACTAGTTTATCTACAGAACCATCCAGTTTAGCAGTTGACATTTAAGTGACACTTCAACGATTCACACTCTATACTCGTACATATCTTTCTACCTACTCTAACCTCTTTTAGCACAACATATCTATACCCATATAGAAATGACTTTTCAATTTCCTGTCACACTCAAAGACTAACTTTGTGAAATAAATCCTGTTCCTCTATAACAACTATGTAGCTAATCCATATCCAAATCACCATTCCGGCCATTACCTTGTCCACCTAATCCCAGATCACACATTTTTATAACCCAACAAAATGTTCTCCATAAACTAAAAATATATGATAAACAATCGGTGGAATGGCGCAAAAAAAAAAACCCACATTACACCTCCAGCTGTAGAGCAATAGCATCAGCGAAGCAGCGCCTCATTCTGATTCCAATCCCCAACAGGCCATCCAACCAGCCAACCGCCCAACCACATCCGTATGGCGTCCAAGACGCTGAAGACAAGACAAGACCGATCGACCTAAGCCAAGAACTCGATCTTCCAGATTGTGAAAATGTAATTTTCATTGAACGAACGCACAACACAACATCACTCCACTCTATTCCCGAACAAAAAACAGGAACAAAAAGAAGATGAAAATCAAAAACTCGATCGCTTGGTGCGAAGTGCCAGGGAAACCGCAAACATATACACAAAGAAAAAAAAACATGGACCTGGTAATGATATTCCATTGGAACTCTCTTGCAGCTTGGCTGATTCTTGGCTTCACGTTCGTCGTCGCGTTGTCGATGTCGGCCCTCAGTCATCGCCTCCTCTAGGCTGACCACATTCCAGGTGGTAGATTGTACCGCCATCCAAGTGGGTATTAACCGCGGACAATTTCTAAGGCGTTGAATCTATTACCCCACAGATAGTAATGGCAGCTGCAATCGACACAAATACACTAACACTCGCACTCGCACTCACCAAAACCCCAAAAGACATCAGCTTTAACAGTTCCTCCGGCTCTATAAGCTCCAGCAGCTCCATGGCTAACGTATATAAGAACCACCATTTAACAAGTCGCGGAAAAGGTGCAATTCTCTGCGCTCCAATTAAGTTGAACTTGGTTTTGAGATGATAGGATAGGATAGAGGCGCATAAGATTGGATATACCTCCTTGTTCTTTCCATGCTGCATGGTGCACCGGGCAGGCCACAATGATCAAAGTCAGTCGTCTTGTCCAACCGAGCCAACATATAGAGACAGTAAGACAAGACAACGAACGTTTGTATGAAGCAGGAAGAAATCAGATTCCTCACTAAGAAGTGTTTATACAATTTCCTATGAATTGGAGACTTCAATTGACTGAACGACAAACGTGGAAAGAGGTGGAGATGAAGGTTTTATAGTAGCAAAAGAAGCAGCAGCGGCAGAAGCACAACATAACAATTTAACTCCACCCTTGAGGTTTTAACTTTTTTGTTTCTTTTTTTTTTCTTAACCTGATGTGGGCTCAAGGTAAGGTCTCGAGGTTTTGTTTTTCATCCTAAGGCGAAGGTCTAAAGGGACAAATCTTGTATTCACCATTTTCTACAAATAAAATTTTTTTTTATATATTTCCAAGTAGGTAATCAACTTAAAATATTTCATCCTATGTAGAATCTTGTAATCTCGGTTTAAAGCTAATGTCTCCACTTCTGCCAATGTCTCCAAACCCTGTGACTTCAATCCTAATATCTCAGCATGAAGATTACTAACAACAATAAGTTCAGCTGGTATTAAAAATAGAAACATTTTTCCTGACTTTCGATCCTTAATTTCCAAATGTCTCCTATTTATCAATATCTCCAAATCTCTGGACGTCATTTCAAAGGCCACAGATTGAGTTTTGCAGCAGCTTTCAACTCGTAAAATTGAAACAAGACAATATGTTTCCAAATATTGAATTCATTCTTTAATGTCTCCAATTTGATTTAATCTCCACATTTCTAAACTTCAAACTTTATGACTTAACAATTCTCCTCTTCGACATAGGATATGTGCTGATTTGTGTCTTATTTATGTCTCCAAGACGTAATGTCTCCTTTTTTGCAGAATATAAATTCAATATTGTTTAAGTATTTTAAAAAAAAAAAAAAAGTGTTAAGCAAGTTGCTAAGACCCTTGAAGATATCTTATAGGTACCTTTATAGAACCTCTTTTCCCGAGACATTTGCGACATGCGAATGAATTACAATTATGTGTCACACTCGAGTGGTTTGCTTCAAGTTAAGTGTCTTCCTTTAACTACTTCTAATTCGTTGGTCATACCATCTATCCAACCAACCAACAAACCTTTAAAAAAAAAAGACCAGAGCTCCATACCTATAGACCAACTCTATGGGAACTTGTCTGCACTACTGATGGCAACATCAGGCCTTTCTTAAAGCCGCGCTTTTATACGTATACGAAGTTGCAAAAAGGAAAATATGTTAATGACTCAAAAGTCACAATGTATTGTGTACCTCGTGTGTAGAGTACTGTGCTCTGACGTTTCTGGATTGAATGCTGTCTTGTATGTCAAACTGACAGGCAGCCAAAGTCGCTGTCTTTGTCTCAGGGGAGATTATAGCGAGGGATAGTTGATCAGCGGCTTAAGTATGGTCGCCTTTGATCCTTTTGTCGGTGGCCGGCCGGCATGGCGACGACGACGACGCGATGACAGCGTGCTTCACACAATTGCACTGTATGTGTCAAATGGCGGAAAATTCGATTCTAATCAGGAGGAGGAAAAAAAAAGATTTTCTTGCAACTCCTTGCAGGTGTTGAAATAAAATTTCTTAACGCTTTTTTTATTTGTCAATGTGAGTACAATTTTTGTCAACTAATTTAACATAGTTAATTAAACACCAGCGGGACCTGTTGGACCTACAGGTCCGATGGGTCCTACAGGTCCAATCGGACCAGGTGGTCCAATATCTCCTCTCGGTCCACGATTACCACGGTTTCCTGGAGGACCAGATTGTCCAGGTGGTCCGGTTAGGCCCCGTGATCCTCGAGGTCCTGCAGGTCCAACTGGTCCAGGTAATCCTACCAATCCGTCAAAACCACGTTCGCCTTTTTCACCAGGAGGACCATTCACACCCTGAATTCCTGGCGGCCCTGGTGGACCTGGCTGACACAGGCAATTATTTTGTCGACTCACCACCACATTTGACTGACCACGATTACCGAAGGCACGTTGTTGAGGAAACTTGGTAGCTTCTACGGAAAGTAGTAAGGCGGCTAAGATGCCTTCAAGAAAAAAAGGAGTTCAAATAATATGCTTTGGAAAAGTTAAGGATACTTGGTTACCTGACGCTAGAAAAAGTGTTGTAACCCTCATGACTTCTTGAGTTGTATAACAGAACCTTGAGCTGAGTACGACTCTTTTATAAAGACGAGTTTAGCAAACAATTTAGTATCGAACAGAATCTCATCCACTAAAATATAGGTTAATAGTTTCACCAAAGCCTAAGACGTCTTGACTTGAAGAAGGGAAGTTTTGCCATAAAACTCTTAGAACGGGAATCATTGAAGATGATCAATACCATTAGGTAAGATGAAGTTGTGTTTATCTCAATCTCAAGGTGGGTTCAACAACACAAGCAATTAAACATTTCTGGGCTACCTATTGGATGTCTTAATCTTTAGTTGAATGTGAATAAAATATCTTCGATCATGATGAACTAGAAGTATTGTTTTATTGCTTAAACGTGTGTCAAAATTAAGGAAGAATACTTAGATGACTAGAAGCAGATTACAAAATTAAGGTTACTTGTGTTTGGTATTAATATTTTAGCACAAATGATTTTGACAACAGATACCATGGAAGTGCTGTAAATTTTGGGAATTTTTCTCAAGAACACCAATGATTCAGTCATTCAAAACACTTGAGGTGAAAAAAACCACTAGGAAGCTCAATTTAAGTATTTTTTAAAGCATTGGAAAAAAGTCTTAATCTATTTGATACAATATTAAATTCTAACTTCCAAATTTTGCCTTTCTATCTGTACCAAGGCTATAATCGAGACTATGGGTGACGAGAGTTTTGCTAGTCTCTTCTCGGTTTTAATCAAAATCATAAAGTGTCAATATCGTCTCGGTTTAAGGTATTTTTCGGCAGAAGTAACATTTTTAGTATCAGTCCATTTTTATTAACTTGATATTTATTTCCAAATCTTACCTCTAATCTTCAAAACCGCTCTTTTCTAGAGCTAAAAATTTGATTTTTAAAACAGAAGATTAGATTTTTTGCACAGAACTTTAAAACCATTGAATTCGTTGCAATTCTTCAATAAAATTTGACTAATTTGACAGCAATAAAATATTTTATTCTAAATGTCAACCTTAAGTCTGAAGCAACTTAACCGAAAAGACTGAAACGCCTTCAATCTCTCTCGTTTTGGCGGATTTTAAGAAAGTCTCTTGAGTAGTCTTAGGCTTGAGTTGCTGTTAGATTGCTTTAAATTATATTTTTGAAAAATCTGGCATTTTCGGGGTAATTTAGGTATTTGTAGAATTAATAGGTTCATATTTATGTAAAAATTTGTTACCATTGAATTTGTCAAAAAATAAGCAAGTCTTCTTAATTAGCCAAATTTTTCATCCTATTAGCTTCCATTTTTGAAAAGCAGAATTTTTGAAAATAAGTCAGTTACATATGACGAAAAGAATCTAGAATTCGTTACTATTTACCCCACAATTAAAACATGAAACAAGCTTTTGAACGGCAATTTGTTTTTTAAATTAGGCTCGAAACCCCTCCAAGCTTATAAAAACAAAAAATAATATTTGTGAAGAAAAAAAATTGGAAGACAAATATTTACTACTCAATGGTTTTGAATTTTACTTCTACCTTGATTTAACCTACAAATTGCTTGATTTTGAAATTTTGTACTTCTCTGAAAAATACCTTTCAAAAACAACACGAAAATTCGGGTGTCTCCAGTTCACGCTTCCCAAGTTTAATCAGAACCTCTTCAGTATTAAGAAACTCAAAAACAATTATTTTTATAGAAGATATCGAAAGCTTTCTTTCTTTTTTGGTTATGGAGAGTTATGGGAATCAGTCTAGGCACAGGATTTTAAACAGCTTGCAACTTAACGGTTTGAAAAGAGTTGAACCAAGTTTTAAGCATAGGTACTCCGTACTTTTTGTAAATTAAGAAAGTAGTAGCCAATATTTTTTAAACCAATCAATTTTTCAATTAACAAAGGATAGACAAAATTTTGTTGTGAAAAATTTTATTTCTGCACTTTCATTTCTTTCCAAACAAAATAAATCAAAAAACTATCCAGCTGCAACTGCAGGTGCAGCTGCTCCCATTGGTCCGGTCGGGCCTATTGGTCCGATTGGACCAGGTGGTCCTGGGGGACCAATACGACCCGGAGATCCTTCTGCTCCACGTCTGCCAGGTGGACCAGGAGGTCCAATTACTCCATCCGGTCCATTGGGACCAACTGCCCCCGGTGGTCCCATCTGCCCAGGAGGTCCGTCTCGTCCCGGATTGCCAACATCACCTCGTGACCCTTGGCTACCAACTTGTCCAAGTGGTCCTGGTGCACCAGGTGGACCTGGTGGGCAGATGCATTGCTGACCACCCGATATAAAAACAGGGTCTATTGCTCCAAAGGCACGTTTTTCAATTTTTCCAGCATTTTCCTTAGCGCAAGTTGGCTGAGTTCCAATCGAGATACCTTTGAAAAAAAAATCAAAAAAAAAAATATTTTTTAAAGTCCTTCAAAGTAATCACTTTAAATTTGCGTATATGTCCTTACAGCATAAGATAAGCGCCACCACCGTCAACATTGTGAATACAAGTAAATATGAGTGTTTTACCGTTTTTGTTTAGCTCTTTTATAGGCGCACCTACACACAACACGAACTCATATGAATTCATTTAGGCCATTTCGTCGTCTATATGGTCTAAATATTCGCACCATAAAAGCCATTTTGCTTCTTTTTTTTTTTTTCTTAAGAACATAAGAACCTATAATAAAAACAAATTGAGTTGTGAACAATTTGTGTATGGCTTTAGATGATAACACATCTCGATCTTTGATAAAATTGACCTTTTAAATTTTATTTCTTTCAATTTTAACAACAACTTAAGTGCGAAGTTTAAGATATCCTAATCCTAAGTAGGTCTAGGTACGTACGTATCTATTTATCGCTGAATCTGTGTGGAGCTAATTTTTGGGAATAGGTTTGTTTTTTTTTTTTGGCTTTCTTTTTGGCGAAAAATTGTGTCAAATTTACAGTTACTGTTATCATGTTTTGAGAAGATTAAACAATTCCAATTTGTTCAAAGTTCAAATTAGTTAACATTTCAATCTTGAAAATACTGAAAAAGGGAAGTGTGAGGAAGATGGCTAATTTAAATTTCACATAATGGGACATTTTCTAAATTCTTTTAGACTTTTTATTTGATTTTTTTTTTTAAGAAAATTTATTTATTGAAAAATATCATTATTTTGTTAAATTGAAAACGTCAAAAACACTGTCAGTTTCGAAATTTACCCTTCCTAAGGAAATATTTGTGTAGAAATTTGTTTTTTCTGATATTAATTGTTTTATAAATCAATCCAGAAATAATCAAGAATTTTTAAGTTAAACTTGATAAGTTTTTTTAATTCTTATAATATTATAAACTAGCTGACCCAGCAGACGTTGTTCTGCCCTGTGTTAAAGAAATTGCTTTAAATCTTCATATCCAGGTTCTAATTCAGTTTTGGCATTCATAACTTAACCAATGAACGCAATTTTTAATCTCATTTCGATTAAACTTTTGAAATTCTGGAAACGCCATTAATTTTTTGTTTGCAAAATAAAAGCGTCTCCTAGATCTTTTCTCTTCACATACAGGACAAAACATCATAGGACCATGAACAATAGCAACTTATATAGTTAGATTTAAAGATTCAAAAAGTCTTTACAGAATAGATGGCATGAAAATACCAGCTCCAATCCAGCATAAGAACCTATAAATGGACCTTATATTTTGTTCACTATGTTTCCCTTGTATTTCTCCTAAACACAATCTTGAGGCACTATTTTCTGCTTCTTTCCATATCCAATTTATCACAAATATATAGCTAGCTTTCTATTGGTAAAAGAATTTTTAAAATCGGTTCAGTAGTTCTAGAGATTACCTAATACAGACTTAAAAATGTTTCCAACTCTTTCGAGAAACGATGGATTTAGGTACTGTGGCCGTTTTGTCAAAAATTCAATTCGACCATTCTAAAATTCAATCTTCAATGTTATGACTGTTTTGTAAACAGTGCTATTTGGCAAGTCTAAATTATTTCAATAAAGAAATTCAGATTTGAAAAGTGGCAACCGTTTGTCTTGATCATACTTCCAGGAGGACACTTTTTGTATTTTCTTGTCGATAATAATAAATATTGATGTTTAATGTCAACTGTGACTATTAACTGTCAGTTAATTAGTTTAAAAACACGGCGTCGAAATAAGACTTGTAAGACTTTTAATTTCGTAAGCAATTTAATTTAAAATATTGAAGGAAAAAACACTTTTTTAATATATTATTTGGCATAGTACAGTGTTCAATAGTGCAGAGACAAAAATGAGCCATAGTGTGTTAATTTTCATTGTTTTTAAGGTGTATTCTGCTATTCGGGGTCGAGACAAATCCAACGATTCAATAACCATGAAAATTGGTTCAGTAGATCTCGAGTTATAAGTGTTGTAACAAACCCGTCTTTGTTTTATATATAAAGAAATATGAATTTGGAGTGTTTGTTTAAATGACACCAGAACGTCTGAACGAATTTGACTGAAATTTGGCACAGGAACATTTTACTGTTTGGAATAGTCTAGGCTATATGTATGGTTCACGCGGTATAGATTTTTTTTTAAATGTTTCCATTAATGCCAGAATGGCTGGATGGATCTGGATGAAATTTGGCACAGAGAAGAAGACACTGTTCATTTGTTCAGTGCTGCTTTTTTGATTGGTTTGGTTTCGTGCTAGAAAGTAACATAGTAACCCTAACAAATTCTTTCTTTTAACTGAACAATTTACCAGACAAACCAAGTGCAAATAAATCCTTTTAAGAAACTTGTCACACAATGGTATTTTAATTGACAGTTCATTTAAACGTCAAAGTGACATTCAACTTAGTTTGAATTGTGTTCTCGAGGTCTGCTTATATTTTTAAGATTTCAAAGAAATCCGGGTTCTCAGAAACACAGTTAAAATTTTTCATTACAAATTTCTCAATTATGCAGTCAAAAATCTTATAGAAAAGAATTTCTTAATTCATGTTCATAACTATTCTATCTCAAAATTCAAATAAGAAAAAGTAAAGAGCTCATTTTTAGCTTCTTCTATGAAGTGAATTCTGTTTAAATTCTTCTGCTCTTAGAATTCTCAGAAATTTGTTTGAATTGAACTGAATTTATATCTTAACATAAGTTTTGAGGCTGGTCAAAATGAGCAATGGAAAAATATTTAAATTTAATAAATGAAATTATCTAAAGCTTTAAAAAATTACAAAAAGAAATCTACATGTTTTTAAATTGGATGCATTTATTCCTGATAGGTACCTTGTTGTTGTATAGCAGCTGCAGTGAAAAGATTTAAAAATCTTGTTTTTTAAATAAAACATACTTATAGCCACATAGACACTCTACCCTATTTATAGACACTTTTCATTCACAACCTCTATTGAAGAATATATCAATTAAAGAAGTAACTGCAAATAGGTCATCTACCTGCTACATGTGAGGAACTTACCTGCCAATACTACCAATAGTCATAATTCTTCCTCTCATTATATTCTTATCGATAAAATCACTCTCCAAAAGGCGTTGATCTGTAATTGAATTTAAAATAAAACTTCATCAAAAGTTCCCATACTTCAACCTATACTTAGGTATACCTCTGTATCTACCTTGTTGCATTATTTCACTTAACTAGCTCATAAAACTCACTTGTTTATCCTTCTTTTTAGCACAAAAAACTAGGTAAGCTTCACCCATATAAAAAGATCCCTACACTTCAGGAAAAAAAAAGTAAGAAACACAAATCAATTAAAACTTCCCCAGAACCTCCCATTCGTCCTCTTAATTTTGCATTAATTAACTTCCAAAACCTTTAAGAAAACAAAACACTCAGCAAAAAAAAAAAAACACAAACACAAATTTACACACACACGTATATAAATAAAAAAAAAAAAACAAAAGAAAAACTTCTCAAAGTGAACATCCATATAGCCTAAGTAGCTGCAAAAAACACACTTTGCTACCTCCCCTCTCTCTCTCCTTGCCCTCTCTCTGAGTTCAGTTTGTAGCAAAAGAAGAAGGAGCAAAATAAAAAAAAATAACACCGCCCCAGGAAACAACTCCACTGGGGCAATGTCCGTTAGCTTAAAAGCAAAAATGGAAGAGGCATAACACAAAAAAACCACCTCAATTCATTGTCTCCTCATTTTTAATTCATCGCAAAACAAAACAAATTCTTTTTGGCACGGTCTCTGGTCTATGGCGGAGCGAGGCGATATGGTGTAAGAGAGGCGCATCCTAACCCCAAACCAGACCAACCCCATTACGAGCTGCAGGACCAAAAAATTCTTATATACAATCACAATGTTGTGTTTCATTGTCCCAACAAAAATAAAGCAAAAAAGAGAAGACAACAGAAAAAAAAAAGGAACGAAACGAAACGAAAAATCCAGAAAAGAGCAAAATTATGGCACAGTGAGTGAATTTTAAAACACTACCGTTTCCAACCCCATCATCATTATCATTATGTTCTTCTCCACTTGGTGGCGCTGTGCTTCAGCAGTGTTGCTGCCTGCACTCGGCTCGGCCTATGTTCATTTTATGGAGACCGAGTGTTACAGGAACAGGACAGGCACGGTAACGACCACGGTAGATGAAATGATGTTTTTTCTCCGGTCCACAGCCTGCATATCGCATCACATCGGCTTGTTAGGGTTGAAAACATGGTTTTCCAAATGAGCCGCCCTTATTTCCATGTCTATGGGAAAATAAATGAATGAGCTTTTAACTAAGTTAATGAGATCGGAACGAAAAACCGAAGAACGGATTGCAAAATAATATAGTTGTGTAGTTTTTTCCTCTCTTTCTCTTTGTCATTCTTTTTATTTTTTTGTTTTTATTTTTTGTTTTTTGTGTCATTCTCAGTAAGAGTTTCTTCTTGGGGCTCCATCATGGAGACCCAGCCCATTCCGGCCACACTGTAAATCCTAAGCTCTGATCTCATCGTTTCACTTAGAACATGAAATGGGGAGCGAGACGACGAAGACGCCTGCTTTAACATTCAGCATAAATCACCTTCAGCTCTAGCCTTGGCTACTCGTACTCGTATATCCTATGCAGTGGCATAGGTGGCGGCGGTGGTGTCGGTGTTAGAGGTTTTTATAACTCTGTATCCTTTTTTCTGCTCTGGAAGTTCTGATTTTGCATCCTGTTAGCTTCATCCTGAATATGTAGCAACGTCTATCTCTATTTATGTATATAATAATTGTCTGATTCTGATGCTGAAGCTGGATCTGGAACCGGAGCTGGATGTTCTTCTCTGGTCTGGTTCTTTCTTATACTGTGTACGAGTATTTGAATGTGAATAACCCTCTTGGCTTAGTGTTGTCGCCCTGCAAAAGAACTGACATTTATTAAGATGTGCAATCGCATTTTATTGTAATTTAACGGGGGAGGTGAGCCCGTTATATACACCCCGGCCAGACTTTAAATCCTTGGAAACCAGGTCCTTTTGGGGTAATCCCAATATCTAAATAAAAAAATGTACAACATTCGTATATAGGTGCGGGATGGGATTTAAAATTGTCACCGGTTAGCATGGAACTCGTATCTATGCGAGCAAGGGTAATGATAATGGCGGAACTAATAGGCACAAAGGGTGCGACAGAACGGTACCAATGTAATACCAGCTATACTGAATAGCATTGCACTGCCTTATTGGTTAGATGGAGAAATTAAATTTCAATTTATTAAAGTGAATTTGCGTGTTAAAGGATTTTACTTCTACATACCTATATGAAGTCTAGCCTAAGGCTTAAAGCCCTGGATGGATAATGGATATGCTATAATGAGTTACGTATACGACGTAGATGAATTTGTATCTGATGTCGGGAAGAAGGATTCTTTATAGGTAAGCTGGAATTGTTCCATTTGACAAAAAGGTACATGAGCGGATGATAATTTAAGGACTAATTTGCATTTCGTTTTTGTTCGTTAATGGGTGATGTAGGTGGGGGTTAAAAACTTGAGCTATTCGATAAATCAGGATTTAAAATTAAAAGCGACTAGTAATTTTCTATTCTGCCATTCTGGTATTGTTAAAAGTACAAGTGCTTGTATTCAAACTCAATTAAACTAATTTAATTGAGGTACACCGAAGGGGGATGAAAATATATTACCATACAAAATCAGATACATCTCAAAGAATATCGCCATTTTGTATTTTTGAAAAAAGTGATAGAAGAGTTGTTTGACAAATTTAGAAATAGCTTCAAAGTTTTTGAAACTTGCAATAACATAAAAGAAGAATGCTAAATTATCTTCAACACTTGGAAGAAGACGTTTTGTGTTGTCAAAGTCAACCTTAGAACTCGATCTTGTAGACATGCCTCGTCTTGAGTTTTCGAAAAATCCAAATTTTAAAATTGTCTAGCAGAGCAAAAATTTTTGATTTTTTAATTCAAAATCATATCTTCAACAGTTTGACAGTATATGAAATGACAATAACACAAATTTTGACACATGTGCCAATTCTGTTTCAAATTTCACTGCCAACAAAAATGTAATACTGTAAATATTGAAAATTTCTTCGACATTGTTCATTATTAAAAAGCTGCAATTGTCAATTTATAAATAATTTTTATTTTAGAATTTTTATAAATACATAAATTATTTTCCATAGTAATTAGTGTTAACATTGTCAACATAATAATTATTGTTATAGTCATACACAGCATGACTTGTCTCGGACTGTGTTTCCCATGAAGGATAATAATTACTGTCAACATTATCAATCGAATATTCATAGTCGTCTGCAGACTGTCGAATTGGCTCAGTCTGCGTTTCCAATAGCTATTTACCAGCAGCTACTACTGCTGCTGCACCCATTGCACCTGGAGGTCCGGGTGGACCTATGGGTCCAGGAGGACCAAGTGGTCCAATCGGTCCAGGGACACCCCTCGATCCAGACGTTCCTGTCGGTCCGCGTGGACCTGGGAATCCAGCTCTTCCATCTACTCCGGGCTCACCAGGTGGTCCCATCGTCCCAGGTGGTCCGGGTCTTCCCTCCTCGCCACGTTCTCCACGTTGACCTGCTGGACCTCTTGGTCCAGCTTGACCCGGGGGACCTGGTGGTCCTGGAGGTCCAATAGCCATTTGTTGTCCACCAGATATTATAAATGGCTGAGATCCGGCACCGATGGCAGCGCCAATACCAAAAGCTCGAGGCTTATTGGTAGCTGATGAGATCGAAGCAAAGGATAAACCTTAAGAAGAAGAAAAATTATGAAGACTAAACTTAGTAAAAGGCTCAAAATTTCCAGACAAGAATTGACTATCTTAGTAGGAGAACTTACAAAAGACGATTGGCCAAATAAGCTGCATTGTTGAATCAATTATGTTTCAAATTTGATTGATGAGTGGCATTTTATATTATTATTTTACATATACTCACCTCATCAAGCAAATTATAAAAAAAAATCTTCATTTTTCCAAGAAAGATTGCAATCTCTCCAAAATAGAAGTTATGGGGAAAAAAAAGTATTTTAAGTGAGTAATATCTTACAATCACAAAAAGAAACCGTTATTCTGTGGCTTAACAACCTGATTGGTGAAAAAAAAAACTTAATTTTGATAAAAACCACAAAATGGTCTTTGAAGCCACAATACAAAAAAATGTATTTAGGTTGGTATAGCTTTAATAGCTTTTTAGGTCTTTTGGTTTGGAATCATTAAATTAAGTCAGGTTACCACCTTTACCTTAATTGATCTATTCCAGATTACTCACGTTGTTTTTTGGTAGCCACACCAGCGTTGTTATATAAGAAATTACAATCAATTCTTAAAACTGAACATTACTTTGGTTATAAAAATAAGGCCCATTCCAGGACAATTTCTTTAAACACAAACTAACTCTTTTTGTCATAAGGAATATCGTTGCATTATAAGATCTGAGTTTTTAGCAATTTTTTGGATTTAAGTAGCAATCAATTAGCAATGAAATAGTTCAAGCATTTTAGTTTAAATTTGATCTGTATAACATCGCTGGTGTATACATCAATGCTCTGTCATGATCATGTTCACTTCTCCCTGCTTCCAATGCCACCATTTCAATACAAATACAACAAAGACCAAATCTCATTAAATATCTACATCAAATAGCTGATTACAAAAATAGAAGGTAAAAAAAAAGAAAAAAAAAAAACACCCAACAATTCCAGTTGCGGTATCAAAGGCGCAAAGGCAAACAAAAAGTTTAACACAATAAAATTACGGTGCCGACATGACGACGGATGATCGTCGTCATCACTTCAAATCACGCATCCCATCCAAAAAAATATAAAAAATACCCAACCATACAAAGATATCTGCTGCATCATTGTAGATACTTTTGTATCTGAACTGTGGTCGGTCATTCAATGATATTGATGGGTGTAGTACTCATTAATTTAAGATCATCCGCGCATCGGCATTCGAGTAATTTAACTGAATCTCTATCATCTCTTAGAAGTTTGAAACAGTTACAAAGTTACATACAACAAAAAGTGAGAAATTTATCGAAACCTGTGGAGTGGGCAGACTTATAGATACGAGTAGTTTACCTTTCGTATACGAACTTCACCGACAATTTACTTTGGGATGAGTTTACATGAACTTCGATATACATAAAAGAAGTTCTCATTCTCATCTTGTGTGGATCGGCTGGATGTGAATGTGGATGGATACCTGATCTTCAGTTGGGTCACATAATTAAGTTCTACATGATTTCGAAGAAAAAAAAAAAAAAAAAACACAGATATTTATGGAACCTTATCCGAGGAGTAATAAATATGATTCCTTCTTTATTTGATTTGAAAAACGTCTGTACAACAAGAAAATCTCCAAATTACACTTACAATGAAAATGAAAATCTCCAAAATTGAAAAACCTATACAATAAAGGGTGATTCATCATGGGGTTTGATTTATAATCACTACACAGTATTAAACAGAGTTGCTTCCTGCTGTCTGTCTATCCCTACCTACGTTTAGATCTTTAAAACTGCGCAACAGATTTTAATGCAGTTTTATTTTTAATACATAGATTAGTTTTTAAAATTTCATTTTAGACTACGTTTCGTTCCATACTTCAGGCGGGACAATAACCCTTCCATATGTTAAAATCAATTTCGATGTCTTTGTTTCGCTTAAACTCGAGAACGGCTTGGTCTATTTGACTGATTTAGATTTTTAAATATTTGTCGTAGTCCAGGGAAAGTTTAAAAAGTTGGAAAATATGGAAAAATTACGAAGAAAACCTAAAAAACGAACAAATTCATTTTTCCATACAACTTATTCCACCTTGTTTTGATTGTCATTTGGTTTTCAAATTTTTAAATTTCAACCGTCTGCGTCTGTTCAACGTAAGTGAAAAGTTATAAATTTACCTGTCATTCTTTTACTATTACTTGTCAGTACTTGACATATAGCTAGTGGTCTTAAAATGCCAAGGAAAAGACGAACCTCAACTCAAGACAATACACAGAATTTTATAAGAGACGGATTTTTTTTGTAAGTTTCGAGGGGAATACAAATTTTATTTGGTTGGTGACATTTCAATCAATCTAACAGCCGGGAGCGACAAAGTTCGCCGGATCCTCTAGTGTAAAATAAAAAAATTCTTAAAAAATTGAAAAATCACATAAGTTGGTCATTGCTTGCAACACAGAGTGTTTCCATAAATGATCTTCAGCGATGTAAACAAACACCAATCAACCGTAAACCGACAACAACAAAAAAAAATAAATCAGTGCAAGTTCACAATGCTTCAATCATCAGACGAGTAGCCCCCATCAGACCCTAGAGATCTATAGCTCCCATTGTAATCCCTCTGATGTGAGGTGCATATGCCTCGTACCGTAACAGTTCCCTTGCATCCCACCCTTCCCGTCATCAAATCCATATGATGATGATGATGATTACAAGTTATGATGAAGGCTTTGATGTGATGAAGTATTCATCAAACCTATACTATATGAAAGAAGCGTTCCTCTTCTGATCGTTCTCGTCATCTTCGACGGTTCGACATCATCGGCCATCCATCCACCTCAGTCTCTTTTGGACTCTGTGAAGATTGCCGCCCAACACAACCGTTACAGTGTTATGAGCTGCAAGTTCCTACACAGATTCATCTCATCTGATTTCTTTAATGTTATAACCTTGATCCTGATCTTGTTGTTCTCCTTGATGACTGCCATTGATGCAATCATACTGACATCCAACACAACCACAATTTCCACATCGAGTTGTCTACTTCTTATTTTAATTGATGTGCACCACATTAGCATTGCCCTTAAAAAATTTATTTATTGTTTGCCTCGATGATTAATGACCACCGGGCATTAAATCACACGGACAAAAAAGAGTTCTTTATACATTGTTACCAGCCAAAGTTACTCCAAAGATGCCCAAGAATCAAGATCCAACGTCATCAACGCTCTTTTCAAATTATGAGTTCCTCTTTAATGAGCATTTGGGTTGATTAAGCCCGTTTGTGTGTTTGTATTGAACTCTTTACATGAATCAGAATAAGACCTAAGTATGAAGAATACCTTACTTACGGAAGTCCAAGTCTTCTAAGTCGCCTCTAATGAGAGGGATCTTGTTTTTTTTTTCTACGAGTATGTGTTATGTGTGTGTATTTTAGTGTTGGTGTTATAAAAATAAATTCATCTAAACGATCTTGCGTGATGAGATATTAATGACAATTTTGCTCTTAAACTTTGTCTCGTTGCCTGTGGGTATACCTATATAGGTTTAGTACGACGACTCATCATCATCATCAAATTGCGACTCATGCTCATACTAACCGGAAGTGTTATAAATGGGGATTATAGCGGGGATGAGTTTGTGTGTACCTGTTTAATGGTTTTGTTTTGTCATTGTTTGTGATGCAATCGGTTGTATCTTTAAGTAGATACTTTAAACGAGATGGGAAGTAATTCTCAGAGACTGTTCTGGTTCTCGATCTTCATAAGAATGTTCTTTTTGTTGTTGTTGATGTCACGGTAAGTACTTAATCAATTGAGTTAACAGGACTATACGGTTAAATTAGTTTGTTAATGTGTTGACAAGAGGAAATGAATCTTAGTCATGTAAGATCACAATTTATTGTGACTATCGTCGTGGATCGTTAAATTCATGATCAGTTACACAAGATGCAATAGGATGTTGGAATCTGGAAGTAAATAATTTGGACTCAAAAAGCAGCTTCAAAAAATGTTGAATCCAATAATCGAGGACAGTTTTTTAATAGTCAGTTTATTTCTCCAACAGAGTTTTTCTAAAGTTGAGGCGCCCAAATTTGACTACGCGATACTTAATTAAACGTTCGATCAAAAGTTATGCCACAAGATTCTGTTTCCTTGAACAAATAAATTCACGAAATAATTCCCATAGCAGAATTGAACGCATCTACATATTTAATAGATCAGTCCAAAAGCTTTAAAGTCGAATAAGTCAGGTTTGAACTATTTGTTCTTCTAAGAAAGCTTGTTACTTAAAATTGTACCGAAATCACCTCGATGTTTTGCCTCATTTTCCCTTACCACCATTACAACCCCTACAGGATCTAGAGGCTGATCCTGGCAGTAGGAAGGTGAGGATGTTTAGACAACGGTAGCTTGGCATGCTTGCAGAAGCACGAACTAGACCGGAGGGGGTAAGCCGCAGATAATGTTGACCCTCGGAGGATTTGCCAGCCCTTGTATCCAACGGATACCACCTTGACTACTGTAAAATTTAAAGTTAAACATTTAATTTTCCGGAAAACTATGACTCGACATTACTTTTTTTCAATGAAAAAATATAATAGGTCCAAGATGACAGCCTTCTGGGACACCACATTTCTGCACAAACCACGTTTTTTCCATGATGGTTAACAAACGTTCTCTAAAATGTTTTAATATTGCAATAAGTAACTAAGGGCTTATCCATAATTATAATATAATATACCGAGGATTTGAGAAAAGGATGAACTTTTAGACAACACTGAAGTGTGACCAATCAGTCTTTTTTATGACTAAATTAAAATCCTGAAAATTTAACTTGATATTGTTTCAAACTAATTTTGGGACAACAAATTAAATTATATTCAAGTTTAAATTTCTATTTTAATTCGAATCAGATTTTGTTTTAAAATTCTTTTAGACCTTCAAAAGTATGCCAAAGTTTTATAATTTCAAACTCCAATTACTTTGTGTATATAGTTATTTCTCAACAAAAGACGTGTCATTGTAAATCACCACCTTTTCACTTTAATAGCCTTTAACTATAAGAGTATATAGAAGGTAGGCTTCTCTTAAGCAACACCAACAACAAAAACAACAAGAGAAAAATAAATAAATTGATAAAAACAGTTTGAGGAAAACAATTTCACTTTTAAATTCCATTAACCCAAAACAAATTGTCGATGGCAAATGCTTGTGATTCTCTGTCATCGTTTATTTTTCGTTTTTCATTTTTTTTTCTTTTTCGTATTTCGTGCAAAACTTCACAAAACGCGAAAAAGAAATCTCATTTTCAAGTTCTTTTTCCAATCTTAACGACGACGACGATGAACGCAAGAAGGTACACCATCAGAGCTTAAACCATCCAGCAAATACAAACAAGGATCCTGCTATATACTCGTATACTCGTACTTGTAGTCGTACTCGTACGACAAAAGGATAACTCGAAGAAAAACGAAACGCTTTGCTTCAATTGCAATTTTCAGGATAAATTGTTTTCAATAAAACTTTGGCAACTCGAGCCCATCTTTTATTCTTCTTTTTTTTTGTGTCTTGCTTCCTTTCTCCAGTTGTTGTTGTTGTTGTTGTTGTTCGAGGATAAGTTCTGTGTATTGAATGAATGAAAACAATTTCCACTTGAACTCTTATCGGGTTTATCCTTCAATAGGTTCCACATAGAGAACGAGCAATAGGAATCCTATATTCTGCCACTACCACTTCCTCCATACGACCATGCCTTCCCTATTCTGAGACTGACTGCACGAAGAATAGTTTCCATTATCCTTGATGCGTAGAATATACACGAAGCGATACAAACAAAAATACCATTTATTTATAAAAGTGTATACATGTGCTTGAGAAGAAAAGAAGAGTATGCCTCCATCTGCAGTGGTGAGTGGTGCGCTGAAAAAATATACTCCCGTCCCGACTCCATTCCCGCGATCCTTACCTGAGTTATAGAATGCGAAAGCGAATGCGAATGTGAATCCTTGCTAACGGCTGCTGTCGCCTTTTTACGTTTTTGCATAAATAACACTGAAAGACAAATTCGTACTAACGTAAGTACACAACAAGAAAAACATTGTCTTATAATATGTCCTTATAAATCCTTGAGCGCGTTTTTCTTTTCTTTTCTTCCTTTTTTTTTTGTTTCCATAATATAGGTGGTTCTGGTTGTTCTATATAAAGAACATGTATAGCTTTGGAGAGAAAGGATCGCAAGGAAGGAGCGGAAAGAGGCATCTTGGCGACGAGGAAGAAAGGACGAATTGACGAAGACAGAAACTATATATAGGTACGAGTACGAGAACGACGACGACAACGACGCTATAAGGGAGAGACAAAGGAACGCGTATTTTTATTTCACGTGACAATTTTCACCGGCAGACAGGTGTACAAACACTTTGGGAAAGTCCTTCTCTCTTAATATTATGTTGATGTGGATTTTTTCCATGAATATTTTCTTCCTCTTCTTCTTTTTTGTTGTTATGTTTCTGACATGAAACAAAAAAAGGAACACTTTTCCTGAGCAAACGGAAAACGGGGGGTATGAGGGTGGTTGTTTTGTTGAAAATTACGTCTCTTCTGCTTTGTCACCAAACACTGCGAAATTCGAAGGACTATAGCTCGAGGCAACTTTCCAAAAAATGAAAGAATGGTTTTTATTTTAAAATAATATAATATTTTCAGAAAAAAAGTAAGTATTTTGCTTGTAGCTATATACCTGACTAAATACGGTATACTATAAATTGTATTAAGTTTTTCTTGAGTGGCCTTTTTATTCTTATTTATTGCTACACCTAAGGACTCCATATTGATATTTCATTGGTTAAAAAGTTCATCGAACACAATTTACACTTTCTCTTCGCAAATCGATCTTCGAACAATTAACCTTGAACTTCGAACATCAAACATCTGTTTTAAAACATAAAAATAAAGACTTCATGCTTCGCACATTACACTTCACAGTTCGCAATTCGTAAATCACACTTCGTATTTCGCATTCCACACTTCGTGCTTCGTATTCTTCACTTTCCACTTCGAGCTTCACACTTTGAACTTCAGACTTTGTGTTTCACACTTCACACTTCACAAGTTACACTTCTCATTTAATAGTTCACACTACGCATTTCTCACTTTGGACTTCACACTTCATAATTTGCTATTCGCAATTCACACTTCGTATTTCGCATTCCACACTTCACACTTCGTGCTTCGAACTTCAGACTTTCCGTTTCACTCTTCACACGTCACACTTCACATTTAATAGTTCACACTTCGCATTTCTCACTTTGCACTTCACACTTTATAGTTCGCTATTCGCAATTCACACTTCGTATTTCGCATTCCACACTTCGTGATTCGAATTCTTCACTTTCCACTTCACAATTCGAGCTTCACACTTCGAACTTCAGACTTTGCGTTTCACTCTTCACACGTCACACTTCTCATTTAATAATTCACACTTCTCATTTCTCACTTTGCACTTCACACTTCATAGTTCGCTATTCGCAATTCACACTTCGTGCTTCGAATTCTTCATTTTCCACTTCACAATTCGAGCTTCACACTTCGAACTTCAGACTTTGTGTTTCACTCTTCACTCTTCACACGTCACACTTCTCATTTAATAGTTCACACTACGCATTTCTCACTTTGGACTTCACACTTCATAATTTGCTATTCGCAATTCACACTTCGTATTTCGCATTCCACACTTCACACTTCGTGCTTCGAACTTCAGACTTTCCGTTTCACTCTTCACACGTCACACTTCACATTTAATAGTTCACACTTCGCATTTCTCACTTTGCACTTCACACTTTATAGTTCGCTATTCGCAATTCACACTTCGTATTTCGCATTCCACACTTCGTGATTCGAATTCTTCACTTTCCACTTCACAATTCGAGCTTCACACTTCGAACTTCAGACTTTGTGTTTCACTCTTCACACGTCACACTTCTCATTTAATAGTTCACACTTCTCATTTCTCACTTTACAATTCGCACTTCACACTTCATATTTAGCTCTTAAGACTTCACACCTTATACTTCATATTTTCGACATCTTATTTCAAATAAAAGCTTACCAAATTCAAAGGACATGCAGTCCTAATTATTATTAGTCAATTATTTCTTGGCAAGCATTGATTAACTTACAATCAGTTTATTGTTTTAATATCAATTTTCATTGAGATAAAAATTTCATATTTTAGATATATGTAATATTCTAAACGATTTGTTGATATGGAAAAGGAGATATATTCATAATATAAAGTTTTAGTTTCTAAGATGAAAAACACGAGGCTTGTGGTTCCCAAAATTAAGCATAAAATTATTGTTTCCGTCATATTGTCAAAAACATTGTTTTCTTCAACATACATAAAACATTGATTGTACATTTTCCATTCATCAAACTGTCAATAACACTCCTGAGTCCTTACTGACTATTTCCTTTCAAAATCTACAAGGTCCTAGTCCAGCATATTATAGATAACATAGCTTCCTTGATGTAACGGTGATAGGGGGATATTTATCAACTTCTTGTTTCCTCTTTTTTTTGGTGAACTAAACTCGCAGTGATACTCTCGAGTGGTTCCGTCCAGTGGCTAATTTAAAAGGACAGGAACATTCAAAAACGTCCTTCCGGTCTTTTTGTTAGGCGAGTTCATTGTTTGTGTCTACCTCCGCTCCGGTGACAGCCCATGTGGGAAGTGAACCAAATTTGAATTTTTTTTTTATTCCTCCTGCTTGTCATTGAGGACTTCATTTAACGCCACGCCGCCATATACATAGAAGATCAGAAAATTGTATCTGGTGGTTTGTATAAGTGCGGAGGGTTTTAGTCCGGGCGTAAAATTTATCGAGTGGGTGTGGATTTTGTTTATTTCAAAAAGCACCTAGCTGTATATAGATTTAAGTATATTTTTTTGTCGGTGACTGTTTCATCATAAATTTTCACCCGTTTGATGGCGGGTGAGTTCGGGATTCTACAGGACTCATTTTTCGTTACTTTTACGACTATGAACTTTTTATATTCACTTTTTGGAGTATAGGTAACTCTGAATCCTGTGGTACAAATTTTATTTGTGAATTTGTTTTTCATACAGTGATAGTGTGTAAAGGGGGTGGGGTACAGCACACCCCTCTCCCACAGTGAATAAGTGGTTACATCGTAAAATAGCTGCAGTCATAAAATCAGTTGAAATGTTTACCGCATTCGGCAGTTGATGGTGTGCCTATACTCACAGTGTATTTGGAGAATAGGGCGATATTGATGGCGATGGGGTTTCGAACATCCAAAACGATGTTTTGAACTCGTAATGTAATCCAAATAGATGATATGCGTGTCTCTCTATGTAGAGAGATATGGGGGGAAAGGGGGGAAGGTGGCAAAAGAGCATATAAACAGTCGTAGAACGCATTATTTGTGAGGTTGTGTTGAGCGGTTTATATGTGCGTAAATTACAAATCAATCGATTTCCTTATATGGTTTTTCTATATTTCTGATCTTGGTTTTGCGGTGACAACGACGATGTTGGTTAATGGAATTGTTAAAAGTATTTTATCCTTTTCAAAGGATGCTCTTTTCTTCTTGCGCAAATAAATTTGATTTTTATGATTTTATGTCTTCAACTTTTTAAGGCGTTTGGATGTTTGTTTTAAAAATTGACTAAATTGTAAAGGAAAATTTTTTTAAGAGCAAACTTAGGCAACAAACATTTTTTTAAATGACTTCAAAATATTTGAAGATAACTAGCTAATCCAGTTTACTTTGAATAGTGTGAGAGTAAGTCTAATGAAATGATTTCAACAACAATGAATCAAAATTCCAATAAAATAAAAAAGTACGTATACGCCCCCGTGCTCAATTTATGCTAATTTCTCTCGTACGACTTCTTGTTTTTTCACATTAACTGTAACATATTTTTTTTAAATTTTGATGGTTCTTAAATTAAATTTTTAAAAAATGAAACCACCTGCTTTGCACTGAAATGATTTCTAAAAATTTATTGTACATGAAAAAACTTAGTTTGTACTCAGATATTCTGGAAAAAATAATTATTTAAAAAAAGGAACAAGAATCATGTATAATTGGAACCGAATTTTAGAGGCATGATAAAAGTTATGTTTTGTCTAACTTTTTTTTTTTTAATTCTCATAGGAAATTTTTAAAAATGTATGTAGTATTTATATTTCGAAAACCATATTTCTAACTTTTTTTAACAGTTATTCAAAGCTATTGATTTTGGATATAAATTCTATTTTTACATAAAAATATTTTTTTAAATAAGTCAAAGTTAAAATTTATATAGAACCATTTTTATGCATTTGATTACCCAAAGAATATTTTAAACAATTTATGTGCTGTCATATTTCCTTGTCATTCCTTCCTTGTCATGTTAAAATATTGCATAAATAATTATAAGTCTTCACATTTGACAAGCGATTTTTGTAACATCCCATCTCTCTTAAGAATTATCAAGATATCGGACTCATGTAAGCTTAAACCCATCAAATGTCAATTTTGCACCTTTTAATGTTGATTCCTAATTAAAAATTCTGTTTTCAAGATTCTCAAAAGACGCTGTTAAAAACCCTCAAATTTATAGCAGATAAGCTCGCAGAGCTCTATATTTTTCTACTTACTTATTTCACTGTATTTAATGTTAATCCTATAACCAATTTTGCATTAAAATTTTCCAATATCCATTCCCACACAAAAATGTATTTTGAAATCTTGAATCCAGATAATACTCAAAAATATACAGTATTTGTAAAGTACCTTTTTAAAATCCTTCCATTAAGAATGTTGTTTTTTATAGAATTTAAAGAGTCTACACGAAGGCTGTCTCAAGTGGTTCTTATGTTTTTACACTCTATATACTTCAACGCAGCCACTTTGTTTATCCTTTTTATTCATTGTTTTCAATCATTATTGGTTCGAAAACACAATAACAACAACAACAAAATAACAATATGAAAATGTTTTAATCCCAACAATGGTTTGAAAACAAAAAAATCAATACGAAAGTTGAACACGAAAGTCCTGTTCATCTCAAAAATACCATTTCGACATTTTTATTATACCAATACCATTTTGAATGTTTATTCGGACACTTCAAACTATCCGGATTCTCCGGATATTAAAATTATTACCTGCATACAGAATGGCATATAATATACCTATACGAACTATTTAAATAGTGTGGTATTGTGGTGCAACACTATTCGGATATTACCGAATACCGAGTTCCTTTTTCAAATCTTAGATAGGAGAATAATTAAAACATCAAACTGGATCCGAATTAGCGCTTTGATCTAATTTCCTGTCACTATTTGAACAGTTTCATGTCACAACAGTTTAATTTAAATATTCAAAAATCCGGATTATTCCATGTGTATCCGGATATCCGAAAAGCTTCAAGATCCAAATACTGCATGAAGTAATCGTTTAAGCTCACACTCCTATACTCGTCCAAGCTCAAAATATCCTTAAAATGCCATTGTTTATAATAAGCGTCCACTCAAGTGGCAACTTACAATAAACAAATTACACTATCGACTTTATAAAAAGGACATATATAAGAGTCCTTGTACGTTATGCATAATGGAGACCGTTTTATGGCTTTTTTTTTTTTGAATTTCTAAAACGCATTCAATATGCATTCATGCAATAGAGCATATTCCATTAATTAAGTAGTCACGCAGAAATAGCTCCACTTAGCGGCTATTTTAACTGCAAAGAGTCCTGCTATATTTTCCCCGCACTCCTCCAACTGCATCGGCACTTATTATTATTAACCACATAGTACACCACACTTAATTCCCTTTCGAGAGAGAGAGCCTCCTATTATATATCCTTTCTTTCTTTAAATAAAACATTTTCCATTCAAGAGAAGGATAATTTTTGCATAGAAATTCCGAGTTAATGGTTGACCTATCCGTTTGACCCAGATTTGTTGCAGCAAAGCGCAAATCACTGCAATTTTATCCTTCTCCAGCCAACACGCCAACCAACATCAACGACAACGACGACGACGATGTTGACCATAGAGTAGCCGACCATAGAGGGCGGCACAGTCAACGTGTCGTCGTCATCGTTATAGTAGTTGTCCGTCACAGTGCGTCCGTCACGTCCGTCAGACGGCTTTGGCTTTGTCGTCGTCATTCAATTTAAATAAAACATCGCGTAACCATAAGAGGTTTTGTTTCGCTTGTTGAAAAATAATTTTTTAAAGCCTTTTTATCCCTCCGCTCCGTATCGGTGTTGGTGTATGTCGGTCGGCCTTATTTTTGTATAGGCAAGCAGGCACACTAGTTTATATGTATGTAGTTGCACAGCACTTGGGGGAAATCATTTTCTGCGAGGTTAATTTTTAATGTTTTCGCTAGATTGGTAGACCTTGTGTTGTTGCTTTTGTTTTGCAAGCCAGGGGTCAGAAAATGGAGGCATTGTGGCAAAACTTTGTGGTTTCAAAAGAGGCGCGTTCACTTAAACCAAAAAAAAAAAACAAAAAAAAAACAACACTTACAAAATAACACACAGATGTCGCTCTAGTGCACTGACCATTGGCCTATTCCTAGAAAAGTCACGTACAATTACGAGAACATTGGTTTGTCATAAGGTGGAGTCTACACTCCGTAAGTTCTGCCATCATCGGAAGAACCCAGTAGCAGCCGACCACTGTGACGGTAAGACCCAATTCTTTCGCGCTAAAGGAGCTTGCGAGGTCATTTAATTTTATATTATTCATTCAATGATGGTAGGCCGTGCAGTCCAGGGTATGTAATATATTTCTTAGTGTGCGATAATGTGCATTGTAAAGTTATGCAATGAACTGAAACTTAAACAGAAAAAAAAGAAAAAAGAAATCCATACAACTTTGGCGGAAATTTATGTAAATTGGTTACAGAATATAAATAAATCGTGTGAACGGGAGTCTTATGACGGGAATGTCTGCAGTTACACAGAAAAGTGCTATGCTCGAAAACTGCAATATGAAATATTGATTTTTTATTGAATAAACTATGAAGTACGAGTTTGCTTGTATTCATAAAAGTCAAGAAGCTTTCTTGGGAAGAGGATAGGCGAGCGAGAATTATTTATGGCCTGTCAAATGGGGTTTACTTTATGTGTTTGGTCAAATTATTAAGAATATAGTTTATGGCTTAAGTCAATATGCGGTGTTTAGTTATGTCAATGGAATGGAAACTTTGCATCAGAGCTGTGACCTCTTATAACGCTATTTTTTAAATGGAAACACTTATAAAAGACTTAAAAGTTGATGCTCAGCTTTGTCTTGGTATTGCCATTTTGGACTTTCGAGAAAATTTGAGAATCTCCTTATTTAACAAGTCTCGCTATCCCGAACTCAAGCCGATGATGCCTAGTTACCAGTTAGACACATCAAGGCTAAGGACTTTATGGTTCACGGCATCTCTCCACCGTGGTCTGCCACGCTTTCGTCCAGTGGCGGATTTCCCTAAAGGCTGATTAGGCTCCTGGGGCAGATTTTCGGGGTGGAAAATTTGGGACCGATTTTGACTGCTGCGCCCTCTGCCCTCACTTTGAATGAATAAAAAAAGCGAAATTATAGAAAATGTACAATTAAGTGCAATTTAAACGAAATTGTTGAACTGTAAAAATAATCTAGGATATGAAAATTTGTCACCTTAGTTCCACAAGAACTTAACTACATATTTAAAGATTTTTAACTGGGGATTAGAGCTCTTGATAGCTGGGTGAAAAACCAGAGCTATAGGTACTGAATATTCCACTTTTTTGAGAGCACGAAGGAGACGAATTGTGCAGGCAAGGGGGGCAAAAACCTTACAACATTTACCTACCTTGAAAATATGTAAATACGCCACTGTTGTACCCAAGCTTTGTTCATATTATGAAGACATATGTTAACTTTCTTTAAAAAGGGGTGCATGATTGAGATTTTCTTTGTGAAAACAATCAAGGATTTGGACTCAGTAACTTAGTTCGTAATTCATTAAGAGATAGTAGAGGCAGCAAGAATTGAAAGCCTATAGATGCAAATCTGTAAATCCGACACAGCTTTCGTCTATACCATAAATTGTACTATACAAAGGACCATCAGTCCACCAGATTCTACAGAGCATACAGTCCATAATTGTAACTTCTCCGGAATCTTCCTTTCTCACCAACTATACACTTTCCACTTAAATGCGCCTAAGAATTCAGAGTTCCATTTACTTAGCACCCAGGAATCTGATCCATGTGTCAGTACTGATAAAACCATCGTCCTGTACAACACCAGCTTAGAAGTTATAGTGAGGATTCTGGATTTAAAGAGATTTGACAGGCTATAGAAGCCTCTGTTGACTTTAGGCATCGAGATTTATCAAAATTTTCAATTTAAAATATTGGACAGGTCGATGATGTCAAGATGTGATTTTTCAAACATTTCACGAATATCATATTGACGTCAACGGTTTTTGAAATATCTGAAAAGTTACATGTGTCCTTCCATATTCACTTGAATTTGGTGAGTTCAAAACGCAAACAATCTTGTCGACTTTTTCTTTTAGACACTCTTTAGACTAGTTCTGGTCAGTAGTGGTCTAAATTAAATAAGTTATACCCTCTAATAAATATTTCAACCAAATGCAAATTTCGTCCTCCCCAAAATCGACTCCCAACTCATTTTGTTTTTTAGGAGATCAAAAAAAAAGTCCCTTAAATCATTGCTTGTGCTGCCTATTATTTATGTTAAGATCCTTCAAGGATAATTTCAAAATACTCATGGCCTTTTAGGCGAGCATAATTCCTTCAACTAATCCATCATTAATTTTCCATAGCTCTCGCGAAAAAGATTTAAAATCAATTTACAAAACTTCATTAAGGATATTAATCTTTAAGAAATTCAATAATAACTTTGTCTATATTATATACAATATACAAACATACTGGTAGTATAGAAGATAGTAGGCGTTTGGCATAATTTTTTCCGTTGCTTAAATCCTTAACACAATTGAAGCTGTCAAAATGCTCATCATCCGTTCATTTATTATTCGACAATGAAGAAAAGAAAAGGAAGAAAAAAAAAAAAGATCCTGGATGACAAAAACATTCATTTTCGACAAGTGCTCTGTTAACAGTTTGTTCTTAATCAAAACCAACAGCTGGCTGAATGGTAGGTAGGCTTGTATATCCTTTCGACTCACACACCAACCAACCGAAGGAAAGCCTACATTTTAAGTCCAAACTGGTTGTACAAAAAGACCGCCGAAGAAATGGACTGATGAACCAAAAAGATGAAATGAGATGAGCTGGATATTTTAATTTTCTCACACATAACAAATTCTTCACACAGCAGCCCACCGCCCTCCCTCCACCCCGTCGTCGGACGAGTCCGCATCAGTCATCAGTTCAAGTCGAATTATTTTGAATAATTTTCAAATTTATCTATGGTTCTATGGCAGCCCGTGGTCGACGGTCGACGGTCGTGCAGGCGGGCATCAGCATCATCAAGTCCTGCGGATGGATAGCGAAAGATTATAGAGGGGAGTTCTACTTTTCATTTCTTGATGAAACATCAAAACCGTTTCACTTGCCCCAATTTTCATCATCTATCCTTCATCCTTTAGATTTAGACCGATTTCATTTTCTTGTATTTATTTATTTTGTTCGCCGCGCTGCTGGTTCTTTTGTGGAAAAGCTGAAAAAGCAAAAGTCCTTTTTTTTCTCTCTCTCTCTCAATTTTTCGCAACAACAACAACAACAACCTAGAAAAAATATCTAAACCAAAATAAGATACAGTATCTTATATTCTTGCTGAATAATTATTACAATAGACAGCAGAGAGGGGAAGGGTTTAGAAAAACAGTGTGGTTAGGTTTTTCCTTGTTTTGTACTTCTTCTTTGTTCCACCACTATTCGCGGCTAAAGTGAAAATAAAGGGCCAAACTGTGTTTTTTTTTCGGTTCTGTTTTGTTTTGCGGTGTATCCCTTTCCCATTTTCATTTTTGGTCATTAGATATTTTAATTGAATGTGGATTACTTTGTTAATTGACAATTTTAACGCAATTAACACTCACTGGATTATTGGGGGTGAGGGTTAAAAGGGGTAAGTACGAGTATACTGCGAAAATATGAAAGGTACCGAAAATAGTGGTGGTGATGGTGGTAGAGGATGGTGGTTTTTCTTACTAACAGTTTGTGGGTTTTTGAATTTCAAATAAGATTTTTTGCTCAAAAAAAAGTATACTCCACAATTTGATGATGGTGAGGAGCTACTTTTGGGCTTCCTGAAATTGTGCATAATTTTAAATGGAAATTTGAACGGCGAAAGACTGTCACGATTGGAATTTTGAATGAGGCTTCGTCAGTGGTCTTTTTGGTAGCTGTGACTTAATGTATTCTATGTTTCAGAGTTGAGCACTTCAAGAGAAATTTTGCTAACGCTTTATATCCAGAGAGCGGTTAATTTAGCCAAATAGTCAACTCAAACTTATGTCACATCATTTTTAATATAAAATAAGGTCCAATTTCTTTCTTTAACAAAAAAAACATATTGGGGCGTATGAGTACTTTTTTTTCTTTAATTCGATTTTTTTCATTAAGTTTAACATCGAATTTTTAAAAATTAAATATTCTTTATCAATCATGTTTTTCTCAATTCATTATTTGTTCAATGTTGTTATAAACGGGTAAGATGAGTAGTGAATAACATGTTGGTACTGAGTTAGAAAATTTCCAGTTATTGACCATTGTATACAAGTTTGTTTAAGCATTTCTTCAAATCTGCTGTCATTATCGAAAATTCGATTTCGAAATTCTCTATCTTATTTCTTTCAAAAACGATAATAGTACCTGTCAAACTGTCATAATACTGCCAACTAAATTAAAAATCACAGCTAAAAATCACATGTTACACATTCCATTCCATTGGGGGACCTTTTTCCTGTCAACTTTTTATTTAGTCAAATTAACATCCAAAGAAAAAAAAGGTCAAAATTCCTTGGCTCTATATCTTAATTCAAATAAAATGTCAATATTTGAATTTTTTTTTCTTTTTCGAAAATTTATTTCAATAATATTTAGTGTGAAAGTAAATTGGAAAATTCTCCTGACACTCACTTCCCTATACATACATATACGAAACCTTGACTGTATGTGTATAAAATTCAGAATTCGAACCCGAACAGAATACCCTACACTCAAGCAGAAGGCAAGAAGTCCTCTGGCCACAACTTCATCCGAAAGCCATATATCTCATAAGGAATATATACAAAGAGAAAGCTTCTGGAAAAGGCAACCCCTTATACACTCAATTCCATATGTACGTAGGATGTGATGGTGTTTCTAGAGGAGATAAAACGGAACAGGATCTTGAAATTCTACCATGTTCAGTATATGTTCTCCCTGGAGTTTGGTGTGTGGTTAGCAATAAATTTCCTTCTTTCCCATTGCAGCCGTTTAAATTCTCATTGGAACCTTCCAACCTTCCAACCTTCTGCTTTTCCTTTTTTTTTTGTTTGTGTTCATATAGCCTGGGAATTCTTCATGGCTTAAAAAGGAGGAAACATCGCCTACACTCTAAGCCCATATATTTCCTTCTAGGCCAACACAATTTAGAACATTTTGTGCTACGTAAACGACTACGAGCCATTTTCGCATTTATCCTAACACATTTACATTTACGTTACACCTTTTCTTAGAATTTTCGCATTTTCCTCGAAAATTGTTCGGAGTCTTTTGTGGTTCGGAAGGTTCATATATGTGCGGTTTTTTCGGTTGAAGCAATCCAAAGGTGAAGTCGAAAGGTAGAGAAACATATTGAGTTGTTACACTTGGGATATTTGTTTCAAAAACTGATTGCCACAGCATAACATTGAAGTTAAATTAGTGCCCGTTTTGTAATTTCCGGCATGAAAGTTTAGGTATTGGCGGATTTTTTACAGTCCGAAAAATTTTAAAAGCTTAAGATTTAAGGCTTGGAAATAAAATTCACACATGTCGAGTTTTAGAATAAACATATTCTTAAAGTACAAATAAAAAGAAAGATCTAAATTTCAAGACACAAATAAGTCTGTCCAACTTTTGACAGTGGTACACTAAAACCTTTAACTAATATAATGAAATTGACTGTTCAATCAGCGAAAAATTAGCTTTTGGGGGCAGTTGATTGCAGGAATAGTATTTTTGAGGCGATAACTTTCTATATAGAACTAGTGGCCCTGATGAACTTCGTCTCGTCCGTATTGACTGTTTGAAGTTGTCAACTGCTGTCTAAACGACATTCTATCACATTCGCTCATAAAGTAGAATGAAATTTTAAAAACTCTATTTTTTTACTGAAAAAAACGTTATCTAGTTACTTAATTACGAAACATAACCAATCTCGAAATCGCTTGAAAACACATGAAAAATTTCATCAAAATGTGTCCAGTTGTTTAGAAGGAGTTTAATCACAAACACACGAACTGAAGATTTATGTGTGTAAAGATATGGAAACATTGTTTGTTGTCAATATTTAAAGTTATAAGCTGTCAAATTTCATAGACATTTTTGACAGTTTAAAAGAAAGCAACAAATCTTCTACTCCAACAAATTATAAAAAAATTCTTGAGCAGCCGTTTCTGCCCAAAGGGGATTTTTAACAGTTTCTTCCCTGGCAAAGGGGGATTTCTAAAACTCACACCTCGCAGCTTAATTCGTATCAAAAGCGGTTTGATTTTCTTCTGAATTTTTAAATATTTTTCCATTTTTCATATCATATTCTAAATCATATCAATTTAGTATTCAAAGAAGTGTCTAACACCAATCTTAAGAAATGTTATGCCCCTGATTCTAGTCATCATCGTCTTCGTCGTCGAACATCAAAACACAAACCAAACAAAACAAAAAAAAACAAAACCATTGATTTGGGTCATGAACTTGTCAGTTCAAGGGCAAATATTTCACAGACTAAAAATCATGTTGATCCAACAAAATTAACAAACCAAAAAATATAAAACAAACACACACATACATATATACACGAATGGAAACAGGGAAACTCGGAATAACCCCAAAAGGCATCAATATGAACGACGTGCCACATAAATATTTTCACCACAACGAACAGAAAAAAAAAATAGAGAAATCCCGCCACACACAAATCCCCCCTATGGGGGAAAAAATAACAAATCCTTGAAAATTATCCTAAACATATCAATCTTGACTTATGTCATCTTAATCGTAAATTTATTCCGACATCATTCGGAAGCATTCAAATGTAATTCAAAATTCAGATGAAAAACGAAAATTCCCTAAACGGCACACAAATTTTTATGCGAGGGTATAAATAGGAGATCTAGATATGGAAATGGAAAATGGAAAATAGAAAATAGGAATGAAAAACAACCCTTCGTAAGCTTACACACAGCCAAACGGAAGAACGAAGCAAAACAAGAAAAGGAAGCTGATCCAATTCCTGTGAAATTTTAATCGCTAACTTTCACTTGGCACGCGGCTGCCTGGTCCTCGTTCGCATACCCAGACTACTTTTACTCTACACAAACGTGAATCCGGATTTAAATGTCTCCTATATTGCTGCTATTCCATTCGACAGTCAGCGGGAGCGGGATTTGCTACGGGAACGGTGGCGGTCGGTGGCATTCGGTGGCGGAATCAGCAGAAGAAGCACAAAACGAATAAATTTATACCCAAAATCGTTCTTTTTCAACTCATCCTCTCGCCGAGCATAGTCGTCGTCGTCCCATCCTCCTCCTCGTCTTCGTCGAAACAGTTCCTCATTCAAATCATCAACAACAACAACAACAACAACAAACACAAAAACAATGACAACCTCCGCTGAGAAAGGAGGGTCATTGGAGGAGTACACAAAACCACAAACGTGACGGGTTTATATGCAAATTTCGAACCCGAGCCATCAACCAACGAACTAACCGACACCATCACCAGAACTATCACCGGTCCTCCCTTAGCCTTCACGTGTTGTTCATTCCAATCAAATGGTAACAACCTTACGAACGTCACGACACGAGGACGATAAGGACGACGACGACAACAACGGTTACGGTGAGACGGTAGGTTCATGTAACTCCAGTAGTCGAGTCGTGGGATATCCTAGAATACGAGTACTCTGTCGTCACTATCGTTCGTCGTAGTCGTTCTCTCGTTGTGTTGTCGTCCTCATTGTCATAGCTGTGGGTCCGGGACCGAGTCCGGGTCCGGGTCCGGGATCCTTTGCCATTATGCCTCGTTGTCGTTGCCGGCTATAGGACTTGTCGTAGTCATTTTTGTGAGACAAGTTGTTTTGTCGGTTAGCAATGCCAGGATACTAACTACACCCGCAGGATACCTCCGGCAGAGAAACCTGCCAGATTCCACACTCGAAACGAAACGAAATGGAGCAACCCAACCAGTCACACACTTTGCCATAGTTACAAGAGCTCCGCTCCGGAGCGGAGTCCGGACCACTGTGTGGTGGGCTTAGAAACGGGGAGTGTGACTAGAAGCAAGATGACACAAAACAGCTCCAGTATACATATACTCGTACACTCGTATATAGCCCCAAGGGAGGAGGTTGATATGGGAATACTCCTAGGTTTGGTTCGATGGTATCTGCCTCCTCACCAACTACGTGGTGTGGTGATGATGATGCTATCATAGGGCGACCGACGTGTGTCCTTGTACCTACTAAACCACATTTCGCTTGGGACAAACGAATAGAATTAAATAGGTAGCAGCGTTCTGGAGGGAAAGCGTTTTTCCGAGAAATACCATTCTACTACATACATATGTATATAAAGCTCGTGCTCTCGTAATCACACGCGTATATAGAAGCGAAGGAAGTCTCAAATGATAAGTGACACCAATAACTTTGGCTAGGAGCTTGGACTTGGACCTATCATATCACACACATCCCCAATTCAGGACCCCACAATCAGCACCGCCCGTCATCATTAACAAAATTTAACGTCGAGGTTTTCACATCACGGTCACAAAGACGACGACGACGAAGACAAAGCAGTTTTAAGTTTTCATTTGATGGAGAAAAAAAAAATATCGCCACTGTGCCGGAAATGAAAATGAATTTCCACGGGAAGCTTTGACGAATTAAAATAATGGACTCCCAGCCCGGGCGCCATCTAGTCCATAATAGCCCACTTGGAAGATTATGAGTCGACTAATTTTACAGAAATCTTGGGTATTAGTTTTCATCAAATGGGTTTTTAGGTGTTCCTTAAAAAAGGGTAATTCTGTCTCTGTGTGTCCTTCCGGATGCACGTTTAGTTTCCGGTTCGGGTTCAGGTTCGAGTTATAAAAGAGACACTAGAACTATTTAGAAAGAGAATATCCTTTAGTCCATTTTGTTTACGTGTGTATCTTTGTGTGTTTTGGTGACATAAACAGTTTTCTTCTCATGAGGGTAATTTTTGAAGGAGTCAGATTTTCATAATGGCTTCCTTAAGACACACTCATGACACACGATGCGAGTCATTGACTTAATTTCAAGTTATTTGCTTCATTTATAATTTATATACCTTAGGCAAAGAAAATTCCAAAGATTATGTTAATTTGTCGTTGATGATATTCAATAATCCGCTTGGTTTCAAAATAAGGAATCTTTAGCAACAAAGGAGGAAGTTACTTTAGTTTGCTTCAGGCAAGATTTTGATTTTTGAATTGAAACAAGACATGGCTTTGGTAAATTGATTTTGATGAGTTCCAAGAGATCCATTTGGAGGAAATCATAAGACTGAACAGCTTATTTCAAGATTGGTGTGGAATATTGACAGCTAAAAGTCATATATGGAATGGAACTCTTATAGAAAACTGAATTAGTAGGGGCACTAGATGAAATGGATGTCTTTGGCCAATATCGAATCGAAGTTGGTGTCGAAATAATATTTGAATAAAACTTGACAATTCTTGACTTGGAAAGTGGTAATTCCACTACCAAATAATATTGGCACTCTTAATGGCACTCCAATCAGATCAAGTCTATTTGGTCTCATAACCACACTGAGCCAATTCCTTACGTAAATATAATGAAAAACTTCGTTCACCCAATTAAAATTTAATTAATTTTCAGCCGTTGAAAATTTTAATTGGCTAAATGAAATGGCTTTTATACGTTAACAAAGCACGTCATCTAACATCGAAACTTAAGTATTATTAAGCTAAAGAAATTTTCAACTGTTATCGAATTTTTACATCAGCTTACGAAAATTTTCATTAATAAAAGCACAGAAATTATTAAACTACGATATTTTACGTTTCGTTAATTTTTGTTTTTCTTCATTGATAAATGTGAATGTTCAACCTTTCGTTCCCTTATGATTTTTGTCACCGAGGTAATAAGAATTAACATAGAAAAATTCATTGGCTTATGATATTTTTGTTGAATCAATGAAAATCTTAATAGATTAATGTAAGATACATTCGTAATTTTTATGAAAAATAGCTAATTGAACTCCTTGTTCTATTTTTAAATATCTTCATCAATCTACGAAAATAAATTTGTATATTAACGAAATTTTTCTTTAATTTCTTCAAGAGTTTTTTGCTTCAAGGCCCAATCTATCTAAAAGTCGGACCCGTCATATGAATCATCACAGACCATAAAAGAAAATTTGTGCCAAAAAACTATTTTATAATTTGAATTAATTTGGCCCAAAACAATTTTTTTAAGAGCATTCAAAAGCTTATAAAGGATTAAAATCAATTGCTTTACATTAAAACTAATTGTCTGTATATTATTTTCGGTAAAATTTTCATTTTATGAAGATATTTTTGAATCCTTGTTGATACAACCTAACCATATAAAAATCATAATAACCAACCTACATAATTTCACTTTCGAATCCTTTATTCAATGTACCAATACTTAGTATTTACAATATCAATCTATTTTAATTATCTTTACCCAAAATTCTTGATATCTACTTTTAAATTGTCTTTATTGTTCAAAAAAAAAATAATCGATTCTTATTTTTTGTTGGCCTGTGTATTTAGTATTTACCCTATCATTTCCTAAAACGATTTATAAATTCCCAATAAAATTTAATTTAGTCCTTTAAACGATGTTTTTCGTCGTATTTTTAAGCCTGACATAAAAAAAAAAACACACACACACATTCAAACACACAAAATAGAAAACCAGGAACTTATTCCCAAAGACATTAACGTTAAAATAATGTCCTTCGAAATGCTTGTCCCTCTAAGTACTTAGGACCATCATTTCGGTTCCATGATAAAGATGGGTATATAGGGTACCTCTCTGGCAACACCCAAACAAAAAAATATATATATAGTCCCTGGATAAATGACCCACGCATTGTCCATTATTCGTCGTCATGCAAACAGCCAGCGGCGTCGTTGTAGTCGTGCGTCGTCGGGGAGAGGAGAGAGAATTCAAAAAAAAAAATTAAAATTAGAAAATCCTTGGAGATTTTTTAAGGCTCTTCGAGTATATATTGAAAAACAGAAATTTAATTGAAACAGAATTTGTTTTCCAGAGAAAAGTTTGAATAATTAAAATTTTTTTCCAGGATGCCATCTTAATTGTTTGCCCTAAGGACATATCCATCTACGAGCCTCCTCCGTCCTCGGTCCTAGCCCTCCACCTTTCACCAACAATTCACTGGAAATGCTTAGCCATGGGAAAGAGAATCAAGAACAAAAAAGGGATTAACCAACCGGACTATATCCAGATTCAGATCCAGAAAAAGCGAGATAGATAGAATGAGTGAGTGGGTGAGTTTGTAATGGATGGCAAACAGACATACAGAAAATACCGACAATTACCCTTGTTACTTCCGCTAAATTAAAGTCCTTTAGTGTCTTGTCTTCTCCTGATGGGTTTTCTTCGCTGGATCTGGATGGCGACGACGACGATGACTACGATAATTCGGGTCTTCTTCAACAAACCAAATACACAAATGGATGAAGAGCAAACTAAGTTTTACTTCCTCGGAAATACGAAGTACTTCTACAAGGATCCACCAAGGATAACAAACCCAAACCCAAACTCAAACCTGAACCCAAAAAAAAAAAACAAAACATAGCATCAGGAGCGTGGGAAATCTAACGACGACGGTTAATAAAATGTTGTCGAAACAACAAAAAAAAATGATGTCATCGAATTGGGCCAAATAGCAGATTTTTCGACAAAGGATTTGGATTCCAATTCGAAGGACATTCATGGCCGAGACTGAGAGGGAGCTGGCGATCGATGGTGACTGCTGGCTGTACATGTTGTGAAAACAAAAGCACATTACAATACACATACACATAAGTCAGAAATGGGGTGCTATGGCTGGCTTATGTTGTGTGTGTTTTTGTACATAGCCATCCATCAAGGATATGGAAATAATTTTCTAGGTCATAGGTATCTCTGCCTAGACAGAAGTCATCATCATCGGACAGAATTACGGTATGTGGAATGGAAATAAACAACAAAAGAAATGAATCAAAATAATGTACCTATTCGCTACGCACACGAAATAAAAATCATTCGTAGAAAAATATTCGTAATGCCTTCCTTATTCCTCCATAAGAAGGAGCTTTCAATAAGGACTAAGTTTTTGTTTTTTGTGCTGCCTAAACTGAGGGAATTTTTGTGTTTTCTTTTTTTGTCGATTTCAAGGCATATTTTTTGTCTGTCAATGTTTGTGTAGGTATTTAAAGGAGATTTGTTTTTTTTTTTTTGTCAGCATCCAGAGTTAGGGAAGGTAGGTCCTGACGAACGACAAGAAGACGAGGACAACAAACGGTAGAAATGGAAAATAATAATATTCTGGTTATGTCCTTGTATTTTGTAATAAAACACAGTCAGTCACGTTGAAAATTGTGTGATTTATTGCCTTGGCATTGTTGTTCATGTTTTGTCACTTTGTCAACCAATTATTATTGGATTGGATGAGTATGAGTATGAGTATATTTCGATGTACTCACACATATATTTATTGTGAATTGTTTGTATAAATGTTTGGTGAAATATTGGAAATTTAAATTAAATTTTTTTGTTACAATTCTTGGTTATGTATGACCTTGAGAAGGTTAAAGACATTGGAAATATTTTATAGAAATTAAAAAGCAGTGAAGTGAAACAGAGGTTGTTGATGTATCTATACAACAGGTTGTGGTATTGAGTCCTTTAAGGTTAAAGACTCACTACTGTTGATTTATTTCCTAACGGATGTCAAAAAAGTTTATAGTTTTCTAGAAAAAAAAAATTGTAACACTTCAAAATCAGAATTGACAGAAATATCTTTACGAAAAACAAGAGTTTCCAGCTGGGCAGTCAAAATTTTAAAGGCTAGAACTACAAACCAAAATTTTAATGCTCTCAAATTATATTTTGTGAAAATTCTGACAAGTAGAAACTACTCCATTAATAAAAATAGAAAAATACACGCTTCAACAAATTATTGAAAATATAAAAATTTTCTACAAACATGGTGAATATTTGTTTATTAAGTTTTAAAATGCCTTGTTTCCTTTGCTGGCCAAAAACTGCAGTTATATTGTGACACAACTTTTATTTATTTATCTAATATTTGTCAGAATTTCAGACTTAAATTATTTAAGAGATAAAATCAATTTTTTGACAATTATGGTTTTTATTGGTATTGTGCCTGATTTTCTGGGATCACGAAGTTTTCCACGAACCAAACAGTTCCTGATTCAATCAAACTTTGCATTATTATGAATTCAATTAAGTAAATGACTTCATTTAAATCAAAACACTTCAATTTAAAGCTACTGGGATCATTTAAAAAACAAAAACGGAGTCCTTTCAACTTCTCAAACTTTTCTGTCTACCACCATCCACAGAATTCAAAGTAAATGTAACACAAACCCAACTTAGAAGAACTGGGATAGTAGTAACAACGCACTCTAAGTTTAATCTTCATCCACATACAAGTAGATGCATTATCCTTTCAGCTTAATAGAAAGTGCATAAAAATACATATATTAATGTAGGTATGTAATGTACGGTAAGCCCACTATAAGGATTCCTCATACTCGGCCGCACAACAATACGTCAACCCCAACATTATATACATACATAAGTATGAATGTGAATGCATTTCATAATTTTCTGTGTCTGTGGGTGACAAAAAAAAACACATACATACATAAATAAGGAAAACAAACAAAAAATTATCCCATATAGCATTGCAAGGAAAGTTTAAATAAACAAGGAAAGGATATGTGGGAGTGGGAGGAAGAGTAGTAGGGGGAGGGGGGAGGGAGTTGTAGTATTATGAGATATGACAGATGGCAAACAAAAAAAAGTCCTTTATTATGTTGCTTTTGTGTTGTCTAAGTCGTTTTTTGTTTTCTGATTTTGATGTCGTTTTTTATTTTGTTGAGAAACATTTATAATGATATTCATATTGCATTGCCCCACATACTTATGTATGTATATGTATCTACAAACACTAACACCACCTCCCTGCCTGCCCATCAAACACAGTCCGTCTATTCCATTGGGAAACTTAACATCAGGCTCATCAGGAGGAGGACTCCGGCTATGCTATCCGTGCGAGGGTGGACGCTGCTGCTGGTGTGGGACCATTGGAGACGCGGAAATGTTATCCGCGAACAATGACCCACATAACGGCAGTTGTATATAGTATAAAAGAGACTACTACACACACACATAAACGAATGCCATACCGCATCATCACGAGACTGGTTACGTTAAAGTGTTAGTGTGTTTGTGTGTTTTCGCTGGATGCGATGATTTATGGGCGTGAAAATTCAAATATTTCAAAGTGGATTTTAGGAAAATGAATGAAATGAAAATTCTGACACATATTTGTGCTTCACTTTATCACCGAAGCGGACGGTGGGCGTATAGAGCGGGGACTGACGAAGTAAAACAAAAATGCCCTTGGTGGGAGGGTAAGTCCAAATGAAGTATACTCAAGTGGGGTAGGTACCCCTGGGTCTGTTTTCGGTTGTGAAAATTAAATTCAAGTCAAGTGTTTTTTATTGTCACAGTCTGTTGGAAAATCTATTTGACATGGAAAACAACGACAAGTGGCGAAAAGGTTCGTCCATAAGCAAACAACATCCGCCTCCCCCCCCCAAAAAAAGAAAAAAAAATCACAAAATCTCCGTTAATCTTTATGTTTCTTTTTTTTTATTTTATTTCATTAAAATGTTTAATAAAGCGGAGTTCTATTTTACCACAGAAGGAAAAACTGAATTTCCCTTATAGATTTTCATGGATTTATTTTTATTTGAAGTGTCTGTGTTTTTTTTTTTTATTATTTTACGATTTTACGGTTTTTCCTTTTTTAATGCCAAAAAGTTATCCCTCATGGCTAATAAGATAATGAAAAATGTCTCCAATATCCTTATGTCTAAAATTGCCATTTAACTGATTGGAATAAAATGTCCTTACGATATAATATAGGTGTGATAAATGTGCGAAGGTATGAGTGTGAAGTGGCCTTAAGGGATAGTAAAAGTAATAGATTTTTTTTCTTGAGAATATTCAATACAAAAATCAGTTACCAAGTGTTTGTATCATTTCACCAACACTAATAAAAATACATCAATGTTTTCAGTTTTTGACAATGGTATGCAGAAATAAGATATAATTCTTTGTAAATTTAATATACAAGTAACAACTTGAAAAACTATAAATTACAACATTCTTTTGTTGACCGGAAAGTGTCAAACTTTTCTTGTAACCACAAATTTCCTGCTAAAGCACAAAACTATCCAGTCCGCATGCAGTGACAACAACTGACAACAATCCAATCCGCAACCGCATTCAATTTTCTTTACAAAACACCTGACGCAAGCGCAAAAATTCCATATCAATTTATTCTCCGAAGTCACAGTGACAGGGCCGTAGCTAGAAAAAAAACTTAAACTTTCATGACTTGTAATATTTGCCCAAAAGAATGAAAATTTACAGTTGTCTTCAATGGTTGTCTGTATAAAACTTTGTACTAAAAGGTCTAAAGAAGGCTTTTCAAGTGTCAAGCCTAAAGTCAGGTGTTGTATACCCCCAGAAATGGTAAACTTAACCACTAAACTTAAAATGTGCAGAAAGCTGATCATTATTATGTTTCCATCATTTCGAGAAGAAGTGTACCCCTCGACCCCCTTCCCCCACTTTCATGCCTACGTCCCTGCCATTAGTTAAATTCTTAAATGATTTCATGCCACCACCAAGTGTCGCGTATCCATCGTCATCGCTGTTGTTATTGCGGTGTGTGTGGCATTCGGGGAACAATCATGTCGCATGTCAATTTCTACACACATGGTCAGAACCGTCCAATCTTTTGCTCCGGCATAATGAGCAACAACCATCATCATCATCATCATCCAGCAGACAAACAACTCGAACCACGAATATAATCACCTTCCCAGCTCTCAGCTCGTTCCCAGTGGCTCTGGTTCTGGCTCTGACTCTGGCTCACACTAGCGCACACAGAACACGCGAAACTCCTGTAAAATCATAAATAACCAGCTCTAGCTCCGAGAGTCAAAGCCAGAAGCAGAAATAGCCATCATCAGCATGAATCCCAAGGTAGGCATGCATGAATGCACCTTTATACGATGGATGGTGGCGGTGGAAGTGGGGGTCCAATATCCAGGTGACAACCAAATGCGCACCTGAGTGCGCGCACAACACTGTCTCATAACTCGTCTCCGTCGCCACTACCGCCACCACCATCGTGCGTCGTCGTCCGTGTCCAGTCGATTGTAAAGCCATGTCGCGTCATGTCCGCCAAGATTAGGCCAAACCGATTAAGCCCTGCACAAAGAGTCAGTGAATTGCATTCCCATAGATGGAGCTGCGCTAGCAATAACTCCATGAATAGCCATCGCGGGAAGCGAAAAAAAAAAGAATTAATCGATTCAAATTGCGATTATTAATTATTGTCATTGGTTTGTGCCTGTCGCAGTTGCAGTCACACTGACTCTGGACCGGGCACCACCACCGACCGGCTCTAGGAATGGACACACTAGACTGGACACGGGTATAGCGATAGCCTTGGTGGACATGCCAACGTGTAAGCGCGAATTAAAACACTTGTTTCTTACTTTTAAAATTAAACAATATTTATTTGGAACTATGTCCTTTATTATTGAAATACTTTTTACTAATTCTAAAAGGAGCTTAAGGCTACTATGTAGTTACAATAAGACTATTGATAAATTCATCATACAGTCGTATTTATATACTTTTCTTATCTATCTACAAGGAGACCCAAGCGTACAATCGTCTTGCTTGATAATGAAGAAGAGATAATATTCCAACATTGTATACAAACGATATTATCTCTTTTACATATGTTATCATTGTAGCGTTGTGTGCAAGACTGTACTAGAGACTAAAGATATCATTGAATACAAATAATGTTATCTTTTTTCTCAATATGTTTTGCTATGGATACTTAACTCCCCCCCTTGTTAAACGAAATCGTCTCGATTTTTCGACGCTATTTTTAACATTTCTCTTTCATAAGTTTTGTTATATGCGTCAATCTTTTTTTGTTTTTGACGATCTGTTATACATTGTATAGTTTTTATCATTACGTACGTAAATGCTAGAATAACAATCAGTGTTACAATTGTGTATATAGTTGATAATATCGGTTTTTCTTCAAAAGGAATAATTAGTTTTTTTAAAGTATCTATGTTATCGAATTTGTACATTGTATCTTCTTTAATTATTTGGTCGATGTAAGACTCTGAATTATGATTTCTTAATATAACTTCTTTAATTTGCTTATGCATGTTTTTGTATATTTTATCGTCTAGATTTATAGTATTTTCATAAGTAACTAAGTTTATACCATTAATTGTTTGATTATTTAACTTATGCTTACCGCTTAATAACATAACACCGGATTCAATTTCTAAGTCGTAATCGTATTCTTGTTTAATGTTGCATTTTGAAGTTATATTCTTTAAAAGTGGAATAAGACAATTTTCTTCTTCAAAGTTAATTTCACAAATGTTTTTACTTAGATGATTTTGACAATTTCTTGTTCTTAAATAAGTTTGGTTACATAAGGCAATTGTTTTATCTGTAATGATTTTTCCATGTTTTGAATTTAAAGGTGTTACTTTATACAATTTACATGATTTAATTAGAACTGGATATTTATATATTGTGATGAAGAATTCATCAGTTCTAGCTAATAATATTTTAGAGTACTGAAGTATATTTATTATGGGTACTTGAATTATTTCATGTTGAATAATATTTTTAATGTCATCTAAGTCTAGGCTTTCTGATAAATATTCATTATTTTTTGCTGCATTAATTGTTCTGGTCAATAATAATAATTGTTCGTACACTTGTTCTATTACTAAATGTTCTTTAAGGCTCTGACCTTCGAATTGTTGCAAAATTTGTTCAAATCTAGAATTTATAGTTTTTTGTTTATTATTGTTTTCTATGAGATTATTTATACTCGTTTCTATGTTAACTAAGTCATAATGGTCAGGATTACCAAACACATATTTGAAAGCTGTTCCTAAAAAGTTAATTGATCTAGTATGCCTAGTATGTTCTTGTAATTGGTCTGCTAAATTCTTAATTTTACTTAACCAAATTTTTTCTTCTTGTGTAGGTTGATATTTACTAGTTACGATATTTACGTAAGGTTGAAATATCGAAGTCAGGTTGGTGGCATGTAACAAATAAGTTTGTTCTTTGAATAAATACACGTCATCTGTTTGCGTAAGTATAAACTTCTTGTTTAGTAACTCAGTTATTTGAACGTTTCCTTGCCCTTCTTGACTCTGTACAATTCCTAGTAATGTTAGGAATATTAATATTTTCGTCATCTGAAAAATGATAATTCTTTATGTTATCCTTGTGAATTTTTATTCCTTCTTTAGAGATTACAGTGTCTCCTTTATCTTCTTCTACTATTCTTGTTATGTATCTGGCGTTAGATTTCTTTCTAAGACCTGTGATTCTTACCATTATCTTATCTCCTTTTTTATACTCTCTGTGTCGAGTTCCTTTATTTAGACGTTCGATCACTTTTTTGGATGCTGAGTTTAGTTTATTTATTATAATTTCACTATTGCTATATTTATTTTGATTAAAGAAAATGTCTCTAGGTTTCAAACCGGTAACTGAGTGTATAGAATTATTTAATTCACGCACTGTTCTAAATATTTCTTCGATAAGTCTTGTTTTATTCTGAATTGTGAATATTCTAGACAGTTCAGTTATTGTACCGTTTACACGTTCTACCTGACCGTTCGCTGTCGATCTGTATACTGGAGTTTCTACTTTAGTTATGTTGTATTTCAAACACATTTGGTTCACCATTTCTGTTTTGAATCCCTTCTCGTTATCTGTCATGAGTCGTTCACATTTTGGGAAATAATTAGATAAGACCTCTTCCATAACGTCGTACAGTCTGTTTCGAGTTTCGATTTCCCGAAGGATTGTATATTTAGAATACTTATCTACTGTTACAAGGAAAGTATACTTGTCGTTGAAGTATATGTCCATATGAATGTGTGTTCCCACATGTGTTGGTATTTCTGAATTATTCAGAGGTTCTCTGATAGGTTTTCTTTCATATTTTCCAAATAGACATGCTATGCATTTTTTGTTGAAACTCTTTGCTTGTTTATTTAGATCGGGCCAGTAATATTTCTCTGAGATTTCTTGTATATTGTTACGTAACCCTCGGTGTGCTCTTTCGTGAGTTACCCTTACAAGTTTTAGTTGTTCCTCCAAATTTGTCACGTCTTGAAGTTTTCTTGGTGTGAATATAAATCTTACTAGTGGGAATTCTTTTTTTATGTTTTCACCATATTTGTATATGTTTTCAAATTTCGTATGCAAAGCTACAATCTTTTGGGGTTGTATAACTTCTTTCATCTGCCTTAGTAAAGAGTCTTTGTCCTTAAACTTTATTATGAGTCTTATTTTGTTACTAAAATAGATTTGTGTTTCGATATTATTTGTTATATCTTCAATAAGTTCGAACTGTGCAGCGTATGCATTAAAAGGCTGATTCACAGTTTTTATTATATCATTAGAAGAACTTTCAGCTGAATGTGCTGTTTCTATGGTAGAAGTATTTATGCGTTGACGTGATAATGCGTCAGCTACAAGATTTAGGTTTCCTGGTTTATAAACTAATTTTGCTCCAAAGTCTTCAATGATTCCCTTCCAACGTTTCAGCTTTGTGTTGGGATTTTTTTCTGATACAGAATATATAAGGCTCTGGTGATCGGTATATATGGTTAAGTCTGCTATACCATATATGTAGTTTCTGAGTTTTTGTAAGGACCATATGATCGCTAATAGCTCTTTCTCGTTTGTGCTATAGTTCTCTTCTGTCTTACTCAGTGTTCTTGACAAGAAGTGTATAGGTTGCTTATTCTGACTTAGTACGGCTCCAATAGCTATGTTGGATGCATCAGAAGTAAGCTCGAATGGTTTACTATAATCCGGTTGAAAAAGTTCGACTTGTTCTTTCAAATAATTTTTTAAAATTCTAATCGCTTCTAATGCTGAATCATTCAGATTTAACTTAATATTTTTACTTTGTTTTTTGTTTACTTTACCGTTATCTCCTCGTAAATATAATGTCAGGGGCTTGGCTATGCTTGCGTATCCTTTTATAAACTTACGATAGTAACCTGTAAGACCTAAAAATCCTCTCAAATCCTTTACCGTTTGTGGGACTGGAAAATTTTCTATAGCTGCTATTTTCTCAGGGTTCGTAGTGATTCTACCATGTCTGATTATGTGACCTAAGTATTCTACTTCTTCTTGAAAAAACTTACTTTTCTCATCAGATATTTTTAATGTGGCTTTATTGAGTACGTCGAATACTTGACTTATGTGCTGTATATGTTCTTCCTCAGATGAAGAATATATCAATACGTCATCAATGTAAACGTGTACGAATTTACCTACAAAGTCTCTCAAAATGTCGTCCACGCATCTCTGAAATATGCTTGGTGCATTTTTGAGCCCGAAAGGCATTCGTTTAAAATGATATTTTGCGCCATTTATAGCAAAAGCTGTTTTTTCTTTATCATCTGCTTTGATTTTAATTTGGTGGAAACCTGACTCCAAATCTAACGTTGTAAAGTACTTGGCTTTACCTAAATTTTGAATTGTCATGTTGACATCCGGAATGGGGTATCTGTCTGTTACAGTGTGAGCGTTAAGTTTTTGGAAATCAACAACCATGCGCCGTTTTGGTTTTCCTTTTTCGTCCAAACCTTTTTTAGGTACTGTCCATATGGGACTGTTATAAGGACTATGGCTTTTTTCTATTATATCGTCATGTAAGAGTTTCTGTATTTCTTTGTTTACGAATTCGTTATCTGCTATGGGATATGGATATTGTTTAACATAAACCGGATTATCATTGGTCGTCCTAATGCTTGCTTCTATAGTATCTGTAAAGGGTAACGGTCCTATGCTGTTATTAATCTTCATCAGTCTATCTATGTCTGCTTTATAAATATTATTTTCCCCAATTATGTAATTAATTTTCTGAATAGATTCGACACTGCTTATGGTAGTTAGAGTCATATTACTGAAATTTATTTCCGCGTTTAGAACTTTAAGTCCTTCATATCCTAATATCATATCAAAAGACTGAATATCCTCTAATTCAAAAAATGTTATATTTTTCTTTAATATCCTAACTACTTTCTTTGTATCTACCATAGAATAACCATGCATTGTTTTTATTTTTATAGGTTTAATTTTAATTTTTTCGCTAGAATCGCATTTTCTATTAATGTAATTATGGGTTGCACCAGTATCAATAAGAATTTTATAAATTTTCTTAGAAATAGTACTAGTTAAATTTAAGCAGGGCAACCCGTCTACTAGTTTAAATGATCTATTCTTATGTTATTATTTACCATACATTCCGTTTCATCTGCTTCTGCATATGTACTGCTGACATCGTCTCTGCGTTGTTGTCGGGAGTTATTTACTCTCTGCTGCTTGAAGTTCTGCTGATAAGATCGTTGCGGTCTGTTGTGTGTGTTGAAACTCCCGCTGTGTTCACGTTTCGCTGGTGGATTATATACATCGGGTTTGTATTGATTCCAATTTTGTCGCTGTGCATGTACAATTTGTCTCGAGTTTATCTCCATCGGCTGTGGTCCGTCATTTCTCTTGAAAGGGTTTAGGCGTGGTCCTTGATTGTGTTGCTGCATATTATCGTATTGCTTCTGGGGTTGATAATTCGTTGTTTGGCTCGAATAATTTGGTCTTCTTTCGTTTCTGCGTTCATGTGGCATATTTTTGTGGTGCTTATCTTGAGTGAGATGTAAATGCCTGTGCACATTATCATGTTCTATTCTGCGAGCAATTGCGAATGCGTGTTCTAGATCATTTATTGTAGCTGAATATAATGATCCTCTTGTAAAGTTGTCACTCATACCATCAATGAATATACGAACTGCGTCGTCGTTAGCATTTTTAATTAGTCTGTCGATTATATTCGGCGGATCACCTGACATAGTGATTTTTGATATTATTAAATTGAGATTTTTATTTATCTCGTCGTGGTATTCAGACAGTGTGCTTCTTTTTTGCGTGATGGCTTTCATCATGTCTTGTAGCACGTATAGAGGTTCTTGATTAGAGTACGTATAATCTAATCTGTTACGTATCGCCTCAAAATTAAAAATTGTGTTATAATTAGTTAACACATTCGCGGCTGCACCCTGTATTTTACTTTTCACTATAGTCAATGCTGCTGCGTACTTACTGTGTGTTTTGAAGTTTTTAATGCTGTCCATTAATCTGGATGCTTCTTCGCGCCACGACCGATAATTTGATTGATCGCCGTTGAAAATAGGTAGGCTTTTAAATGCGTCTAACTGTATTTCACTACCATCTGTATATGTGGTTCTTATTTCCTCTAGCACAGGTATGTTTGGTACTATGCCTAATCCAGATTTTACTTCATTTAGTTTTGTTTCTAAATTAGTGTTTATTTGATTTTGGTTAGTTATTATTGCTGCTAACCTTGCATTCTCTGTGCGTGTGTGCTCTAGGGTTTGTGTTACTGTGTTGCACCTGGTTTCTAAAGCTTCTAATCTTGCCATTAATACTGCGAGTTGTTCCATTTTGAACTCGTGTCTGTTGTCGTCGAATTTGTGTGTTTTTTTTCTCCACATATACACTTTCACTGAATTGCTTTGCTGCTTCGTACGCAGAAGCTATATTTGTACCTGCTATGCTAGGTAATTCTTGTAACCGGTAACGCGAGTGTTCTGTTTATACTAGATTTCACTACTTGTTCCCGAGGTCCGCTCGATTGAAGTTAAAAAGTATATTTAACCTCCTGGCAGGATCGCCAATTAAAACACTTGTTTCTTACTTTTAAAATTAAACAATATTTATTTGGAACTATGTCCTTTATTATTGAAATACTTTTTACTAATTCTAAAAGGAGCTTAAGGCTACTATGTAGTTACAATAAGACTATTGATAAATTCATCATACAGTCGTATTTATATACTTTTCTTATCTATCTACAAGGAGACCCAAGCGTACAATCGTCTTGCTTGATAATGAAGAAGAGATAATATTCCAACATTGTATACAAACGATATTATCTCTTTTACATATGTTATCATTGTAGCGTTGTGTGCAAGACTGTACTAGAGACTAAAGATATCATTGAATACAAATAATGTTATCTTTTTTCTCAATATGTTTTGCTATGGATACTTAACTCGCGCTTGTAATCCGCCAAACCAATCGCCGGATATGCGCTGCACAGTGCGCATGCGCACATCTGACAGATGCTCTATCTAACTGTATGGCTGCGCTTGCGCATACGATAGGTATATGTACATATATGCAAATCTCTGCATACAGTCCCAGTAGCTCCAGTAGCTGGAAGTCGGCCTAGGTAGCTGGATGGCCTCCCTGTGGGAACGCGAAACAAAGAAGAAGCCTTTCATACTCTGTCCATACGAACGCGATGGTAATCGCTGGCTTTTTGCTGCTGGTGCTATTGTGGCTGATGGTTCGAAGCTTATTAGAGACTCATGCAACTTTGAAATTGATTTTTCATGAAGAAGCAAGGTGCTGCCTTGTTGCATGGTTAATCATCATTGTGTGTCTATAATGGCAGCGCGGGGATTGAGGGCATTTAAATTGCGAGAATGAGCCTTGTTATGTACTCGTATATGTATGCGCGATAGCTGATTACGCAATCGAGTATAAAGTGAAGGTGAATTATAAAAAAACAAAAAAACAATCTCGGTTTGAAATCGTGAATAAGTGAGGCTTGATGGAAAACAAACGTTCCTCATTGAATTAGATAAGAAAAACAATTATTTTAAGACAGAGTATTATAACAGTTTTGTGTTTTTTTTTTTTTCATTTTTTTCAAGAGATTTGAATTTTTAAGGTTAGAAGAGATAATATTGAAAGTGAGTAATGATCCACAAGTCTAGAATATGACAAGTAAGTCTTAAGTGCTTTTTGTTCTTGAGCAGCTATAAGGTCTTGGTTAAAAGAAAAATGCAAATCGGTAAAATTTTGGAGTTCTGACCGTTTGTCGGGATGTTTCTGTTTAAAAACAATAGTTTTTATGACAGATAAAACTACTAGATAGGCTTATTTGTCAAAATATTAAATTTTTACTAAGAATTCTTAATTAACAATTAGAAAAATGCTTTCATGTACTGTACACAGAATATCACAGAATCAATATTTTAGATTAAAAGAAGTGGCCCTAAATGACTGCCGTGAGGAACTCGCTATTCTGATGTGAATACGATCAAGAAAATACCGTCAATTTAAACGTCATACTTAAGTTCTTGTTCGAAGTTCGAGAGTCCTTCTTAGTATATACACTGAGAGCCCACAACAAATTTTGGGTTGTGAAAGTTAACCAAAAAAGAAGGATATACAGCTGTGTTCAAAATAATAGTAGTGCTCATTGAACTATAGCATCCCTGACATTAACGCCATCTTAACAGTTGGAAACTTAATTTCTGTGATGTCAAAGTTTCTAACGGTCAACCATAATCAAATATACTGTAGCCTTATATTGAAAATTATTTCACGACAAAAGTTATAAGTCAGTTTTTAGATGTTTGCTTAATTAGAGCTGTTAAAAATAATAGTAGTGGAGGTGATTTTGTTCGATTTGTAAGGTGTTCCAAATGTAACTACAAAAAATCATGTCTTGCAGTTCCTAGTCACGGCCTTTGTGACGAAATAGCGGGTCAAAAACCTTAAAAAAAAAAATTTGGGAATATTGATGTTAATCAAAAAATTTTCTTTACCCCACCATATAGATATCGACCTGCTGATCACAAAAAGGTGCCAAATTCATGGTGGCCATACTTCTGCCAGACAATTTGAAAAACCCAACAGCTACTGTAAGAAAATAAAATTTGATTTTTTTGAAATTTTTAAAAAACATTGAAAATAAGTTTTACTTCAAAAAATTCAAATTTTATTCTCAATGTTTTTAAAAATAAAAATTTAATTTTTTTTGGTATAGTATTTCACAAATAAGTTCAAAAGACTTCAATTTTTTGACATAAAAACTGTATTTCAAAATGCATTGCAATTATACCAATACCTTTCAGACTGTTTGAAAGTTGTTCCAAATTGTTTTAGCTATTTCGAATACTGTTCCAAGTTTTAGGACGCCATATATGTATGTATTTCAAATTTTAAAAGCTATTTCAAATGTTTGAAGGGAATTAAGTCCACTTTTTTCCAAAATTTGGTATCATTTTTCCAAAAAATAAAGGTCTTAAAATCAAATCATTTGAAAATATGTTGGCTTTAATTTTTGTTAAAAATGCAAAATATGGCTTTTTGATATTTTTTGTTAAATCTTACACTCTCAGCTTTCAGAAGGTATCAAAATTGAAAGCACTCAACTTTTGTGTTTTATTCACTACTGCATATCTAGTGTAGCATTCAAGTGAATAAAACGATCAAACTCACTCCATAAAAATATCACCAGCACAGCTGCCATTTTTTTTTACTGACTTCTATTTCAGCAGAAATCAAATTGTTGTTGTTAACCTATTGATATAATTTTGTTGAGCTAGCTATGCAGCAGTAGATAAAACACAACTACATTTAAGATAGCAAAATAAAGATAAAAGTTAAGACATAAAAATTCCTTTATCGGTACTAAAAAATTACCACATGTTACCCATTATTTCAACTGTAGATACATTTAACCTTGCTTTTATAATCAAATGTTAATTAAAACTTTATAAATAAAGATACTTCATGTATTTTAAATTATCAAAGTTAAATTTCCCTATACACCTAAGGGTTCCCTTTATTTCAAAATAATTTTAAAACAAGGTCATTGTCCATGGCCTTTAAATTGAATCAAACTTAAAAAAAAAAAAAAATCACAAATCAACCATAAAAAAGCCGTAATGAGCCAAGGGCGCCTATCAAATGTCTCCAGACACACTTAATTTCCGAAATACCACATCGGTCACTACCACCAACACGTCGCGTCGCACCGAGCCACTCCACCGACCGCTTGACTTGTTTACAATTCCAGACGTCATCCGTTGTCTGCTGAATTGAAAGTATTTTCCAAAACATTCCCTAATCGCGGAGCACCGTGTTCGACTTCGATGTGGTTGTGTATTTCTTCCTCAAAAAAAATCCAAGTCAACTACATAAAAATCGACGCCATCGCTACATGACCTATCCCATTTTTCTCAGCATCATCGGATCGCAATCACCCATCGTCGAAGTCGTCGTTCGTAGTCGTCAGCGTTCTACCGACCGCACACACATCTGGTTCTGGATTTGGATTATCGCGGAGGGCATCATCATCATCAGCAGCAGTGAGGAGCAGCTGCCTGGCATCTCTCCATCATCTCTCCGATGTCCATTAGTAAATCTTCAAATGCCACAAATGATGATGATATTGCGGGTGGTTCGCGGGTGAGGCAATCGAATTAAAATTGCAATCAAAAATTCCGATAACGCCACAGCAATCAGCGACTATCGATGTAGATGATGGCGGGATGGCCGACGATAATGGGGATGGCGAATGGCTTATGGCGTATGGCGATGGTGATGAAGCAATGACGGGACCATAAACATGGATATCCCTCGTGGAGCCAAAGACAGAGACAGAGACCTTATTCTCGATCCGACTGTGTATGTGTGTCAAGTCAAGAATCATCTGATGCTGCCAGAAACAAAAGAAAAATCGAAACTAGATGATGTTCCAAGAATAGGAAAGGACGAAGAAAATTTCTGAGGAAATCTTTGAGCGGAACGAAGGAATTCCTTTTGTTTTCTTATTTCTGTTGCTGATGCACATCATGAAGATGATAAAAATCGGAACAGCTCGTGGATACTTTGTTATTAATATTTATGATGCACGGGGACTCCATTGGCTGCTCCTGTTCAATATCAGCACAGCAATAGGAGTGCAGTCTCTTATTGCGGCCCGGAGAGAAAACGAGGTTCTTAATTCTTATTGCCAAGGATAGAAAATTAATTACATTATAGAGGGAGAAATATATCTATACTTATATATGTACATATGTATGTTTGTGTGTTGATGACGGTGCACTCTGCAGTAACATCATCAGGATGGGGCGAAATCCCGGAATCAGCAGGATTCAAGTTTGAAAATTTCCAGCTTTCGTTTCGTTGTGTTTCAACTGTTGGCTGTCTGAGTCTGAGGGTATAGAGTTACCTCTGACTGTTTCTGCTGGTTCTGGTTTTGGTTCTGGTTCTGGAGTTGGATGCAATGCTCGCTTTCTCCTCTTAGTGGCAGGTTAAATATTTCGGAAGGACTGTTCGTTGGCATTCAGCGGAATTGAGACTTTTTTGAAAAGAAAATCTCAGCTGAAACCACAGCAGGATGGTGTAATTCTGATTTATGATTCTTTGATTTCCGAAGATTTTCCGTAGCGAAAGGAAATTCATTCATATACTTGCATGTGAATGTATGTATGTATATATATAGTATGTATATAAGGATGTGTGTGGGGGTATAATTGAAATCGATTTTTTATATGAAGGAATTTTGCTTTAATTGATTGGAAGCAGAAAGGTTGGATTTAAGGACGAGTGCTTACGTTAAAAAAGGAATTCAAAATTGATTCGTGAATAATAATAATCTTTTAGTGAAAATGGCGGATGGAAATGATATTCGTCACTTAAGAACTACTCATTAGGTATTAATTTCGTTAAGGATACTTATACTGAAATATTTTAAAATTTGTATTTGTTTAATTTTATACAAAAATGATTTGCCCACAAAATGGTTGTATTTTTTGTTATTTTTGTCAAATAATACTTGAATAACTGGACGGATTTTAGTTATAATTGCAATTTTTAAAATATTTGCAAAAACACTAACATAACAAATCTTCTAAATGGTCAAAAAAGTCTTTATGTTTGTAAGTCCACTTAAATTTAATAATAAAAAACTAATTCAAAATAAATGTTAGCAAAATCCCAATTTTCTAATAGGAAGGGTTTTTAAGTTCATCAAAATCATTCAATATAATGGGATTTTCGGCAAATGTATCGAATGAATTTCAATGAATGAATAATTTAAACTTTTATCTAATTCATTAAATTTAAGCAAATCATTTGTGGGACATTCGCAAATATCCCACTTAGAAGACAATACATATAGTCAAAAAAGGTAAGTAGTTGTAATATCCCTTTGGCCAAAGAAACATATCTAATAATTGGAGAAAAGATTTTTTTTTAAGAATATTTAAATGTTGTATGGGACATTCAAGGTAATACCGCTTTAAATTAATTGTGGGATATTCACATATGCATAAGTTCATAAAATGAGATAAAATCAATACAAATTTCAATGGCTTAAGAACTTTTTGGTATGTATTTCAAAATTTCCCATCAATTCATATGTGGGATATTCAGAAAAAATGGGGTACTAGTTTAAGAAATTGATGAATCTTTAACAATTTGTATATTTTTGGAGTAAAATTCGTCTGACGCAGATATTTCAAACAATATTTGTCCTGACTAACTAAACCTTATTTGTGATGGGTTATTCGAATAGTCAAAAGGGTTTTACTGGTTTCGACTATATTTAAGCTACAAGTATAAAAACCATTCGGACTTTTTTCAAAAATTAAGCTATTTCGTAGAAAAACAAATTTTAAGTAATTATTATCTATTACAAACCCTTCTTAGACAACTAAATACCCCATTGTAGTTTTACACACCTAATTTGTCTATGAGGTATTTGAACATAATCTCACAGATAGTGCATTGTTGTTGTTTTATATTATGGATGTCCTGCTGACAATGGTGGTTTTCTAAAATATTACGCCCCCAAAAGTTAATTTCAAAGCAACAAAAATTGCCACTATAATTGAGTATTTTCAAACCCAAAAACCCCAAAGTATGCATACATTAAAAAAAAAAAAAGAAAGAAAAAACCGTTGATTGGTTTGATACAAATATTGAGAGTTTACAATTGTATACATATAAAATTTTATAATATTTGCCAGTATGCCTTTAATTAGATTTAACAAACTTCTCATTTTAAATTCGAATACACAACAACAAACACGAGCAACACACTAAAGATATGCATCAAAAGAAGCCTTCGAAAACTTTTCACCTCATAAATTATTCATGAAACGCAACCATTTTTCGTTTTTGTGGAGAAAACATATACAAAACCCTTAAAATTCCCAGAGAGTTGAATTAGATATGAATATGCATAAAGCGAAAGCCCTTTCTGCCACTGAATCCAGTTATTCGATGGAAATATAAGCAACAAAACAACCGAACCAATCCAAACCAAACCAACTCACAAAATAAAAAACAACAAAAAAAAAACAACTAAATTAATTCAAAATAAAACGTTCAGCAACACAAATAATATCTAAATTTAGTTATTTCAATTCTATCTCTCGCATTCTCCGCCATCACCGCACCACCACCGGAGCTGAAGCCAGAGCCTTGCTTCCCTAAAGACTCCTCCACAAGGACCCCTCCTCACCTTCCTTTATCGAAACGGAGCAACGAACGCAACGTTCCTGACGACTGATGATGACAAAACAGCCCGATGGAATATTAGATTGAAAAGCATGCCTCCTACGCATACACAGACCCGAAATACATTCAATTGCAAAATCATTTGTTAAATTGCCTTGCGGCATTTGGAATTTCAAATGAGGATATAAATACTCCATACCATCAATGTGTGTCGTGTATGTGTATACGAGTATACAAGTGTGTAGCTCTTGAAAAAATATTTATATTGTCCCAAACACATTTACCCATCATTATGTGAACAAGTTTGTGCGTAGGTATCTATCTTATACTACGAGTGTAAGTATGTTACATTAAACATACATCAATTTATGGTATTTACGCTTGACCAAAAGAGGCCAAACCTTCAATCCTTGGAAGGATGACCAATATACAGAGATTAACCATCAGCTTCAAGCCCGAAGGAAGTTTTGTGAAATCGCCTTTGGGGTTGCTTATGCTTATGATGTTCAATTCAAAGGCAAAATGGCCACAATCGCATACATATACATTATAATATAATTTTAACCCCCCCCCCCTCCCTTCTCATTCTCAGTCACATCGAGAGGGTTGTTGTGCCCCCCCAATATTTGTGTGTTTTGCTATTCTAATTTTCTAATTTGCATTCGTAATGTAATCCTTATACGAGTTGGTATATAGGGTCGAGAGAGCGTTTAGACACCGGTTAACTGGTCGAGTAAACTCACACTCGTTTGAACTCTAAGCCGTACAAGGATACGAGTATATAGTATCGGAGGACCATCAGGCTAATTTCTTGAGTTGGAAAGTTTTGGAAAATATTTTAAAGCCTATTCGTGTGTAGTTTGAGTTGATTAGTGTATATGAATATGCGTTATGGTAAATTTACGAGGGGTATGTAAATTATGCAAGACTAATTTTTGTTCCAAGTCGACAAATTAAAAATGCCTTAGGCTAGGTTCTATGATATGTTGATATACGAGTATGTGTGTTTCAAGTTACGACGCATAAAATATGTATTAATTGATTGCTAGTAAATTGGTCATTTTGGAATTTGGAAAATAATGAGTGTCCTGATAATTTGAGGACCGCACCCTGTAACTTCCAAGAAGACAAAGCAGTTTACCTCAATCTGAATTGCTGATTAAGTCCTTGAACTTTTTAGTTCATGAAGATTTATCAGGAGTTTAAAAAATTTGTTTGCTGTGAGTCATCTGATTGAGTGACTGTTTTTCGGTCCTAAAATCTTGGCCCAAGAAGAACTTAGCTACATTTTATAACATACTATTTTTATATATTTAATTATACACTAGCTGACCCACATACCGTTGCCTTTATGAATATAAACGCGCAAACAAAAATTCTAAAACATTTGTAAAAAAAAGTGCGTATACGGCTCAGTGTATTTGGATGGAATAAAACTACATTTTTTGCAGTTTATAAAACGGTGAACTTTTTACCACGGGGTTAGTTCTTTAAAATGGTTGAAATGTATGCCAAATATTTAATTACAGTCGACGCCGCTTATAACGACTGGTCGCTATAGCCGGCGGTCGTTATATCCGACGCCACGTTATAGGCAGCGTCGACTGTATCTTTAAAATCAAGCAAATTACTCATTTTAGCGTTTTTGTTAGCTGGACATTTTTAAGCCTTTAGGGGATCTGGCTTTGATAGACCGAAAAGGGGAAAAATAATTAGCTTTTTTTTGAACTAGGGAAAAAGCCTTGATCTAAGACCAAAAAACTCATTGTTTGAAATCGTTCTTAAGTAAATTTTAATTCGAATATTTAAATTTAAGTCTGATGATGATGCAAAGTGATGAAAAATTTGGAATGTCACTTTCAAAAATCAAAACGTTTAACTTAAGTTAGGTTTTTTTTTCCCCAAGAAGGTCGACTGTGAAAATAATATGAAATATAAAAACTGTCAAATTTCACGAAAACTCTACACACAGAGAAACACTTTTGTTTAATTTTACCCTGTGTCACCCTATACAAATTGATTAGTTCAAAAACAAGTACGTTATAGTTTTGAGGACTTTTCCATTAGTTCGGAATTCGAAACTTATCTCAATTTTTAAACACTGAAATACACATTTTGTACTCAAACACAATAATTTTGTAGCTTAAGAAATTCACCTTTTTGTAATTGCAGATAATATGCAAATAGAAATAATAACCACCCCGTCTCTATTGCCATACTCACTTTATGCCAATGCCAAGCCTATTATTTACATAGCAGTTAATTGGGTGTAAGCATTAATAATTTATGAACCCATCAAATAACGAAGAGCCACAACGAACAACGATGACTCTGACGAAGAAGAAAGAGAGACGAAAAGGACGAAGAAAAAAAGAAGATGGTCGTTGTTATTATCCTGCCAGTCAGTCATAATGCTAATATCATCGCATTCCTACTATCATCCTAGAGCTGTATAGAGACTCAACTTGAGTTCGAGTCGAGTTGAGTCAAGAGTCCACTCCTGCTTGATGCCTGGCTTGGCTATGGTCATCAATTTCTGTCAAAAAGCGCCCCTGACTGACAGGATATACCTACCTATATATGTATGTATAAAGTATACTTCATCTCTCTTTCGTTTTCGTTATCTTTAAATGACGATGTGACAAGGACCTTCAATCAAAAGTCCTTTGGCAATTTTTCTTTTGGCACTTTTTCGTTTCGTTTCCTATTTTTTTCGTACATATTTTGATTTCGAGAGGGGAGATTCTATGAATCAAAAATGGTCCACATCTCTGTTTTGCAACTAGGAGGCTATATCAAGAGTATAACAGGCAAACGACGAAAAGGACGAGAAGACCAAAGTCATGCTAAGTTGCGCGATGACACTCGTCTTCTTTGCAGAAATATTTCGTTCACTGATCCGTTTATGATTGTGTGCAAAGGCAGAGGCAGTGGTAGAGTCAGATTCAGAACCAGAGTCACAGTCAAAGCCAGGGCCCATAACACATACCCGTCTATCCGTCTATAGGACACCAGGAACACAAGTCCATCTTCTACTTCGGAGGCAAACTGCCAGAAGGATTTTCGTTTTGTAAGTGTGATGACAGTTTGCACATTTAACAATTTTTCTCTTGGTTCTCTTTGTGTGTGTGATGGAAGTGGGACTTATACACTCCAAGTCTATGAAAGTCTAGCTACGGCAGCGGAGGGAAGTGTGGGAAAAAAAATGAAAATATTGTCACCAAACTTGCCATCAGTCAGTCTACAGGGATATTTAGGCGGGTGGTTCGGATAGGGTGGTGATTTGTTTTAGGTTCCTGTAAAGCACTTTTGGTGATGAAAAGTTTTTTTGTTTTTCTTCGTTTTTCCTACCGCACACATGTTGTCTGATGTGATCTGATGGTTATTGGAGATAGTTTTTCTTATTTTTTTTTGTATCCAAATGACACCATCATTATTTTGAGAAGGAAGTAAATGTTTTGGGTGTTGTGATGAGTTTTGACATTTGTAAATGAGAATGGGAAATCATTTATTTACAAATCACAAGAAAGACGAATTAAACATAGCTATTTGCATTTAAATTAATGCAATAAGAATCAATACGGATATAACTTCGTCGAGTCAAATTTTCCCAAAAGAAAAAGAAGAAGAAGAATCTTACAAAAATCCATTAATCGCTTTTCGAACTCAAAATCGGGTTGAACCATTTCAAGCGAATTTCCTCTTTCATTATTTCAACTAAGGACCAGAATTAGGAAGAAGAGCGTTTCCAACGAACCACGAGGACGACCAACCTCACCTTAATTTGCATGTCAATTTTTTTGCTGCCAAGAACATCAAACCGCAAAACTGTTTTGAAAATTGTTACCTTTTTTACTAAATAAATCGTTTGGTCCTTCGATCCGAATTTCCCAGCATGGAGACCAACCACAGACAAATTTATGGTGACGAATTTGGACCATGGACAATAGTAGGCCTCCGAATGAAAGTAAGACCAAAATATTCTCACAAGTTAAAAAAAAAATAACATATCTAAAATGCACAGAACGGAAATCACAACAATAACATGTTATGAAAGTTAATTCCCTCCTTATTCACAGTTAATTTGGATAAAAAAGCCAGATATTGGATGATTTTTACGATAAACACGTGTTGTCAACCTTTATTCTCCAGACTTACACATACACATACTTTTCTATTAACATACATATATGTATAAACTGAATAAATATTTACCTGTGTATACGAAGATGATTGATTTATTTAAATATTTTCGTGTCATGTTAAGCTCAAAGTTCATCGTACTCAACACCAATTCACAACCAGACGTGCATGTGTCTTTTTTTCTGAGAAAAATAAATTTCCAAAAATTAAATTAAATTTAAAAACACGTGTCTCAAGTTCAATACATACATAAATCTATCTATATCGAGAAAAAAAAAACATTAGAAGCCATAAAACTCATGTGCTTGCGCCTTAACATAATATCTCGCCTTACACATATTTTTAAACAAATAAACACATGAAAAAATTGTTGTTTTTTTTCTTAAAATACAAAAAAAATGAAAAAGCAGTTGGTAGTCAAATATAATAAAAGACATTCCGTCTTCCCACTTCTCAGTCATCATCATTTCGCTTGGATATAGATCAAAATTCGATTTCAAATCTTATCCCCCCCAAAATCCACAGCAGCGTGGCAAAAATGAAGAATACCTTTATTCGCACCTCTTTAAAAAGCTTAAAAACAACTGGCGCCCAACACAAGCACTCAATGGTGTCAAAAGAGATATAGAGAGAGAGCGAGACAAAAATAAATCCCTTACACTTTACACCCATCCTTGAATGATATTTTAAACTCTGAGCTGAGACGTGTAAGTGCGTAAAAATCGTTATATCCTTATACTTGAATAAGGACGAAGGAGGGTGACGCCTCAGTCTGAAGAATCAAATGCGATTTCCTATTTCAAAAATAGAAAAAGGAGGCAAAAAACTTCTAGTGAAATTACTGCAGTGTGTATGAATGAGTAGGTATGTATGTAGGTATGTGTATGGGGATAATACCGTTCTTGCTTTCAATTTTCAAAGATTAATGACACGCAAATCCTTCATTGCTTTAAAGAGCCGTCAGCCCGTTAGCTCGAGGGGTGTGGTTTATGTCCTTAGACGCATAAACGCTTAAAAATATTGCAATTTATCGTTTGGAAAAAAATCCTTTCCCTCATTTCGACAACAACATACGACGACGACTTGATATTTGTAATGAAGACACAACACAAAATATCGACAAACGGGTAAATACGTGATGTAAATAAATTGGTTTCGAATGTTTGATGGTATGAGGAGGGAGAATTGGGGGTAGGGGGTTGGGAGAGAAGAAAATTTGAATTGGATTGTGTGGGGGGGTTTTGGTAAAGTTAAATCAAAATTAAGGATTCATGCACATGTTTGGACAAACATACGGGCAACCCTCGTTTATGCTTTCAAAGTTGCAGATTACACGCACTTAAAACATGCTGGTGGGTGTGTGCGATGAGATTTTGTGTGTGTGTGGAATGAAATGCTATAGCAGCCACCGTACGCCCGCACTGAATTACAGTGGATTCTTTTGAAGAATTTTAGAGGTAAATTTCGGTATCATCATTTTTGAAAAACTGAAATTCATTATGTAGTAAAATATTTGTGAATTAAATCACTAAATTTAAAAATTTCAATTACTGAATCTGATTTAAGGATGAAACTTCAAAATTTGCAATCATAAATCAATCAAGATTTCATGTATTCTTGCAATTATGAATTATATAAATGCGATGTGAATATGAATTCCACGATTTTGGTGAAAGATTGCATTCGCAAATGATTGTATTCCTTTTTGATTCCTTTCATAATAGAAAAAAATTTGACTCGATATTATATTTTTTATATATTATAAGGTTGAAATTTAAATAATCCTTATTTAAATCCTAAAGGGAATGCCGTCCTTCGTTGTGTGGCTTTTTAAATGGAATTTTTCACAACTGATTTTCTAAATTGTTGATTTTTTTTTATTAAAATGATCGGTTATAGAATTGCAGATATAATAACATAAAATTGATCATTTTCTTAATCTGATGAACATGAAAAATCAATTTAATTTAGATGTTTTTTTCCAACAACAAAATCAAAAAGATCCACTGTATCACTGTCGTTCATTATCAAAACGAATTGATATTCAAATGATTCCAAAGGGAATGTTGAAGAAAATAGTAAATATTGCCTAACGAACAACGGATATTTCTATCCTCCCCCTTAACACCACCCCACCTCCCATTTCTCAGAAAACAAAAAAAGAAAACATCAGAGTTGGTAATAAAAATAAACATCAAGTGCAACTTTACAGCAAAAAGAAAAGGGGTGTCAGACCAACACCGAGGTCGGTGTCATAGCCGATTCAGCTCAAAGGATATCGACCAATACTCACACCCTTTTCCAAGGAATTATGTATAATTTATATACGATTGATGGGGAGACACAGAAGTGATTGCATAGTTAGTTGTTGTTGTTGTTTTTGTTGGTGGTATTGGTGGTGGTGGGAGAGACGGTAGCGGAAGTTTGAAAATGGGGTCTGACATCGAGTTGCGAAAATTAATGTTATCCCCCTGATGCCACATCAGACAAACAACAAACAGACACTGCGTATGCCAACTGTCCTCCTACGCCTCTAAAGTTCATCCAGATCCAGATCCAAATCCAGATCCAAAAGGGGGAAAGTGAATTATGACATTGCAAACAGGATGACTTTCGGCATTACACAAAGTTTGACTCTTTTTCTCAAACTACTGGTGTTTTTTTTTTTTTGGGGGTTTTTCAATATGGACCCAAGAGAAAAAGAGAGAGACAGTGTTGTGTTATTATTTTTGTTTTGCTATCTGGGGTATAGGGCTCAGACGACCCCTTTTTCTCGTATCGTTTACTTGCAACGGAAAGGGTATGGGATTTTTTCATGTTTTTTTCAAAAATTACATGGGAGTGGTGATTTTGCAATAATTTATTTTGGTGTTACACACACAAATAAAGTTTTTATTTTTTGCTAAATAATAAATTTCAACATCAATGGGATTTTATTGTAGCAATTCGTATTTCCCACCACTTTGGAATTATCAAAAATGGACATATTCCCCCCCCCCTTTCCGCATCGACATTATGCCATTAGATAGAAAAGGATATAATATAATTTTTTGGAATTCTACTTTTTAATTGAGTTACGAGAAGCAATTTTGGCAATGTAATTGAGTTAAGTCTCTTGTTGCAGATTATTATCAAAAAAGGGTGGCTGCTGCTGGTGGTGGTTATTCAGACTCAGAGAGGCAGAGGGGGGATATATGAAAATTACATTTAAAAGTTAAATAATTTGATCTTGAAAATGGTGTGTGGGGGGTGCGGGGGGTAAATTATAAGTTTTAATCAGGCTATTTTTGGAATGAATGGGGCGTTATTTTGTGGTTAATTTTAAGCATAACTTTTGATTTTATTTCTTAGAATTTTCAATTCAGGTTAATTGGAACAGTAAATAGAGGTTGATGTTTTATTGAATGTTTTTTGTGGAAATTTCAGAGGTTACACTCCTTTGGTTGATTTGGGTAAAAAATTCAATGGAAATTGTAATATTACAGAGTTCAAGGTGTTTAACTATCAGAATATAATTATTTAAGAAATAGTTTATACTTTTCTTGGGAACAAATTTAAATTACATCTGAAATTCAAACACCCTTTTAACTCGAACATTACATTTTGATTTTTCACCACCGATGAAGTTAAATTAGTAATAAGTTTTTAAAATAATTCTTTTTTTTTAAATACCCTTATAAAATAGGGTAAATTTGCGAAATATTGATGTTTTAATAGCTTACAAGGGTTTAATAATCAGGGTCCAGTTCTAGCTTCCTTTCAAACCACGCAGTCATACTCATACTTCATATAGGTATGTACCTTCAGGTATAAGTCCCTACCCTAAACGTAGGGTATTAAAGCCAAATGTCTTTTTGGGGCAAGTTGGATGACAAGTCCTTTTTGCTGCTTGATTTGTTCCTCAGTCTCTGTTTCAAGGTTAAAGAAGGTATCGTAAAGTTCGGTTCTCTAGGGTTTTCAGAATTGTAGTTGCTTAGAAAGAAGGGCAAGAACATTCCATTGCCCCTTGCCACATACCCCATAGACTTGGATCCTGATCTTAGTACTTTTGGGATCATGAATCTGTTCAGCGGATAGGACTTATAGTAATGTTGTGGTCTACAAGTTAGTTTCTTTATCCAGTTTCTTTTAGCAGCTTTCATTTAGACAAAATATTCAAAGGGTTCTTGAAAATTATGCTGCAATACTCGAATTGGTGGATCTAATCTCTATCCCATGCAGTTGTTTAGGAAGTTATTCATCATTTTGTCACACCAATGAATGAAATCCCATGTTCCTAAAGAACCCCCTCCCCCCATTATAAACAAACTATAAACAAAACTAAAATCCCCAATTTGTCACATAGTCCTTATCCTTTAATGAATATTTTTCACCGAAAAAATACAATTAGCTTTCTCTGCATCCGCTCACGTTTCTCGAGAAGAAAAAAAATAAAATAAGAAAAAGGAAGAAAAACAAGAACACAAACAAAAAATCCTTGCAAAATCAAACCAAATAGCACACACAAGCAGAGTGTGAGTGCGAGTGTAAGTGTTACTGTTCGTATACCTATACTTACCCTAATGTCTGTTTGCTTATCCTGCCAATATGTTAACAACAAATTCCAAAACATAAACACACCGACCCAAAAGCAAAGTAACACCAAAAACGGTGCCGAATACTAACGCCTCAGGGGGAATACAATATCTATACCATACCGATATCTATGTATATATCTTTACCTGCGTAAAGGAACGCCATCGACGACACGACGGCGACGAAGGCGACGACGCCATCCACCGCTGCCTCTACCAACCATCAAAACCTCACCTTCGCTTCTTGAATCCTTCGTGCGATTTCCGCAATTGAAGTTGAAGAATAAAAGCCGCACGAAATATAAAAGGTAGGCAAAGGTATTCCCCTCTCCATCTAAGATATTTTGTGTTATCTGGAATGAAGCCATCTTAGAGGCGAGACCAAAAGGCAAAGTCTTAGAATTTTATTTACCCAGACGTTATTTGTTCTTCCCTCTGCCATCGTTACCTTCTCTCCCCAACTCACACTCATTCCTTTTTCTAATTTGTGCTCACTTCTCCGAAAACGAAGAAGAGGAAGCCCAGGAGGCAAACACATGCGAAAACCGGGAGCATCCTGCAAATTCGTTTTGTTGTGCTGTGAAGCTTCCCATCAAACCATCACGACGACGAACAGACCACTTTTATCCTCCCGAAAATTGTATGCTCCATTTCTTTTTCTTCTTCTTCTTCTACGAATACGAAGAAGAGTCCTTTCTAGAGCAACAAAGGACTACAACAAAAACAATTTGGTTTCGTTCATTCTCATTGATGATCCACGGTAGTGGTGGTGATGATGATGGTGCACACTGAAAATGGTATTCCAAATGAAAATTGAATTACCAGAAATTTAGATTTTCTCAGATTTCCAATATAGCTACCGCCTGAGTCTGATACAAAAACAACAACAACAAAAACAACAAACCTTCACAAATTTAATACATTTCCGGGACTTCCACTTCTTGTGTGCAGAGAAAAAAAAAGAAAAAGAAGAAAAATCCTTAATGGCGACACGGCTCGCAATGGCTTAAGTATTTATTTTTTACTTTAACTTTGGGGCCACCAGGATCAAGGGATAAAAGTCCTTTTGTATAGTACCCATATCCAAACCCAAACCCAAACCACCCACCATCAGTACTCCAATTTTTGTATTTTCGTTTTTCGAAATCGTGCGATTTTGTTATTTCAATTTGATTGCCAATGAAATGCTTAAATGTACCGTTGAACAATTGGATAACATCAATTCCGATGAACAATATTGGCATCATCGGGGCCAGGGACTTTCTTAAAAAAAAAAAAAAATCTCCCAAGGAACCCCCAATCGACAACTAACCAACCATCAATGTGCTAATATTGCAAGTTCCCTTATTTTTGTAACAAAGGGGGTTTTGAAGAATGAGCATCTTGGTTGGACCGTTTTGAAAAAAAAAACATTAGATTGATGAATTGTTTGGGTTTTTTTTATAAATACGAATTGATTGAAAATAAAACGAAAGGTCTCGAGGCCTGAGGTTAAATTAGCATAATTTTTTTTTTATTTCAATTTATATTCGAACTTCGATTGGGATAAGCGATTTTTGAGGGAATTTTATGTTTGTAAATAAATCAGTTGTATTATTTTAGGTTATGTTATGTTATGTTGGGCCACTTACAAATTGGATAATAGTCAATTAAACTGGAGTAAAAAAGTTATTCAAATCAAAAGCTTATTAGAAAATATGTTTCCATACATTTTTGAACAGAATTTAAAGGTTGTGATATGATTTCGAATTAATATAGACACTCGGAAAAGTTGGCAGTGAGAAGATTGAGAGTATCCAAGGTAGAAGATTTTGAGACGACAACTTGACATTGACAACAAACAAAACTGTCAAAACTGAAACGATTCCAATCTTCATGAAATCCATCCCAGAAATGGCGCTGTTTAGTTTGGACTTTGCGCTGTTGGTGGTCGTCTCATCGGTCCATATTTATTCGAGAACGATTTTTGGCCAAGATATGGTACACTGGTCATTATGGACTGAGGCTGATTATAGTCAGTGATTAAACGCAGTTATAAAACTTTAATCCTTGGAGTTAAAGGTATATTTTCTACGAGTGCAAAACTTTAAAATCTCCTGCAACTGCTATGCAACTTTGAATGAAGTCTTTGGAGGAAATTGACATTTTCTTATTTCATCTGAAATTTTTTACAAGCTCTATTTTAAGAAATAGAAACCTTCTCATTTTCAAAGTGAAAAATTTTGCCTTAATGGTTTTTTTCCCAAAAATGATTATTATACACGCTAGAACTGTCAAACTTAGACCATCATATGACAAGCTTGTCTCGAAAAGTGATTTTTGAAAAATACGTCCTTTCGGGTAGTTTTCTATAAACACAGAACTTATGGCAAACATTTGTGGCGAAAATGACAGCTACACAGTGGCATTCTGGGGCGAATACGTAATTTTTTTGTTTTCAAATTTTTAAATGTTTGCTTTTGTCTTCTAGTCCCTCGCTATTAATTTATTTTTTAATTTTTTTTTTTGAAAATCTTTCAAGCCAAGTCCCATGTGAAGTATTCCCCCTATTTTTTGTTAAAAGTCTCCTTATGAGACTTCACTTACACTAACTTGATGAAATTAAATTTTTATCTACTTTCAATTGATTTATGGTTTTCACCAGACATCCCATAATTTCAATCATATTGTTTGTCTCAGTGAGAGGATCATTTTAAGAATACCATATAATTGAATCTAATAGGATTCTTAAAAAAGTACACATAATATATTTTAAATAAAATGGTCCCACGAATATATGTAGAAACTCGTATGGGGTTGCCATACCCGAAGTATATTATTTAATTAAAGAAACTTATTAAGCGCCAAGGGTTGAACGCGTCAGAAAGACATATTACGAGAGCGGACTCTGAACGACAACAGGGGGACCAACTTAAACAAAACGAAAGACAAATGGGATAATTGGAGCTCTAAACTCCCTGGATCGCGGATAGGTATGCACACATACGACGACGACGATGGCAGTTATGATGGGAATTATATCCGAAATAATAAGCCATAAGTTGGGCAGACACAACCAAATTTGAAATGAAAAAAAAAAAAAAATAGAAAAACAACCTGATGACAGATCGAGTCGAGGAAATTAATGTCTTCAATTGTGTTTGTCAACAATATTCCAAGATTTATTAACCTGCATGGGGTGCCCTTTTTTTTTTGTCCACATAGAAGTAATTTATCTTCTCCATGGAAATAGTGGAATAGCACAATTTTCATCCCCGTCTGTAGTCATTCGTGATAGATGATGATTCGATCAATGAAAAATGATGGGTAATTAGTAAAATTCTAGATTAGTATTTAATTAAATTTAGTTTTAAAATTTCAAGGCACATTTTTGTTTTATCAATAGATAAAAATGTGTGGTCGTTCCAGAAACGAAAAGATTGGAGGTAATTCGATCAAATGATAAAAAATTGCATATGGGGTGATTCATCGTTAGGTTTGATTTGCCGCAGACTGTGAAACGTGAAACAATGGATCTGTTGAGATATAATTTTGATTAGCAGTAATTTTAAGTTTATCTATACGTTAAACTAAACACGATATTGGGGCGATACCACACCTTAAGACTATTCTCTCTGGGAACATGTAAAGTCACAGGTCTTCAGGAAAAAGTCACCTGCGATTGACCTTTTGGAAGTTAAAGTTACTCTTGATATTCGCGGGATACGAGTCGCTTTGCACAAAATTGGACTTTTCGAAGGGACCACCTCAGACGTAATTGTGGGCCAACACTAGAATGATATTATTTTCAACAAAGTACAGGGTTTTCCAAAGAGGGATGTTTTTTTGAATAGCCCGCTATTTCAATAGATGTCACTTTTGAAGCATCTTGACCGATTTCAACCTCGGTGCCTACGTCAATAAGAAAAGTTGTCGCATCTGGGGCTCGGAAAACCCAGGATTTTTTTGATCATCAAAGTGTAACTAACTGTTTGATGCGGTGTATGGTCCGGTGATGTTATTGGTCCTTACTTTTTCGAAAATGAAGCTGGAGCAACAGTTGCGGTGAATGGATTGCACTATCGAGAGTTGATGACTAATTTTGTGTACCCGGAATTGGATGATATTGATCTGGACAACGTTTAGTTTCAAAAAGATAGTGCTGCGTGCCACGCATCGAAACCATTGAACTTTTAAGGGAAAATTTTCCGGATCGTGTTATCTCTCGAAGGGGTGATCACAATTGGCCAGCTAGATCTTAAGATTTAACACCTTATTGCGACTTTTTCTTTTGCGGCTATGTGAAAGATAAGGTTTACGCCAACAGCCCCAGCTTCGATTCCAGACTTCAAAGATGGAATTCGTAAAGCTATTGAGAGCATAAAGCAGGCACTTTACGATTTGGTGATGGAAAATTTTATAAAAAGGATACGGTTCTGTAAGTGTAGCCGAGGTGGAAATTTGACTGATATTATTTTCCAGTATTAATTAATATCTGAAAATATGCCATTTTTTGGTATTTTTTTGTTTTAAGTTTTTTATTTACTGTAAAAATCTGTAAGTTCGATATTTGTCAAAATTGTAGCATATATTAAAAATTTTATTTTGTATAATCGTAAATAAACTTGATGTCAATATTGTTGCCCATTCTAGAAATATTCAAGTCAAAAAACATTTTTTACCAACTTTTGGTAGAATTTTGTGTACTTTTTTATTTTTTTGTAAAAAAAACTGTCAATTGAATTTTTTTCTAAAATTTTAGCAGATGTCGAAAACATTATTTCACATTGTAGAAAATTGTTTTGAACATATCATTTTTCCTTCGTTGTATATTTGAGCGCCAAACATTTTTTTTTTTTTTTTAGTTTTTCAATTTTAATAAAATAATGGTTTGTTGAAATGTATACCAAATCTGTACCGCGTTAAATTGTACACAATAAAATTTATTTGAAGTCAATAGGATTATCCATTCCTGAGATATTTGCGATAAACCAAAATTTTTACTGTTTTTTTTTTAATGCTACAGTGAAGAAACCGCTCACTAAATTTTTATGAAAGTCTTTTCTGCATCTTTCGAAGTTATAACCTGTTGAACAAAATTTAATTTGAGTCGATATATTTACCCGTTCTTGAGATACCGTGGACAAAAAATGGTATCCCGAACGTATACGAACGTACGTATACACACACACACAGACATCTCGCTACAAATGACAGATTTAGATTCTAGCGACCTTGAAACGTCCATATTTGTCAAAAATTTCAATTTGACAAATCGGACCGATTACAATAACTCCCGATGGGAAGTTAAGAAGTCCATAAAAGCATTACCATGATATCCAGTTGAGTATATTACAATCGAGTCCTAGTTTATTAAAATTTCAACATATTCTTAACAGTGTGTCTCAAAAAGGAGTTATTTTTTGTCAATTTACCAACCTTTCGAATCCTTCTTCCAACTCGAACATTTGGGCAAGTTTAAGTCCATAAATTAAAGAAGGCAACACCTCCTTGTCTTGCCATCCAAAAGTGCATCTCAAGTAAAGCCATTTTAATCCAGTCAAAAATTATAGGTCATTTCCATTTCTGCATTATGGCCTTCCTATTTTTTTTTTTTTTGTTTTTGAAACACCCTGTCATAAATTGCATATTCCAAAGCTTAGTTCTTATCTACTCAGATAACGTTTCCAAGCTTAAGTACATTATACGTCTTTTTGTTAAAATACCTCTTATCAACTAAACAAAAATGTCCTTATTCCTATATTATATATTAAAATTGTATTTGAGAATTCTCAATGAGTTCATCAGATAAATGTTTTTCAAAATAAATTCTCGAAAACAATGAATTTTATCTAGATATCTGAATACACTGTACAGAGTTTACACACACTAAAGCACGCACGTACACTTAATATTGATTTGTAATCTCTTTTCAGTAGGTAAATAGTAAAATACCTTAAGTCCAAGATGTCTTGAAATAACAAAGCGACAAATAAATCCATCATTGTATTTATCGTACATGCGATTATATCACATACATAGGACATAGGACTTCAATGCAATCCATCATAGGACATGTTTTATCATCTCAAGCTTAAAGATTTTAAGATGCATTTTAAATTCTTACTCGTACTCATAGTCTGTGTGATGCATAGTTTAGGTATTCTTGAAAACTGATTTAAGTTTAGTTTTGTAAATCTTTGAATCCGAACAGCTACACATGCGAGTTAACATATCTACACACATTGATAAGTATATGTATGTATATAGTTTATCTAAATTTTGTGGACAGACATCAGGATGTGCTTTTCTCCTTTGTGTTTTGGTATATAGTCTTGTTGACGAAAATGGCTTAAATCCCAATAAAACAACAACGCATACTCATTATTATCTCTGATATCGGTCTATGTGTAGATTCATTTAAGATTCACACAGAAAGGATTCTATATTATATGAGTTAAGATATTCCAAAGTGAATTCAAGAGTATAGAAATGATTTTAAGTGAAGTCCTTTTTGTACAAGACAAATTTCTATATATGTTACGAAACGAAAAACATTCAAAATGTCCTACTACATACATACATACTGGATTCGTATGTAAAGTCGTCTTTGAACAATAAAACCATCCTCAATGGCATAGTAAACATGTCCCCAACCATAGTTATGTACTATAGTACTTGGAGATTCCCTTTGTCTGAGCCAAGACAATATAAATAAACTTTTGATCCTTTCTCGAGGATGAAATCTACTGATAGAATGGAACACTACGAGTATATACCTACCATAAGACAAGACTTTCTCTGTGTCTTCATCATAATCTCTCATGCGAAACCAACAAGAATCTTCAAAAATATACAAACAAACAGACAACCATCAGACAAACACACCACATGCCGATGCCCGAGTATGGTATTGGTATGTATCTTTGTACCTACACGTACACACATTTAAATAGTTTCCTTGGACAATTATTGAAGGAAATTAAGTTTACTCCAAATACACAAAGTTGTTGTGTTTTTGGTCTGTGTGATGCTCGTATCCTTGTCGTCGTCGTCCTCCTCGTAGTCGTCCGAAAGTGTAATGTGCCATATCACAAGTATCTATCGTAAAAGGACATACGGGAAGACGATGACACTTCACATCACTGATTATACAACTACACAAAATGCTGTTTGTGGGTGTATATCTAGATACACCAGCCTACCCCCCTTCACCAAGCCAAAAAAAAAAATTGTCAGGATCATCATCTTCATCAACAAGAATGGAACTTCTTGTTTCTTGGTGAATTGCTAAGCCATCCTGTGGTATTTGTTGAGTTCTGCTTCTGGTTCTTATCCTAGAAGGTTGAGGGAAAAAGGAGACACATCCACACAAATACACACATTTCCATAGGCTGAGGAAGAAGAAGAAGTGAAATGCCGCCGTTAAGAAGAAGCACACTCTTGATGTATCCTTAATTTTTATTAGTTTTTCCATTGATTTTGTTTTATTTCTCTATTTGCTATACACACACACGATTCTGTACGTACGGTCGTATAAATAGTCGAAAGTATGATGTATGTATGTTTGTGCGTATGTATGGGAATGGGAATATAAGATCCTTTGTTTTATTAGATTCATTTAATACAAAAAGGAATGATGATGAATTTCACCATGAGTTTAGAAAGGCGTCTTCTTAGTTGATTAGAATTTGGTATAGAAACTTTTTGCTATGATCAACTGGTTGCCATGTGTTTTGAAAATCAGCAAATTTTAGTAGTATTAATTAAATTAAATTTAAAAGCATCTAAAAATTATTTTAAGCTAAAGATTAAAACGAAAAAAACTATTTTTTTCAGTGCAGCCTTCTTTTTATTAAGTCAGGGTTGCCACATAGTTGACCTTGGTTTGAATCACACAAGTCATATTTTTCAACACTATAAAATTCATGTCTAAGGTTCATTCCTTCTAATGTCAAGTTCAAAAGGTAGCTAACATTTTCCTTATTGATGAATATTTGAAGTGTTGCCATGATTTTTCTTCAGTTGAGTAGTGGTAACCCATCCTATTTTGTTTTAATGAACTTAAGGATATATAACTACAATGTATTGAAGCTTGAACCTGAAAAAAAGTTTATACCTATGATCCTGTGAACGTAATTACAATATGATTTTGCCCACTGTCAGGGTTGCCATATCTTTCTATGACCAAAATCCACTCGTTTTTTTTATAAGTTGTCTTGTACTCACTTTTGTATACTCATCTCACTCTTAAAGTCGTCAAAAATAAAAGTTATGCCGAAATACATGTGTTTTGTTTAAATAGGGTTGCCAGGTTGATGTAAATGCAACTAACTAACAATGACAACTCTAGGAATCAATGATTTTGCTTGCGTTACAGTTGTACCCTCCATTGGAAATTGGTCAATATTTCAAATAGGGTTGCAAAACCGTGGAACTTTTTTAAACTTGTCAAATTTGTTTTTATGATTTCAATCATTTGAGGAAAAAATACACCAACAAGAAAATATATTTTCAACATTTTCTAATACTGGTGAAATTCACCTTTACGTTCGATAGGGTGTTAGAGTAAAATTGCCAATTTGGATTAATTTGATAGAGACCAAAGATATAGCTTGACTAAATCAACATAAAAAGGGGCGACTACTTTCTTCGGATATCTGATTTAGTAGGTATACGCGGAGTAAAGTCAATTGAATGATTTATCAAGATGAAGAATATAAAAAAAAAAGAAAACACCGACTTCCGAAGATGCATGTTTGTGTGTGTGTTTTTTTCGAACAGAGATTTATCCAAACAAAACATTTTTACAGGAAACAGAGTACGAGTTGAGTACCGATCTTCCATTAAAATAACATCAAAGGGAAAAGGGTGTTCTCACCACCAGAAGCGACGACCCACGACGACGACGAACGTAGGCTAGAAAGCCTGTCCCTGCCTTCCCTTTGACTAGGGACCGGGACTGTGACTGTTATACATATCCGATTTGCGCGCGTTAAATAGAATGTGCCGATTTATGATAAACAAATTCCTGGACTGAATTACCCTCTCTTCTGCACAAATTCCCATACATTCCATCCCATCCCCATCCTTCCCGATATTTTGATTCCGAGTCGATGAAAAAACACAAACACACACAGGAATACAAAGCAAGCTGGAGTCGGTACGGTAGGTATATGGCATTGCCATAGTTCAAGGTTTTGTTTATACGGTAAAATTTAATTCCAGAAAAAGAAGTCTCGTATAGTCGTACTCGTGCAAACGTCTGAAAATGGTAAGTTTATAGTTCTGGCTTTTGAAATAGATTAGCGTTTATATATATGGAGGAGATCCACTGCAGATGATGATTCTATAAGGATCTGGGATTATGTTTATAGGGTTCTGTTGTTTTGATTGGTTGGGGGGGAATTATAGAAGAATGTACATATTCGTGTGTTGTATATACGTTTTGGAGTATAATGAAAATGGTATTTTTATGAGATAGAAGCCAAATGTGCGAATTTTTTTGTTCCTTTTTTTTTATTATCTTTATTTTATTTGTTTATGTTTTTTTTGCAACGAGGCGCCTCTGGAGTTTATTTAAACAATATTAACAGAGCGCATATTTCGTGGAAGAGAAAGATGAGAACTGGAAATACATTTGGCATTTGACGCTATAAGCAAAAAAAAATGTTTATATTTAATAAAAGAACAGAAGCCTTGAGAAGCAGGCAACGACTTTGGTGGTGCTTTGAAAAATGCTTGAACATGGAAGACTATTAAAAGGATGGGTTCATGAACCCGTAGTGGGGGGTTCTGAAATCATATCTTGGCTCGCAAAATGAGTCACGGGTGAAAGTTCCTCAAAGACACCAAAGGATGTTTCAACATCATATATTACCTCGGTAAATATGAAAAAATTAACCATGTTTAAAAAATAAGTAATAGAAATGGTCCAAAGTGACAACCTTGTGGTACTCCGGTAACCCAAACTACATGTTGAATCTCATTGTTTTTTAAGCTTTAAACTTAATCAGTTTTTTTTTTATTATTGACAAATGACAGTTCCACAGTTATTATGTCTTTTAAAGAAATTTTACTTAAAGTCATAAAATTGCCAATTATTCAAAATAACCATTGGAAAGAAAAAATTGATGGTCTCACATCCCACAATTCAATTTGACCAGTTAAGGTGACCATATTCTTAGTATCGTTAATTTAAACCAAAAGATGTTGGTTTTCAACAAATATTGTGACACGAGAATTTTATATACAAGATCATTTCATAGACCCAGGTATGTCAATTTAAAATCATAAATTCTTGGTTCTTGACATTTTCTTTGATGAAACCCACTATTTCCATACTTATATGAAAAGACGTTAGTTTTTCCTACTAAATACCATTTTTAATTGCATTAAAACCTGCAACAAAGTGGTGCATTTAATCTCTTATCTCCAATTATAAAACCAAATTACCAAACAAACAACCATTTACCCTAATCCTTTAATAATTAAAAATTAAAGTCTTTTCTATTATAGTAATAGTTTAACCCCAATTCACCGATTGGCCTACATACATATTTATAGAATATTTGAATTTTATCAGTTAATTATAGCAATTTCGCTATAAAGCAATTTATTTTTGCACCCCTCTTGTTTGATTATATGTACATAAAGAAATGGTTTGTTTCATTTTTATTTTCTAAACCATTATATGAATTGGTACATTAATAATAATTTTTCAAATAAACTATAATATTAAAATTGTAAAAGTTCCTTTTTGTAAAGTCAAAAATAGAACAGAAGAAATTATCGATAATTCCCATAATTATTCGACATACACGTCATCCTTGTCGAATTGGTAAGAAAATTATGGCTATAGTAGTTGTAGTACATTATAGATTTTAAATATTAACTATGTTAACTTTTCCAGCGCCGAGTTGAGACGTTAAGTTGAATGCAAATCTTAGAGCAATTTTTAGAACATTTTTTTAAAAATATTTTCAACATGGCCAAAGAAGTAGCGAATTTTTTTGAAAATGTAAGTGTAAAATTCAAAAGTGAAATTGGCTTAGACGAAGTGACTGTCATTTATCATATGTCAACGTAGTTTACTTCAGTCTAGAGCAACTAGACGCGTTTTAAAAATCGGCGAATATGCACCAAACTTTAATTTCTGACAACGTTTTGATTTTCTATCTTTGTCTGCTATGTCACCTGTCATAATTATTTTGACAGATAAAAGTTTCGCTTTGTCCATGAAACCATTGCAATTGAGTGTTCTAAAACACATCTTTAGTCCGAACCTTGAACTGTCATTTGTATTATTATTTCTATAAATTTTAAAAGAAAACTTCAGATTTTTTTAGAATTGTCACTTTTCAAGGGATCAAAGGCGTAACCCGTAACAATCCTCGTAATTTTAGCACGAATAAAAATTCGCCGTAGTTTTTTCTCATTCTGGCAACTTTGCAATAGTACAGTAACTGTTTCCTGGGAACTTTTTCATTATTTGCATACAAATATTTCCATAAAAAGTTCCCATAACATTGTCGATAAGGCAGAATATTTTGACATCCACATTTCACATACTGTTCCAAATTTCGATTCCAAGAGACTATACCGAGACCTTTCTTACTCTTGACAGGCACTGTCAATAAAATTAAAAATAATTCGTGTTAACTGTTAAGGTATCTTGTAAGTTGCAAGTCCTCGTTGTCCGAGTACCTACGTTTATGCTTTCAATATTTTGAAAGCAAGAATTCAAGAAAACATTTTGAGTCCTGTTTTTCTAGACTCAAATGAATTGTCTTAAGCACATCCATCAAAAAGTGGTGAATTAACATCCAAACGACCATACTCTTAGAACCAGGGATCAAAGGATCAAACATACCCATCATAAGACACACCAGTCACTCAGTCAGTGATTTTTTAATCAAGGACATCGAGCAAGCTAAGATGACAGAATAAAAAAGTCCAACATAAATAACTCAAGCAAAAATGCCATTTATCTGAATTACACACACAATCTTAAACAATTTATTTTGATGGCATGGCACTTGATTTGGTCTTTATTTTGTTTATTCGAATTGGGAGGACCAATAAAGGATCTCCTGAATCAAAACCTAATGGAAATTAGTCTCATTTACTGTAGGCCTCCCACACATACATAAAAATACATAAATAATTTAACTTCAACGTCAGACTGAAGGTCATCGTCCGTCTTGATGGGATGACATAGGAGACTGCAAAATGGACATCTTTATACCAAAACTCAATTCAAATACCCAACGGTGTCTTCAAAAATGTCGGTACTCATCCTTCAAAAACTTACAAAAATAAAAAACAAAACAGAAAAAGAAAAAAGAAAAAAGAAGTTCCATGATGACAAGCGAGAAGGACGCCTTCTGTTTACTATACTCGTTTTTCTTCAGATTCCTACACCTACACACCTACTCCCGTTGTATATCATTGTAAAAACAATATCCTTTTTCTGATTCTTCTGTTTATGTGATGGCCATTGGCAAGAGATGACTGCTGCTGCTGTTTTATCCATCCTGTTCATTTCCAGTCAAGTAAATAAACAAGTAAATATCTAATAGCGTTTTACTTTAATTCAAAAGAAAATGGCCATATCTCCATAACCAACCCTCTCGAACGGCCGGCCGCCCCTACCCCACACGGCTCATCCTCCAAAGGAAGGAAAGGAATCATGAGGAAGAGAAATTGGGGGATTATATAGAGCCCAATAAGAAGGATACCTACCATCCTAAGATGAGTCCATTATTATGAGTAAGTGTATGAGGGTGCTGTTGAATTTGTGACAAAAACCGGGCACGACACTGGACAGGACACAAGACACAGGACACCGGACACTGTACAGTGGACTATCAAAGAGCTAGGTGATGATGATGGGAGAGGTTATTGATGGGGTATTAAGTCATAAATGTCAAATTGAAGCAAAATGGGCGGAATGGCCGGCAAAATATGTTTTTTAGCACCACCGCACCGGAAGTGATAAGTTGACTGAAAATGGCAGAAAAATATGGAACTGAGTTGAGTGGCGGGTGCGGGCTGGTGGGCAGTCGGTTGTTAGGATGGGTGTATAAATATTTGCATTTGCAAAATGGACAAAATGAAAGAAAAAGAGAAAAGGTGGCCATAAGACAGACTGGAAGAATTTTTATTTTTCATTTCATTTCGTTTTGTTTTTTTTTTTTTTAAGCCAAAAAGGAATCCATTCAACAGAACCAGATGGATTTTATTTGACTTGGACTCTTCCCTTAAATAAATATACCTAAATGCAAAGAGAGGTGATGTTCCTTTAAATCAAATGCCGGGGGTAGAATGGGAAAGATCTATGAGTGTTAAGCCTGATGGTGTATCTAAGTTAACTTTGAAATTGCTAACTGCTTTGGGTTAAGATTTAGATTTTGACAGAATAATTTATAACATCAATGTTCTTTTTAAGGGGTGTTTGGAGGGGGGATGGGGGAATGGGGGTTTTGTTGGCAAAAGAAAAGGTTCCCTTTCATATACTCGTATAATGATATGCGGTGAAAGACAGGAAGAGATGGTATAAGGTTTTGATCTTTGAATAAATAAAATGCCTTTCAATATTGATTTGGTTAGGTTGGTCTTATGGTCGGGTATACGGGTTTTGGGGTATGTAGTTTGAATAAGGATTTAATGGTGTTTATATTTTCAACATTCTAATTTTATGGGCATAATAGTGGACTATTTATTTAGATTTATAAAACTTGGATTTATCTTTTTTTTTGGAAATCGTTTGGGTATAGAATATTGAAATATTAAATTAAGTGTTTTCTGGATTTTATTTTTTTTGTCTTTGACACAAAATCACAAAGGAACCACATTCACGGTTTAAATCGCTGAGCCCTTTTGCCATTATCGACTTGACGGATTTTAATCAAATTTCTTGTATCGAAGTTATTTTGAAATTAAAACCTTATCGACATTTAATAATTGTTTTACAAAAGTTCATCTAAAAGTTGTGAGTATTTTCAATGAATTCATTGAAATCCAATTTGTCATTCTGAACTATGCATGTTAAGCTTTAGGCTTCTTAGGTCCACCAGTATACTATGGACACAAACTTGATAATCAATTTTAAGTTGAATCCATATTAGAGTCTCATATTATACCGAAAAGTATGGAGTTCCTCAGGGTAGTAATTACGGGCCACTTCTTTTAATATATTATTTTTTATATTTTGAAACTTGTGTTTGTGATGTTTTGACCCAAACTCTTGAACAAAACTGTACTAGTTCGTTCTTTAACTCCATTTTGTATCACAGCCGGCCCACATTCAAAATTCACAAATCCTTTCAACCAACCTCCATCAAACCTACAAAAGATTCTGGAAAAAAAATATCTGATCAGAAAACGTAACACGTTTGCAATGTAAACCAAAGTGAAAGTTACAAAAACAAGCAAAATTTTATTAAAGGAATGTTTCCACAATTCTCACATCTTTAAAAAAGAAATAATACGACTTAAGATGTCCTTTTTAAAAATATTCACAAAAAGTCAAAAAAAAAAATGACACAGTGTTCAATAACGCAGCAAAAGCACGATTTGTTATCCAGAATATTATAACAGATATTTTTATTACCCACTTACTTACTTTATACAAAATATATAGCTTCACCCGCCTCTTGGTCCTGCCTTACCTTCAACCTACAAGGTGGTGGTGCGGTGGCAGGTCAGGTCGTCGATGTCGACATCTTCGCGCGATTTATGACCATTGTTCGTGAGTTCGTTCGTCTCCATTCCCGATTCTTATAGATCTTCATGGGAATGGGTATAGTACTCGTATTTCGTTTCGTTGTGCTTCACCTTAAAAAGCTAGAAAACTCAATATTCTCTTGTGGCACGTTTACACTTAATCATAAATCGAGTTTTTACTGTCGACACAGTCGTTTCTTCTTTTTAAAAAAACAAAGCAAAAATAAAAAAACAAAAAACAAAAAATCATCATCATCATCATTTTTCTTCATGACTTAAAAGCCAAACAATTCAACAACAACAACAACAAGATGAAGAATGGGAAAACAATTTGCAGGACACAAGGAGTCAACAGGATACAGAGAAGGACCTGTGCTGTTTTAAAAAAAAAAGAAAAAACATCTTTTCTCTCTCTCGAGATGGGCAGAATTGCAAAATGCTGTTAAGGCAAAATGTTTTCACTAGAAAAATGTAAGTTCAAAAAGACCATCATCCCATCCTTATACCTATAGACTCCACACCTATATCGCCAAAGGAACATTTTCGCGAGATTGCTGCTGGCTGCTCCTCCTAAATGGTGATGGCGATGGCGATATGGTTATGGAGATGGGTTGGTTGCCGTTGATGGTCTTTTATAGAACATCAGGACGAAATTCATATTGCTCGGTTTGCGCTCGTGATGGTCTCACGGAATAATGGGTGTAAATTTACGCGGTTTACTCCGTGGTCATGTCACCACGTATTTTGCGGCTTTGTTTGCCGGATCTGGATGATGTACTTTCCTTATTGTAATATTGCTAAAATGTTGTCTGGATGGCGTTCTTGTGTGGATTGTGGAGTGGTGTGATGTCCTTTTGGTGTATTGATTAATGAAAGTCAAAGAGAGTGTTGGAGAAATTATTTCTGGAATATTGTATTTTCTTTCGAAGTTGCCTGCTCCTCTGAGGTCAGAAAAAAAGAACATACTTTTAGGAGTTAATTGTGATCCACATGCGAAGGTCTCTTAAAAGTAGGCAACACAAAATATCCAAATTTGATATTGGACACAGATTTGTGTGTGTTTCCTTGAAGTATGCAAGTTAACTTTTGATCATTCATAATCAAAATCACCAACGATTTTCAAATTCATTTACCAATATTCAAATAAGGGGCACAGAAAATGAAATTTTAATAAATCAACAGTTGTGTTTTATTCACTGCTGTATAGCTAGTGCAGCATTCAAGTGAATAAAACAATCAAACTCACTTCACATACAGCTGCCATTTTTTGGTTGACTGCTTTTTCGGCAGCAATCAAACTGTTGTTGTTTGCAAAGGGAAATTTTACTGCGCTAGCTATGCAGCAGTGAATAAAACACAATGAATGTTTTATCTTATATTTAAAACTAGTTCTTTGATGAATCTGTTACAGACTTGTTGGATTGACCTGTTCTTACACCTTTCGTTGATTTATCATTTTTGCTTCTATGTTTCGAAAGAAATGAGGTCCAAAGATGTCCCTCTGACACTTAGTTGAAAACTTACTACCTATTAATTGAATTCAATAAATTTGCTTTTGCATCTAAATTACTTTTGTAAGGAAAAAGTCTAGCACTTGCAATTTATTAAATTCATTTATAGAACAAATACATGTGCTTGAGACTCCATTGGGTCCAGTATGAAATTGATAAGTCCTACACTTAACCTAAGTAGGTATCCACCTAACTCGAGTATATTAACATAAATTTAAAAATATGAAATACAATTCCACTTAAGTCATATTTCGTCTAGGGTGGTCTAAACCTTTGATACTTTCGACAAAAAGAAAAACACAAAACAAAGAACGACCAAAAAACAGATTCAGAAGTCAGGAGTCACGACTTCCAGCTTTATGTCAATGAGCACGAGTAGGTATATCAAATTTCATTTTTATCCAATCCTAAATCTGTGTACGAGTATGTCCTTCAATTGCACTTGAAATACAAAAAACGAAAAGAAAAAAACCCTTGGCAATTAAAATTCAACATCTTTAAGAATCTCAATAACCAACCAAAATCCTTCAAATAAAATTATTCAGCTCTCGAAAATTTCGTATAAACTTCAAGTCATTCATAACTTTGAGCGTGTCCCTCAAACAAAAATTGTATACCAACAGCAACAACAACAACAACAAAAACAATATAAAACCGCACTTCCTCAAGGCCCTAAGGATCTTAAAGTAATTTCGCAGCCCAATACCGAATCACCGTACTGACATAGTAGTACACTCTCCGCTCATTCATATTGCAACCGAACGGAACCGTGTTCGGATTCGGATTCCTCACAATCTATACTCGCACCATTCACCCAATTTGTAGCAATTGTACACGTACCGTATCAACACCATTCATATATACCCCCCCCCCCCCTCCTTTTATTTGTTGTGCTTATGCCAGGGAAGACGACGAACGACGACGTTCCCGCTAATGCCAGTTGGAATTGTGTTCGAAAAATGTACCTACCCGTATTTGAGTACGGTACTTGCTCCTTCGTTGTCTTCTTTGTACCCTGTTATCCCCGCGTCCATCCACTCCGTAGTATATCTACCAGCAGCACAGAGGACACCACACATGATGGGCGGAGCGGAAAATGAAAAATTGCGTTCCATTCATTTTTCTAAGCACACTTTTATCTTCAGCAATCATCTGCGAACGTGAACTGTATATGATGTGATGTATCTTTAACTCAAGTCCTTTTTTTTACTCGTCCTTGTTAATTTCTTAAGGGTCCCAAAGAAGGACTTCTTATACTGAATGGATACGTAAAAATTCAAGATTTTTATCATTGAACTACGAGTAGGTCTTCTTTTTTGGCAACTGAACCGAACGTGCGTGCTTAAGTCTCGGAAGAAATCGGGTATTTTCTCAAAAAATTATAATTTCTTACGGTTTGAAGAAATTTCGAAAAAAATCTTCTAAGGCTTGGTTTACACTTGTCATTGATTGAAGCATATTGATATTGACACACTTTGACAGAAAAAGGTGGGCATTGCCAGTAAAAATCAATGACAATTCATTAACAGAAGAGAATAAAAGAATAACTTGTTCTCCTGTCAAACTGCGTCATTCGTTGACAAGTTGAAATCAGCCACCAAGGTTTGAGTTCTTTTGAAAATTCTGAAAATTGTCTAATAAATATTGTAACACAGTTGAAAGCACTGCAACCTATCAGGAAATTGATTTTCTTAATTATGTCGCTTTCATTATCTGACGAAAGAGTTTCAGGTTGATTCAGAGTGATTTATTTGACATTTTTACTATACTACAGAAATGTCTTAATTGACATTTGATCCTCTCCACAGCCTACTTATCGGATTCTGTTAACACTTTAAACACTTGTCAAAAAAACAAATCATTCTAAGAAATAAGAAGGACAATAGCTGAAAATAACAGGAACTTCCAGCTTATTTCAAAATATTTCAATCAACTGTTTTTATTAAATAAATTTGGCAAAGATTAATGGATTAACTTAATACATCCATCCATTGATTTTTACAAAAACTGTACTATATGACATTAAACTGATACCACAAATCATTTGTGTCAAGTTCATAAATTTGAGTAAGAAAATATTGGAACATGACTATTTTCATCAAAGAAACAAAACTGGCCTAAGAACACCACCCACCGGCATATGCATTAAATATGACACTTAACAGTAATTTTTCTGTGGCTAAATTTGTGTTTCTCGAGGAAATTTTTTCACGCCATTAAAAATGCTGTCAACAGATTTTGATATTGACATTTATTGGTTTAAGGATGTATTCACAGTGAAAATTTAACCCCAAATAATTGCAAAAGAAAGAGAGAATGAATAAAGATATCAACACGAATTAAATTTTGTTCAATAGGTTATAACTTCATGAAATGCAGAAAGGACTTTTATAAAAATATGTCTAACGGTTTTTTCACAATAGCAGTTTTTAAAAAAAGTGAAAATTTTAGTTTGTCACAAATATCTCAGGAACGAATAATGCTATTGACTTCAAATAAATTTTATTGTGTAGATTGCATTGTGACACAAGTTTGGTATAAATTTTGAAATAATTTAACATACTGTTATTTTTTAAAAAAGTAAAAACTAAAAAAAAAAATTTTGGCGTGAAAATATACAATGAAGGAAAAATGATATCAACTTCAAAACAATTTTTAACTATGTGAAATGTGATGTTTGACATCTGGTAAAATTTTTCAAAAAATTGAATTGATAGTTTTTTTACAAAAAATAAAAAAGTACAAAAAATTCTACCAAAAGTTGGTAAAAATGTTTTTTGGCTTGAATATCACGAGAATGGGCAACGATATTGACTTCAAATTTATTTAAGCTTAAACAAAATACAATTATTAATATACGCTACAATTTTGAAAAAAATAGAACTGACAGTTTTTTTACAAAAAATAAAAATAAAAATTTAGCCGAAAAATGTCAAAATTAGTTTCTTGACTTCAATATGTCCATTTTAATTTCGAATTTATTTTATATTGTGCATAATAGAATTGTCAACTTATGGTATATTTTTGACAAATGTCGAAATGACAGTTTTTTTTACTAAAAATAAAAAACTAAAACTTAAATTTACAGAAAAGTGTCATAAATTGTTTTTCGGCTTAAATATCATCACTACAAACAATGATATTGACTTGAAATGTATTTTATTTTCAACCTACTCGTAATGCATTTGTCAATAAATAAAAAATGGTAAAATATTGACGAATATCAAATTGAAATTCTCACAATAAATACAAAACTACAAATATTTCTTAAAAAAATTGGTAAATATTGCTTTCAGATTCAATATCTCTGATATTTTTTATGTTAATAAAATTGTTATCAACTAACATCAAAAGTTAATCAATTATTATCAGGAACGCCAAGTTTTCAAATTTTGCATAATGGGAAGTTATCAGTGTGGGTCGCACCCAGCCTCTTTTTTTCAAATGAATTGGCAGAATTTTGAAAAAAAAACTAAACTAAACTAAAATTGAATTTTTAAAAGAAATTTTTTTAAAAAATTATATATTTTTTAGTTGCCATTTTTTTATAAGTTTTCATTTCAATGAATCTTTCAATGGCAAAACAAAAATCTAAGCTAATTTAGAAAAAAAACAACGGTAGGTAAAAATGAAATGAAAAAGTCTAGTATTATTTTGAAAATGATCGTTTTGAGTAGAAGGACGGCACGTATAGTTGAATTTTCGGTTCTGCTTATTTAATACAACAGTATATGCTTTTATATATTTTGCAAAGGTTTGGAATATATTCAGATTTCTAAAATCACTTCAAAAGAAGTTATTTATTTTATTAAAAAACGTTTCGATTTTGTAGGTAAATACGAATAGATAAGACCTATGAGAAGTAAAAAGTTTCTACAGACACATTTTGTTTATTTTTCCTAAGATATTACAAATACAAAGTATCCACACATAGAATCAATATTCGTACAATAATCGTACATTAAATTATTTTGCAAAATAATTTTAACATTCTGTATAAACAGAGTTTTCAAAGACCTGAATGCCTTCACCAACTGTCCGAAGCTACCTAACCTCACCTTTCAATTTCAGTATATAACATTTAAAATGTGCTTTACATCTATATCCTTGCTCCCACCCACCCACACACCGGAATCATTTTAACTCTTGGAAATTATTCAGATTATGCGGTTTTTTCTATATTAATATTGTTGAAAAACATAAACACACATACCGATACCGACAGAAAAAGAATTTTCAAAAACATAAATTTTTCGGAAGGACAAGGATTTAAACAACCAACAAATCCTAACCATACACAATAGTTACTGTTACTATAGGCACCTACACTACATACATACTCGACACTCGTATATATTGGGGAAGCATTTTATACTTGTGCAAATAGAATAATCTACCTACTTGTACTGAAGTAAAGGGGAGGGGGAGGAGGGGGGCAGTTTATTTTCAGGGAACTTGCTCCAGATTCACATTCACAAATCTAAAACAAAAATAGAGAGGTAGGTGCTGAGAAGGATTCTCGTTTCAAATTGTAATTTTTCATTTATGGACAGAGAGGAATCCTTTTTTGTTTTCGTTACATTTTTGTCGAAACCCTTTAAAGCATTTAGGACAGGATCTTGCTGATTATGTTTGTCAGCTGTCTTAGTCTATGTATTGGTGTGTGTGTGTGTGGTGGTTTTGAGTGTGTGAAATGTACAATTTAAAAACCAAACCGCTTTTGGTCTTTCTCTCCTCTAGTTTCCTCTTGAGGCTTTTTTAGCGAATTTTTACAGCGTAATAAAGTTTTTTTTTTCTCTCCTGCTTCCTAGAAAAGATACAAGCAAAAAATAAATACTTTCGACGAAGTGAGAATGTACTCGAAATCTTGTTTGGACAAAAAATAAAGAAGACTCAAAAAAAAAAAAAACAAAAAAAAAAGATGAAAAATAACGAGACCACAACCGCACTTATACGTTTCAAGGATCATTTTATCCTTCACTTTCTTCAGCTTGTTTTTTTTTTTTTTTCTGGGGAATTTGTTTTGTTTTTTTTTTTTTTATTAAGTTGGCAAATGATATGACACACCAGCAACTAGTAAGGGCAAGGGAGGGTGTTGTTTTTTTTGTGTTTATAAAAACATCATAGAGAATCAGGAACTCTAAGTAAGGTACTATTTTAAAGAGAACTTTAAAACGCTGCTATAGTGAGGAAGACACAATGTAACGTGACCTGAATGTCATATATGGTGTAGGTAAGGTAGATTTTGGTTTTAGGGTAGGATGACACTAGTAAGTGGGTAAAGGTATATAAAAAGAAGGTACCTAAAGCAAAGCTTTCTTTTGAAAGGGAGAGTGTTATTTTTAAATTTTGCAACAAAATACACAAAGGGAATGTGTCTGTAATGTATGTTGAAATATGTGGAAATTGTGATAGGATGTGTTTTTTTCTTTTAAGAGAAGAGAAAATAGTGTTAGTGTTAGGATCGGAGGTATTTTATGATTTTGACCTTGTTTTGGTATTTGAGGTCAATGGAATTTTCTTTGATGTGTGATGGGATACCCCAGAACATCAATTAATTAAGACTTTAACATTTTGTCAAATCTCTCATCTACCAAGTCCAGTTATATCTCCTGTGTTGCGATTTGATTAAGGGTTCTCATCTGATAGTGTTAGGCACTAAAGTGCAGTGTCTCTACTCCGTCGATTTATGAGTAGTATGATTATAATTGTTAAAACTATATGTTTTCATTTTTTCATTTTTAATACATATCTACCATTGAGTACTAGTAGATATCCTGTCAGAAATTCTATATCTATTTGATGTGCCTCTTTTTTTTTCCATTTATAAAAGTCAAAACACCTTTGATAAAGGTATAGATAAATAAGGAACATTTTTTTTTCAAAAACCCTTGAATCAAAATCCTATAAATGATGATAAATCATAACCGTTGTCATTTTTATCGACAGAAACAATTCGTTGTTGTGCGTTAAAATCTCAATCAATTCATAATAATTCCCAAGTCTGCTCTGCTGTCAAATCATAATGACAGGTTCAAATGGGATTTTGATTATATTTCTGTTGTACATATATTATTTGTTTCTTTTTTTTTTAAATAATTCCTCAAAACTGTTTGCCACTGAAAAAAAATAAAATAAAAACATAATAAATCCTTTCATCATATCGCCATCGCAGAGTTGTACAATAAAAACCAGTTTGAATATTTTTCATAAAATAACCCCGCCAGGAGCCAGGTTGACTGACTGGGATGACACATAAAAAAAAGAGACATTCAAAAATGGTGAACAAAAAAGGATACCAAAAGGACTTTAAACCGATCACCATATTGAAGAATAAATAAATGTGACCATTTCAAATTTGCTTTGAATTGCTATTTAAAAAAAAAAATAAACATTTTAAGCCCCATATCTTCAAGAACTGTCGAACAATCAGTGTGAACCAAATTAGTTCAGTCAAGTTAAAAAAAAATCCAACATTCACATTCAGTTTTAATTGTTCGAATGGAAAAACGTCAGAACTTTATTTTATCCGATAAACTGACACAAGTTCGGATACTTCGGATATCCGAGTCTTGATCCAGAATCAGAATATTCGCTTTATCTAATTATTCTCGGATACTCCAATACAAATTAAGATACTGGCCGATGGTCTCAATTTGATTCTGGATAATGTCAGATTTCAACCGTCAACTTGGTATTTGGATATCCGGATAGGTTGCATCTCAGTTTTATTTAACCATATGATTCCGGATATCCAAATTGTTTGAAGATTCGGATGTTGTTTGAAGCACTTGAACCCTTCAATAACATTGACAATCTTTTTTAAATTTTACCCTCAGATGGTCACCCTATTTGAACTTCGAAAATACCATATGTCATCGAGTAGCTCTGTATGCAATGAAATGTCCCAGTTAATAGTGTTTATCACTTGAATTCCTAGTAAAAGGATACTTTTGTGAAAGGCAGGACCATCATAGCCTTATACTCCTCGCGGACATGATATGATACCTATACCTGGTGCTTTATCTGCGATAGGAACAAGTGCCATTCAACTGGCTCCTGTTAACGTCGTCGTCGTTCGTCAAAGGCATAGTATACCCTATAGATGGGGGGATTTGGATACTGATGATTCTATACAGTCGTCGTCGTTGTCGTCGTAGTTGCCATTGCCGTTGACGTCGAAGTCGTAGTTGACGTTGAGGTTATATTATTGAAATGGGTCACGTGCACAAAAATATTACTGAAGTGTTTCCTTCCGTCACATATGGCTTTCAACACAGGACGAAAAGAGGATGACATTTCTTCTGCTGAATGTATATTTCGTATTCTTTTGTTCGTTTCGTTCCCTTTTTTTCTGATACTTCTACTATGGTATGATGTCCTTCGTCCTTTCGTACAACGAAAAGCAAACGATAGCTTTCAGTTTTGGTTTTTTATATTGAATTTTGTTTTTCTTTCTTTTTTTTTTCTTCTGTTAGCCAAAGTTAAAAAAAGAGGAAGAAAAAAAAAAAACAGTTAAGAAAATGTTTTTCAATTGAAATTTATATTGGAAATATGCAGTCGATTGTAAGGATTATGAGAAGCAGTTTAAGGATATCTAGATAACAGTCAGTTGAAAAGTAGGTACGAGTAGATACGAGTATGTATTGAACTTGCTTCGAGGAGATGATAAGATGGAATAAGAAAAAAAAAACATAATAAACTTTGTTCTTTAGAGAGAGAGAGAAAAGATCTCCATTCTAACCACCCCCTTTCTCAGTTACCCTCTGTTCCGTTCCGTTGAAGTGGAAGATGGTGTTTTTGCAATATCGGTTGAGAAGATGTTAGTCCTTTAAATTGAATATAAAATGGCGACAATTTATGCAGGGATTTGAATTTAATAATAATATCGAGAGAGAGAAGAGGGTTTTTGTTGGATATTATGTTATCAGGATAGTAAGTTTGTTTTTTCTTTCCTCTTTCTTCTTCTCACAATCTCCACTTTGGATATCAACCTGATGTCGTTTTTTTTGCTTTTTTTTTAAACTTGACTTAAGTGAAAGTATAGTGCGAGTAAATCTAAATAAGCAAACCAACTGGAGTTTAATGTTGGGATGAAATTGAGAACTTAGATATCCTTTATTAGTTTTTTTTTGTAGGAATATTCAAAATTGAATCTGTTATTCAATTCAATAATTCAACAATAAACATTTGATAACTTTCTTAGGTATTGAAGCTTTTACAATTGAATGGATATTGATCATCAGGGAAAAATTAAGGAAATACTGAAGAACTGATTTCTTATCTCTGAAACAGGACTATTGGAAAAGTATTAGTTCAGATGTTCAGGATATGAGAAAGAGAATGTTGAAATTATTTCGGTCGTAGAACCTTTCAAATTCCATTAAAGTGGGTTAGGAACATCGGCACCTTTCTTTGTGGAGGAGGATCAGCTTCTGGAATGCAATAATTCCTTTTGAAAAAGACTAAATCGGTTCCTTACTGATATTTTTTTAGTTGGGTAATGAGTATTCCCCTAATGAAGTGAACAATACATAAATACACCATTAGAAATTCTTATGACACAATTTTTTGGTTCATTATCTTTAAAGTGTCTTCTCTCTTTGTCAAAATCTAAGTATGCTGACGTTTGGCGTTTTGCAGGTTTCAAGTTACTGAATTTAACTAAGAAACGCGGGTTTCTTCTATGTTCAAGGTAATTTCAATTTATCAAACTTACAAATATTAATTTAGTATTTCAATATTTTAAATAGTGTCCGCTGAAATAAAAGTTAAGTATTCTTCTTCGAAGACGACGTTTTTGAGACCATAATTGTCAATTCCTTTTTTGGCCTGGTTTTTGTGAAAGTTCGCTCCGGAATTGTAACGTACCTCGAGCTGACATCGAGTAAGGGATGAAATATAAAAATCTCAACCCTCTAAACCATACGCTCCGTACACTACCAGTAAGCCTTAGAGCTTACAGGGACTCCAAAACTGTCCTGGCAGCTAAGTGTATGGGTGCCCAATTTCCTTACCGCGCGGCATGCTTGCATGGCCAAAGGTTAGCTCGTCGGTTTTGTCGGGGTTCTTGTGGCTTGGAAATTGGACGGCCGTTACGTTTTCATGCCGTTTAAAAATTATTTGTACTAAATATTCGCGGAACAGACTTGTCCTTGTCGTTGAGTAAATGTTTTTGTGTCCCTGTGTGTGTGAGGAGAGCTAGATGTTCTGCCCTCAGAGGAATATCCCACCCTTTTGTCACACAATCTCACTCTATGAGCAAGACCATGCGACCAACCTGGTTACCAAACCTCAGCTATTTTGGTAACCCCAAGCGATTATGAAAACATAATTTTATATTTTCATTTTATCTTCCGCCTTCGTTATCTCTTAACTCTTTTTGCCAGAGCTACACCCACCTATAAGTTAAAAAACTAAACCATAATTATGGTTTCCAAATCTAAATAAAAAATTCGAACAAAAAGATCATCAGATCGGTTTTAAAGCCAAAGAGCGAAATAAATTAGGCAAACCCATTCGTATCAAAAAAAAATTCAATTATGATAGAAAAAACATTTTTCAATTTCGAAATAAAATGACAAAAATTATTTTATTCTAAATCAATTAATTAAAAAAAAAAACAATACTTAAAATATAATTGAATATATCTATAAATGAAAACCTTTAGTCAATTTAGCCTACCGAAAATTACAATATGTAGATATTAGATCCAAACTATAAATTAAAATATTACAAAGAAACAAAAAAAAAGCTTTAAAGTATTCCAATGAATTTAGATTGGCAAATATTCGTATCTCTTTGTTTTTTTGTTCTCTTTTTTTTTGTATGTTTGCAACTATGTATGTATATTGTTTTTGTAGGTAACTAAAAAAAAAAACTTATCTTTCTTCCTTCTTCTTCTTCCTACTTTTCTTCAAAAACTATATGTATATACATATGTATATGTATATATATATTCGTGTTCTTTCGTAAAAAAAATTTATTTATAAAAATATTAAAATATTTATATCAACGTTTAATATAATTTAATTTGTTCTGTAAATTCTTCTTTTTCGTTCAAATAAAGTGTTAAGTAAAAGATCACTTACCGCATTATATTGCATACTTTTTGTGTTACATTCTCTTGTATAGTATATAGTTAATGTTGGTCCATTCCTCCTGATGTTGTGCACAGCATCGCAGGATGGTTTTTTTTTGTTGTTGCAGCACTTTTTTTTTATAGCTAGACTTTAAGGGTTTAGAAAAAAAAACTTAATTTGAACGAATTTGATTTTTTTTATGTATATCATTGTTATGAAAAAAAAAGTATGTTTTTTTTTTCAGGTATACTGATGTATACTGATCTTTTTTTTTTCTTTTTTCACAAGAAGGAATAAAGAAAGTTGGTACTTAGCTTTTAATTAAATAAATATGTTGACTATTGTAGGTATGTTATAAGTTTTAAGTTTGTCTGATTGGATGTATGTATGTGGAATTGAGGATGCCGATGGATGTATGGTTGCTGTTTGTAGGAATTCTGGATGAAACTGGGTTATTGTATGTATGTATTTGATGATGTATGTATGTTGGTTTCTGCTATGGATGCTCTATGGTGTTTTTGAACGTAGATGTGAACGTATGAATGATTTGAACTGATGAGCGCATGGGTATGGAGAGAAGTTCTGAAGGTTCGGAAAAAGGTGTCAAGGTGGAAATTTTCTTTTTTTTTTTGCTAGGTGTTTTTTCAATTTTGGTTTCCTTTTTTTTTTACGCTTAGAAGGGTGGTTGAGCCTTTCGTCTCGTCGCACGGTGTCGTGAAGCGTGGGTGGCAAAGGTTAAAAAAAAAACACCTTGACCAAGTGATTTAACTTGTTCTTTTAACCAGTTATTTCCAGAACCAAACAATACGTTTAATTGATCGTATTTAATCGATTGTGGTTTCTCACTGGAGCACCTTTTTGTTTTATATTTATTTTAGTTTCCACATAAAATGTATATAATGTATTTTTTGTTTGATGTAAACTGTTAAAAAAAAAACTGTACAACTTGTATGTTGAGGAAAACTAATTTGTTTTTATACTCACAATACTTTTTCATTTAACACTTCTTATAATTTTAGAAAAAACACCAAAAAAGAATGATTTTGGTTTTGACGCAAGTATTTATACCCTCGTGAGGCTCAGAGATTTTCTCACACATACACTCAAAAAAACCATCATGGACGAAATTTTTCGGTTTCCGATAATCGTTTTCCCAATGATTTTTGACCACAAAAATACAAATTATGCATCAAATTCAAGTTCAGAATTTTTGAAAAATAGGTGTGTTATTTTAAAATTAATCTAGTTAAAATCCAATTATTCTGACATACTTTAAATATTTATTTTGCATGTAAGTGTAAGTTTTTCAATATATACAAATTTCTAATTTCGAACTCTCTCTCAGATAGATTTGTCCTTGAAAATTATTTCGATTTTTTTTTGTTTGTTTAACAAAATTTCCTTACACCACTAACAATAACTTTTGTTTTCTCTACCGACTTTTTGAGGTGCCCCGTGGTGCGATGGGTAAGACACCGAACCCACCCCAGACCCATCCCGGCTCGACTCCTGGTGTGAGCACCAATCTCTTTTTTTTTTATTTTCTCATTTTTTTAAGTATCATTTTTCGAATTTTTTGATTACATTATTTTATTTTTCATTTTATAAAAAACGCAACTCTAAAAGTCAATCCTTAACAGTCTTGGAGAAAGTGTAGAGTATCCTTAAGATTTTGTATACATTTTAAATAATTCTACCCAATATCAATTAAAGCTTAGCTCCTATGCATATGCAACGTTTCTTTAATTTTGTGTTATTTATGTTCTTAACATGGGTTTAACAGAGCTCTACCCAGCACAGGTTCTCAATCTATTTTCACTCAAATCACACACGCATAGAAAATCAGTAATAATAAAATAGCCAGTGATGTTATAAAACCTAACAACGATAGCAAAAACAGAAGGCATAGAGTGATTTTTAAACCAACACTATGACAGAAATAAAAGAGTTTAAGAAGGCAGTGTACAGATTTCCCACAAAACTTTTTCATTTTGTATGCTGCAAAGCTTAAAAATGAAAATGAAAAGAAATCTACAATTGTATTTGTGTGAAGAAAACAACCCACGCCTGAGAATAATGAGTCTCGTGTTCAGACTGACTAGCTGCTTAACTTCATTTCCTACTTTTTGAGATCCTTCGAGTGAAACACTCCTAACATTTGTCCCTTCTCGTTTTCGAGTCGATATAAGTGGTTACCTACTACACCTACAATCTTAGCCTTCAGAAATTTAGGACACAGTTTTGCACTTCGTTTCTTCGAAGCGGCGCTCAAGATAAAATTCCTCTTGTACACAACATCCCCCACTTTTAAGTCAGCTGTTTTGCTCCTAGTATTGTATCTATGCTCATACTGTGAGTGAGCTTTATCTAGTGCATCCTTAATGTTTGCGTGTAGCATATTAATTTTAGAACTTTTTGGAATAAAGTTCAATTCCGAACTATTAATTTTTCCGAGCTTTCGCAAAAGTTTAAAATCAGTCCCATGCTCAATCATTTTCTGGCCAAACAAGGCCTCATATGGAGATACTCCAATCGTCGAATGCACTGATGTACGCAACGCACATCCAATTGCTGGAAGATGGTTATCCCAGTCTCTCTGGTCTAGCTTCAAATATGATCGTATGGCTGTAAGAATGGAGCGATTAACCCTTTCGCTTGCATTAGCTTGGGGTGCATACGAAGCCGTTTTAATATGTTGAACACCTAGTGAATTCAAAAAAATTTTAAAAGACGCGCTTGTAAATTGTTTCCCGTTGTCTGTCATTAAGGACTCTGGTACGCCAAACAAACAAAATACTTCCTCATGCAAAAACTTAATCGCAACATCTGAAGTGGCTTTTCGCAACGATTTAATAATAACAAATTTCGTTAGTTGGTCTAATGCTATAATTATGTGGATGTTTCCTTTCTTGGAACGTGGATATGGACCAAGGAAGTCCACATAAACATGCTGAAAAGGATAGTCTACCGTGAAGGGTTTTCCCATTTGTTCACGAAGTATCTGGTTAGCAGGTTTTGAAGTCTTACACGTTTCGCAGCTGTTTATAAATAATTTGACTTGAGATGCCATATTTGGCCAAAAGAATCTATTTTTGAGACGGTATAGAGTCTTGGCTATTCCCCCATGCGCAGCTTTAGCCGGCTGATGAGCTAGAGAAATGAGCTGGTCGGTCAGCACCGATGGTACCCATAACTTCCATGTTAAGTCATCCTCGAGTGGGTTACCTGTACTATGGTTGACCTTCTTGTAAACGAAACCGTCCGAAACAAGAAGGTCAGGTAGTTGTTGTTTTTGGTTTTCGATGGTTGCGATGATCTTCAGATATTCGTCCGATTTGAAAGCGGAGTCTGTAAGATCTAAGTGCAGCACATCGGAAGGATCAATTGAAAGGGCTTCTAGGCTCAATGCATCCGATGAATGGACCCTAGATAGAGCATCAGGCACCACATGCAATGAACCTTTTCGATGCTCGATTTCAAAATCATACCCCTGGAGTTTTAAGCTCCATCGGGCCAACCTACCACTCAAATTCTGCTGTCCCATCAGCCATTTTAAACTTGCATGATCAGTTATAATCTTGAACCTATAGCCTTCTACATATTGTCGGAACTTTTCCACCCCCATCACCGCTGCTAAGCATTCTCGTTCTGTGACGCTATAGTTCCGTTGTGCACCGTTCAGTTTGTGGGAGTAGTAGTATATCGGACGCTCTGCTCCTTCTTCGTCCAGCTGACAAAGTACACATCCTATTCCTGAATCGGAAGCGTCACAGAGGATTATGAAGGGCTTTTGGAAATTCGGATAAACTAAAACAGGCGATGTTGTTAACTTGTCCTTAATCAAATTAAAAGCATTAACAGCTTCCTCAGGAAATTCAAACTTAACCCCTTTTTTCAAAGTATTTGTTATTGGGGTAGCCAGAGTAGCATAATCGCGAATAAACCTCCTATACCACCCTGACATACCCAAAAACCTACGAACCTGACGTGGGGTGGTCGGAACTGGAAAGTCTCTGACTGCAGCGACCTTATCTTTATCTGTTTTGAGACAACCATTACTCACAACGTATCCTAAAAATTTCAATTCTTGATAACAGAACTTCGACTTTTCCACATTTATTGTAAGTCCAGCTACATTCAACCTACTGGCAAGTTGCATCAGGATTTTGACGTGTTCGTCGAAGGTACGAGAAATCACAAGCAAATCATCTACGTAAGGATATACATTTAGTTTTAACTCTGGAGTCATAACCTTATCCATGAGCCGACACATGCGTTGGACACCACCGCTTAGACCAGGAGGCATAACCACAAACTCCAACAAGGGCTTACCAGGTACCGTGAAGGCTGTTTTTTCTCTTGAAGATTTTTCAAGTGGGATTTGTAGAAAAGCATCCTTGAGATCTATGCTCGAAATATATACAGCATCTTCAACACGTGATAGAAGACCCTCGATTGGATGAAGAGGATAGGCATCATTCTTGGAGACAGCATTCACCTTCCTGTAGTCCAGGCATAGTCGATTCCTGCCAGGTTTACGTACTAGGACGACCGGAGAGCTCCATGCACTATTACTCTCTTGAATGATACCCATTCTCATCATACGATCTAGCTCTTCATACATTAAATCCTGAATTGCCGGGGAAACGGGATAATGCCTCTGCTTTATGGGCAGAGCATCCCCGGTGTCGATGACATGTTCTTCTAAGGTTGTACGTCCTAGACCATGGACGGCAAACGATGGAAACATCTTTATTGCGGCTTGAAGCCGTCTTGACTGATCTGCTGTCAACTTATGTGGTTCAAAACAATTATGTAAATTGTTCTTATCTAGTTTTTCTTCTGTGATTTCGGATATGACTTGAGGTATAACCTGTGGAGCTAGATTAAAGGCGATCCAGAAATCTATACCTAAGTACAATTTTTGTTTCAAGGATGGAACAACAAAAACTTCTATATCCTTACTTATACCATTATACGTAATTGAAATTGTAGACTTCCCTTCTATAGCCTGATCGTTTCCATCCGCAGTTTTTACCATTGCTGAACACCTTTGAGGTGAAACACCCCATCTCTTTAACAACTCTTGTCCGCCCTGTCCCAAACAGCTAATGTTGGCCCCACTATCAAGCAACCCCAACAAGGTGTCACCACAAATGGTCACTTCCGCGTAAGGACGAGGATCTCCATTTAAGCAAAGAGTGGTTGTTTCTATAGCTCTATGATGTAGCTTTTTGGATTTTACTTTTTGTCGAATTCTAAGGATGTTTTTGGAAACTGGTGGAGACTTATGTCCAAAAATTCTCTCTCTAGCAGCTTCATACTCTACAAGGCGTTCGTGAAAGGATTTTCTAAGTGGATATTCTGATTTTGGTGATGGTAAATCTATAGGAGTAACGTCGTTAGGTTTTTTTAAAATTTGAAAAGCTGGTTTGTTATTTGGCTGAGAAGTATTTTCGTTGCTTATAAAGTTATGATTTTGTTGGTTAGTTTCAGTTAATGTTTCGATTCCCGATTTTTGTTGTGAGAGCAATAAGCTTCGGGTGTCAGATTGCTCTTTCGGATGTTTCCCGGACACTTTGCATTCGGGCATTGGGGAGATGTTGTATCTTCCTTTCCACATTTATAGCAAAATAGTGATCTTTGAGCTACAGGACATTCAAGATAACTGTGGCCTACGGCCTTACAGTTCCAACACGTGAAGGAACTTGTGTCTTTCTTGAACTGGAGAGCTTCAATTTGGCTCTCAGATCCTATTGACGGATTTGTTGCATCTAGGTCAACCTCGTGGACATATTTCCGAAACTGAGGAACTACACTTGTTTGCGCCTTACTTTTAAGAGCATCTTGATCGTAGATGTACTTTTCTATCTTTCTACATACGTAGACCATTTCTTGAAGGTTATGAGTTTGGTATGTTAGAAGTAACTCACCCATTCTTCTACGCACATTTTGCTTTATTAAGCTAATGAGCTCAAAATCGGGTTTGGGAACAGTAAGCCTTGTGTTTAACTTTTGTAGGTCTACATAAAAGTCATCAAATTTCTCGGTTGGTCCTTGACGTCTGTCATAAAGTCTCTTAGAGAATTCAGCATCAGTTTCTAACGTTCTAAACTGGTCAATGAGGGCTATCCTTAACGCAGACCAATCAGCGGACGGATGAGCTTTCATATAGAGCCAAAACCAAGTTTCAGCAAAACCACTTACAAATTGGTGAAAGTGTAAAAAAATATCCTGCCAACTTACACCGTAGCAATCCTTAAGTCGCTCTAACCGAAACAGGAACTCATGGACGGTCATATTAGTACTATCGAATTTGAGCCCCCATTTATGACAGCTAAGGAATTTTGTATATGTTCCAGAGGATCTACCAAAAGAGGGAACATTGGCTTGGGAAGTTGGTGGGATTGCCCCAGAAGCTATAATAGACGGATCACTTAGTCTCAGGTTTTCGAATTGTGCTAAAAATGCGTTTGGTGAAGTGTAAACCGGTGGAATTGAAGTAGATGGCGAAGTATGTCTTTGTTGTTGTTGTTCTTGTTGAACGGGAGTAGGAACCGAGGGTGGTTTAGGTGGAGCTTCACTACGTTTACGCAGCTCATATTCGTTTGGAGATTCGTTAATTGGAGTAGATCGAGATGCCGCAAGTTCCTGACGAATGATGGCTGTCAAATCTTGCCTCATCGCAGCAGCGTTTCTCTCCATTTCTTGTTGCATATGCTTCAAATCTTCAGCTCTACCTAACCCAACCGTAGCAGAAACTATCTTTTGAATATAATTCGAAAACTCTACCTCATCAACTTCTAAGCCTTCTGTTACAGTTTGCTCAGATGATTTACTATTTTGAGATTTCCGAGAATTTTTCGGAATAGCACCTGTGGCAGCAGCACCAGCACCAGCATTGGATGCTGCTGTTACGTTAGACACATTCGAGGCATTTGAAGTAAATTGCGTATCGTTTGCCAAATTATACAACCAATTAGCATTGTAGTTAGAGTCACGATTTCGGCCATAATATGAGCCTTTCCTATGAGGTAACCCACGCCTTGCCATTGTTAAAAGCGAAAATAAAAAATGAACAGCTCAAAGTGAAAAAAAAATCAAAGTTAAAAGAACAAGTCTCGAAAATAAAAAATAATAATAACTCAAAGCTCAGGAATTAAAAACGAAGCTAATAAAGTAAATGTAAACAATGAGAACAAAAAAAAAATGCAAAATATTGAATATTAAAGAATATTAAAATTTTAAAGCCTTAAACGCAAAATCAGTTTTAAAGACAAATCAAAACCTTGATCAAAAACAATTGAAAATTTAAATAAACCCAATATCAAAATTTAAAATCGATAGAAAAAAATAAAATAAGGAGTAATCAAATCAAACCCGAAAAATCAAGTTGGAATTAAATAAAAAAAATATCAATCAAAAGGGAATGCAACAAAAAGAAAATATCAAAATACTTTTTGAAACGAATAAAAAAAATCTATAAGATTTTCCCAGAAAAAAAAGCTAACCTTAGCCTAAATTAATTGAAATCTTAAAAAAAAAAATCGAAATTAGATACAAAATTTAATCACGAGAACTGTGAAATGGAAAAAAATCAAAATAGGCAAAACAAAATAAGTATCAAAAAGAAATCAAAAAATAAATCAAGAAAAAAAATAATAAATCAAAAATATAATAAAATTCAATAAAGAATTATATGTACATCAAGAAAAAAAATGCTAAAGTAAAAGAAATTACTTTTGAAATATTTTCCAAAATGTTATTGTCAACTAGAAATTTCAGTTGAAACAAATCAAAATCAAAATTGTATTTTGTACTCAATATTCATGATGAAGGTGGATGTGACTCTGCGTTCACGATACACCCGAGCTAAATGACGAAGACGACTGTTGTACTCACTTTCACAAGGAAACAATATCTTCAAGTTCTTTTTTCGAGTAGATGTGGACTAGTTGAAAATTGTAGTGCTTTTATGTTAAAATATAAAATTTAAAATTTTGAAGAAAAATAAAAATTTGTTTAATTTTTCTTGCAGCGAACTAGTCAGGCTCTTATAGCCACGCTATCGGTCAAAAAAAAAATACAAAAATTTAAGAAGAATCTGAATCTAATTTGAAATTGAAAAAGTTAAAATCTACACAGAAAGAGAAAAAGGTCCGAAGCAACAGACTAAACGAGGATCTCACCCATTTACTGGACATCTTATCCTTACTCAATCCGCGAGCAAAAAAAAACTATATTTACTTTGAATTTACAAAATGTATTTAATAAAATCAACAAGGAAATAATCGATACATGCAGCAGACTAATTGAGGATTTCACCCAATTACTGGTCAGGTTCTCGAAATTATTATCCTGTTGTAAGACTAAAGAAAAGAAGGAATTAAGAATGAAACAAAACTACTAAAGCAAAAGTGAAATAAAAGCACAAACAAAATTCATTAAACCCACACGACACCTCTCAAAAAAAAATCAATAGTAGGTTATAGTAGAATTTTAAACATTTTTACTAAAAAAAAGACAAAAATCTGGCCCCACGTTGGGCGCCACCTGTAACGTACCTCGAGCTGACATCGAGTAAGGGATGAAATATAAAAATCTCAACCCTCTAAACCATACGCTCCGTACACTACCAGTAAGCCTTAGAGCTTACAGGGACTCCAAAACTGTCCTGGCAGCTAAGTGTATGGGTGCCCAATTTCCTTACCGCGCGGCATGCTTGCATGGCCAAAGGTTAGCTCGTCGGTTTTGTCGGGGTTCTTGTGGCTTGGAAATTGGACGGCCGTTACGTTTTCATGCCGTTTAAAAATTATTTGTACTAAATATTCGCGGAACAGACTTGTCCTTGTCGTTGAGTAAATGTTTTTGTGTCCCTGTGTGTGTGAGGAGAGCTAGATGTTCTGCCCTCAGAGGAATATCCCACCCTTTTGTCACACAATCTCACTCTATGAGCAAGACCATGCGACCAACCTGGTTACCAAACCTCAGCTATTTTGGTAACCCCAAGCGATTATGAAAACATAATTTTATATTTTCATTTTATCTTCCGCCTTCGTTATCTCTTAACTCTTTTTGCCAGAGCTACACCCACCTATAAGTTAAAAAACTAAACCATAATTATGGTTTCCAAATCTAAATAAAAAATTCGAACAAAAAGATCATCAGATCGGTTTTAAAGCCAAAGAGCGAAATAAATTAGGCAAACCCATTCGTATCAAAAAAAAATTCAATTATGATAGAAAAAACATTTTTCAATTTCGAAATAAAATGACAAAAATTATTTTATTCTAAATCAATTAATTAAAAAAAAAAACAATACTTAAAATATAATTGAATATATCTATAAATGAAAACCTTTAGTCAATTTAGCCTACCGAAAATTACAATATGTAGATATTAGATCCAAACTATAAATTAAAATATTACAAAGAAACAAAAAAAAAGCTTTAAAGTATTCCAATGAATTTAGATTGGCAAATATTCGTATCTCTTTGTTTTTTTGTTCTCTTTTTTTTTGTATGTTTGCAACTATGTATGTATATTGTTTTTGTAGGTAACTAAAAAAAAAAACTTATCTTTCTTCCTTCTTCTTCTTCCTACTTTTCTTCAAAAACTATATGTATATACATATGTATATGTATATATATATTCGTGTTCTTTCGTAAAAAAAATTTATTTATAAAAATATTAAAATATTTATATCAACGTTTAATATAATTTAATTTGTTCTGTAAATTCTTCTTTTTCGTTCAAATAAAGTGTTAAGTAAAAGATCACTTACCGCATTATATTGCATACTTTTTGTGTTACATTCTCTTGTATAGTATATAGTTAATGTTGGTCCATTCCTCCTGATGTTGTGCACAGCATCGCAGGATGGTTTTTTTTTGTTGTTGCAGCACTTTTTTTTTATAGCTAGACTTTAAGGGTTTAGAAAAAAAAACTTAATTTGAACGAATTTGATTTTTTTTATGTATATCATTGTTATGAAAAAAAAAGTATGTTTTTTTTTTCAGGTATACTGATGTATACTGATCTTTTTTTTTTCTTTTTTCACAAGAAGGAATAAAGAAAGTTGGTACTTAGCTTTTAATTAAATAAATATGTTGACTATTGTAGGTATGTTATAAGTTTTAAGTTTGTCTGATTGGATGTATGTATGTGGAATTGAGGATGCCGATGGATGTATGGTTGCTGTTTGTAGGAATTCTGGATGAAACTGGGTTATTGTATGTATGTATTTGATGATGTATGTATGTTGGTTTCTGCTATGGATGCTCTATGGTGTTTTTGAACGTAGATGTGAACGTATGAATGATTTGAACTGATGAGCGCATGGGTATGGAGAGAAGTTCTGAAGGTTCGGAAAAAGGTGTCAAGGTGGAAATTTTCTTTTTTTTTTTGCTAGGTGTTTTTTCAATTTTGGTTTCCTTTTTTTTTTACGCTTAGAAGGGTGGTTGAGCCTTTCGTCTCGTCGCACGGTGTCGTGAAGCGTGGGTGGCAAAGGTTAAAAAAAAAACACCTTGACCAAGTGATTTAACTTGTTCTTTTAACCAGTTATTTCCAGAACCAAACAATACGTTTAATTGATCGTATTTAATCGATTGTGGTTTCTCACTGGAGCACCTTTTTGTTTTATATTTATTTTAGTTTCCACATAAAATGTATATAATGTATTTTTTGTTTGATGTAAACTGTTAAAAAAAAAACTGTACAACTTGTATGTTGAGGAAAACTAATTTGTTTTTATACTCACAATACTTTTTCATTTAACACTTCTTATAATTTTAGAAAAAACACCAAAAAAGAATGATTTTGGTTTTGACGCAAGTATTTATACCCTCGTGAGGCTCAGAGATTTTCTCACACATACACTCAAAAAAACCATCATGGACGAAATTTTTCGGTTTCCGATAATCGTTTTCCCAATGATTTTTGACCACAAAAATACAAATTATGCATCAAATTCAAGTTCAGAATTTTTGAAAAATAGGTGTGTTATTTTAAAATTAATCTAGTTAAAATCCAATTATTCTGACATACTTTAAATATTTATTTTGCATGTAAGTGTAAGTTTTTCAATATATACAAATTTCTAATTTCGAACTCTCTCTCAGATAGATTTGTCCTTGAAAATTATTTCGATTTTTTTTTGTTTGTTTAACAAAATTTCCTTACACCACTAACAATAACTTTTGTTTTCTCTACCGACTTTTTGAGGTGCCCCGTGGTGCGATGGGTAAGACACCGAACCCACCCCAGACCCATCCCGGCTCGACTCCTGGTGTGAGCACCAATCTCTTTTTTTTTTATTTTCTCATTTTTTTAAGTATCATTTTTCGAATTTTTTGATTACATTATTTTATTTTTCATTTTATAAAAAACGCAACTCTAAAAGTCAATCCTTAACAGTCTTGGAGAAAGTGTAGAGTATCCTTAAGATTTTGTATACATTTTAAATAATTCTACCCAATATCAATTAAAGCTTAGCTCCTATGCATATGCAACGTTTCTTTAATTTTGTGTTATTTATGTTCTTAACATGGGTTTAACAGAGCTCTACCCAGCACAGGTTCTCAATCTATTTTCACTCAAATCACACACGCATAGAAAATCAGTAATAATAAAATAGCCAGTGATGTTATAAAACCTAACAACGATAGCAAAAACAGAAGGCATAGAGTGATTTTTAAACCAACACTATGACAGAAATAAAAGAGTTTAAGAAGGCAGTGTACAGATTTCCCACAGAATGACATGTCACGTCATTCTGCATTTGCTAATCAATCCCCTGATCTGAAATTGATAAATTCTTCCAATTCATAAACACCTCTTAATGTACCCCAAGGAAGTCACCTAGGACCCTTTCTTTTTTATACCTCAGAATCTTCAACATGCTGTGCCTCCCCAATTTTTATACATAAACTGTAAAATATCCTTTATGTTGCTTTGGTGTTTAGGATTTGTATTTGTGTTCAACCAAAAAATAAAAAAAAAAATACAAATTTTTAATTGATAACACCCCCCACCCCCCCGCCTATTCTTGCAATTTACATGAACTCATGCAGTATTTTATTTTATATTCGAATTCAATCATGCGAATGGTTATACTTGACTGCAATAAGTAAACTAATTCCCGCCGACATTACTCATCAGCCCGTGAAAAACTCCTTTCCGCTACAAGTCACATTGATTTAAATTGAAAAATACAAAAAAAAAAAAAATTAAGCATCATGAAGTAAAAAAATTAAAAATCCAAATCAAATGGAAATTCAAACTCCCATAAAACCCCTCTCACTGTATGGGGGTATATAAGGACACAGGTGCGTATACCTATTTGAGGGAGTGGGTTAGGTGATTTTAAGTTCAGTCGAAATAAAACAAAAGTACAACGAATTGGGGAAAGTTTTAAGGTTGAAACTTTCCCACTTAATAAATTTAAAAAATATTTGACCACATATGTAATGTGCTTTACATGACTTCTTTAAATTTGCTTGACTTGGATCAACGAATCGAAAGTTAACTATCCCCTTTAACACCCCAATACAAAATCCTGTCTACGCACCTGCTTTCCTCAAACTCCGACTCCTCTCCGACTCCATAACGAATTTATTATTCTCTTTCGGGGCAAATGTTCCCTTCCCTTTTCGCACAATCGTTCAGGATAAATCAACCTTGCACATTCCATTCCAATATATATCGACTCCTTGGGAGATCCCTTTTTTCATTCATAAAATAAAAAAAAAAAAAAAAAAAAAAAATAAGGAAAAAAAAACCAAGAAAAACCTTAAATTGATATTTGATTTCTGATTTAATTTCAAAGTCGTGGTCTGTGGAATGCTCAGGAGCTTACTCTTGGCTGATGCTGATGGTGTCGTCCTTGCTCTCGTCGTCGTCGTAGTCGGTTTGGACTTGGACTATTCTGTGGTGGTGGTAACGGAGACGAAGGTGGTGGCGGCGACGACGATGATGTGGGTATAGTCGTGGTCGTTAAAGATAGTTTCTTCCTCTTTCGATATTTCCTAAGGGAAGAAATGATTCTTTTTTTTCATGTGTCCTGCGTTGAACCGTTGGAGATTGTGGAAGGTACATCAAATCATGCACTCGAGGGAGCGAGCAATGGCGGGGGCATTCAAAAGGGAAGGTCTGTTAAAAAGCCACATTTTTGCTTCTTAAAGGATTTGCCAGGCGAGAGAGAGGTCCTTTCCTAATTGACGTTGTCTCCTTCCTCTATAGCCATGTTATATACTATGTACGTATAGGTATGGAGTTGCAAAGGAGTTTTTGTAGAATGGTAATTTGAACAGGACACGGAGCATTACGATGATGACGACCACCGACCGACGACGAACGACGAACGACGCACGGTGACGATGACCTCTTTGGGGTTATACGAGTATTTTCAATATTTGCGAATATCCTTTGAAAATGACAAACCCAGATGGGATCAAAAATCCGAGGGTAATTATGGATTTTAATTGTCCTGGTGTATTTGTTTTGTCAAGGAATTTAGGTCGCCATATCGATGATATGATGGGGAGCCAAAGGAGGCATCACGGAGGCACAGAGGTACGGCCGGCAATTGGGTAATGTTTAAGGATTGCATTGGACAAAATGGTTTTGTTTAAGTAGTCACCTACTCATGGAAGCGAATGATGTAAATTGCTATTTGCTCGATTTAACTGTTAACATTGTTAGATTAATGTTTACCCAAGGACCAAATGGAACACGAGTAGTACCTACATACATATTTGAACACGTCGCATTGGTCGATGGATATAGTTTGGAATATACATATGAATGTATGTATATTGCCAATGTGCCATAGGACATATACGTATGTATGTACATGGATTATACACGTATACAAACTTCAATTCGTCACATTTTATTGTTCTACATAATTATCCTGGATGTTATTTAATCAACTTGCCCGGTAGCTATAGACGTAGAAATACAAAAACCCGGAATCAGGAAATTACACAAAGAAGAATCGCTTGGGGGGATGGAAGGATATGCGGGAGAGTGGAACAGAATAGCGAGAACCACATTGGCCATAACTATATACATCGACATCTATTTATAAAAGGACACTGCAAGGATTATATTTAATTAACCAACAACGTCCCAATTACAAATTCAGTGCTGCAAACTGCCACGCTGCGCCTCACCGCCGCACTATGGGACCAAATGAGCTTGAGCGTCTCAAAAATCTGTAACTTTTTTGTTTCTTCATCAAAATAAATGAAATTTGGAACATACAATCTTGAATGTATATGTAATATAAATTTTCATGAATTTTTAAAATCCACTTATATTATGAGTATAAAAAAAATATTTAAAATTTAAAAATAAAATTTGTATGTAGAAATCTTGAGGATAAAAGGATATAAATGCATAAAATCACCTCTGATATATTATTGAAATATATTTAACATAAGTAAAATTCGAAATTTTAATATGCCAGGGTTGCCATACTCACTTTTTGCTTTTCTTAAAAATTGAAAGAAATTATATTCATAAAATATATATTTTTCAAACTTTTAATCAATGAATGTTTTTGAAAGTACGTTATAATAAGATAATTTTTGTACTTGAAGAGTTTATTAAACTTTTAATTTTTTTTTGCGAACCAAACATTTTTGGCTGTAAAAATATAATACGCGAATAAAGCAAAAATATAACCAAACCATCAAAATAATTAATGCATGAAATTTTATGATTGGAATCCACGCAGAAGATTATCTTATGCAACAAAGCAAAAGTGTTCCAAAAACCCTTAAGTTGGCTTTTTGTAAAATCACAGTTTAAGGGGGGAGATTAGGAGGTGTTGCATGTAAGAAAACTGACTTATTCGTCTTGGTACATTCAAAACGTATGATACATGATTTTAGAGTAGAATTTAATACTTAATCCATTAAAACCAAAACCAACAAAATTGAACTACCCTTTAAAAAGTTATGGTCCTTTTTATGTAAATTAATAGGGTTTCAAAGTGAAAATTAAAAATGGGATAGATGACTATAAAACAGGTGATAGAATTTTATAACGGATTTACTTAGAACAGTTTTAAATAAGAATTTTTTACTATGGGAGAGGGGGTCTATCTCTACCTATTTGGACGGGAGGGGCGATTAAAAAAAATACTTTTATTATAAAAAAAAATTATTAAAAAATTACGGTAATACTTACAATCGAGTACCATACATATATTTAAAGCCAAAATTGTGTTCTTTCGGCCTATATTTAAATCAAGTTACAGAAATGCGTAGTTTTCGAAAAAACTAATTATAAAGTTAAAATGTAAACAAAAATCAGGTTAAAAAAAAGTTCAAAATTTATTTTTTTTCAAAATGTTTGGATTATTTACTAATTTAAAATTTATGATTCGATGCTCCCAATCATTCTTAACAATAAAAAAAAGCTTATTATTAACTGTTCTTTACAAAACCGTTATTATATCTTGTCGCTTAAGTTATCGTATACTTGTCAAAATATGCTCTTTCTACACAATTTTGCTCATCAATCAAAAAAGCGGACGTATGCGGAAAATTTTATTTTTGATTCTTAATTTACACTAAAAAAGCAATAGAAAAAAACTTTTAACTCAGTGGAGCCAAGTGGAGCTCACAAAGAAAACTCAAATTGAAAAAAACTCAAAGCGTAAAAAAAACGCTTTTTCTTTTGTTTTGTTTAAATTAAATTTGTAATTGAAATTTAAAAAAAATAGCTGTGTTGTAAAGAGAAAAAAACAAACTTTTAAAAAATATATAACATCATTGTACTTTATCCACAAATGTATGAAATATGTGACTTCAAACTTCTCATTGTTCAAATTACAGAAAAAGAAAAAAAAAATTGGCTATGTTCAGGAACCAATTTAGGTGTCAGAAACAACAAAATTGAAAAAAAAAATTACTGTTTCAAAAAGATGAGTTTTTCTAGTTTCAGACCCCATCATTAGATTTTTCATATTATGAAATGTTTAAATACCATTTTTGAGACGCTCAAGCTCATTTGGTCCCATAGTGCGCCGCGCCGCAGCCCCAAGCCGCTCGCTACCGTACCATGGAAGCAATGATAATTTCCCAACTATGCGCTGCTGGATGCAGTTTTCCATCAGTTTTCCGGGATGCTCGCCAGTGTTTACTTGTACAAACTCCGTACCAACAATATTCCTCCAGCAATTTACACCCAAGTGAATATTTTGTGACTATTTTTGTTTTTTTTAGTTTTTTGCTTATATCCTTTTTCTTCATTTTTCATTCTCTGGATTGTGCATCTGATGTTAAACCATAAATATATATTTGAAGAGAAAGGGGGGAAAATCCTTCCCAGACGATGATGATTATGATGTCGTCCTTAGCTAGCTTGTCGAAATCGAAACGTACCCGGACCCAGAGCCGCTTCGCTTAAAGTATAAGCGAGTAAGCGAAAGTATTGTAAGTTTTGCAATTGCAAACAAAGAAGTGCAACGAAAAACCCCAAAAAAGCAGCTGAACAATGTGAAATATTTTCCACGAGGGGATGATAACATTTCCACTTGTTCGCGGTTTTTTGTTCTGGGTTTTTTCTTCCTGGTTCTTCGAAAGGGAATTGATACAATGGTGCCAGTAAGGGATATCTTATAAATAATTCAGTAAAGTTAGTATGTACTGGTAAAGCAGAAATTAATAAGGAGCTGTAATATGGTAATCCTCTCTCGTCGTCGTTGTCGGTTTTGTTGACTCTAATGCTGAAAGGAATTGATACTTTGGATAGACAGACAGAGAAAATATTTGTCTCTCTTTTTCTCAAATATATTTTTATATAAAAAGTTCAAAAACAACTTAACCGATTTTGGTCAAATTAAGTATTGTATCAGAGTATCAGAGGCAAAAAGCAGGGATGTCAAAAAATAGCTTTGAAATCATTAATGGAGTTTTTTTAACCATTTCTTAAGATCATCCAAATTTCTATTTAAAAACTCCTGCCAAAAATGTTGACCTTATTGTGTACTTTAACACCCCCCTCTTTCCCCCCTAATGAGACCACCACTCACTTCATTTTTAAGTTTCAACCTTTTTGTGGTCTAACACAATAAAGTGACATCATGGATAACTTGAGAAACAATAAAACAACACAATATGAAGACGAAGAGAGACAGAGACAAAGAATGGAGTATTCCTGGCTCGCTGATGGCTGGGATACAATACTAGAGGAGTCTCATGGTCCAGGGAATATTCTGCATCAGCATCATTATCACCATCATCGTCGTCGTCGTAGTCGTCGTCGTTCTCATTGTAGTTGTCGTCTTCATTGTCGTCGCGGTATCAACCCAAGACAATTTGGAAAAAAAAGACAATATAAAAATCCTTTTTCCTGCACCATCCGTCCCAGTTCTCCTGGAGCCGCCATGCATCCACGCTGCAGCGACTGACTGGCTGGTTAGCCTAAGAAGGCAGTGCAGTGGGGAGAGACACAACAAGGCATCATATTCTTTTCTTTTGATAACCATCTTCAGCCACTTGGACTTGGTATCCTGCTTTGGCCAGGAAATAAAATAATGGGTAGCACTTCTTCGTCCTGCCTGTATAGGAGGTACGAGTAGGTAGGACCAAAAAGGACCTTTCGCAAAGGTATAGTCGCACTCTAGATAGTGATGGGCCTGATGTGCAGCAACATCAACCCAACGAGCTATTATTATCAAGGATATCCCAAGCAATAGGAATTGTGCCCTAAAAGATTGTGCTGCTCTACGACTACGAGTACTGTTAACAAGGAGCTCTCCAGAAATTGCACATTTAAAGGAATAGAAATATGACTGGACAAATACTCCCTGATAACTGTATAACATTTTCGAGATTAAGATCCTTTTGTGTTTAATGGCTGATGGTGATGGTGAAGGTGCTGATGCTGGAGCAGTAAGGGTACGCGGACGAGAACAAGGAGACATCCTACAACAGGATCTTAGAGAAGTGCAGACCAACTCAGACTGCAGACTCCAAATGCACAGTAATAGTTGTTGTTGTTGTTGGGAACTCTTGGGTGATGATGGTGATGTATCTTGAGTAATTCCAAACGAATTGGTCTTATGATGCTGCAGCAGGAGCCAAAAGGAGGAGCAGCATTTAGGAATCAGAAGCAAAGCAGGCAGTCGGCATTCGGCATTCGGCAGTCGACAGACAGGCAACAGCTTGGGAAATGTCTTGTTTTGTGCCGCACGAAAGATCCAAAGAGTTTCGTTTCTCTAATTAAATGAGGAACAGAAATAAAACATGGTATACTTGTATGAGTATATAGTACATACATATAATCGTCCTCATAGAAAAGGATAAAGATGGAGAACAATAAGAAGGATTCAGCTTCAGCTCAGTGCAGCAGAAGGCAATTGGGAGACAATTTAATTTTATGTTGCGATGAGAGTTTTACGTAGGTCTTTGTTTTCTAAAGTGGCCGGAAAAAGGATATTAATGATGAGATAAGGATATTTTATTGTAAATTGATGTTAGATGGTATTATATGAGATTTGTAAGTGAAACTGGGGTTTTTTGATTTAATTGGATTGTACTTATACGTATCTCTTTTTACGTATGTATATATTTGTGGGTTGTTCTGATAAATAAATTATATTATTTATAAACAAATATTAGCTTTTAGTTAAATTTTATTAAAGAAATTAAGTTAATAGTTTAAAAGATAGGTTTTTAATTTTATCAAGAATTTTAAAGGACAAAAGTTCTCCTTTCGAAAAGTATTTTCAAATTATTTATGAATGTGTTTTGACCAAATTAAGGGCAGTTTACACGTGGCAGGGTATTAAATGCGTAGGACTGTAATTGGTGCTGATGACGGGAAAAGTCTCGCTCACGTTGTTATATAGATTTCGTCTTTTGAAATACTTACTTATTACTTATGTAGGTCTGAGGACCTACGAAGTCCGTTAGTGTTCCGGGAGCGGGACATAGGGCTTCAACTACTCCTACGCACCACCGTGTGCAGTTTCCACCAATGTATTTGAGCTCCCTCCAGCTCTTTCCCAATCTCGCAGATTCCTCCTCAACTGTTCTCCTCCATGGAATCCACTGCCACTTGCGCCTTCGTATAATGGTATCGACACGGGTACCTGGCCTGTTCGCCTATATAAGTCCTCGTTAAAGATACTATTAGTCCAGAAAACCCGTAAGATGTTTCGAAGACTCCTATTAACAAAGGTTTGCAGTTTCCTGGTTATTGTTGTTGTTATTTTCCAGGTGCTGCATCAATAAATAGCAGAACTGATTCGTGGTAAGAGTTAAACAGTCGTAGCTTTGTGTTAAAGCTAAGAGATTTGTTCCTCCGAACATTAGACAACATCCCGAACGCAGGCTTTACTCTTCGGATACAGCTGTCAATGTCTAGTTCGCTTCCTTCTCCAATACAGACTTTACTTCCAAGGTATTGGAGGCTCTCTACTTTCTCTACAGAATGTTGAGCGATGTTCATCGGAGCGGATGACTGCGAGCTCCAAAAGTTGAACCGTTGAACATCTTCGTTTTTCTCGTATTGAGTTTCAAAACCACACAATTGCTGCTTCACTCTCCAGCCTTTTGTTGCCATTTCATGAGGATCCATGATTCTATGAGAAAGCAAGTATATATACATTGTCTCCGAAGTCAAGATGTTTAAGGTAAAAAGATGTCAAAGTCCATCTTATTTCTCCGCTTCCTGTCAAAGCCATCCGCAGTACATCACTTATCACCAATAAAAACAGGATTGGTGACAGTATGCACCCCTGTCTTATGAAATAGAGGTTGATAAATGAAAACCGTCTTCCCACTTTTCTAAAAAAATTGGATTTTCATTTAAAACATTTTTCAGACTAGAGTTCTAGCAGCACTCGTAGCTGATGTTAGTCTATCGTCTTTTCCTTGGCATTTTAAGTTCAGTAATTTCAGGTACTGAAAAACTGACAGTAAAAGATTTTAATAACATAATAATGGTGACAGAATGACATGCAACTTTATAACTTTTCATTAACGTTGCGCAAATTTGACAACCAACTGAGAATTGAAGTTGTTGTTTTTACTTTCTTCCTAGCAATTGTTCCATATTTTTTCACTTTTTAAACCTTTTATGGACTACGACAAACATTTCAAAACTAAAATCAGTCAAATCGGCCAAGTCGTTCTCGAGTTTTAGAGAGACAATAATTGATTTGTATAAAATAGATTTAGTACATTTCCTTTATCTGGGAAAGGAAAGATTTTATAGATTCTTAGTGACACTTGAAACGGAGTATTGTGTGGATGTCAAAATATGTTTTGTTGTCATATTAAAAGTCAGTAACTGTTAAATTTTATGGGGGGGGATAGTTCCCCTAAACACTTAGAATATTTGCTGTGAAAAATCAGTCTTTTAATTTGTCGTCCCAGAATTAAGGGGTTTAAAGTGTCAAAGGTGACAGTGTCAAAAGTGATATTCGAAAACTTGAAATGAGACAAAACGGAAATATTTACGAGAATCAGTTATATAGACGAGTCTAAATCTACGACATCGAGGACGATTCGGAGGCGAGATCGATATTTCGATGAGACTCAGAAAAGAATAGCAAAAACCTCGCCATGTCTCATCTCTTTGCTGAATAAATGTTTATTAAAAATTCCATTTTTAAATTTTAATTTTTTATTAGAAAATCATCAGTCTACCCCTCTTCCTTTAATTCCAATGATGGGAATTTTCATTTATAAATCACTCTGAGATACAGTTATAAGAAAAACACACAAATCCTAACCAAAGTAGGAAAAAAAAATAAAAAATAAAGAAATTCTGCATAAATGATGTGGTTTAGTGTAATATTCTAAAATGGATGTAACATAAATCGTTCGAAATGTTTTCAATTTTGAAAATTGAAAACCTTAAAAGGATTATATCGCCTCCCTCGTCTGATATTAAGGTACGAGATTGAAGGTATACGTTATAGAATTATATCGACAACAACCTTTTTCCTAAAACTCTTAAACCACCATATGTATATACACACTTGATTTACTTATATTTATTGGCAAATCACCAATATCCACAACAAATCTACACATACTCGTATACCAATAAAAAAAATGAAGGCCATTCGAGAAAGGATCAAAATTTTAATATAAACGTCCTTGAGAATATATGTATAGGCTATAGGCTAGGCCAGGCATAAAGAACGCACATATTCCAATCATGGTCCTGTGGTTTAATCTAATTCGTCAACATTAAGCTCAAATTGAGCTTATAATGTGCGATTAGGTAAATGTCAATTTCCACAACTCGTAAACATTTTTGGCAATTGTCATTAACGACACCTTTTTCCTATAAGGAGGTACCTATACGTAAATGGTCCGTTTAATCGTGCAACCGGAATGATCCTTATATGAAAACGACAACGACATCAACGACATCTTACAACGCAAACGGGTAAAAAGGTTGCTGATGGACAGGGCACCCACCAATAAAACGGGGGTAAAGGAGTACATACATGAGATTGATTTTTATGTGAGGTAATCATACATGATAAATATAAAAATAAAATAAAAAATTATACATCCGTATCCGTATCCGGCGGTGGAGCAATAAGCATCATCGATGCTGTTTCGCATCGAAATATACATATACCTACATATAACTGTGTACAGTACATATATGGAATTGTATGTCCATATGTATATAATATAAATACACATGCATTCATGTTTGTAGTAAATAATTTTCCAGCTCAATAAGCAATGCAATATCCTGGGGACATCCATCATCAGTGTATATTCGTTCCTGTTCCTTGAAATTTTATTTTCAGAATTCTGCTTCAAAGGATATGCTTGCATCATGTCACCGTCATCATCGACTGACGACGACCAACAACCGACAATAAAAACCAACAACAACAACGATGATGACGACAACGACGACGAAATGGATGCAAGATAATCAAATACATCAAAAAGGAAGAAGAAATTAAAAAAAAAAAATAATATTATACAATATTAATTTATCCTTAAACGATAAAATGTTATGCTAGTCCTTTTTTATCTTTTTTGTTTTACATTAAATTATTGTCCTTGTCAACAAGGATTCCCTTATGTTCGTCAAAGTATGAGTACAAGTATATGTATGTAGATTGTAGGTATACAAGGATCCGGAAGACCTTCATTTTATGCTTTTAATCGTGACATATGAACTTGTTCTTGACTTTAGACATTGCAAGGATTCCACATGACGTATATCCTCATATACATATATGTAAGTATGTACTCGTATAAACAATATACACGAGGATTAGGCACAATATACAATACACATATGAATTTGCCTTACAGAGAAGAGTTTTTTTTATTGTTCTTGTTGTTGTTGGTATATCCTTTTAGAAGAAGCAATAATTGAGGAGAGTTAAAAAAAATGGTTCTTTGATAATTGGTGCATGCTTTTGTTTTAACTTTTTCCATTCACGTCTTTTGTATTGTTTTTTTTTTTTTTTTTTTTTGTTTGTATGTATTTCGGTACGGTATACGAGCGTATCCTTTGTACGAGAACAATTTGATTTGAAATTCTTATGAAAGTTGATTTTTGAGGGAAGCATATTGCAAAGCAATTTACATGTGTGTTTATGTATGGTTGTATGTGTGTTGTATACTCGTTCGTTTTAGACACTTTTGGTGATGTGGTGAGTTTTTTTTTTGAGAAAGAAGAAGAAGAAGAAAAAATTGGGGGAATGGAAATTGAGATGGTGATGGAGAATATGAGAGGATGCAAATCATACAAGTGGAAATTTATGAAAATTGTCTTTGAAAATACTCGTAAGGATTTTTGATTGCAATTTATATTGAATTTTTTTTTTTTTTGTTATCAAAGGAAATGTTCGAAATTTAGTTTGGTGTTGGAAGTTACACAACGATTTCTGACGAAATTCTAATTTTTTTGAGGTATTCCGCAACAATCGGGGACACCAAAAGGAAGTACATTATTTTTCTACTTTGACATCAAATTCTGTCATATTTTGAGCTATAAAGAAGTGAGCATTTTGTCAGCTAAAAAGGATTGAATTTCCAATGAAATAAGACTTCTTCGTGCCGGAATTGGAGGACGTTGATGTGGACGAACTTTGATTCCAACAAGACGGTGGCGATACATACAATACTGTCATCGAAACAATCAATTTATTGAAGGAAACTTTTGGTGAGCGGATTATCTCGCGTTGAGGACATGTGGTGTGGCTTCATGGATCGTGCGATTTAACACCGCTGGACTATGTGAAGTCTCTTGTATCCACAGATAAATCCTATACGATTGACGCCTTTCAAGAGAATATTCGGGGCGTTATTTTTGACATACATAAAATTTATTAACACTCCTTAAAACTTCTGCCCCAAATTTCAAAGTTATGAATTTACGCATTCAAGATCGAGATCAGATGGATTCAGTGGAGACTTTATGGCGTAAGCCACATTTTCGAATTTCTCCATCTTCGCCAAAAACTTCAACTTTTTTTCCACGAAGCCAATAATTTACCTTATTGACCAACTGCAAACAAGAAATTTCCCATAAATTACAAAAACTTTGCACTGGCAGTTTAAACCTCAATTGATGGTCACAAATTGGCAACACGAACTGTCGTGTCACTGGAGTGTTATCTATCTCGAATGAATCTCCATTGAAAGTTTCTATACTGGTATCGTCAAATTGGACTCCATGGAAACCCGAACCAAGCGATTTTCTTTCACACTATATCCCACAGTGGCCAATTTGGATTCGGTTTTGAGAAAACGCTACACGCGTCGTCGTCATCGGTCGTCGCGTGTCGTCACGTTCGTATGCTTGGCTGAATTCGTCCTGGCAATTGCTTCTAATTTAAGCTCCGCAGATAAATAGAAATTTGCATTTTCAAAGTTCGTTTCGTTCTAGAGACGTATGACGACGACACGGGGTAAGAGTATGTGTGAGGTGTGTGTACCCAACGCGGGTATCATGCATCAGATCTCCTCCATATGCGACATTTTCCACTTCGACTCGAATGTCGTTTGTTAAATAGTCGGGATCCCTCTCATTAGAGTCACTTTCAACGTTGAACCTTGCCGTGTCCTTTTTGTCGTCCTTACAATTTATGTAGGCTAAATCTTTACTGAACTGATTTTGATGAACGCTCGGTGCATGGGTATACAGCGCGGTCCAGTGAATTCCACTTTTGAAGCGAAACCCTTATGCACACTGCTGAGTGCTGATATAGGGATTCCCTCGTGTGCCGCTGCACCTTCGGAGGATCGAAATAGTTTATGGTTCATAACTTCTAATCATATCCAAGGATATAATTACCATGGCGTGTACTCGTATATAGAGGAAACCTCGTTCCAGCTTCCTTCCCATCCGTTCTCTGTTATGCATAGATACGCACCAGAAGCAGAACTGAAATCGCCCATACAAAGTGCTACAAAAAGTATGCCAACTCTGTAAGTGGAAGGCATAGCACACGGCATTGACTGAATTTTTATGGGCTCGTCCTTGATGACCAGGCCCTAATGAAACGCCACATATTCCATTCCCTCCCGAAAAAAAAACCCTCTTTGACTTAGAGGTAATGCAATCTCCATAATGCCAGCAGAAGTGGAAGCAGCAGCTCGACTAAGCCTCAATGTAATCGGAAGGGAAATACAAGCACCAAGCACCAACCCACTTTGTCCATCAGAGAGCAATAAAATCCGCCAAATTCAAATCTGAAATATGGAGCATCGGACCAGGCCCACCTATAAGGCTATATGCATATGACTCTACCATTTAAGTATTGAGGATTCATGCGAGGGTGACATCGTGGTGGATAGTGCTTCGTGCTTCATGTGTTGTCGTTGCCGTTGTCGCTGGCTGGGAAATTAGAAAAGTTCCGTTCGTGTCCATTTTTGGCACAAAGCATGACCTACTATCGAAACGTACCTATACCAAGTAAGTCCGTACTTATCCGGTGTGTATATTCATTTACAAAAATCAATGACAAAAAGGACGATGCTACTGCTGCACTCTATATACCCAGTTCCAGCATATCGGCTGCCTATCAGGATTTCACCGTACACATAGTAGTAAATGTACACAGTTATAGTTTGGAGCTGGAACGCAAATGTGTTTGCACATTTCGCATTGATGGCATCGTCAGGAGAATATATGAGGTCAAAAAATGTTGGCACGGCTATATTTGTGCATCCCAGAGAGATAGTGGTCGTTCATATATATGACAGGATAATGGAATCCTGATGGTATAAGACTTTCGCATCAGATGTTTGCTATGTCCTTCTGGATGGTTCATATTATTATATATGTAGGTGCCTCTACTCCACCTTAGTCTATATAGTTTGTGCTTCTCGCTGATGGATGAAATGTGGAGGATTTAAGTGCATTGCATTGCATCAAACCAAAGGGATTTCATTTTGAAATTTCAATACGCATAAATAAGAAATTCCTTTTCCACTATATCTCGGGATTTTTTTTAAGGACTTTTATTACAAATGGGTATTTATAAAATTCAATATAAGAATATTCCTGTGCTGAAAAGGGTTTAACCTTATTGGTTTAATGAGTTGTATGGGGATTGATGGTTTTGGAAAAGTTGAACGGCCGAATTTTTTTTTGTTGAAAACTGTTTGAAATTTTTGGTTCAGAAATTAAAGCTTTGAATTTTAAGGAGAATATTAATATTGACAATGATTGAAAAGACAACAGGTTTGAAAGTTTTTCGGAGGATCAAACTTCCAAACATTCATTCAAATCTGTGCTGTATTATATTTCGAGGGAATTGTTCGTTGATAAACGTCAAAAGGCAATGAAACAATCGTCAATAATAAGTCGACACTTTTGGCCAGTTTAAATACCAATACGTTTCACCTAACCATGACAGTTAAGCTCATCAGATAGATGCTGTCATAACCTAAAATTTATATGTGCAAGTATCTTGCATAATCCAGTTTTACATGAGCTAAAATAAAAGTCAAAATTGTCTCAACAAGTAAATCAAATCACAAAAAAGTTGCATCAAAAATATTATGGTAATTACGAATATCATACCCGCCTGACATGCAACACTCAAATAAAATAGTCAATTTGTGAATGTATATGGTTTCACATTTGAATTGTATTCTGTGATAATCTAAATTATTAAAAAAAGTAAAAAGGATTAATTCACATTCTATTAGTACGAGTGTCTATGCCAAAAAATTTATGCAAAAATTATGCGGAACCATATTTCACTGTGGGTAATTTAATAACCCGCACAATATCATTTCATTGTGTTGTGTATGTTCATTTCATTCATTCATTCAATTTCAATGTCCTCACGTATACACATATACCAACTCACATAGAAAGTGTTCTGGATTGATATAGAGATTGATTGATTGATTGCAGTATGTCACTCAAGTGAGTGCCGGGTAAATATTGTATTTTATATGTACTCGTATATGTACAAGTACAACACCAGAAGGGCAAATGCAGAGTGATTTTATTTTTTATTATTAATTTCTTCTTCTTTTTTTTTTTTTTTTGTTATAGACATGCAATGTGATGGAACTGTCAATAAATAAAAGTCCATAACATTGGAGACACAGATATAGTGCGAGGAATATGGAACAAGAAGAATAAATTGCGTTGGGACATTGAGGGTCATTGAAATCGGGTCAGTTGGAAAATTGAATTTGTAAATTGAGTAAACTAAAAAAAAAAAAGGAATGTTGGAAGGACTTGCATTTAAATTATGATCAAGAGATGTATGTATTATACGTTTCAAGTATATAAATTTATTTTACTCAAAAGCTGAATTCTTTGATGTCTAAATAAATTATAATGTATTTCCTCTTTTTCAGTATCAGATCAAAAACAAACAGATAAAAACAAAAGAATTAATTTTTAATATACTAAAAAGTAAGTATACGCCGTGGTGTACCTTTTTGTCTCACATGTTAATTTGTCTTATTTTAATATCTTGCATTGTATCATCTGATAGCCTCAGTCATTAATATGTAGTGTTTCTACTCCGTACAAAAAAAATTCACTCTCTAATTTGAAAGGATTCGAGTGATCGAAAATTTACGGGACAAGTCCTTTAAAATTGTATTTTTTTCTTAAGTTTATTTAATTTAATCTTTAAAGACAAATTGTCATAAATTTTCATCTCTAAAGTGAATTTATCTTCATATCCTCAAATGTATAAAATATTTCTCTTTGTTAAGTAAACATTTCGAATGTAACTGATGCTCGAAATTGTATCCTGACAGTTGCACCCCAGATTCACTATATATCATATACAACATACACTTTACACACAACACACACACATACACACAAAATATAGTGCCATGCAAAAACACAGAATTTCCATTGCTGTCAGTTTGTTGTCAGTTAAGGATAGTTCTCCAAAACTCAACTATACTGATTTCGGCAAACTGTCAAATTTATTTGAAAAATGGAAATTTCTCTTTCGTCCTTTAAAAGCGCCTTTATGAATATATACATACATAGTGCCTTTATGTACAGTGCATATTTGCATACATATATATATAGTATACGTTGTGTTGGTTCGCATCATCAATGGCATCACAGAGTATTTTAGCTTGATTTATTCTGTCAGTAAACAAAACCACATCATGTCACTATACTCATGCTTATACATACATATCCTGGCACAGGGATGTATGCGAGTGTAAGTATGCAGACTGCATCGCGTAAAATACAAAATTTTATTGAATATTGTCATAGTTTATAATCGGACTAGCCAAAGCCAACCAACCAAACCCGTCATAAAATATCAGCTTGGCGCGTTTCCTTTTGCATATGGATGCAGAATGCATATATACATTTTAAGGATATACATCATTTTACACCATCCTTGTGCCTCTCTTTCCCTCTGTAATCCAATTAAGCCAATTCTGCTGCACTGATATATTTGCGCAAATAAATTTGATTAACATGACTGACGAATGTAATCAGTCATCGAGTTATGACCAAAAAACGTCCAAGAAGATAGAAAAGACGAAGTTTATAACCAGCTCGAAGGTTTCCAAAAAAACACACACACACACAAAAACTGAAAGAGCAAAGTTATTTCCTTCCCCAGAAACACCAGCAGCCAGTAGCACCATCAGAAAAAGAGAATATACATTTTGGAAATTTTTATTTAACGATACCCCAGAATGTGTCCTTTCTTCCTGCATCCTCCTTCAATCTGCACTTCCACATCAGCTGGGAGTAAAAAAGGAACAAAAAAAAAGAATTCGCCGCTTCGGTTGCTTGAGCTTACCAACAGAGCCGAAAGATTATCCTTTGGAGCGGCTAATGATCCATGAGTGTGTATATGTGTATACTCTGAGAGTATTAGTGTACGTGTACGAGTACGAGAGTATGTGTGCTTAAAGAAGGAGTGATGCATTTCAACTTAAAAATTGGTCCTTGAACCGTTTTCATGTCCCATTAAAATTGAACAGAAATTGAAAAGTCATTTCGATGCTTTTCCAAAAATAAAAAAAAAACAACAACAACAAGAAGTGGTGGCTGGTGATTCACAGTAGAAGTTACCGAAAAAATACAGTTAAAAGTTTATCCTTTTTAAAGTGTACCCAGAAAAGTTTTGGTATTAGGATTTAGCTTTGGTAAAGGTTGTTACCCAGTTTTTTTTATAGTTGAGTGAATTTTTTTTGTAGCCATAAAGTTAACTATTGGCAAAGCAAAAGAACTTTGATACAATTGTTCAGAAGGATTTAATTTTTTTTTTTTTTTTTGAACTCGATTGGACATCAAATCGAAAACTCAAGGTCGTTTGAAACAAGAAATAGGAATTAAAAATCCACACAATATCTGACATCTAAGAGATTTTTGACATGAAAGCAGAGAACTGCGATCAAAAATTAACGAAAAATTGTCCATTTTGACATTTCATTTGCATGGTACAGTTTTAATGATTCGCGAATGACATTTATTATTTACTGTCAATTAGTTAGTTACGATTTTAGCACTTTTTGAAGTGTTGCATTTCAAGAACCACAGCAAAAGTTCGATTTATCTTTTAATTTGAAGTTAGCTCTGAAGTTAGAAGGATATAAAATGTCATTGTGAGGTTATTTGGCGCGAAGAATTATTCGTTAAAATTTGGATTGTATGTGGAACGCGAATGGAGTTTGACATTTCATACGAATAAGATAAATTTATCAGTATAAGAAATTAAGTAATTGGCATTAATACATTTCCAATATAAGCTTTGGAAATGTTTCGAATCTCTCTTCTTCACTGGTCGTTGTTCGCTCTCATGTGAAAACTCCTTAAGATCAACATTAAGTATGAGGTCTTTGAACTTCCAAGAGATTATCCAGATTCCTATAGGATAATGGTTATTGTTTGATATCAAACACACACACATTTTCACCGCACATTAAAGTTCTTATTCCAGAGATACAAAACCCATCCCTAAAAAGAAAAAAACAAACCTCAGCAAAGAACTAGGTTCAACTCATGTACATATCCTATCCTAACCAATATTATGTACATATAGTCATCCAATTTGTACAACGAAACGAAAGGATAATGGATATCCCTTTGAGCAAAAGTTTGTTCTACATTTAAGTGCGGTTATTCTTTTATATACGAGTTAAGTATGTATGTACGAGTATCTGCACCTATATCCCCATTTATTTCATTTTATCCAGGATATATGTATGTATGTGTGTTTTGTATAGGTATATGGGAATAGGTCACCGCGCTCTTGCAATTTGCTTCTAACCTTTATTCCCATTCTTTGATTCTCTGGCTCTGCCATATTGTGGTCCTTAGAAAAGGCAGAGAGGTACTACTCGTATTTGGGCAAGAAATCGGAGTAGCTAGTAGCATAAGGAATTCGATCCCAAAGCACTTTGTCTGCACTCTAACCATCATCAGCCATCAGGACCAGGAACCCGAACACCCGAATCCGAATTCGAACCCAGGAACGTTAGAGACTTTTCTCTATACCTATGGAATTTCGTTAACTTTTTCAGTTGCTTTCCCACCTATACCCTCAATCTATTTATCCCCCCAAAACATCCTTAGTTTCCTCTAAATTTTTCCTTGAAAAATGTTTTCAAAAGAAACATATGCAGAGAGGAAGAGGGGGACTATGCGATGCATTTGGTTTTGTTGCATTCTTGGAAACATATTATGCCAAGAGGATAAAGTTTCCTTGTGTCTATACTGTGTATGTGGCTGTGCATTGCTCTGGTGGTTAGGCTATCGATGATGGTCCTGGCTATTGCTCCTGGTTCTGGACTATACAAAATGGTAAAATTCCCAAATACCATTCCTAGCTGCGATAGAATGGGTCGGGTGCCACTTTGCTTTCAAAAAACCATGGCAATTCTCCTCATTTGAATGGCAATGGCAATGGCAATAGCAATATATAGCACACACAAATACAGACATAACAAAAACAACAACAACAATTGAAATTGCAGTGCCACAAAACTAGGTTGAAGCTTCATTGTGTGCAGGTGATAAGCATTCCACCGCATGTTGCTCGTACATACATACATACATACATACATATCTAAGCATATTAAAGCACTATAAGATTGTTATCCTTTCGGTCTGCATGACCGACACAACCAATGACGATGAGAAGTTGGCTGATCTGCAGATGAAATGTGGTCCTATAGACAGAGAGTGGCGGTAATGGTGTTCTGGAATGGTCTTTTCAACACTTATTTCTGGGTTTCTGGTGGTCCTGACGATGATGCTGGACTCGTGGTGATGGTTAGGGTGATGGTGATAGTGATGGCAATGGTGGCTGGAATATGGAGCAGTCGGTGGTCTATTATATTGGAAGACAATTTTTCAGGCAAGAAACAAGGCGATTGTGTTGTGTTTTGTTTTTTTTTTTTTGGGGGGGGGAGGGGGTAAATTTGTCTTTATCCTTCAACGCATCAAGTGTTCTATTTTAAGACTTATAGGTAGTGATACTAGTCTTCGTCGTTGTCGATGGTTGGTTGGTCAAATATTGAACAACAACGAGCAATGATAAATTGCATCCGTGTGGTCAATGGAGAGATGAATTGATCGTTTACGGTTAGTTTGATATAAATCGATGAGACATGCACGACATCAAGTCTTCTGTGCATTAGGATGTCCTTGAAAAAAAATGTTTGCCATACTGCAATGTATGGCGCATAATTTGATCAAAATTGATTGATAAATTAAGATTTCTTTTTTAAGGAATTCTTGAGAACTTAAAATGACACATGGCAGGAATGTTTTTTGCAATTTTCACAAAAATAGCTTTTAAGCCTCAGAAGCCCTATTAAAGAAAAAAAAAATGGCTCTAGATTAAATTTGGCGCAATAGCTCATATGAAACCAAAGCATTTAGTGACTTAAAACTCTAAGCAATTTCCTTCCACGAATGATATGTCAAATATGTCTGTTTCTAAACAATAATTAGATAATCATGAAAGATTTCTTATACTATTCAAAAACGACCATATACGAAAGAAAGACACTGTGGCGTATACGCACTTTTTTTAATTTGATCTTGACTACTGTTTTTTTTGTACATGAAGAACGTCATTAAGTTTGACTTTTCAATTTATTCGATTTAACCGCATTTTTCTTCGACACTATCAACAACTTAATCTTAAATCAGTAGGACCTCCTCTAATTAAAATACAATAAGTAAACGTCAACTGTTGATGGGAATTATAACCTTAAGTCATTAATTGTAGATCACATATTATAATCAATGACATCCCACAATTTCATTATGTCAATTACCTATTCACAATGGTCTTCCATTTATTTAATATGTAGGTATTTATATTTTCTATATACGGCCGGCGGCGGCGGCGTGAAGCGGCGCGGCGCACCACCCGCCCATATCTATACGAGTATGTATATTAATTGGTTCTCACACGCATCATGTGTAATCAAAGCCACAATTGAATGATTACCACTAATTCATTGGCCAACGCCTCTCTATAACATAAATTTATTTTGAGGGGGGGTGGAGGATATATGACAAACCCCTTCTCACACAAACACACAATCCTATGTTTATTGCAACGCAGCATCATCGAAACGAGGGGTTATCAAATCAAAATGAATTCAAGGATCAAATAAAATATTATATACAATTTCCTAAATAATAATATCGATACACTATTTTACACATACATACATATGTATGTATACACATAAAGGTGTACAGAGGTGAATTATAGAAAAGGTCTGGAACAATAATTATTATCATTGTAGATTCATCCACCCACAAAATATATGTCTAGCACGCTTCATTTAGTTAACAGTTGGCAATCTTTTGCCAATTGACGGCCTCAATTAACACCTATTTTACGTCAGACAATTTCCAATTTATCGAATCCTTTCATTGTAATTAGGCGCCACCAAATTACGGACGAACGCACGACCACCGATATTGGACTGGAGGACAGAGGACAGTGTTCAGGTAGAGACGTATTAGCCATCAGAATCACACACGGCACACACGTCCAATCAATTTACCACCCCATCAACGCGACACCAACCGACTTTCGCACCATTTTCGGTTTGACTCGGCTATAGACGACTTTAACATGGGAAAAATAAAGGCGACCAAATTGGGCAGCTATGTCCATAATAAAGGATTCGCCAAAGCCAAAGTCGAACCAAACCGAACCGAACTGCAAAGGACGACAAAGTTTATTTATCGACCGTAGACTTCGACGGCGGCGGTGATGGTGGCGGTGGCAATAGCGACGACGACAACGACTACGACTGACATTTTGAGAAAGGCATAGTCAATTGAATATCCTGCTGCTGCTCCTGCTCCTGGTGTTAGATATATACCAAAAACATCACTAGAATATATATTTTTCGTGGGTGTATGCGTTTGAATGGCAATTTGATTGATCCCACAGAGACTGGAAGGGAAATAAGGACAGAGGGTGGAGATGAAGAGATTTAGATGTACGAGCACACGCCACTGAAAGGACTCCATGATTAGTTGTCTAATTGGGCCCAAAGTGGTGAGACTTTTTTTTCTTCTGTTTTTCTGTGTGTGTGTGTGTGTATTTTGGTTTTGTTGGCCTAGAATTAGTTCTAAATTGATTTGATTGGTATAAATGATGATGACACATCTTGTAGCGAATTGGCAAATTTTCTATTCGGTACCTATTCGTCATCAAAATAGATTAGATTGGATTTGGATGCGTGGAGTTCAGGTAATACCTTTTGTGATGTATGGTAATCTTCTTTGACCACCACATGAAATTAACAAATTACAAGGAAGCAAGACAATTTGATTGTCAATTTGAGGATAATTAAATCTTGATGTGCATGTGGAATGTTTAATTAAGGATTAAATTCTTGTGCGCATTTTGAACATAAACCTATATCTACCCATTGGTATAGCAAAATAAACCAAACCAATAAATTGTGATAACAGTTGGTGGTGAAGTTAAAAAAATGAGTTCTTTGTTTTCGAAAAGTCTTAACTATAATAATGATGATAATTAAGAAAGCATGCAAGTTATCCAGTAAAATCCAATAAAACATAAGATTCTATTCCAGTAACAATTCAAGGATAAAGGATACCAAGCAAAAATCTTCTTTTAAACTATGGAAAGTATACCTAAACCTTAAATCATTTCTAACCAACTTTAAGACAAGACGTCAGATTACTTAACCAAGGTATAGTGACAGAACTTTCATTTATACTTGTGAGCGAATTATAGGAGGAAAGGAGGTGTCCTATAATTTTCTACAAAATCTGAAACAATATCAAAAGATTCGCACTGGTGACAGTTCTTATGACAAGCATAAGTTTTACTTACGGATGATCTGTCAATTCCATGTAGCTAGCAGCGGACCTCCTCCAGTTTGACAGCTCTAAAAACGCGAATCAATCATGATCCTCAAAAGTTGACAGTTGCATGTGATTAGCATTGGGTGTTATTGCCATTTCTGTCACTAAATTTTAAATATTTGTTATTTATTTTCATTTTTTGCCGAAAAACTAGTTATTTTTTATATTACTATTATTTGTTTAAGCTTAAGGATCATAGTGAAGCCTTTATATTAATTTTGCAGTTTTTTTTCGGTGCTAATTCAAAATATTCAATGAAACAAAATTGATCTGTCAAAATTTGAGTACTTAAATACGTAACGTATTGTATTTTTAAATTTTTATTGAATAAAAATGTTTTAAAGAATCCATTGATTTTTCTTTTCTTTCGTTTTTTTTTTTTTTTTTTTTTTTTTTAATTTAACTCAGTTAACAGCGATTAATTTCAGCATACTTAATTAACCTATTTAACATTTTGAAAATCCGATATTTTCCAAAAAAGCCCCATATTGAATTAATTATAAACTCCTTACTGCAAAAAAATGTCTCCCAAAGTCATTTTGTTTGTTTTTGAAGCAAAGTAACCTTTAGATTTAATTAAAATTTGATGGCCAACTTACATACGCATTAATATATGTATGTACATACATATTCATGACTATATGTCCAGTATATTCAGAAAATGTATACATGTAAATTAAATGTAAAGTTAAACCAAACCTTTGTATCATGTAATCTTAGTCTATTAATCAAATATATATAACATGAGCCTTTCTTACAGTGGTGGATTTTGTACTATCAGATGTGAATTACTTTTATGGGCTCTGACTTAATGAGACCATCCAGCTAACATAAAATTAATTTTAAAATTAACTATAACATTTAATTAAGTTTTTTACCAACTTCTGTTAAAAATGTCTGCTTAATATTGTTTATCAAGTTTCAATAGTTAAATCTTTGTCTTTTCAAAATCGAAACTGTCACTCTAAAGTTTTTCCTCTTTAATAATTTTAAAAATTCCTGAAACTAAAAAAACACTTTTTTCAAGAGCAAACAAATTTTTAAAAAATTAATTTTTCAGATCAAAAATTTTACTCTTTTAGAAGTTAAAGCTTATTTACTTTTCATGCTGCCCCAATTGAATTTTATAAAATTTTCAAAAAAACGGAAATGAACTTGGAACTTGCCAGACAGACGGCTTTTGTTAGTCGTTTTTTAAATGTATGACCTCTGATTTCCAGGCCTCCAATAATACATAATTATGAATTAAATCCGGGCCTGAAATCCTGTTTATAAAAGCAACCACAGCAATGGCATCAACAACGGGACAGCCAACCGAACCAGTTTAAGGCCAACAACAAAAGAGTAAAACAAAACAAAAACTCAACCACACCAAGAACAACGACAGCGATAATGGTCTATGACAAACAAAATGACATTCCTATTGTTTATCCTCATATTCTGCATACGTATACTTATACATACAAACACACACACACACACAAAAGTAAGTTGTGTGTGCTTAATTGATTTATTATCCTATCCATTGGTTACGTTCGTAATTTATGGATCGCTTTCGGACCGTTTATCATGGACACTACCGGCCGTTGCGTTGCGTTGCTCAGTTCGACTCCGTTCACATGATGCGCTCTAGGAAAGCGAAGGAGGTGAAACATTGACCGCGGCGCGGCCGACATTTCCATTGCCAATGGAAAAAAAAAAACTATCTAAAGGCTGAGGCAATATGTCGTCCTTCCTGTGCTGTGTGTGGAATGTGTCCTTATAGATAGTTGACCAATTAGCACTTTGTTTGTGTTTTTTTATTTTATGATTTCGCGGACTTTTTTCCATTTTTTTTTAATGTGTGCGTGTGTGTGTGTTTTTTTTAATTCTCACCAAAATGTAAATGGAGCCATTTATTTTATTTAACGTATCACGCGTCATTTGATCGACTGGAGCACGACATTTTGACAGGCGACACACACATACCATCATCAACCCATATTTCGGGTAGGTGCATGTTGGGTATAATTAGATGGTTGTTTGCACCCCTTTTTTTAATGGCGGCCATCATAACCATCACCGTTCACCACTGATCAGTGAGCACTGAGCAGTGCACACCAAACCAAACAGCGACACCATGTGCCATTAGAGAGAACATCGTTGAGCGGCTTAATGGAGCGATTTCGACTTAATATGTGTTATTGTCAAATAAATAAATCTCTTTTAATGCCTCGCCTAGTGCATATGTGTGTGTGTGTCGTGTCGTTTGCCATTTTTATGGCTAAGCAATAGGCTTGAATCGATTTAATCGCGTGATTTGTTTGTTGTTGGTGTTGTTGAGAAAGGTGATTAAGGAAGTCGTGATTTCTGTTGAGCTAAATTTGCATACAATCTTAGAGGTGTGGTTTTTTTTTTTGTCCACGAGAAATAAAGAAATTTAATGGGATTTTAAAATTTATTTGCATACTTAAAGGAGCTATTTGGTTTGCAATAATTACGGTTCATAGATTAAGACTAAATTTTGCAGGTGTGAGTGCGTTTTTTTTTGGTGTCGAAATGGGTTTAAATTTATAGCCTTTTGTCGTGATTACTTTTTGGTAATGTAACGACTTAATGATCAGTCAGTTTCTACTGAGGTTTGCCGATAGGCATTTGACAGCTAAACACGTCCATATAAGTTGTGTTTTTTTTTGCTGGCTCAAGTGAATAAAACGATCAAACACATGCCTTATGTATACATCATAGCTGTAATTTTTGGCTTCTTTTTCGCAAAGTAATCAAATTTTTGTTGTTTGTCGAGGGACATTTTTGCTGCGCTAGCTACCCAGCAGTGACTAAAACACAGCTATTGTTGTTCGATTAATTAATCACAAATTGTCAAATTTTTAATCTTGACTTGAGCCTATGTCAAATTCAACTGACAAAGAGCTGAATGATGATGTTTATTTACTGAATAGGGGTCTGGAGAAAAACAGGATTTGACGAAAAAATTACAGAATTTGTTAGTACAAAGTATGCTATGGACCTGTATACTGGGTATACTTTCTTGGTGTGAAATTAAACTAAAATTCACCATCAAAATTCCTTCATCGTGATTTTCTTTGAACCTTATTGGTTTTTTCCAACTTAATGATCCTTCAGTTCTTATGCATTTGGTATATACTATATATATGTATGTAGGTATTAAACGAACCACAAGAGGTTATAGAATTGTATCATATCAACATTTTAGGTTATATTGGTCACTGATGATGTATAGTCATGTCTATATCAGATATTATCCTCTAAGTCCTTTTTGAAACAGAGAAAACAATTAATCCAGCAACTAACCAACCATAACCGACAAGTCCAGAACAAATTCCAATCAAAGGGATTAAGATTCTGTGGATATCACTTAGGTTTGCTTGTCTAGGCTCCAGTTTATCAAACCATCCAAATACACACTACTATACACTTTACTTGTACCTAGAGCTAGAGAGGTATCCTCGTATGACATCCACCTTAACTCGATTACACAACGACAGACAGATGGCATTATTTCCTGACCGAAAACCTTAGTCTCTCTGCCTTGAGACCTTGCTTTTGATGATGGTTATGCAAGGTTGATTCCCCAAATTCATGTCTCTAAGTCAAGCCTTCAAATTGGTTTAGCATATAGTGTTAAATCTATAAGTATATGTATAAAATATAGATTAATTTTATGTTTGCCTTTGTGATGTGGCTCTACTATTTGCCATATACCATAAAAGGTGACCAAATATAACTGATGTTTGTAGCCTTGTTGTTGATAAACCGTTTGAGTATTAATTTTTAATGACACTTTAGCCTTTTCAATTCAATACGTATACAGAAACACAGAAGACATATAGACATTATACATATGCACATTTGTTTCTGTGTGATGTTCGGTGTCAAAATCTTGGGCATTACTTGGCACTTAAGACACTCATTTATCGATATACTCGTATCCTTTATACTTGTGACCAAAATTCAAATTGGAAACACACATCTTTTGGCTGGAAATCAATTAATTTGCAATTTGATTGAAATCAATTTTTGATTGAGGATAAAATGTATGTAGAGCGTGATGTTGAAGGACCTTATACATATTTATGTAGTAGGTATATTGTAAAAGTGGAATGTTAAGTAGCGTGTATATGAGTAAAGGCTCGCTCTCTGTTTCTATATATTTGTTCTACTTGATGGATGCATTTGCTATATTGGTTGTCCACTATAAAGACAAATTTAAATACGCATACGCCTCAGTGAACGTATATAAAATTTACAGAGCACAGAGATCACAGTGAGGTCTGTCTTGGATGTTTGAGATTCTGGAACAGAATCCTAACGGCTTAATTTTTGAGAAAGCACTTTTCAGGACAAGAAGTACTCTTGGAGGATTTATCAATTCCTCGCAAAAGGCAGTACCCGTAAAAACTTCCAGGTGGCATAGGCAGGGATTGAATCCACCCCTTTGGCATGACAGTCCTAAGCACAAGCCATCACTCCATGGGTACGACAAATAGTTTGACACAAAAATTCTGCTTTTCAAAATTGTGCTTTTTTTGAATACTTTTTTACAAAATTCTGTTAGCACCATTTTTGAAGGCAGTTTTTTTTTTTTAAATCTATTAAGAACTTAAAACAATTTTGTGACACTTTTTGCCTTCACTGTCTACTATCTCCACATTATTGTATCTGCGTTGACCATGACCATTCGACCACTCAGATGTTTGTGTCTTGTGTGTCACAGAGAATATTTTCAAAGCACTCTTAACCACATCAAATTGAATTTAGATGCAATTTTGTCCACATCACATACGACTACATTCACATGCATATGTATGAATGTTGGTACAACGTCTTCAGTCTTATTACCAACTCTCAATAAGTAGATGTATGCACAATGTACATATTGTTTTGATTATATCCAACGAACCCATACATAATTTTAAATATATTCTTAAAATTTAGTTATATCTCTAAATATACAAGTTATTAAGTGTAGAAAATTGTCATTTCAATATCAAATACATACATATGTACTCGAGTAATTGTCCAGTGAGGGATTTTCAAGATCACAAAACAACGATTGCATTTAGCCTCCTGGTTTTTTAAAGATTAAAAACAAAAATTAAAGTTTTGTTCACAAAATTAACAGAATTCAATCCAGCAGCAAAGTGGACCACAGTTGGAACAAAATTCGTATTATTTGGTTACAAATTAAGGGTAAGATTTAAAAAAAGAACTATGTAAGTACTTCCAGCAAAAGGTTTACGAAATTAACGATCTTCTCTCTTCAGTGCAGTGCTGTCAAAACTACTCAAGATATTGACACCAGGCAAATGGAAGGTTTTTTACAATTTTGACTCAGTTTTCTTTTTTTACATTAATTTTCAGTATAATCTATGAAGTATGAGATCAATTTCTGTTCAAAAAAAAATTAAAAATAATATTAAATTATAAATACTTTGAAATGTGACAGTAAAAGCCCTTCTATTAAAGTCGAATTACTTTTTGACCCCACTGTGCATCATATTTTTCATAATTATAAAACACTTTAACCTTAAATAAAAACAAGTTATTAAAAACTGAAAAAGAACAACTCTGTTTGTTGTTTAAAGGTTTAAATTATCAAAGTCATCAATAATTATTAAGTTTAAAGTTCATAAAAAGACCAACTATGTACTTGTTTAACTTCAGGAACTCATTATGGATATCGATCCATCAGTTCTGTAATTTGTGCTTTATCAAAGGAAAACAAGTCCGGCATTGTTTGAAAATATTCAAGAAATTCAAACTTATTACCAAGTACTTGGTATTTAGGAACATTTGTTGCAAATTTGTTTTTGAAACTTAAAACAATGTTTTAACTTTTTTAACGTAAACAAACTTTAAACATTCTCAAAAAGAGTTAATTATTTTGCAAAGTGCTTATTTACATATAATTTTACAGCTGTATCTTGTCTTGTTTATATTTTGGAATGGATATTGAAATCAAAAAGGTATTTTTCTTAGAAACGCTTTTCAATTTATGTACATAGTTTATCTGTGGGTTACCTATATAGATTCATTTTAATTCTTGAGAGCTTGAGAAATCAATCAATTTTGAATGTACATATATAGCTTTTGTCTTAACATTATGTGTGTATTTGTACATTTATAAATTCTTTTGTCATCATTGATGCATATTATGGTAACTTTAATTTTATTCAAAACCCTAATTGATTTCAAATACATTTACATTTACATACAAGTTAATAGGTTGTCAGAGTTTATTGAAACTTCATTTTGTTTCCTCAAGTGTAAAATATAATTATTCATTGTTATTGTTAAATTAAGTAAATAAATGTGTGTCGGTTTTAACTCAGTGATACACTTATTATTTTATATTGTATGCAGATAAGATATACATGTGTTTGCATATTTGAGAACTAAAAATTTTACTTGATTGAATAAAATACTAAATACCATTTTTCGAATTCAAAAGCTTTTTCCTTAAATCATCTTAATTTTTAAGTGCTTACTTGCTAGAAGAAAATAATACTGCAATTTTGTTAGTGAAACTGAACACGCCTAAAACAGTTTATAAACGAACCTTTTTCCATTTATAAATGTCAAAATTAATGCCATATGGTGCTGTCACTTAACTTCAATTCAGACATTTTATAATTGTATCATTAGTACAATAATAATAATAATATGTTAAAATATTTAAAAATTAATCCTTTAGTTCTAAGATTAACTATTGAATTAAATAGAATACAATTTTTGGTCACGAATTGACAATTCGAAAATGGTCACCAAAAATTAAGTAGAGACAAACTTTAGCTTTCGAAAATGTCAAAAATGTTAACTAAGCAAGTCATTTTAAAAGACAACTTTAAGAAAATATTCAATAATGATAAAAGCGACAGGGTTTTTAGTGTGAACTGTCAAACATCAAGTCAATTTGACATTTCAAAAACCAATTTTAAAAAATAAGCATACAAATTTGCTCCTCTTGAAGTTTGAAGTATGAAGTTTTTCAGCAATAAAGTTACATCAATTTGAATTCATCCTTTGCTTGGGTTGACCCACTTTAATTTTAGATCTAAACTATTAAACCTTACATTGTATTCAGCTTATCTTTTCTAATATGTTTCCTCCCCCCCTCACCCCACCCCTGACCAATTTCACCATAGATGGGAAAAAGTAAATTGCTTTATCTGTCCAATTTCTTTCGAATGAAACTTCATCAGATCAAAAAAGTTCTGTTGTACGAGTTGAAAGATAGGTACCACTACAACCAATGTTCAAATGTCGCAATTGAATGCACTCTTTGAGATGAGAGAACTTTTTTCATATGTACATATATACTCCTTACTCGTAACTAGTATAATTGAATGAAGCAGAAGTCCTTGTGTCCTTGCTATTTCACAAAAACCCATCAAATCATCCTCGTGTGTCGTATATATGAGTACGAGAGTGTAGTAAGTCTCTTTTTCTGTGAGTCTTAACTCTGAAGAGTGATTAGAAATAATATTATCCTTAAATGATAAAGAATTCTGGACCAGCCTCTGTGTCCATCAGAAAGCAATTTGAAAGCAATTCACTTGGAACATGGAACTGGCAGAGGCCCTGATGTCCCACAGCCCAGCTTAAATCCTCATCCTTCTCTCACATTCAACTCATTCGTCCTGCAATATAGCCAGCAGCTCCGCAACCGACTTGTACATACATGTTCTGTGCGGGTTGGATATATGTATGTATGTATTTTTTTTCGATTAAAAAAAAAAAAACTTTTCAAAGGGTTCCAGTTCGACTCGTCTGTGGGGTAGGGTAGGAACTGTAAACGTGGAATTAAAGCTTAAGTACCAGCGGTATTTATAAAGAAGCTCTTGTGGGTAGGTTGGTGCTTTATGTGGTGGTGGTGAGAAAAAAAATGAACTTAACACAGCACAGCATACAGATATATGTATGTAAGAGCGAGCAGAGGTTAAAATGAAGCAAGGAACAACCTTTAAATATAAGTATATGTATGTATGTGCAACTTATAGCACATATTGAAGTGTATCCTTTTGCACACAAAGTGCCATAATCACACGTCCTCCAAGCTTCAAGCTCTTAGCTCCAACTGCTGGCTGAGTGAGAACTGAGGAGCGAATGTAGCCACAGAAAAAAAAGAAACAAATAAGGACACAAAAATACTCCAATACATACACACACACACAGACAGTAACAATAACAACAACAAATACCAAAGGGGATTACATATAATAATGTTTAACGTTTAACTGATGTGGGAATATAGAAATAAATTTGCCATGAATGCGAGATGATTACGGTTAAGTATCGTTAGATGATTTATTTAGTTATATTTACACTTCAATGTGTGAATGAGGAGACGAACTTAAGAGGTGTTAGAGAGTGAACCTAAACACGAGTTTCTATAAATGATGCTCAAACTTGGAATTTTTAAAACACTCTCCAGGGTCAGTATTGAATCATTTGATGCCAATTGACTCATAATTGGGCAAGTCAAGGTGTTTTCAGGTTAAAAAATTCCTTTCATCAATATGCCAAAAAACCTTAAGTTAATTTTAAATCAACCCGAAGTTTGGAAGATAAATAAAAATCTTGACAGAGCCATAGTCACTTTCTTCTCTGTTTTCTATTAATGACTTATGCTGTATCACCTATTTGCTTAAGTCACTACGATGCAATGTCTATACCCCCATGTTTTATTCGCTAAGTGTGAATGAGAAAGTAAAAAATATTACGAAAATTGGAGGGCAATCGAACTATGTCAACACACACTATGATTCCAAAATAATTCCAACATTGAATTGAAATATCGTTAAGAAAAAATTATAAAAAATCATTCTTAACTCTAAAGTGACAGCTGTCAAAGTGTGTGGAAAATGAGGTTAAGGTTCCTTAAAATTCTTCTAAATATCGAAGAACAATTTTCACACAGTAAAAAACCGTCAAATGTTTGGATTGACGAATTTATTTAATGAAAGAATAACTAATGAAATTTCAATTTTAGAATTTCAAGCCTCTACAACAACGGACACCATGGACAAAATTACTTTAATCAATTTTTTACCACAACTCAGTCTTGGATTTTGAAATAAAATTGTTGCTTTCTTTGCACCAATGAATCAAGGATGAAAATCCTGAACGATAAGAACCCTTTAGAAGAAATTCAGGTCCCAAAACTCTGCAGCAAGTGGACACAAAACAAGGCTCCTTCTATCTTCTTCGAATTGAAATGTGAATGAAAAATTTGTGCATATCCTTATAAGCAACAAACTCCATGAAGATAGCTACGTATGGCTTTGTTAGGATATAGGCATTCCTTAAAAGCCAAATGATTAGTATAAAGAAAAACCATTGTTAAGTACAGAATAGTTTTCTAAGCCTTTTGCCTCTTCCCATAAAAGCATAGAAGCAGAGGGAATGTCTCCTTCTCCCGTTCTTCAAAATTTTATAAATTGTACATGTTTGGCAAATAGTTTCATCAAGATTTTTCCTTTGGAAAAGAAACCCTGTTTTTTTTTTCCTCACATCCTGCCTCTTCTATTCTATGCCTTTTTATATCACTCAAAGAAGAAATCGGGGAAAGAAGGGGATGTGGTGGTTATTTAATTTTATGCTATGCAACTCAAAGGATTGAGTTTACTCAAGTACTTGGAAGGTTGAATTCTAGGTTCGTATTTCTTTTTTTTTCTCTCTCTCTTAATTTAAAATAGTATACGAGTAGGTATAGATTTTTATAAGAGAGAGAGAGAGACAGAAAAAAAGAAACTAAAGTTATGTTCGTCTTTCTTAAGAATGTGTTTACCTTTCGGCAAATTATGTGAAATTCTCTCTTCTCTGATGGGATATACGGAAACGGATGGGACGAGATGGGGATGGCTATGCATTTTGTGGCAAAAGAAAAGTTTGTTTGAATGAGTTGCAATTTAAAAGTTCAAAGAAATAATGAGAATTTTTTTTACTTGATGACAGTCAATTATGGTATTTAAGGTTTTGATATAATGTATATCTTCCTTGGTACTAAGATATAGACATACATACATATGTAAATAGTGCATTCTTTGTTAAGGTTTAAGCTTTTGACATACTGGGTATCTTTGCATAGGTATTTTTGTTAACTACAGATTAAGAAAACCTCTCAAATGTCAAAAATCCAGGTTAACCTTAAATTCTATTAAAAGAATTTAACTTTTAGGTAGAGATGGTCATCCAAGAAATGACAGAGATAGGATACACAAGGAAAATAGAAGAAGATACCTGAATGCATTAGTGACTTTGAAACATTCTTTATAATTGACATACCTGGTTTTGACGTAAGGGACTTATCATATAGACATCAGATTGTGAGTGATGTTTAGAATATTTCTTGGAGTTTCCCTATCTCTAAATGGGAAAAGTGATTTTTAAGAACGTCAATTTATTTGGCCGTTGTTTCGTACGAAAAAGTTTAAGTGTCTACTCGTACACACAAACAACGTAACCGTTAACCCGAAATGTCAATTCTTGTATCGTCTCTTTTGTTGATAGTGATGGGCACATTTGAACGATTTTAACTAACGAGTAAAACTTGCTGGACACATTTATTTTGCTATCTGCGTATGAGTATTCACATTTTTTTTATTTTTATGATTATAAAAAACACAGAAATTTCAAAGATAAGCCAATTCACATATATTTTTATATTTTATGGAATTTTGAAACAGTCTGAAACAAAAAAAAACAGAAAAATAAAATGTTAAAAACAAATTTGAATAAAATAATATTTTTAAGCACATATGTATACCCACTTCAACCGCACAATATTATTACCTTATCCATCGAAGGTAATAAAATAATAAACATATTTTTACAACAAATCGATACAAATACGTAAAAATGTACCCTCTCTCGCATACTTTACCTATAAACAGCGATCCCTCCATTTCAGGACTTGAGGACGAGTATATGAGTATATCCCTTAACACCATATGCACTTAACTCGCAACCATATGTTGTCCTGTCAATGACGAAAAATAATAAAAAAAAAACATTCAAAAAACAAAAAAAAAAATAACAAGAGGAGCCATGACACTATAACAATATCAACAGAACGAAAAAAAAAGCAACATTCGAGCTTCAAAAGCTTCTCATAAAATCGCATTTTATTGCCACTTCATTTTAGTTTATTACCCCAGCTGGGTTGAGTCAGAAAAAAAAATAACAAGAGACGAGAAAAATATGACAAAGTGGCAAACAGAAGTCCTTGTTTTTTTTCCCAGGACCTCCCCGTACTTCAAGTAAAATTTGGTCGAAAAAAGTAGTAAAAATCTCACGAAGGGAATTTTTTACATAGGTGGTTAAGTATAACCAGATTTTAAGACACCATTTGACAACTATTCCTGGTTGATAGACCAAGGATTAAAAAACTAAAAGAAAAATCAATTACAAGTCGTTTTTTTCTCTCTTCTTTCTTTCATTTTGTAGAAACACTTTCAGATGAAAAAATGTCTATTTGATATTTGATCGTTAAGTTATATAAATTCTTCGTTCAATTTCAAATTATATGAAAAGAATTACGATTTACGAATATCTTGTGATTTCTTAACCCCTTGGAGCCATGGACATTCGTAAAGTTTGAACTTTGAATTCTACAGCAATTTTTGAATATTGCTCAGAAGATGAAGACGAAGACGAAGGAGAGAAAAAGGAGAAGTTCTTTCAGAAGTCAGTAATTAGTCCAAAAATAAGGATATCCGTCAGAGTTTTTGGTTGTTTTTTTTTTTTTCTTACGAAATAATTTTCGAAGGAACTCCATCAAATAGTCGTAAGAAAAGTTTGGAACAAATATTTTTTTTTTTTTTTGAAAGACTAAATACTTACTGCCAGCGGCATAGAAACCTTAAGGGAGGTATGTATGTTCCTATAGAAACATATATCCTGTTTTTGTAAGCCCTTCAAACAAATGGAAAACCGTTCCGCTAAAAAAGAAAATTTCAGCGATTTCGAAAGAACTCGATGAGGGATTAGGTATTATGTATGGAGAAGAGAATTGGCGAGGGTATGGGGAAGGTTTTCGAGGTTATGGGGTATTGTATGATGGTCCCAAAACTTTTGGGACAACATTGCAAAAAAAAACAAACTTGAAAAAGAGAAAAGTTGCATTCAAAAAGTAAACTTCCGCGTACAAAAAACAAAAAAAAATAAAACAAAAAAGAAAAGATGGCGAAGCAGGCAGTAAAATTTATAAAACTCTCGTAATCCTTGTGGATGACATCTACTCAAGGATTTCTTTCGTTTCTCGTTCGTTTGTTGATTCGCTGAAGTTTTTCTGTCGAGAGAGAGAAGCGAGATGATGGCAAAAAGCAGGAACACCACCAAAGCAAGTACCAATACCAACCAAAGCATCAGTGACGCACGGGCTAAAAGTATGACATAAAAAAGAAAGAAAACCCGAAACCAGACGATAAAACTTATTTTTGTTGTTTTTTTTTTTTTTTTTTGTACAACCGAAAGTAAGTACGGGTTGTTTGCAGCCCGTATTACCGTACCGGTAGTGGGTATACACCACACACCCACACACACACATATCCTGGCAATTTTCGGGTGAATTTTCGTTTTTCGAATCACTTCCGATTGGAGTATGACAGTAATCCGAAAGTAATCCAGTAAATTGAAGTGACAAAGGAAGTGCAGTAGAGTGATGATGATGGTGAAAGGATTTTGTGTCTTTTCTGTTGTTCTGTGTGTGTTTTTGGAGAAAATACCTACCGTTACTTACTTTTCATTTTACATATACAAACATACGGAAGGCTAGCCATTCGTAGGAAGGGTTTTAATTGGTGAAAAAAAGGACACTTTTTTTATTAAATTCAGGTGAAATAGTTAAAAATTTTAAATAGTTTGACGAATATTGATGTCTTAACTCTTATTTCAATACAAAATTTCGAACTACTTTTCATTATTTTGACATTTCTTATGGGAAACTGTTCAATTAAATTGAATTGACTAATTCACTTTGAACAGACGGATAGACGGTGGCGTTTACCAAATTTAACTTTTGAATTCCAAGCCTAACACAGTGGTCTTGTTGAAAAGTTGTCCAATTTGACACTTCGTATGCGTCATAATATTAAGTTAAGTTTGATGAAAAAACTTAAATTATATAACTGTCAAGATGTTCCATCAAAGTGTGTTGATATTAAAATTTAAAACATTGTGAAAAAGTCTTACCAAAAGAAAAGTAAAGTGAAAATTATCAAAGCAGTGTTTTATCTGTCAAAATAAACACCTCGCATTGTTTTTAATTTGTATGTCATTGAAAGTTTTGTTGTGTCAGATAACTAATTCAAACTAATTTTCAATAAGACTTAAGTCTTTAAATGTTACATTTGACGTGAGAACTGAGAATCATGATTTTGATATTTTATACGCTACGAGCTACTACTGTTGACTTTTAATATTATCATAGTAAACATTGGATTGACATTGACTTTTAAGGTTGGAAGTTCCTTTATGATGAACTTTGTTACATTTTTGAATTGCAGGCGTCCAATTCGATAGTATATTAATTTTGAGAATATTTAGTTTTTCATAAAATATCATCTTCCATATGGAATTTTTGATTTCTAACTTTCAATACCAACTTCTCAAGTATTAGTATAGAAAGTGTGTGTTTTCTATACTTCACCATCTTGACCCAGAAGTAGTTTCCTTAAAGGTTGAAAATCAAGTTCTATTAATTTATCTGACATGTCAATATTTTATTAATTTACTGCATTTCTCGTATACTTCAGAAATAAAATTAAAATATTTCATTTCCTGCTCAAGGCATACCTATTGCCTTATAACTGCTTGCTTTGACCCACATTCAAACGAATGTGGCGACCCGATTAAAACTTAAATACCATATACTTTAAAAATCGGATTAAGATTTCAAATTTGAGTCATGATGTCCTGTGCAGGAAAACACACAGAAGCATTATAACCCCAAAAGGTGAGTATGTACATATGTACCTGCTGTTCGTAGTCAACAACATAGTTTGACCTTTTTTGAAACCTCAGAGATGAACTCAAAAATTCTCATGAATAACGTTGAACAAAGCTCTTTCAATTTCACTTATCTCCATCATGCTGCACCTCAAGTTAAAACCATAAATTCCAGGAAACACAAAATAACACGCCTTTGTCCTTTATACAACTTTGAAACAGTCCTCTTCGACTTCACTTAAGTGAATAAGGACAAAAAAAAAATATAAAACACTACATTCACTTAATGGAACATCAATATGTTCATACATTTACGTATCCCTACGAGTAGTTGGTTTTTCCTTTTTTGAAAAAAAAGGACCTCTCAAGAGCAGAGTTGCATGTGAAAAATCAAGATTGCAACCAAAGAAAGAAAACTGTCTCTGTGTTGTATAATCTACATTTGTGCAATGTATATACCGTTTTTATTATTCTTATATTTGCATTCCAAAAGGAACAGGATATTATTACATGCGAGAGAGAGAAATACATCCAAAGCACGCAGATTAAGGATTAATAATAATAGCTACTGTGTAAAAGTCAAAAGGAACGGTACCATACGAGAGGGCTTGTATAAAGGAGTATCTACAAGATTGAAATTGACTGATGATGATGGTTCGTGTGCATATTGAAATTTTTGCTATTGCATGCAAATGATTGACTTTTCATTTTCCTTATTTCGAAATACACATACATTTGTACATATCTTTTTATAGACAGACAATACACCCCCAACATTTTGTTTGTTTTCAATTATCCTGAAAATTGTTTTCTATTTCTTGAAACTATACTTGGCGCACACCTTAGGGATTATAAAGTGTTCGACAACAGCTGGTTTTGAGATTTAAACCAATTTAATAATGAAAAAGACTTTCACAAAGTCTTAGTTTCAAAACACAAAGGTTAAGTTAAAATAATATTTAGCTTAAAACAGTAATTTTTAGATCAACAACAATACTCGTATTGCTTAAAATTCAAATTCTTTGAAAGGGTATTTCAAGATTTACACAATATTTGAATCCGTCTTCGCTTACATTTGTAAGTGTTGCCAATCCTTAGTAAAATTATTTGACAGATGGACCGTTTAAATTTAGAATATGTAGGTGTTTTTCTTTTTTAACTCAGAAAAGTGTACTGAACAGAGTCAGAGTATATCGAGCTTGGTCTGAACATCCTCTGAACAAATCTTGTTCTGAGCGCTCAGAATTCTTTTTACTACTTGTAATTTTGTCTATTGCCTTATAATTTTTTTTTACAAAAACAAAAAATAATATTAAAAACTAAAACTATAATTGCAATCAAACATTCAATTTGAATTATTATTTGAGAATAGTGAAATACTTGTCAAATGCTTGCAGAGATGGCAGAAAAGCGATATTTTTTGATTTACTACATTTCTTACGTGTGCTACATACATAAATGAGGTAGTTAAATGTAGTTAACGTAGTTAAACGTAGCAGACGTAGCGCTAGACGTCAAAATTTAGTTTGAAATATTAATTCAAATGTTGAAAAGTGTAATTTAAATAAAAACAAACTGTGGTTGCTCGTCGCCGGGAGCAACTTAATTTTTGTGAGTTGCTTGCTTTTTAATTTTGGTATGAATTATGATGTCTCGATGTTCATAAATCTTTATTAATAAGAAATTATAGATACATACATACATTGTTTAAATAAAGTACTTTATTCTGACAAGTGAAATTGAAATTTTAAATAATAAAACAGATGATTATTATTAATAATAAATTTGCATTTTTCTTTTATTAAGCTTCAAATTCTATGATTTTTTCATTTACGCAAAATATTTTGTACCTACATATGTCGTTCAATGTCTTTCACTCGTTAGTTTTTTTTGTATTCTTTTTTAAATCTAACGTTTTGTGCATATGTAGCATACGTAACAAATGTAGGTAATAAATGAAACAAATCAGGCGTGTAGTTTACCCGATTAACTACGCGTATTTAACCGAGTAGATTACCTGACGTAAACTACTCTGCCATCTCTGAGTATAATGAATCAAGTGATGGTTTGACAGAAGTATGACAGTTTAGGCTTAAGAGTATTTTACGAGAAATGGAGGGTTTGCAGGGATGGCAACAATTAAAATAATAATTTTATAGAAATTTGATTATTAAATATTGAACACTACACAAGAAAATAACGTGTTGTTATAAACAAAAAAAAGGTAATGATAATCTGGAATTTTCTGTTTGGTATTGTTTATGGTATTTGAACTGTCAAAATCTAAATTTCCACTTATGTACTGACATAATTATACTATTGTGACACTGTCTAAAAATTTAATTTCTTAGTCTGCTATTACACGACGACTCATGAGTCGTGACTCATCTTCGAATTCTACTTTGAAATTTCATCCTTTGAGTCGAACACTATTACACCTTGACTCTCAAATTTCGTTGTTTGGGAAATCTTATATTCTGTCTCGCTCTTTCAACTATAAGGGTATACATGTGAACTCGAGCACGCCGAAAAAAAATAAAGAGGAAAAGCAAAATAACAAATGAGTAAAAATAAAATGTCAAAAATGTGTCGTGGAAAATTTGCCCGCGACTCACAGGGCAAATTTTCTTCCGTTTCATTTTTTCGAATTTTGTATCTCTCTTGCACCAACGTAGTTCGAAAAGAGTCACGACTCATGAGTCGTCGTGTAATAGCAGACTTACTTTGGTATAGTCAAAATTTATAGCTTTGGATTGAGGTTTAAAATGGAATATTTTATAGAAGTTAGCAAAATGTTTTCTCTCAAATTTTATTTAATGGAATCGTGTAAGGTGATTTTTGATAGTTGACAGTCAAATTTAAGAAAATTGATCTGTGTAAAGTGATAGTCAATTTGACTGTAAAATTTTATTTGACTTTTTTAAGTGACACCTATTTAGTTGTCAATTTGACCAAAATTCAATTCGTTAAATGGTGTTTCCCCCTGAAGCAAATGATTTGGCCAAATCGGAAATTAGCCATAATGGTCATTTGGTGTTTATTAGCGTGTGTCCTAGGCATAAATTAAAATGTTAAACTATTGTTTTAAATTTATTACTAAAATTTACATACATTTTAAAAATTTCCTTCCGAATTCTCAGAGGTTTGTTTTCAAATATATTTAAACTTGAAAAATAACAATTAGTTTCTTTGTAAGTGATACCAAATCTATGCAAAACAAAAGTGACACAAAAGTGATCATCTTACACAGACTGAAAAGTGTATACTATCAAATTTGATAGTCAACTATCAGGTTAGCCGATTCCACCCCAGAATTTTTGCTCTGAAAAATTAATTCTTTCTTTCAAATTGTTGGCCCTAATGAAGAGCTATTTTATTTTAGAATGTGTGAGTGTAGTAATTAACACGAACTAACCTAGAAATTGGTCTGATTGTGATTTTCAAAATTTCAAAAAACCTTGATCAATTTTTTTCTTCTAGACAAAATAAATTTGTTTGAAGTGAAAAAAACTATAAGTTTCAAGAGCAAATAAAAAGAGAAGAAAATTTTAATATTTTCATTTAAATATATACAAATACATATGTATGTACATATCTGTCAGTGACCCCACTGTTGATCAGTATTATATGCTTCAAACAAGAAAAATTGATGTAATAAAGAGTATAGGTGACAAAACAGAGCCTTGAGGTACCCCCAATATTTACTTTATGATAATTTAAAACAGTCCAAAAAGACTTCCATGAAAAAAAAAATTGTTCGTTATTGTCCTTAAAAACACGATAACATAGACTATCTACAGAATCTTATTATTTTTAACCATGTTTTTCTTTGGCAAGACAAAGTACCTGCTAAAAATATTAAAAGAACATAACAAAAAAAAAAAACTATAATAGATACTATCCTCGTTAGTCATTTAAGCCCTCAAGGCTTTGTTCACCATTGCAGCTGTGCGGTTGCTTGTTTTCTTCCAATTTGCTTCACTTTCTTTTCGCAAAAAATGAAATAATTATTATCTTAAAGAAGAAAGGGAACATAGAAAGATTCCAAAGATACAAAAAAAAAAAGAACAGCAAAGCCTTCTTTTCTAGCTCTATAAACAGTAAAGTACAGGAACAAAAAATTCCAACTTCGTTTTTTTTGCTTACAAATTGCACTGAACATTTTTTTTTTGTTCATCTTACTTAACTAAACCAATCTTCGTCCTTTTACCAACTTTGAACACAAAAAAATTCTATCGCCTTAGGCTACACGAGTTGTGCAGCTACTATGTATAGTTCATAACTAATTGTTCCCCGTTTTCCCTTAGACTTAATCAATTGCAGAAAAAGAAAGCAGCGAGTAGAGCGCACCATCGGGAATAGGATAACAAAATCCTGGAGATCGTTGGACTGGGCCGGGAGCGGGACACGACCACCTTTTGTGTCCAAGGAGAGTGTATAGTCGTGGGTCGTTTGTCGTCCTCGGTCGGGTTCAACGGAGGGTTTGGGTTTAAACTGCTTTGTTTGCCATAACAATAATAATAACCATGTTACCATAACCATTGAGGAAAACTTTATGGCAGTTCAGTACCAGTTCAAGAAAAAAGAAGAAGAAGAAACGGAGGTGGACACAGAGAAGGAGTGGAATGGGATAAGGTATAGCGCATCAGCCAGTGGCATCTAGGTATAGAAAAGTTTGTGTATTTTTTTTCTTTATTTCTATCTTTTATTGTTATTATTTCCCACGCCCAGCTGCCCCAAAACGGCCTCCCCTTTCTGTACGAGTGTTTCTTCTCAGCTTACCTACTCGTTATACGTTATACCCCAACCTGGAAACGTATAAAGATGAAACCTTTTTCCTTGAAGAAGAAAAACGAATTGTTTTATGTTTTCCATTTCTTTTGTGGGTCGGTGATGTTTTTCTTTTTGTTTTCTTCTTATTTTTTTTTTTTTGTATTATTTCTCTTGCGCTCTTAATTTCATCGCTCGTCTTTTCCATTATTGTGTAGATTCTTCTGGTTGATACAAAAAGTCCTCTATAATAAGATAGCTCTGCTTCATCTCCTTCTGAAACCGCCCATTCAGCCTTCAGATGGTAATTACTTCTTTGGAAAAAGTAAAAGACTCCGAGTCTATATGAATCCGATGCGATGCTATGGTTGAATCAAAAACAACAACAACAACTGAAAAAAAAATACAATAATAATATACCAAGTTTTTATTCTTAACCCTGCGGGGGCTATATCCTAAAACATAAATGCTAAGAAAAATTAATTTCGTATGTCTTATATATTTTTTTTTTTTTTGAAAATATAAGCGACTATGATGCTGATGTTTGCTTGGGCCGGGCCTGCATTTACCAGCCAGAACAGATATTATATTTAACTGGAGTTGAGTCCCAGTGGAGTGATACTGCCAACTGCCAAAATGGCGGATTGAATTTTGCCAAATGAGGCCGAACCATAGTTGAATCATAAATTCTACAATTTTTGAGGGCACGTGTAGCTATGTTATACCTACTTAGGTATACCTTCCCTTTGCCAGGAGCAAAGAAAACCAAAATCTTTAAGGAGAAAATTAAACTTGTAAACTAAATAGGGAGTATTCATTTTCATAGAGTCTTTAAATTTGATCAGAGTATTTTTTTCCTTTTGGTAAATTTTAATGTAGAAAACGAAATGTTTCACAGTTTGAGAATTGAAAAACAAGTCTACACTTAATAACTGTTTCTAAATGTCACCTTGAAAATCGAAAGTTGTGTCTTTTCTGGAGTAACAACAAAATACTTTTCAACACAAAAATTCAGTTTTTTCCCAGTTAGTACCTAATTTGAAATACAATTTGACAGTTCATGACTTTAAGTCATAAACTATAGCAACAAGTAGCAATTTTACATCACAATTAAAGGCGGTTTAAATTGGACTCTCTCAAGACGACTTTATGTTCAATCACATCTTCTTTTCATATTTCAATTAAGCAACTAAAAATATCCGCAACTTTAAGTTGCTTGCAACTTTGAGCAACTTTTTGTTGCTTGCTCTCGCCTAACGAGGAGTTTTTGCTATTGATTACTTTATCTGTCACTAAATAGACCTCGAAATGACATTTCTGTTTGCCAGATGTCAAAATAGGTTTTCAACTTTTCATTTGTAAAATATATCCCTATGAATTGAATATTCAATTGTGCACTTAAAAGGCTTTTGGTTCTTAAAGTTTCCGGCAATTTCCATCGATTTAAAGTTGCCAGAAATATTGACGGTTGTAAAGAAAACCAAGTTTAGGTTTTTTAAAAGAAGCAGCTGTTTCATCACATCAAAATTTTAATCGATGGCATATTGTTCACTTTAGTCCCGTCACCTAAGAGAGTGATGGCAATCACAATTTTCACTTTAAAAATTCTTAACCATTGATTTAGGTAGGTTATTCTATTCTCATAATAATGATGTATTGTAAAAAATATAATAAATGTAAAAAAAAAGATTAACATTTTAAATTTTTAAATCCATCATAATACGTGTGTGTATTGCCTTAAAAAAATGTCAACCCCTCTTACCGTTTAACTTAAGCTCTAAATGTCTGTCATTTGTTTCTTTTATGCTCGAGGAATTATACAAAAAAATAAAAGCGGAACCAAGCAAAACAAAACAAAACATCAATCACTCACTAAAACTCAACACGCCTTCCAGTTCCAAGTTCCAACTCCTGCCTCACGCACTGCAACCATCAGGTGTGTAGGTAAGGTAACGCACCAACGAACGTGTATAAAACGTCTTATATACTCATACCTACAATTACAACCCGTATTCGTATAACCCCGGCTTAAAGGTTCGTACTTTTTTGTAAGCCCCTTGCCGCTAAATAAGGAGTCTTAATGGAACGAAAAAGCAAGAGCAGAACAAAAAAAAAAGAGATTAAAAAAGGAGAAACAAAAAAATGTCATAATAAATCCAACGAAACCGGCATCACCCCCAGCGACAGGAAACAAACAGGATAACTCTGCTCCCCTTCTTCCCATCTCCTGTCTCGAGTCCTGCAGGTCCCGTAAGTCCCAAACCATTTAAAATTGATAATACTTCTGTCAGAGTGTGTTTATATGCCACGACAACGACGACGATTGGAATACATGTGTGTTTGTTGCATTAGGTCCTTCGTTCAATGTGTACGTTCAGTTGAGTTCAGTTCAGTTAAAAAAGAATCGCATCCTGGAAAGTAGGTAGATACTATTTGTCAAATAAATTTGACATTCGAACGGCGGAAATTGCTTCCAGCTACACTTAACTCAAAACTGACTCTTTCTTTGTCTCTCTCTCTCCCTCTCTCTTTCTCTGTTTCCATCTGTCAAACATACACAACGCAACACACAAGACCATAAGACACACATGATGTGATAAATTGCATTCGCTTTGGTGTGTAGGTACTCGCAACTCATACCATTTTCTACACACTAGTCGGGGACTGGGACTCCTTCCTGTAAAAATTCATGATGGCGGGCGACGCACGAGGGAATACGGTGTTTCATCCTGATTTTAGAAAAAATTTGTCCTGAATTTGAATTTGTGTAATTTGTACGGATTTTTGTCGAATCGATTTCCACACGTTTACATTCATCCTGATCCTGAATATCTCAAGAGAACAAGAGCTTGGAGCTTAGATTTAGCTATTTGGCCGATAGGGACATAGATTGATTCTTAAAGCACGGTGTAGGAGAAGAAGTTAGATAAATGTGAGTAGAACAGTGGTTTTTCGCTTTTGGGGGGAAGGGGTATGATGTTTTCGTAAGGAGGAATTCGAAATTGAGAAATTTGTCTTGAAATCGAAATGGAGGAGTAATTTTTCGAATAATAAAAGATAAGGCTATGTTTATGGTTCCAAATGTTTAGAGTTTATCATAATCTATTAAAGCCTTTATAAAATAGCTCATATTGAGTATTGGAATGACATTGAAAAATATAAACATTAAGCTTTTTCGAAATTGTATAGAATCTCGAAATGATAGGGATCTTAGTTGAAAATACAATTTGGTTGTAGAGCTTCGATATTTTACAGAATCTTAACAATTTGTTGGTCTATTTCTCAAGTCAATTGTAAATAAATAGGCTATCTATAATTGACAACTGATGTATTCTATTTTCTATAAGAGCCGAGCTAGAGTTGATGATGCTCTAATTTAAGGACCAAATCAATTCGAACATCCAAAGGAGTCAAAACCGCTTTTTGCTGCCGAACAGGGCCAATTATGTTAAACTTTGATTTCAACCTTCTATTTATCATTAATGAGGATTTAGATTTTCTTTTAAATTAAATCAATTTAGTTATCAAAAGCATTTGATATCCTACGAATGATAACTCAAACCTTACCCCAAGGGAATTTTTCTACCCTATTTAACTACAATTTAAAATTCCTGTCATTGTGCCCAGTCCATTCCAATTCCCAAACAAAAAGGTCCTTTACATATAGTGTCGTCTTAATCTTCATCTCAAGCAAACAAAATGAACATTGTATTTACATTTTCTCCTTAACAATAATTCGTAATCAAATTGAGGCATGATAGTTCCCATGCGAGATGTTATCTTTTGTATATGTTTGCTTATGTTCACCTTAACATAACCCCAAATCTTTGTGGATAAATATAATTACAACCGTCCATGGAATGAGAGACAGACAAACAAATTGGAAGGAAGAGAGAAAGAGAAAACATAAGCGAGATGTTAATCATCTAGAAACCGACAACACATCCGGAAAAGTGATCTATGGTCATACCAACAATTTGCTAATCATCTGTGAATCTTGATTGAAATTTACCCTTCCCCGCCAGCCAGCCAGTCAGCCAAGCCAACCAAACACACCCACAACCATCCACCCACCTTATTTATCTGCGATTCTCTGGTGTGTGAATGTGAATGGTTTCTATAATAAATTCGACCCTAAATCAGTAATTACACAGGATTTACATGCATAAATTTACTATCACTCATCTCACTAAACTTTATCGGGTATTGATCGATCCTGATGGTCCACTGGTCCGATATGGCTCCGCATGATTCCATGTTACTGGTACCTTCATTCGTCCTTATTCATACAAACAACACGGACTCCATGTCCGTGTGTGTATTTGGAAATTTCCGTTTGTGATGCTGTAATTCAATTACACACCATAAGAGCGACCGTGGAACCGATTAATATGGCTGATAGCAATAAATTTGTCTATCAATACCATAAATTGAATTAAATCGTTTACATCGGATAACAGAACAGCTGGACGAACGGACGAACGAACACACACTCGAACTCGTACATACATAATTATTATATAGAGGTACAACAACAATACATGAGTGGGCTCGAGATGATGATACTCTCTGTCTCTCGTACATAATCGTTCGTGTATGCGATGAGGTCATTGCGCGCGTTATCCTTGCATAACAATGGTCCTCTTCCTTTGCGTATCCGTGTAGTGTAACACGAGTGTGGCTACGCGTAGATATGTAAACGGGCCATAATAATAGCGTTCCTCTGTATTCCAGCGTGTAACAGCCCATACCCCTATAACCGGATGTGAACTGTAAATACACATATCACCCATGGATTTCCGATCCCCCAAATGTTGTGTAAGTTCTGACCAAGGACGACGCACGCTGCGCCCGTGTCGCCGCCGTCGCGCCATCCGATGCCTACGGAATGAATGATGATGGCCCCATGGCCAATCTAGCATATTTTTCATTTCATTCCAAACTGCAGACAATGTAATATCTATAATTTTGCGTGGGGTAAATTAAATCCTGCCATTTTGATTTGAATTGTGTGGTATTTTTCGTGTACCTCAAAAGGGTCTTTATTTATCTGCTCTATAAATATTGAGCCGCGAAAATAGAGCTTAATCTTATAAACTTCAAATTTAGCAGTTATCTAAAAAAAACTTTTCCGAGTCGGAAAAACTATCGGGCTCTAGTTGAACCAGGGATGAATCATGCTTTGAAATATGAATAAAAAGAAGAGGACCTAAGGTGCAGCGTAATGGAATACTAGAGTTAGTACGAAAAATTTAGGATCCAGGTACGTCACTGGTGAACACGTCATACATAATTTATATGCGTGCTCAAATGCAGTTGATCAGTTTTCCATCAAATTAAATGACATCCTCAAAGTAAAGAAAAGTAAGAAATGACATCTTCAAAACAACTAAAGTTCTTTTCAGGTTTAAAAAGAGCTTAATAATTTATTTTTAAATCTCTTCGTAAACTAGAATTGAGTTATAATAACATTACAAAGGACACAAGATATTGAAACGTCAAAAATGCTGACAGAACAAACATGTTCAGCTACCTCGAATTTGTGTGTATTCAATATTTTGACAGCCATTTCAGCAGCACTTTTATCTTAATTGCGTTAAACCAATAAAAATGGTAAGGTCTCAAAATAGCTCAACTGTCAAATGTCTTCTTTTACACGTCAAAATAGTTTGCTTTTTTAGACGGTGTTCACATTGGTCTGTTTATCATTCTATCATCCACTCACAAGTTGGTTAAAAGGAAATAATGAGGTTAAGCTTAAATTAAAAAGTGAGTCAAATAATGAAACGTCAAAATGAGTCTTCTCAACAGAGTCCAATGTGAACAGTGCCTTAAGGAGTTAACTGTCATATATTGCGTACATTTTCAATTAAAAAAATAAAAATGAAATACTTTCCACCTACGCATTTAATAAAAATAGAAATAAAAAGAAAAATATTTAAATCGCTAAGCCATCATGAGAACACAAACAGTTAGGAAAAATCTAAGCAGAAATCTAGAAAAATATGCTTATAAAAAGTTCACACAAACATAATTTTCTTTCCGGTTTTCCCCTAGTGTCCACGCCATCATCCCTGAAGATTAACACAAACAACGGCACGGTCTTTTGCATCAGCCAGCGCCAACTTTGAGTTTTTGTGTCGGTCGGTTGGTCGGTCTTTGCGTTGCGTTGTGTTGCGTTGTTTGAATGTTGATTCGGGACTTGAGCATTCAGCAGCGCAGTGCTTCGCAGTGCGGGTATTCAGCCTTCTGTCTTTAATATATTCGCAAAACCAAAGCTGTGCCACAAGCAAAAAGTGTTGATTAAAAATTCCTTCCTCATCACACAATTCTCCTGCTGCTGCCCCAAGGGAGCTCTCACTTTTCTCTACGATTCTATACGAGTAGGTATAAGGTAGTGTATAATTTATGTGGCATTCGGTGAGAAAGTTTTGCCGCCAACTTAACCATCTTAGGTAGGTAAGGCCCTCGTACTTGCCTTTCGCTTTCGTATATTCGTATGCATATACAAAAGGACGACACAAGCTCCGCTGATGACGACGATGATTTAAAAATTGACGTTACTTTTCTGCTTACTTTCCTTTTTTCTTCATTTTCTAGTTCAACAGCAGCGCAACGGAGGAAGAGGAAAAGTATGATGCGTGCCTGACATCAACCGCACCGGATATGCATCGCCTTTTTCCTGCGAAACAGATACGGTGTATTCTGAAGAAATTAGTGCCAAGTTGACACACTAGGTGAAACCCACAAGGACACTACCACACCATCGCACGGTGCTTATATTTTTGAATAGCATCACACCACTAGAACCAAACGTTGAGTTGGTTGGAGCGTTTTGCAACCTGCATCATCCGATAAAGAGGAAAGGAAGGAAAAGAAAAAAACGGAACACCACGCAGCTGAAGAAATGAGTATGAAAAGAACCCTTGTGTGCATTTTTATTTCTCTTTCTATTTTCATTGTACATAGCCGCGAGCCGATTGAAATAAAGAAAACAATGTTTTTTTTTTATATACACATAAATGGCGCCCAACGTGAGATAGATGGCATTAATGAAAAACGAAAAAGAAAAACAACGAACTACCTAACCTGCTTTTATCCTTAAAGTAGAAACAGACAAAAAAGTGAAATATGTATTTTACCTTAAGGTGAGGTGAAAAACTAATTTGTGGTTGTTTTCAAGAGCAAACGGTAACAAACAACAACAAAAACATACACAAAGCAACAATACATTGAAGATGAAAATTTTAAAATTTGACCTCGTTAACTGGCATAGCGGGCGATGACGAGGCGGTGGTGATACTCGCTGTGCCCCGGGGGTTTTGTGGCATAATTGCGGTCTCTTTTAACATGGATAACCAACCGCATACACTCAAACACCAACGCCGCCACCGCCGCACCGAGTGCCATTGGGTTGAACAAACGCGCTGGATCACATCCCAAACTGAAGCAAAAACAGTTCGACTCGACTACAACTAAACACTCGCGCATTTATATGGAATTCAGGATCGAAATTGATGTGATGGTGGTTGGGTTTGACGTGCTGTTCTTTTTTATATTATTTTTTGTATGTGTTGTTTTTTAAGATGTGTGTTGTGTTGTTCTTTATGTTTATGCGTTATTGCTCGTGGGCTTTAGTTATAATTAAATTAAATTTGTATTGAAAAGTAAACTAAATTTTAAATTTTTCCCTTCAACTCTCATTTTTTTTATTAGTTTTTATTTTGAAATTTGTTTTTGATGCACGTGTGATGGTGGTTTTAAAATATAATATGTAAAATAATTTTCACAGATTTTTTTTTTGTCAGGAAAATGTATGGTTTGGTAATTCATAAATCAACCGCGTATACACGTGCCATATTGCCTCAACAATTAACCTTCGGCTCAACAAGCAAATCAGTCGTGGTTCTAAAATAAACACTTTCATAGAAAATTATGGCTGATGATGGGTAAGGGTGCGGAAAACGACCAAGTGAAGCCAACATACCACAATTTTGTATGTTTATGTGCTTAATCGATAATTTTAACGGTTTTGTATAATAAATTTTGTTTGGAAAAAAAAGAGAATTGGATGGATTAGGTCGTTGAAGAATCAAATGTCCATTAATGGGGTCAAATTGCCTATAAACGAGCTGCATCACTGGATTTGATTTTGAAATTAATTTTTGTGTGGTTAGGTAAGGATTTTGGTGTTTTTCTTTTAATGAATTGCATTTTAAAGAGGGTACTTTTAAATAAACAATTTTGTATTTAAAACAAATAATTTCATAATCGTTTTCTTTATTTTTATTTTCAGAGATCAAAATATGTCGGAAAGTGGCCAATGAATCCCGTCCAATTTTGCTGCCTTTTCCGCTATCATAAAGAAGAAACATGCTATCTCAAAATTAATTAGAATCGAGAATCACTAGAATCTTTTTGCAATGGCATTGGAATGGACATGGTAGACAAAAACGTTAGATTTTGACAGATCGTCACTGTCAGTTGTCAGATGTCTCAAACTACGAAAAATTTACATTTGACGTTTAATATCGTGAGTGTTTTCAAGTCAACAAATGCTCATTCCGATGTTGTGTCAACCAGATTCTAGCTTACATTGAGGTTGAGAAGAACTTTAAATTGTAGGTATAATAGTATGTCCTTTGAAGATATCAGTTTATTTGTTCAAAACGAGTTTCACCATTCAAGAAAATCTTTTTCACAAAGTTAACCATTAATTACAGTTTTAGATGCAGTGAAGTATTCTACCTATAGCTTTTTTCCAATTCCGTCATATTCATGGAGAAAGATTTTGTTTCAGACAGCCACGATGACGTTCGAACAAATATGTCAATAAACTTCGTATAACTTGAGCCAGATTTATTAATAGACTTTTTATCATTAAAACCTCACCCATTTCTTTATCAACTAATATTTTCTTTAAAACTTTTTCATTTAGTAAACTTCCTGACTTAATGCAAAAAAATATGTCCTTCTACCGGAAAACAATTAAAAACAAAATAAACAAAAAAAAAAAATAAATCTCGACAACTTTTTTTTCACACTCTTCAATTTATGATCATCATTTCCTTTTAATTACCGATTCAATAGCAAATGAACACTCTATCTAAGAGAGCGTGGGTCTCGCTCTGCCCTGTTAACTGTCTCACGCGAAATTCAGAACGGAAATTAATTGCTTCCATACCAGAAGTAGAAAATTGCTACTGTACTACTTCTTCACTTCAACACCGTTCTCGTCGTCGTAGCCCGCCACCGGATCCACGGAGTGGTTCGGCCGGATTCACAGCCATCATCAGGCAAGCTATATGATGGTGCACTGTTCTATATAGCTGGAGCTGCCTTTATGGCTAATTAAATTCCACAGCGGTTAATTAACAGCCAATTAAGAAAAATCACTTCTTCTTTCTGGTTTTGTTTCTAAAGTCCTCCTCCTCCGCTTCGTTCCTTCGCACCTCCACCTCCATCTCTACATTTATCTATCCCATTCCGAACATCTGCATCTCAGTTCATATTCCTATTCCCGTTCATTTGATGAGGGAATAAATATTGGTATATATTTTTCTTACACTTAAATACCAAAAGCATAATTTGTCCTTATAGTAGGAGCACTGCGACTCATTCCCGTTTTTCACACCACTTCAACAAGACGATAACACCGTCAGCGACGACAGAGACGGGAACTCGCAACGATTTCAACGACGACAAGGACGAGGACGATTGCAAAACTTATCGAACAGCTATTCCGTTCAACGATCCGGAAATCGGGGAGAACTACCTCCTTTGCTTTTGCCAAATCCCGGGTTAATGAAATAAATAAAAATAATAAAATCCAAATCAAAGAGTCCTTTGGGTTCCTTAAAAAGGAGGAAACAATTTGAAAATAATTACCGCCCTCTGTTGGTTGGGTTGGGCGGATCGGATGATGCGATTCGATGGTCTTAACTGGAGTTTTAGTTGCCCATAAGAATATGAAGAAAAAGTGTTAAGGATGAAGAATATTTTTTTTTCTCTTCCTTTTTCCATTCCTGGTTGTAACTAAAAAGCAATTCATTATGCTCATTTGCCTATTCATTCGCGTTTAATACCACTACACTCATACATAAGTAGAAATGTAGAGAACATGCGATACGCGTTATTCCTTCTTGGAGCAAAGCAAAGGAGTAGATATTTTCATTTTCATTTTGTAATTTTTCTCAAGGACTATTCACAGGAGCAAAGCCGAACATAAAAATAAAAAAAAAAATTATGAAAATATTTTCCTAATGAGTTGGAAAATTACATTGCACCGCATTCTCTATTGCAATAACACAGAGAAGGCAAAAGCATGAGCATAACCATCCAGCATCTAGCATCCAGGACCAGGCTAACGAACTCAAATATTATAGAAGAAATTAACATCTTTCTATATTTTTAGGAGTGTGTGTCGGCTTAGAGTTTTTTTTTTTTAACTCAGGGTGGGATTCAGGTTCATAATTTCGAATTTCAAATCGAAGCATTTACTCCAAAGTGAAAGCTCAGCTTAATATGCAGTGCTGTGAAAACTCTCGCAGAAGACTGTCTCTTTTATGTCACACATTTTTATGGAGTTAGGACTGGATTGTGCTGAGTTGTTGCTAGTGGAAGCACACCTTTAAGAGTCTATCAAAAAAATAAAACTTAAGTAAAATTTTCAATTTTCAGAAATGAACAAACAGAAGTTAAGAGAACTCACTGACATTTTGTATAAGACAAACGTCAATCGTCATTTGACATTTACATATTTCTATTTTCCTGACATTTTGCTCTTTCCTTAATGAACATACATAGACACATATTTCTGATATGAACTGTCAATTCAATGCTTTTTTGGAGCTGTCAAATTTAACCATAACTTCAAGTTTCATTTTGAAATCAGAAACTCTGGAGCCCCATTTTGTACTTCGGTATTTAGAAATTCTTGAACCGCCACCGAAATGATGTTAATGTACCGTATATCTTTATTTTCCAGAACGAATAAAATTAAAATGGGGAAAAAAAAATTCAGTCCAATAGGCTCTGGTCGAGCGTCTCAAATCAGAAGCAGCAACATCGAATCTGCAAAACAAAAACACACAACAGAAAGAAAAAAAAAACACAAAATATTCCAAACCAAAGTATGTACCAACCTCTGTATGTACAAAACAGGATCAAAAAACATAAAAAGGAAAAAAGGAAAGAACAAGTTGGAAATGGTAAAAAAAAACCGAATCCTTTTTGCGCGTTTGGTAGCACGGTATGGCAGCGGCAGAACGGCACGCTGTTGAAACTTTTTTCATTAAAAGTGTGAAATGGAATTGCAATTCACGGATGCTGATTCTGTGTATAATAGTTGTGGAGGGTGAGTGCTGAAGCGAACCGAGTTATTCCATCAGCTTCTCAAGAATCTCAATAATCGTTCGTGACATGGGAATCAATAATTACACTCCATAGATGGCGATGGCGATGGTGATGACGACGCTACGTGTTGAACCTAAACTCTGTTCTGTTGAATGGCGCTAGTATCGCAGGTTAATTTTTTGGCAGTTTTTTTTTTTCTTTTTGAATTTAGTGTTGTTTTGTCTGCTTTAAGGGCGATTTATTCATTAGAAACCGTGGTGGGTTCTAGGTACCCATTTGATTTTTTTTTTAATGATTTTCATTTTGTTTTATTTTTATTTGCGGATATTAAAAAAGTTTCAATGACTCATTGACGTTTGACCGGGAAAGAGGAGTCTTTTATTGCACATCGACATCACTGGTTGCTTGCTCTTTGGTAGCATGCTGTACCTAACCTATACACACCAGCGAGCGAGTGAGTCAATCATTTAGGAGGTGAGGTGAGTTTTTATTGGTAAAGTTTATTTAAGTACCTATGCCTCCCCCCCCCCTCACGCCAAAAAAGCACACACACACAAAAATAGATTTAACTTTTTGTGGATTACCTACAGATGGTGGGTTGAGTGTGGGAACTTTTTGAAAATACTGAATACTTGTCGCAGATCGTCAGAAATGCCACGAACTTTAAGGGTATTTACCTACCCAGAAAGTCGTTAAAATGTTATTATCACTTTATGCGAAATATGCCAAATAGCTTTAGAGTACCTACGAGCTGCCACGAATTTTGAGCTGAATTTTGATGGTTAGTCGCTTCATTTAAACTGATGGAGGACTAATTTGCGAGGATTATTACGAGAGTTCTCCGCATGTTTCTGTCAGTTTGACATATTATAGGGTTCTACTTTAAAATAAGTTTTTTTTGCGATTTTATGAGTTCTTTTCTTACTGAGGACAAGTTACATAGAAAACAAATAAGTTATTTTAAAATACACAGACAAATATATGGTTTATTTTCAATTTTTTTTAAACAAAACACCAATTATTTAATGTTATTGTGAATGAAACAGCGTTTCTCAAGCACGAGAAGATTTTCCTCCAATAATAAGGTTACGTCTGTTTGTTAACGGAGACGTCATGTCATTTATATAACTGAAGACGATTTTACAATAGATAAATGACATTCTTAAGGCTGCCGTTATGAAGTTAGTTTTGTTTTTTATTCACCATGCTCAAATGTCATTTCTTTTGATGATTCTGAATGTAATAAATAAATGTTATAAGGTGCGTTCACAATGAAAGTTCTAAACTGTCAATTCGACCAGAAAGAACTACAAAACATTTTTATTCTGAGTTTTGGACTATGTTATACTAAAATGTTAAATATGCTACCTTGGTCTTTTCTCGGATATATTTTTGGCAGTTTTTTCATGTCTCATCACCATGTCAAGACTTTTTATGAAGTAGGTACTAACACAGGACCTACCTTCAACCGTCAGCTGCCATTTTTTTTTTTACTTCAAATTTATATTATCTTACCTATATTTTTGGGCATTTATGTACTTGCTGTATTAACCGCGTTAATTTAACTGCTGCAAATAAATTTGTTTGCATTTATTGTTCCCAATCATAACCTCTAAAACCAATAAAACGCAAATTGATGTTTTTTTTTTGTTATTGTAACTGAAAACTTAAATTTTGCTTAATCAAATTAAATTGTTTACTATCACCGCGTCTTTTACAATGTTCCCATGAGACACACCCCCAATCACGCAATTTAATCACACGAGACACGATATCAAACAAACCGCATTTATAGGTATACTCCTTCTTTAGAATCCATCAAAAATTATGGCAACAATAAAAAGTTAATTCAACTGCTTAAATATTTTATCCAATTCCTTCTACACTTAAGGTACGTCTACACCATTCAGTCATCAGAAATTCCAATCATCTTCCACTCATTTCAAGTGTCACCCATTTACCTAGTGACTTTGTTTGAATGTGTACTAAACCAATATAGAAAACTTTTCCATTCCAGAACTTTATAGATACCTTCTCGGCTTCAAGACACCAAGACCAAGACCCCATCAGAACTTACTGTTACTGTATTCACATTTCGACTCACACTTTTTAAATTCGATATCATAGGTACCACCTCTCAACGGTAAATTTAAAGCCATAAAGTTTCCTTTTTTTCATGTTCGCTGGAAAAGTCAAAACTATTTTACTATGCGAACAATAAACCTGTCTCGTTGATTGATGAATCTACTCTCTGGCAAGCCAGCCATCCAGCGTCAGCGTTGGCGTTGGCGTTGAGCGTTACAGCAATGCTGGATTTTATTCTCCTTCTTGATATCGTCATTGCCATCGCTCCGTTCTCCCATGTTCTCTGTCATAAAACGTTTTCAACAAAACGGCAACACTAAAACACAAATCGAAAACTTTTCAAATTAATTTAAAACAAGCCCGCTCCGCGCGCTTACTTTTCTTCTGTCAAAAATCCCTCTCTGATGTTTTGTCAAGGTGATACCATCTCATTCTGCCAGAGGTCGTATTGTGATGAAGAAGAAAAAGAAAAAGAAGAAGAAGACGAAGCAGGAAAAAAATTACATTTTACCAACTGCTATAAATCGTCCAGCATTCCCTTCTCTACCTATCGCTCTACCTTTGTCAACTGTCAATTGTCGAATTTGTTGATTACAAAATCAGTCCTCCAAGGATTGCCGTAGATGCGATGCTATATAGGGAACGAGTGAGGAGATTTCAAATTCTGTGTGTCTCCCTAACACCTCCGCTCCACAGCACCGCCATGCTTTAAACTTATTATCAGTTTCACCATTCACCTTTGGGCTAAACGTATATAGAGGGAATAAGACAAAGTTACGCTCCTGCCTTACCTACATATAGTATAACTTACCGTTGCGTTGCGTTGTTCGTTCGTGTTCCATTGAACACCGCACACAGTTGACAGTTGAAAACTTTGACGTATTCACAGAGATGAATCGTTTTCCAGAAGCAAAGGCACAAGCAGAAGAAGAAGAAGAAGAAGAAGCAAAAGCCCAAGCCATGACTTTTTTCTCTTGCCATCACCAAGCCCTCCGTCACGCCGCCGCGCCACCATCCGCCTTCTTACCATTAAACTAGTATCAAAAACGCCAGCAGTACTATTTCGAAAATCCATTTGCAAAACGTAAAACCGTTTAACTTTTGCGATACTTTGTTATTCTTTTTTTTTATAAAATTTTCACTGAAAAATAACAAAAACAAAAATCCAAAGAACGAAGAACGATGAAGACGACTATGACTCAAGGATATTATAAAGATGGCTAAAGGGGGGAAGAGAGAAGCATGAAAATGGTCTTTGAATATTGTTCTTCGATTTCTGGAAATAGTTCATGGGAGAAGTTTTCCTTTCCACTTCGATTCACCTCTCTAGCGGCACCGCCACGGCACCAGCTCCGACACCGGCATCGACACCGCACACCATTTAAACTGATTCCATGTGTCTGGATCTGGTTCTGGTTCTAGTTTTGGCTCTGAATCTGACTCCACCAGCCACCTGAATCCTGGATGGGTAATGTGATGGAATTTATCCCTCAGATGCTTACCTGCTATACACCTGGAATTTTCCTATTTCACATTCACTCAACTCAAAGGAAAGTCGGAAAAGTTAAGTTATAAATCTTTGGTGTGGAAAATGATTTTGTGTAGAATCCTTTCCGGCAGGCAAATGATAAGTTATAATTTTGCTCTTCTTATTTCGGGAATATAAATGAATATTTAACTACAATTTATCTATCTGAATTTAGTTGTTGTTGTTCTAGTAACTATATAAATTGAGAAGAAGGGTTTCGGGGCTTCCCTTGTCTTTGTTTTGAGATGGTTTTGTTGAATAATTGAAGTAGGTGATAAACTTTTCTTAATTGATCACCATCACCATGGTATAGTGTGATTTATCGATGTCTGATGATGATGATTTTATATTCTTGTTATTTTATAGAGGGGATAAGGAGAAAGTTCTTTTTTCTCTTTTTTTTTTTTAGTCAGGGCTACAGGGCACCACAAAAGATGGTTTAATCAACCCCACCTCCTCCGTCAGTTCTTCAATTCTCTTACTTTGAACTGGGTTAAAGTATATCCAAAGTTTATAACAGCTCAAGGGGGTGGGTATAATATTTCAAGACCAAGGCAAAAACCCAGTCCTAAATTAAAATAAATAAATTATTAGCCTAATGAAATCACTGAAAAGTGGTCAGGTTTCCAAAAAGTTAGAAGCCCCATGAAATTTGAAGACAGGACAGAGAGCAACTTCGAAACAAATACCTTATTTGCCTTTCCATTATTTTCCCATTTCCATCTTTGATTTATAAATTTAAGGTTAAAATAAAATATTTTTAGCAAATTAAATTTTTTCTTACAGAAATTTCTATGTATTCATCTACCTACAAAGAATAAATAAAACGAAAATCAAAAAAAAAAAAAAATCGAAGCTAAAGTTTCCCTTGGTAAAATATCAATTTTTATTTTCTATCAGAGGAAATTAATAATCTTAAAGTTAAATGGCGCCCAACGTTTAATTTTAATGATTTTTTTTTTTACTATCACGGATTAGTTTTTGAACAGCTTGATATGAAATTATATCATTCTATGCAAGAATTTATAAATTAAGTTCTTATTTCAGAACATAATTACAGGTATTAAATTAAATGGCGCCCAACGTTTCATTGCACATTTTACTATTTATCATATATAAAGTATTTATCTTTGAAAGTTATGAATTCGAAAACAAAATTATGTTCTCTTCCCGAAGTTAATTTTGCTGCTGAAACGTATTGATAGCACATTTCAATTAAAGACAAATTAAAATGATACAACTTAGTAGCGATAATAATAAAATATGACTATAAAGTTATTTGATATATTTCATTATAAAATATTTCATGACCCAAAAATTTGTACCATTTGACTTTTATCTCTCGAATAAACATTGTAGGTAGGTTCATAAATCAATCCATTTTTGGAACTCATCTTTGATGTTATCGCATTTCCAAAATTTAATTGTTATTCCATAAAAAAAGTAAAAACAAAATCTGTCAGCTCCAATAATTTTGGTTGTATGCATCTAAATTCGGTTAAAACTTTAGAATGTGGGTGATGCACGAGTCATTATACTGTCATCTACGTCTCTGTCATCGACCGTGTCGCCACAGTGTCTGACACCTATTGGTTAATTATGATGACACAAGTATAGTAAATTATTTGGTGGATACTTACACATATACAATTATTGAATCAATTTATTAAAAAAAAATAACTATTTTTGACAACGTTCTCATCTGACATAATGCCTTAACTAGAAGATATATGTGGTTGTTTTTATTACAAGCACTTAAACAATTTCTAAACAGATGGCATTTGGTTATTTTCTAATACAAAAGTTATTTTTATTTTAACCTTAAAAAGTGCTCTTCTTTTACGATCAATAAAACCAAATAAAACAAGGTGGTATCTTTATTGTTTGTCCAAAAGTTGACGAACAATGAAGACACGATTTTTAATGTTTTTTGATGATGCTTATAAGCTTATCTGTCAAATTAAAATTTATATTTTTCACTCATTTATATTTGCATAAATATTCTACATACTTACTTGTTTTTTTAAACTTATTTAAAAACTAGTGAAATAACAACAAATTGCGGGGCACCCTGTGTATAAATAAGTACAAGATAATGAACAAAATGCCAAAAGCGTTCATTTAAACACAATTACATATGATTATTCCTAGTCTGACTTGTTTAAGTGTTTCTTTCATAATTTTTCTCTCTCTCTTTGAATTGACTTCATTGAGCAATTTAAACGTCAACCGGAAGTAATTAAAAATCAATTTCCTTCCCATTGCCATCACCGCCATTGACTACAGCAACTGTCACCATTACAGATAACTGCATTTGCAAACTGCAACTGCCCTGCCAGCAAAAGCAAACGCCACTGATGACTTGTGCTGCTGTTGCCATACGTTGTCGTTGTCCATGTCGTCGTTGTAGCCGGTGGTGATCTTAATTACGATCGATTGATCTTTCAAAACAGATAAACACTTGTTTTGTTGTCTGTCTCTTTTTCACTTTGTCCATCAACAAATGAAAAACGGCAATGTGGAATCGCAAAATATAGACGACAAAGTAGAAGAAAGACAGAAAAGAAACGAAACGAAATTAAAAAAAAGTAAATAAACAAACACTCTGTCCCGCCTACTCCTGTTCTCTTTTTGTTTTGCTTTCAATCTTGCCACCCGTCCCAGGTGAACTTACAAACGGATTCATGAATGGATGACTTCCACCGATCACCGCAGACTAAACACGCAAATCACGCCATCTGTAGTACGAGCGGACGACAATACGACATCGATGCAGTTCTCGGTGCTTTAAGATTATAACCTGTGCGGGTACGCGGAAAAACCGGGAACGCGATCGCTAATCCATGTTTGTTGTTGTTGTTTCTGTATTTGTTCATTGTTGTGTAGGAGGAGGAGGAGGTTGTTTTTTTTTGTGCTTTTTTTGCATGTTCTTTGAAACTTTTTTTTTGCGCTTAATGAGGGTTTTGCACAAGAACGTTTCACTATTTCATTGTGAGACGCGTTCTTTGACGGAAGATACAAATAACTATACGCGCTTCGTATTTCAATGTTCGTTGTCGTTTGCCGCGTCTCTGTCGGTAATGTTGTTGTTTGTGTTTTGATTTGTGAATTGTGCTGCAATGCTGTCAACAAGAACTGTCAAACGAAGTGCGGTTTTGATTGAACTGATTGAATTGCAGATTACCCTAGAGGCGCACAAATGATGAGTTTGCCTTGATGCACATGTGACAGATGTACATAAACTCAATTCACAACAAGTGGGATTTTTTTTTGTTTTCTGTATACAAATATTTTTTTTTTATATGTTTGCATTGTGAGTGTTTTACTGAAAATGCCTAAGAGGACATTAATATGCCAACTGTGAAAATTGTAAAAAATATATTTTTTCTCAAAAATATGATCTAATGAATTATTAATATAGAGTAGTATATGAAATTGTGTACTTTGTGAATAAAAATTTAATTTTTATGTTTAAATGGATTACGCTCAGATGACTACAATCATGGTAAGTTATGTCATGTTTACACTTGATCTTTTTTAGTTTCAATCAAATCAATCATCAAAGCCTAGATTAATTTTGACAGCAAATCAAATAGTGGTAATGTTATTTTATTTAGTTAGTTGATGATAGTATACACAAGAGTTAAACTTAGTTTGATTGCAAAATATAAGTGGGGAATATATTTATTTTTTTTTTTTGAGTTCACTGCGAAGAAATTAATTAATTTTGGTCTGCCTACAAATTTTTCTGTTGAATCCATTTCAAAGGATTTAGTAAGTTGGCTTTTAGCTTAAAAGCATATCTATCGAAAATGTTAGACTTTGCAAGATATGTACCCAAGTATTGAAAGCTTTAACCGATCGCATGATTGGTCAAAGTGTGACTCTAGACTCCAGATAGTCTTTACATTTCGGTTTTAATCTATTTTTTTTAATGTTATTAATGAGTGAATTTAACTTTTTAAGATTTCAAAGACTAGAAAATATTTCTATGTATATTCATTATGAAAATAATAAAAATATCGAAAATTTGAATAGGTCACTATGGCGTATGTGGAATATTTTTTTTTTTTTAATTGTACACATTTTTTAATGAAATAGATATAAGTATGTTACCATATTTGTATGTCTTAAAAATGTGGTACTTCCAATTAATTCAGACTCAACAATTTTCGGGCTAGGCTAAAGTCAAATTAAAAAACAATATTCTGTAATAATTTACTTACATTTTCAAAAACATAATTCCTGAAAGACGATTTTAGAAACAAGTTGGTCCTTCAAAGTGAATTTTGAGGAAGATGATAATTTTATTCATGTGAAATACAGATATGATATACTCCGAGTGGACAGCTGTCAAAAACTATCCTAAAATAATTGATCTCAGAAATTTAAATATTCTCAGAAAACAATTATTCTGAAATAAGAAGAAAAGAAATTCGAGCTTATTGGACTTCAGGGTAAGGAATTCGATTCTCCGAAATTTAACATATATGTACATATGTACACATATATACATACAAAAGTGCCAAAATATCTTATCTGCCTTGAACCCAGAGTCTCTTTATTGAAATCTTGTTGGCATCACATTGCTTTGTAGTTTAATTTGTCCTGATAAAAATGTTTCATTGTTGAACTTGCCTCAAGTGGGATGCCTCATTATAATAGCCCGCCTGTAATGTATAGGATTATCCCATACATACATACAGTAGTAAATATGTATGTAATGTACATATGTATACGTGTTACCAAAAGTCACTCATCTCATTACTTCAACCCACAAATAATATTACCGACCGTGGCTGTCCATCGATATCGTCATTCGCAAAACTGTCAGTATATATGTACCTACTCCACCCCCAATGTACTGCATCTATACACTGCTAGAGCCAAGTTATTGCAATCTCAAACCACCCCCTTCTCGTCACCCTCCCACATGACCACATCACTATACATCACCATCAAAATGACCGCAGTAAAAATTCTTACTAATTTATTGAAATAATATGACACCAACTCTAATTTACGCCCGTCCGTTTGCCATTTGTGTTGTTTGTTCTATTACTGAAAATACATACCAAAACAAGCAAACCCAAAAGAGAAGAAGAAGAGGGAAAAAAAATTGTAATAAAAATCGCAAAGAGGACAAAATAAACTTACAAAAAAAAAAAAATAAGAAAAATCTTGTCTCAATTTTCCAAAAATGGTTAAAATGAGTCTCCCACACACGCAATGGTAATTCTATTTGAACAACAACTCCACGCCACGCCACGCCAAGCTACTCCAGCCATGCATCCAAGACTCGATCGATGGCAGTAGTGACTCGCTTTTGGAAAGCGTGGTGCGCGGGAGACGTTAACGTGATATTATTACAGACGCCCGCCACAAATCTGGAGGAGGAGGCTTTAGCCTGTTCGCACATAAAGTTAACAACTTGACACCTACGCTGCGCCGCTGCTGTTGCTGCATGGCCATAGTGTTACCGGGGATCTGCTCATGCTCACACTGCATAAATGCAACAGTGTCTCTATAGAATAAGGCGATGAAGTCCAAGAGGGACAGACGCACGGGTGCACCAGCCAGCATCACCGCTTTAACTTCAGCCCTACCTCCTCAGCAATCTTTTACCGCTTTTAATACATTGATTAATCAAGTGCGGAGAGCATATAGAATCTTTGAAGTTGAAATGTGGTGCTGATTGCAGCCAGTGGTTTCAATTCAATTATCCGGATTAAGTTCTGGGTCGAGATTAATATACTATGTAAGCCGTGTCGGTATATATAGTGCGGTATGTCATTTATGGCGTAAAACGCAATGCACGTAAAGTGCACTTGTGAGCTGGAGAATCATCGGATATGACTTGACTTTTCAAGTTCGATTGCAATTTGATATAACATTGACAAATAGATGAACATTCTTATATGTATACCTATAGCGTAGAGGTAGCGGATTATCTTCTTCAAAAGGAATTGACGTTTTAATGAGTCATTCGCAAATGAGGAGGCTGGCGGATTTATTTATTAAGCAACGAACAAATCACGGATAACTTGGATATTAATAAATGCAAAGCAGATTAGACATCTAAAATTACTTTAAACTTGAATAAATCTCGCCATATTGAAGTAATTCAAGATCCATATACAAACGTTTCTATGAATCTAGTGCCTTATGTGCCAACAAATCCTTTTTTAAACGAAGTTTTCAATTTTTCGATAAAAAAAAATTGATCGAAATCGTTTCAATGGTTCCCGAGAAAGTGGATGCTTATTTTCTATTATTTTTCTTCTGTCATGTAATGTCACTATCAACCGTTAATTTTGCTAAGGTTTGTCAATTTAACTTAAATGACATTTGTTCCTTATAGTTATGTGAAGAGTTTTGGCAGATAACAATCTTGTCGATTTGTAAAAATGAATCTTTTTGGAAGTATGAAAATTTTATAATAAAGGGTGTTCCTAATAAGTTTGTGGAAAAACATATATTCACGGAAAGATTATGCCCCTAAATCTTACTGACGAAATGAAGGACTCCCTGTTCATGTTCATGATGCTACATAGTAGAAACATAAAAACAGAGAAGCCATTTCTTTTAATTGACCATGTATACTTTATTGGTATAAAATCTTTACCTAATGCTTAAACGGCAAAAGTGTTCGTCATATATTTCCCTGCTTTAATGATATGTAAAATAAAAATTTCTCCTCATTTATGGCATATCTTTTTCCTATATTTGCCTTGTTACAACTTTAATTTTTTGAATTATTTTGAATTCAAAGTTCATAAAAATCCAATTTCCTTATTTGAATAAACAGCATTATATCCTAGTCAATGGATTATATTATTATTATGTATATAAAGAGCTGACTTGACTCTGCGTAATCCACCCAATTGAACTCTCAAATCCAAAAAAAAAAATTGCATGCCTCCTTCTCACAATCAAATCGAAAAGGATACTTTCATTTCACCAATTTTGGAATCACCTCTCATACTCCTATGTACAAGTATATAATTATATGAGTAAAAACTTATACCAATTTAATCCCACAAATGAACATGAAAATGAATTAATCGCTTTTGCGTAGGCCTTCTCACAATCGACGGCTATGTAAGGCAACCCGCGCACGAATTTGGCAAACAAAATACAAAATTTTATTTTTGAAATAAAACCAACGAAAATCAAAAAAAAAAAAAAACAACAACAAATGTCTAAAAGCCTAAACGCAAGCCTCCTATAATTCCAAATCTGCATTAGCGTGAGTACAGCCCCCCTTTATGCTTTGTGAATTACGAATGGAAATTATATTTTGACCATAAACCTCGATGACAACGCCATCGCCATCGCCATCATCATCATTATCTTCATTATCATTGAAGCCAAACAAAAACTATCTACCAAACAGCATTTCCAACAACAACAACAATGACTATCTGCTGTAGCTACAATTTGAGCGAGGTGAATTGCAAAAATTAAGTCGTCGCAGTCGCAGTCGTATATGTTAGCTGAGTTTGCTAACCCTATCTCTGCGGATTGGATTCGGTTAAAAGATTCCGTCTAAAAATTCCGCCCAAACACCTTCGCGCCATAATCCATATTTGGCTGGAAAGCATTTAATCTGTGCAAATAGTTGGGTTCCGTTTCATAGCTGGAGCTCTGACGTGAGATATCTCCATATAGTCAGAGAGGTCATGATGCAAATTTGATTACAAAAGTTAAGAGTGTTTTTTTAAACATCTGTTAAAAATTAAGTATTCAGAAATAAACTAAATCTGTTATAGAAATATGTGAATCCTTTTTCTTATATAAAGTAAAAATTCAGTTATCAAAAAGAACCAAAGTCTCTTATCATGCAAAAACTGTCAACTTTATGTCAGAATATTTGAATTTTAAAAACACTCTACCTTATTTTTTTTTCCTTTAAATAGACGTGAACTCCTACTACAATGCCATTTTATATTAATTTGAACACATTCTTAAATTAGAAAGTGGGCAAATCCCACGCCCCCTAGATTGATATAGAAAGTTTTTGATTGTTTCCTTTGCTTGTACTAGTAGACTTATAGTTTTCAGTTAAATTTCGGGTTTCATCGATATCAAAGCTTTAAAAATTTGTCAGACCCGTAATCAATTAGTTAAAATTTTGGGAGTTTGTGAAGTCCTTTGTCTCAGAAAATACTAACTTGTGCTTTAGAATTTAAATCTGATTACTTTTGAGGTTAGAGTGTGTAACAATTCGGCCTTTGACAAGTAAGAATGCAACTTTAATTCGTCAACTATAACCTGATTAGCTTTGGGTTAAGACACATCGAGAGAACCAAAAGACTTCATCTTTCTCTTGAAATGGTCTACGTTTTCTGTCAATTTGAAGGCATTTTTGGTTATACGGAATCGAATATAGGTGGCACTATAGCACGGACGATATCGAGTGGAAGTGCAACAGTTGGAGTAAAGTAAATATAAGTACATGTACGTTTGTATATGGATTTCCATATTTGGATTATTTGTGACTTCACAAAACTAACAAGAAAAGTTGAAGTTGGCATTTAGCATTTAGCATCACCAGCAAGCACCATACGCACTCAAACAATATGCGTAATCTCGTGTTGTGTTTCGAACCAACGAACGACAACGTCGTCATTGTCGAAGACTGCTGGAGCTAGTGCTACGGTTTCCACCAACGCTCTCAAGTACCTACAACCATGGAACGGAATATAGAACTCTTGCAATCTTAACCATAAATGGAATTTTTATGAAAATAGAATCTTATACATGGCATAGAGAGTTGCATGATGATGATTATTATGACTTGAAACCATTTATGAATAGAATTGGTCTGGAGTTGGTACCTACCTATAGGAACCTAGATAAGTGAAGTTGTATTATGCTTGAGCAGATAATAATAATCGCTGGTAACAAAAATAGGAGCATGGACTTTTTAAGTGAGCCAATAAGGAAACGCTGGACAAAAATTGTAACATGCATGCATTTGGCTCACATATATTATAAATGCATGTTGATTTTTGCATTTGGTAAAATCACCATAGAAGAGTTCCGGACTGAGATTTTAATATTTTTTTTTTTTTGTATACGAGATTCTTCTTAATAAAAGCCGATTTACATAATTATGTATGTAGGTCTATGTATATGACTACCTGAGAACACTTTAACGAACATGGAGTCTCCTTTCTTCTTAAAAAATAAAGAAGGACCAAAGACGCCACCAAGCGATTCATTTCATTAAATACCCATCAAATCAAGATTTTTGATTATTTTTTCAAAGCTAGTGTTGTCTTTGTCTCAGTCTAATCTTGTCAAAATCTATTATTCAAACTTGTCTCTGTATTTTTTCGATCAATCTAATCTTTGTTTCCAAACGTCACATCAAAACTCTCCAAATCGCTCTTTTTTGGAGAAACAATAATTACGAGTACAATACACATGTCATAACTGCCCTTTAATGAAGTTTGACAGCATGATGACAAAACCATATTTTCACTTCAGTTTAAGAAAAAAATTAACAGTATGTACATACATATCTATTTAATTTGAGGAAAAAGAAAGATTTAAAAAAAACCTAATCTGTGTATATTTTGACAGCTTACTTCAGCTGTTGGCAACTTTGACAGCTGATATTAGAAAAGAAAACAAAGCTGTAATTTTATCACCATTTAGAAGATATTTTTAAGGAAACTAAAGGAGAAAGCAAGACAATCTCCGTAACAAAATAAAAAGAGAACAACATTTCTGTTTAAATTTTACATAAATATGTCTCGGTAAAAGTTTGCTTATTCAATTTACCCAAGTTAGAAAACTTTCAAGCCACACGATTAATCACAAGTAAAGTAAATGCCTACTCAAACGACATTATTTTACTTTTGTTCTAATTTATTTCCAATTTCTTTTGCAAAATCATTTAACCATTTTCACAATTCTCAAGACTTTCCAAAAATAATTATGACTTTATTTATATGAGTTTTATTTAAAAAATATTTAAATGATGACGAATCATCAACGTTTCTTTGTCATTAGTGTTGTCGTCGTCGTCGCCACATTGTCTTCGAAATCGAAAAAAAATTGATGTGATAATGCGTGGGTCCAATAAATAAATCCAACAAAATCAAAAAATCATTCAAAATAAAATTAAAATTCCGACTCAAATTAAAATTGGTAATAGTTACCATGTTTGTATCATCAAGCGGTACTAAATATTATTTTATCAGTTTTGTTAATATTTATGCTGGCATCGCTGTCCATAAACAAATCTATGACCGATTGCTTGGAGTCACATGTGATGCAAATTTAATCATTTTATGGTGATAGTACCTAATTTATTGATTTTTCCCAAAATAAGGTGAACATTTTAAAAATATTTAATGGTTTTTCCTGCTCGCAAACATAAGAAGGCAAATATAATAGATTTATGCGTTTTTATTTGTTCAGTCTTAATATTAGTGTAGAAATACTACACTTAATTTGAATAAATATTTAAAAAAAAATTTTATGTCGAATTGTGAAATATAATAAATGACTATGTATTTTATTTCTTTTTATTCTTATAACAATTTAAAGACTTTTTTGTTTTAAATTTTGTTTATTAAATGTTCTAAATTAGTTATTTTTTGGTAGCACATTTCACATAGTTCTTTTACTCGTGTGTAAATTTTACTTACACATCCATACATATGTATAGATAAAAAAGACACACACAAAATGTCATTTCTTGTTAATTCTCCTTTCTATTTTTAATTTGGTCTACATCTACAAAAATAAGTCAACAATAATTTTATTTCACTAAAAAAGTCTTCTCTATTCTTCTCACTAGTTTACTAGGTCAAGTTAAAATAACACCTCTATACGATGACAGTCACCGAGGCAGTAAACTGATTAAATGCCACCAACTCAAACTGACAGCTATCCAAAATCTCTGACAGCTTGTCAATTTCCATTAAAATTTCCTAATATCCGATATTACCTCCTATGACAGCGAGCCATACACAAGAAAATCGAAAACAGAAAAACCGTCTCCAAAAATACACTTCAATTCAAAAGTCACACGATCATCTTCCATTCCATTCTGAACACGGCGAAATAAGAAATAAAAATAAAAACAACAAAATTGAGAGCACACTCACGCAGAAACATTTTTGAAATATAGAACCAACCATACGACCAAAACATAAATGTGTTGAAAAACCACTACTGCTGCCAAAGGTAGCAATGCGAAATTAAAGCCGCATTCTGGTATCTACCAAATTTAGGCAACTTACTCATATTTCGAAAACTTGCGTTCCAAATTAAGAACTTTTCTCTCATTTAAAAAATCAGCTCGTGATCGTGCCGAATGATTCGTCTCGTCTTCGTGTTCGTCGACGAGCGACCGACACGTAACAAGCATGTTCGGACGACACAATGTTTGTCGGATGGAATGTTTATCGGGAAATGGGGGAAAACAAAATCGAGAAAAAAGAAATAGCTACCAAAGCAAGAAGAAAATAAAGTGAAGTCATTTGTCAGACACAAAATGTTCATGATATGAGTGAAGACCCTCTTTCACAGAACAAACAAAACAAAAGTGAGGAGAATTCACACGATAAAACGCGCTGTCATGTTGTTTCGAAAAGAGATTTTACTTCAAAATCTCATTATTTTCCCATCAAACGGGACAGGGTTGCCAGCGTGAAAACTCGAACTGTCAAAAGGAGACTCATAAGTCGATGACTATGCAGAACAACGTATTGCATTTTGCATTCTTCTTTTAAAAAAAAAAATAAGATTTGGATTTGGAATGACTTGGTTACCCTGGTAAATCGAGATATGATACAGTAGCTGTTCCCCGCGACTTCGTCCGCCTCAATTTATTATTATAGCAATTAAGATTAAGTTTTAAAAAATATATATTTTAAAGTATTTCGTAAAGGATATTTAGGTTTTATTTTATTATGGCTGAAGAACATACGGATTTTCTCTGCAACCCGATTTTGACAATGGAACGGAAGCCCTTTAAGATGAATAATTTTCTTTCCTTTTGCAACATTTTCCACTGATTCTTCGCTCCTATTGATAGTAGCGTAATTTTAGCTTAATTATTTAAATAATTAATAATTTAATTAGCTTAAAACCTTCCTCGACAAATTGACTATCCTACGCAGAAATAATTTTTCAATACGATCACGCAGTTCCTGAGATCAGGGTGTTGAAACAAACAAACTCTTCAGCTTTATATATTAGTATAGATTAGTATAGATATAGATATAGATAAACATATGTTCATATGTTAATTATATGTACTGAATATTATTTATCATAATATGTATTTTAAATACAGATTAAAATTAATAAGTAAGGAGTGGACACATTTTGATTAAAATGTTTTGTTTTTTAATTACAATACTGGAAAATGATGGTCATGACTCATAATACTCGTACTCAAAAACAAAATCCACGATTCGTTTGAAAACAAAAATCTATCCCATGCAATGCGTGCCTTCTTTTCTCTTTTTAATACGATATCCCGCTGGCTGATTAGTGAAAGAAAAACAAAGTGCTTGGTGACGTTCGACTGCGAGATGAACAACTGGTCAAACAATTAAGGTAATGGAGCATGAATACCTTGGGTCAATAGTAGCAAACTTCGACCTCTTAAGCGCAAAGCAAGTCGCAAGGAGAATTGATGGCCCCGTATGTAAGGAAGGACGATTCCGCTATCTACCTCGAATTCAGATGTGTCGTGAAAAAAATAAACTAGGTAGATTCCGTCGGGCAGGTCACCTAGCTTGCATGAAAGCAGTGGAACCACCTCGGAAAGTTCTATGTAGTACATTTTATGGTAGGGACAGCGTGGTAGACCATCCTTACTTGGAGGGACGGCGCACTATGGGACCAAATGAGCTTGAGCGTCTCAAAAATCTGTAACTTTTTTGTTTCTTCATCAAAATAAATGAAATTTGGAACATACAATCTTGAATATATATGTAATATAAATTTTCATGAATTTTTAAAATCCACTAATATTATGGGTATAAAAAAAATATTTAAAATTTCAAAATAAAATTTGTATGTACAAATCTTGTGGATAAAAGGATATAAATGCATAAAATCACCTCTGATATATTATTGAAGTATATTTTATAGACATTGAGTTTTAACAAAAATAAAAGAAGATGTGATCGTCTTAAACATTAAACAACAAGTGATCTTTATTGATTATCGATCTTAAAATTAGGTACAGTCATATCTTGAAGCGTTGTAGTTGCATGCTGGATTGTAATTATAACGATTAGAGATCATACGACTTTACAGAAAAGAGATTATAAAAGATTATAACGTTCGACAGAGATTTTTAATAAATATGTATATTATGTAGGTATATATGAATTATAATACTTACGATATAAAACTACACTGTGGTTGCTTTAAGTAAAGCTTACATAATATTATCGAATGCCTACAATTCGGCCATACCTGACATAAAATCGACTCGATTTTTTTTGATTTGGTATTTTTAACAACAGAAAAGGACTATTTAAATAATTTTACCAACAGGATAAAGCAAAAATTATCAACCGATTATAAGATCGAGATTATTTATTCAACAGTTTTTAAATATTGACATTTCATTCAATTGTCCACCACGTACGGTTTCATGTTTTGGGGAGCACATATTCCATCATAACGAATGCGAGAAATTTGTAGGTTTTCGGGATCCGTAATACGATATCTATCGTTAGGTAAGACTTCGGCCACTATATAAGGACCCTTATATTTAGGCAAAAGTTTTTTGTTGACCCCAGCGGTTGTTACTATGTTTTTTATAACTACGTAATCGCCTACCTTATAGCTGTATGGTTTTTTGTGGTTTTTGTCGAAATGTATTTTGTTTACTTCTTGGCTTCGTTTTATTTTCTCATGGGCGTTTTCTCTTACTTCGGTTAAGTTCACAGGTTGTCTTTCAAGAACTTGACATTCTATATAATCTCGGATCTTATCGTAATCCTCTCCTCTTTGAGGAATACCGAAAAGCAAAATACTTGGACATGTGCCTGTGCTTCTGTTTACTGTATTATTTATTGAAAACTCAACTTTTTGCAAATGTTTTGACCATTCACCCGTATCGATTTCTGTTTCTTTAGACAACATGGAAGTCAAAACTCTGTTGACTCTCTCCACTTGTCCATTTGACTGTGGAGAATGAGTCGCGACCTTGATGTGGATAATATCAAAATTTTTGCAAAACGAAGAAAATTCTACAGAAGTGAAGCAAGATCCTCTGTCTGAAATGATTCTTGTCGGTCGGCTGTAAATTACAAAATAGTTTTGTAGACATTGGATTACTTCCTTGGAGTTTGTAGTCTTCACCGGGTAAAGTTTTGTAAACTTTGTAAACCCATCGACTATGAGGAAGATATGTTTTTTTAGGTTTCTTGTGCCAGATGGAAGTGGGCCATAATGATCTACATGCAACGTTTGAAAAGGCTTGTTGCCTTTGGGAATAGAATGTAATTCGCCTTCAGTTTTTCCAGAGGGCACCGAGAAATAGATGCATTTTAAACATGACTGTATATACTTTTTTATTTTGTCCTTCATTGACGGAAACCAATATGTTCTTTTTAAATGTTCAAACACCTTATCTGCACCTACGTGGCAAAGAGCTTCGTGGTGAGTTTGAATAATCTTATTTTCCATTTTTCTTGGAACATAAAATGCAACATGGTTCTTACATTTTCTATATACAAGACCGTTTATGAGCTCAAAAAGGGGATGTTGACATTTTTCTAATGATTTACCAATGTTTTTAATTTCACTATCTTCGTTTTGTGCACAGGCTAATGCATTTTCTAAGGAATCAGGTTGAATGAGGAGTATATTATGACATCTACTCAAAGCGTCAACATGGTTCATTCTATCCGAGTCACGATGCTCAACAACGTAATCATACTCCTGGAGCTCTAAGGCCCATCTGGATATCCTAGGATTTATCATTTTTTTGCTTAGAGTAAGTGACAACGATTTACAATCAGTTATTATTTTGAAACTAAGCCCGATCAAATATGTGCGGAATCTTCTCAAGGCATAAATTATGGCTAAAGTTTCAAGTTCAAAAGAATGATACCTGGATTCCGCAGATGTTGATCTTTTTGAAAAAAAGAAAATTGGGTGAAATTTTCCATCCTGCTGCCTTTGCATCAAAACGGCGCCAAACCCTAAGGCACTAGCGTCGCAATGCAGCTCTGTTTTTGCATGTGGAGAGTAAATACACAGTACTGGTGCTTCCAGCAATTTAACTTTTAACATTTCAAATGTATCAACCTCCTTTTGACCGAATCGAAACTGAACATTTTCTTTTAAAAGGTCATAAAGTGTTTTTGAAATTATGGAAAAATTTTGAATGAATTTTCTAAAATAGGAACATAACCCTAAGAACGAGTGAAGCTCTTTAACGTTTTTCGGGGTGGGAAAATTTTGAACTGCAATTAAGCCGCTCGAATTAGGCTTAATACCACTTGCATTTATCTCATAACCGAGATAAGTAATGGTTTCCATCATAAAGAGACATTTTTCATACCTAAGCTTTAAATTGTTTTCGGTAATAAGTTTTGCAACATCTTCAAGTATCGCAAAATGTTCTTCTTTTGTTTCCGTGGCTACGAGTAAATCATCAATGTAAACTAGTATTTTGCCTTCAGAGATTAAGTTTTTAAAAATCGAGTTAATATACCGCTGAAAAGTGGCAGGGGCGTTTTTTAAACCAAAAGGCATGTATAAATATTCAAATTGCCCCAGAGGGGTAACAAATGAGGTTAATTTAACGGATTCGTCAGCCATTTTCACGTGGTGAAAACCATTTTTTAAATCTAGCAATGAGAAATACCTTTTGTTTTTAAGTCTATCTAAATGATCTTCTATTAAAGGCAGAGGGTAATTATCCTTTTGCGTCATACGATTTAATTGCCTATAATCAATGCATAGTCGAAAAGTTAAATTTTTCTTTCTCGTCAAAACGATTGGCGACGCAAAAGGAGAGTTACTTTCCCGTATTATATTACTTTTCAAAAGATCATCTAGAATTTTTCTGAGCTCAATTGTATAGGTGTAAGGTAACCGACGTGGTGCACAATTAAAAACTGAATTTTCGTTTGAAAGTTTAATTTTCATTTCATAGGGAACATTTGTTTTAACCATTCGTTCATTAAAGTTAATTTGCTTCATTATGTTGGAAACTCGTTGTTTTTCCTTAAACGATAAGTTATTATTTATTGTTAAATTAAAATCATTCTGATCATGACACATGTCTATGTTTAAAATATCTTTTAAGAAATCATTCTCGTTGTTAGAAACACCATCACATTGTTTTTTATTAATTTTTTCTTGATTAACATTTTCATTACTCATAATATCGTATTTTAAAAAATCATTTGACTGGTTTTCTAGATTTAAAGATTTTGTTTTGTTTCTTGCAGTGTTTTTAAAATCATGATCACATTTTGAGTTAAAACAACATAACTTAATTCTACTTTCCTTCAAAAAATCTCTCCCGAGAACGACAGGATACTTCATAGTGTTATTCCTAACTACATGCAACATACAACTTACAGAACTATCACTTACATAAATAAAACATTCAGCCCTTCCGAGAATCGTCAATTTTGCTTCATTTATTCCAAAGTATTGAACATTAGTATTATTTAATGGCAGGATCACAAAAGATGGTAAGTATTGCTCCTGAATAAAGCTTATCGGGCTGCCCGTGTCTACCAAAGTATTCGCTTGAAATTCGAAAAAAGCATTAGTTGGATTGTTTAAAAAAGTATACTTAACGTGAACTGTAAAATCGTCGCTTAAGGTTTTAGTAATTACTTCTTCATCAATAACACTTTCGGTCTCTTCTACTAAATGAATGGCTGAATTTGCGGATGGATCGTTGGAAGTTACTTTGAAAGAGTTGCAAGCCGGTGCCAAATGACCATGTCGACCACATTTAAAACAGCTTCCTTTTTCACGTTTTGGTTTGGGGCAGTTGGTGGCAATGTGTCCTGGCTCATTGCAATTGAAACACTTATCCCGGGAAAATCGCTTGATGGTGCTCGTTGATGAGGATGGTTGTGGTGAAGAAGTTGTTGAAGTGGAGTTATCGGGCGTATAGAATTTCATTTTTTGATATTTTTTCAGCATCTGTTTTAATTCGTCCAAAGTTCTTGCTGTAAGGAGGAGTTGCTTGTTGCAAAAAGCATCTGGAATTCCTTTTATTATATAGTAAATGAGATCCTCGTCTTCGACTTCAGCGTGGAACGCAATTTCCTGCATTGCCAAGGTATATTGATGGATGGTTTCATCTCTTCTTTTTTTTCGGTTCCTGAGTGCATCGTGCACATCGGCGGATGTGACAGCTCGGTGAAATTCTTGAAGCAGGCTAGACTTAAGTGTTTGCCAAGTTGTGCAACGGGAAGAACGAAGAAACATTTTTGCGGTTCCTTTCAGACATCGTCTCGCAAAGATAAATGCTTGTTGGTCATCCCATTTATGCAAAGCCTTAGCCTCTTCGAAAGTTCTTACCCACTGTTTTACTGAAAAATTGTCGTCTCCAGAGAATTGAGGCACATAGTCTTCAATGTCCTTATATGATATAGAACATGTAGTAGTAGCATTGTCGTTTATATTGCAGAGAGCGGCAAGTTGCTCCTTTAGTCGAGATATTTCTTGTTGTTTCCGAATTTTCTCCTTAAGTGTCCTAATTTCTAGCTGAAGGTTATCTTCTCTTTCGTCGTCGCTTGATTCTTCATCATTTTGGCCATCTGGGAAGTGGTGTTCCATTTCTTCATCACTCATCAACTCCAAGTATTCCAGGAGCCTAACTTTCAACGTGGCCTTCACACCGTCGGTGACGAGGCCAAATGTACTTAATTTTTCTTTAAGAGAAGCTACTGTTGCTTCCTGAATAAATTGCTCAGCCCGCACTCTCGACATAATAAAATATTTCTTTAAAAATTATTAAGAACGACCGATCGTTGCGTAAAACGTAAAAATTTTAATTATATTGTAATAGACTGTACAAACAAAACTTGCGTATTCGATCTCACTTCTGATTTATAGACATTGAGTTTTAACAAAAATAAAAGAAGATGTGATCGTCTTAAACATTAAACAACAAGTGATCTTTATTGATTATCGATCTTAAAATTAGGTACAGTCATATCTTGAAGCGTTGTAGTTGCATGCTGGATTGTAATTATAACGATTAGAGATCATACGACTTTACAGAAAAGAGATTATAAAAGATTATAACGTTCGACAGAGATTTTTAATAAATATGTATATTATGTAGGTATATATGAATTATAATACTTACGATATAAAACTACACTGTGGTTGCTTTAAGTAAAGCTTACATAATATTATCGAATGCCTACAATTTAACATAAGAAAAATTCGAAATTTTAATATGGCAGGGTTGCAATACTCACTTTTTGCTTTTCTTAAAAATTGAAAGAAATTATATTCATAAAATATATATTTTTCCAACTTTTAATCAAAGAATGTTTTTGAAAGTACGTTATAATAAGATAATTTTTGTACTTGAAGAGTTTATTAAACTTATAATTTTTTTTTTTGCGAACCAAAAATTTTTGACTGTAAAAATATAATACGCGAATAAAGCACAAATATAACCAAAACATCAAAATAATTAATGCATGAAATTTTATGATTGGAATCCACACAGAAGATTATCTTATGCAACAAAGCAAAAGTGTTCCAAAATCCCCAAGTTGGCTTTTTGTAAAATCACAGTTTAAGGGGGGAGATTAGGAGGTGTTGCATGTAAGAAAACTGACTTATTCGTCTTGGTACATTCAAAACGTATGATACATGATTTTAGAGTAGAATTTAATGCTTAATCCATTAAAACCGAAACCAACAAAATTGAACTACAATTTAAAAAGTTATGGTTCTTTTTATGTAAATTAATAGGGTTTCAAAGTGAAAATAAAAAATGGGATAGGTGACTATAAAACAGGTGATAGAATTTTATAACGGATTTATTTAGAACAGTTTTAAATAAGAATTTTTTACTACGGGAGAGGGGGTCTATCTCTACCTATTTGGACGGGAGGGGCGATTAAAAAAAATACTTTTAATACAAAAAAAAAAAATTATTAAAAAATAACGGTAATACTTACAATCGAGTACCATACATATATTTAAAGCCAAAATTGTGTTCTTTCGGCCTATATTTAAATCAAGTTACAGAAATGCGTAGTTTTCGAAAAAACTAGTTATAAAGTTAAAATGTAAACAAAAATCAGGTTAAAAAAAAGTTCAAAATTTATTTTTTTCAAATGTTTGGATTATTTGCTAATTTAAAATTTATGATTCGATGCTCCCAATCATTCTTAACAATAAAAAAAGCTTATTATTAACTGTTCTTTACAAAACCGTTATTATATCTTGTCGCTTAAGTTATCGTATACTTGTCAAAAAATGCTCTTTTTACACAATTTTGCTCATCAATCAAAAAAGCGGACGTATGCGGAAAATTTAATTTTTGATTCTTAATTTGCACTAAAAAAGCAATAGAAAAAAACCTTTAACTCAGTGGAGCCAAGTGGAGCTCACAAAGAAAACTCAAATTGAAAAAATTCAAAGCGTAAAAAAACCCTTTTTCTTTTGTTTTCTTTAAATTAAATTTTTAATTGACATTTAAAAAAAATGGCTGTGTTGTAAAGAGAAAAAAACTAACTTTTCAAAAATATATAACATCATTGTACTTTATCCACAAATTTATGAAATATGTGACTTCAATCTTCTCATTGCTCAAATTACAGAAAAAGAAAAAAAAATTGGCTATGTTCAGGAACCAATTTAGGTGTCAGAAACAACAAAATTGAAAAAAAAATTACTGTTTCAAAAAGATGAGTTTTTCTAGTTTCAGACCCCATCATTAGATTTTTCATATTATGAAATCATTAGATTTTTCATATTATGAAATTTTTAAAACCATTTTTGAGACGCTCAAGCTCATTTGGTCCCATAGTGCGGCGGCGGCGCAGACCAAACCGTCCGAATCCTTTGCGCAACTGAATAGCGATGGCATGGCGTCCGTCACGATCGGGATAAATGAGAGACTCCTTTGGTTATTGGTTATGAATTATTATAGGAGAATGGTCATTATTGGTCTTTGGTCATAAATGGTCATTGGTCATTATTAGTCTTTGGTCATAAATGGTGTTTGGTCATAAATGGTCATTGGTCAATATCGGTCATTGGTCATTATAGGCTATTGGTCATTGGCCTGTACAGGTCATTGGTGAAAGGTCAAAGGTCAAAGGTCAGAGGTCAAAGGTCAAAGGTCAAAGGTCAAAGGTCAAAGGTACAATGACCAATGACCTATATTGACCAGTGTCCTATATTAACCAAAGACCATTTATGACCAAAGACCAATAATGACCAATGATCTATAATGACCAATGACCTATATTGACCAATGACCATTTATGACCAAACACCATTCATGATCAAAGACCAGTTTTGACCAAGACCAATAATGACCAGTGACCTATATTTCGCCTATTGGTCGTAGGGTAATTTTGTGTAGCTTAAAGTCTTCCTCGATAAATAAACCATCCAACACAAAAAGAATTTTTCAATTCTAACCAGTAGTTCCTCAGATTAGCGCGTTCAAACAAACAAACTCTTCAGCTTTATATATTAGTATAGATATAACATATTTTATAGTTTTTCTGAAAAAAATTTTGAAATTTTGAAAAGTCGATTAATTGGAAGGGATTTTTTAAGCTTTGGTAATTTTTTTTTATTATGTATTAACTTTTTACAATATTCTTTTTACAATATTTTGTTTTTCAAGTTTTTGTATTAATTCCATCTGGCAACCCCACCTAACAATCTATGAATCAACGCACCAAGAAGTAGCTAATTGATTTAATGAAATGCGTCATCGTTTATGAACAACAAAAAAAAAAGGAAAAAATAACAAAGAAGAAAAACAAATTGGAAAAACAAGTTGTGTCTTGTGCATGTTAACTTCAACAAGTGGCCAAAACCGAATCTCTTTTTCTTGTAGTGGTAGTTATTTTTGGCCAATCGAGGAAGAAATGTCGGTGTGTTATTTTCGTATTTTTTTTTTCTCAACTATTTATTTTTTTTTATTTATTTATTTCAGTTTCGTGGGTATAAGGGTATTTTTGTATTTTATAAAAAAAAATAATAAAAACATTTTTATTTAGATTTTTTTAACTTAAATTCTTTATTTGTTCTTTTCATAGAATATAATTTTTTTAATTTAAAAAATTTGTTTTAACTTTGCGCTCTAATTAATATCTATGGCGTATTTAAATACCCCCCCGCAGGGTTTCTAGAATTCCTGAAACGGCATAATTGTTTCATTGTTAGAATACAAATTTAATCAAAATCGCAAGAGCTGTTTTGTATAAAATTTAAAAAGTCATTGTTTGATAGAATCCATTCCAGATTACCTATTTCCAGCATCAGGTTTTTGCACAAAAAAAACTCAGAACACCGTCAGAATATGTCAATAGCCTGCACAGATAGAAACGTTGTTATTTTCATATATAAAAGAAGTGGCCCTAAATGACAACCATGAGGAACCCCTTTCTCTGACTGGCAATAAAAAGTCATACGAAGGAGCTTCTGAATTAAAAATGTTAAATCCTATTGTTATATTATATATATAATATATGTCTTAATGTACTTAAATTTCAGCTTTTGTCTATAGGTCTTAGGTATAGCTGATCCATTATGCATTTCATCAGCAGTTCTATAAAAAGTGGATTTCAGTTTTCCATAACAAAAGAAAGCTTGGCTTGATTTGTTTTTCAAGTTCATTTTGCTTCAATATTCTTTCACAGTTTATTTTCATCTCGGAAGGCACTTAAACTCATTGTAGGGCATACAATTGATACAGCTAATAACACGGTAGTCACGCCCCCAAATGTTTTGAGTGTATTTATCACTATCAATACAAAAGCTTCCCCCTCATAATCTCTTCCATCCAGAATCATTCATTAATTTGAAACCTTATTTAAGGTTTTTTTATTGATATCTAATAAATTCAATAAATTGATAAAAATAGTATGTATACGCCTCCATACCCCCATCAAACAAAATCATCAAAATAATTGTGACAAAATGTATTTCACTGACTTTTTATTTGATTTAAAGTGGCAACTTCTAAAAATGTGTTTTCCTATCTACAACACCGTTAAATGTTATATTTATAAATATTTTGCCATAAACGCGTTGTTCTTGCCATATTTGGTATAAACATTCAGCCAAAAGGATCGCCTTTTCTTCTCACCCATAATGCAAATGAAACTCTAGGCGATTGTTCGGCATTTTGTTCTCGATCACGACGAAATTCTCTTTCAGCACAAAAATAACTTTTCAAAAACAAAAAAAAAATAAAAGAAGAAACTGGCGCACAAGTCTTGCATTTTTTTTTTTTTTTTTGGTTTTTCAAAAACAAAAAAACAACACTGATAAGATTGTCGGGTATCCAGCCAACCCAACCGTACAAGCGGCGGCGGAGCGGAGTGGCGGCCTCACAAATGCGTTAGGCGGCATGCTTATTTCAATTTTCAAACTTTTATGTCGTCATCAGTGATCGGTGATCTGGCTAAACACTTTCTTACTTTTCATTCTATTCCTGTAGCTCTTTCTCGTTCCCTCCCTGCACACGTAATAATTGAATATGATATTTTAGAGGGTCTAGAAATAAACCTAAAAAGATCACAAAGCCTTCTGTGTATTTACGGCCCCGTGTATGCTCAAAAAAAAAATACTAGAAACCCAAAATCATCTCCGATTGGACATCGGATGCTTTGCTAGCCAGAGATCACCACCGTGGTTTTTGGGTGTAAATAGAATGTTAGAAACGCTTCGCTCACACTTTTCGAAAATACGCTCCCTATTGTAGTGTGTATTTTTTTTTTTTTTGTATCTTTTGAGCTTTTGCCTTTTGGACGTTGCAAACGATACGACCGAAGACGACGAAGGACGGTTCTGTAGAAAGTACAACCTGACGAGACACTATAACAGATGAGAAAGAAGAGTGAAGACATACTCGACGGGACGGAGCCGTCATTAAAAGACGACGTCCATCTAAGGTGGATATATTTTCGGAACGGTCTTAGTTGCGTTTTGGATGTCAACGCGTACGGGCGGAAATTTAAAAAAAAAAAGAAAATCATCAACGGACGTTGTCGGTTTCAAAAAAAAAAAAAATTGGACTTTGATATTAAGGAAGATCACACCTTTAAATACCTGCATGAATAAAATCTCAAAATACTCAAGAAGTGTTTACAAACAACGGTCACGTGTCGTGCATTTCAAAAATCAAACTCAGTGGTTTTTAAAAACAATAAATGAAAAAAATATATATGCTAAAATATTATAAAAAATAAATTAATTAACTTAAAAATAAAAAGAAATTTAAAACTTTAACGAAGAATTTCGGTTTGGTCAGTTTTAATTTTACCGAAAAAGGAAACATCCGCACACAACAAACAACACTCATACGACTTTATCACGGCAACAGCAAGACCAAAAAAATTAAAAAAAAAGAAAAAACAAACCGGGAATCGAATTTCAAAAGAGAGGAAGTTCCCTTATTTTCGTAATTTACAGTAACATTCAGCTTCCGGTAATTCAAAAAAAAAATATAAAATGGATACAAGTTTTCTTTCGTGAAGTGTTTGTTTTGTTTTAAATATATTTTATAGTCAATTGCATTTAATTATAATGTTACCGGAGTTTTTATTTAACGGTAATTATGCAAAATTTACTTTATCACCATTTTTTTTTAAGATTTAAGAGAGGATTTATTTTGAAAGAGATAAGAGATCAATAAAATTTCTCTTTGATAAAATAGAAGATCAATATATGATTTCTCTTAAAAAAAAATTAATGTTTTACTGAAAATTTTTGTTTTTATTTCTTTTTTATTCATTTTTGTGATTCAATCCGATTTGCATGTAAGGTGTCATGTAACGTTTATATGAAGTTGAACAACCAACACACTATTTGAAATTATGTTGTGCGATTTATTTTTGAACAATTAAAGTGAAATATTGTTTGCTTTTATGGGGAAAATAATATTAATTTATTTGAATTAATTCGTCATTAGAAAAATGAAATTAATTGCAAGAATTTTCCCATCGTGTAGATTAATCTCGATAATTTTTTAACAACAATTTTTTGTTATCCTCAAATATCGTTTTTCCTTCAAAATTTTTGTATTTTATTTTCCTTTTGTATAAAGCAAATTGTTGAAAGATTCCTTTTAGCCAGATCCATATTGCCAAGTTCATATTGTGGATATTTTTGTCCAAGTAAATTGTCCACATATTAACGCACTTTACTAATATTGTTTTAAAGACCTTGATTTCTTCTCTTTCGAATATTAATTTCAAAAAAAACTAAATAATGACTGTCTTGAAAGAATAAACATTAATTGTATGTATTTTTTTATTTATTTCAGTGGGCAATAGCATGCAGGATATATCGCGTGACGAAATCAATCTCCTAACCGGAGCCGGATCTACATGCGATAAGGATATGTGCTCATCAGTGATACGATCGACAGTCATATCACCATTGCCATTAAAATCACCCAACATCCAGGCTGTCCCAGAAGTTGCCTTGGTGCATACCATTAAATTGGAAGAGGATAGCAGTGATTTGTATCAAACACCTTGGCATCACATTAGCAATCAACCCCTTGAAATGGGTTCGAGTAAATTGCTTCTGCAGGGATCCGATGATCCATTGATATCTAGAGGTGCAAATACCGTTGATGATGATCATACGTCTGATTTCAATTCAATAATCTCCCCAGTTCCAGTGAAGACTATGAGTTCTTCGAAGAGCCAATTGAAGGCTAAACTCCAGAGTGCCGCTAAAAGACAATCTGCACCGAAGACCAAACAGAAGGGTGCTATTAAATTGAGGTTTCACCATCAAGCCCTACCCGCAGAATACTTAAGCCACTATGAAGCAACTCAGGGTCAACATATACCCAAAATACCACAACCTGCGAAAGACCTTCCCCCGAAGATTATAGCAGAGAAGTCACCGACCAAGAGCTCACATGAAAACGTTCGCAATTGGTTGCAAAAGATTGCTGAAATGCAACGCCAAACCACCACCAAAGAGGTCAAAGAGGATTCTGGTGGTGAAGAAATTACCAACTTTGAGCCACCTCTCCCGGAGGTAGATGTGAATGCGAATATTCAAAAACCACCAAAAAGAGTTGTGAACTATTCTGACCTGCCTTATATGGGTGAAATGACCCTAGACAATTCAAAGCCACGTCGCGGACGTAAGCCCAAGAAAGCCGATATTTGCCATTTAATATATAAGAACTACGGTACCATTCTTCCAGGAACTCCAAGGGCTGCCATTGATGGGAAACTAATGAACGAGAGCAATGCAGCGATCAAGATCGACGAACCATTGAATCTGTGCCTGCGAGACCATGCTGATTCATTTTCTGCATCTAGCAATGACGAGGAAGAGTCTGAAACGAAAACAAACTCAAACTGCCCGACGCCAATTGCAACGACATTGGATTCAGTTACAGATTCTCTGCTGGCTGCAAATTTAAAAATGTCACTACCAACTGTTGGGCCAAAAGAACTTTCAATTTCAACAACAGTAGATCAACCTCCCTGGACGAATCCACCTCGTAATAAAAATATTCTGCTACACCCGATGAGTCTGTACTACCAAAAACTTATCGAGTCAGGAAGCTTTGCCGGGGGAAATCTAGAAACTATCAATTGCAACAACCAGCTTTCCCTAAAGATCCCAATACGGAATACAAATCTTTTGCCCCTTCCAAAGATCGAGAGACCATCTTCAACTACGGAATACCCTGAACAACTTCCAACACCAAGTTCGGTGAAGTCAGAAAACTCAACTACCACTTCGGTCAGCCAGGCTACAAACCACCCGCCCCAAAAACGAAAACGCTCTGCAATATTCATACCTCCCATACCGGCCGAGAATAACTCGAATCCTGCGACAGAAGTCAGCATTTGCAAATTTAAGTTCACCGGCGGGGCCAATCCTTCTCTGCAGGAGAAAAAAATGCTCTCAGTGGACTCTGATGGAAATTACCGCTACTACAGTGGAACCGGAGATAAATCAATGCGGAGCTATGAATTCTTCCCACGAGAAAGCCTTCAACAGTCTGGAGCTGTTCCTGGTATGAACTGTGCTGGAGTTTTTCTAAATGCCACCGGAGAAAAGATAGCCATAGATGTTCCTCCACCCTCGGCTGGTCTGAGTAATGAGCTACTTCAGATTCCAGACTCTCCCACTAGCAGTATACTCCTACCTTCGGTGTCAGTTGCAACTTCAACCAGATCATCTCCGTCTCCATTTCATTCGCCTGGTCATTTAAAAAATTCAGACAACAATAATTCTCATCCTCATCATCAATTGACAAATAGCACCAGCAAAAAGAAGAAATCCCGAAGGGCTGTCCAACGGGAGAAACTAGAAAAGACATTCAAAGAAAAAGGCTTCCTAATACAAACTCAACAACTAGAATCAGCCGAGGGTGCGACGTATTGTAAATTTAGGCAACTTAAGAAATTTACACGTTACCTGTTTCGCAACTGGAAGGATTATCTTCCACCGGGAGAACTACAACACCCAAATGCAGCAGCAGTGGCTGCGGCTGCAGCTGCAGCAGCAATTAATAACCACCATCAACACACACCTCCACCACCACCACCCGCATCATCAGTTATTGGCAGCATCTTAGCCGAAAGCTATACGAACCATCAGCGGAGCAAGGACACTCATGAACTGCACGGTATTCAGAATATGTAACCATGTGCAGTTGGGTTGAATCGTATTCACCTGTGAAAATGAATACCAAATCCGAAATCGGATTAACAGTTCCTATGAATACGAGTAGTTCCGCCGGATCAGCACTTGGTTTTTAAAATCAGATTATCAAAATATTCAACAACCTTATCTATAAAATTACCAAGAAGCCATCAACAGGAACTTAACACGTTCACACAGAAATAAGCAACTAACTAACGATTAAGACACAAGACTAACTATTTAATATTTAAAAAAAAAAAAGTAATGAACATCGACTGATTTTCAAATAACACAAAACAATACAATTAAAACTGCCAAAGATACTATAAGATTTCTTCTATCTATTTTTTGTAAATATACATATTTATATTTATGGTATATTACATATTATAATATAATTGTTTAATGTTTATTCTTCCACAATGTACTTACACTTTGACTAAATGACAAACAACTGAAGATAAAAATAAAACTCATCTAGTCTATGGTTAAAAACATACCATGAAAATTTGTCAACAAAAAAATCATATTTTTTATTGTTAAATTATATTTTCAGACACAAACAGTAATAAATTATGAAAAAAATGTTATAACGTTTATAATATAAGTCGTAAATATATTTTTTGCATTTTTTTAAAGTCTCGTTTACGATCCCCGAAGATGTTTTTGTTTATAATTTATAATAAATTTAAAATACTTAATTTATAAGATAATTAGGGAAATTATGTTTGACTTTTTTTTAGATTTTTTTTTCATTAATGCCGTGCTGCTAGTTTGTTTTAATTATAAGATTGTTAATTTTGTTTTTTGTTTTACTCTTCTTCTCTATATTTTCATAAGATATTATTTTTAAAATCTAATACTGCTTTTTTATTGTAAACTTAATTAAATAATTGTTGTTATCAAATATTATTGATTATTTATATTTCATTAATTCAAAATGAAAAACAATTCATATAATAATATTTTAATAAAATAAATATATTTTTATACATACAAAAGTAACGAATTGTGTTGATTTATAATGTTTGGAATTTTTATTTTTTATTTCATTTGATTATACAAATATTATTTCAAAAGTAAGTATCTTAATAACCAAATGGTTTTTTTTTTATAAAGGTATAGGGTCTCCTGATTCAGTTCTTTTAGGGAATTATTTATTTTTGTTTTCAAATTGGAATACTGAAGGACTACCGATACACTGTTTCAAAGGCCAACTGTGGGTGGAAGAAAAATAAATCATCCAGCTAGAAAGAACTCTAAAAAAAACTTCACTCATTATTAGATTTAAGGATGACTATTAAAAATCTATTGACTTCCTAACAAACTAGGATTTTGTTGGAACAGTAAATCTGGGATTTGGTGGTTATCAATTCATAAAATCTTATCGTGATACTAGTCCAATTAAAGTTCGGCATACTCGTACATTTAAAAAGTAAACATCTTTAAAAATGTACATTTGTCTTGGGCTTGTTAACAAATTGAAGTGATCAATAAAGATAACACAAAATTGAGCAACAATAAATGTACAAGAATAGTAAAGTAAAGCTATCCTGGTTATAGTTTAGATACTATTGAAATCCGAGTATAACTGACACATACATTTTGAGACTTTATGGACAGAGAATATTGGTCGATATTATAAGTGAATGAAAAAATCCTTGAGAGTTTCTTGTTGTGGCTTTAAATAATGGTTTTTATACTTCTTACTATGTTGATGTCATGAATCGGAAAGCTTTCATTACACCTTTTCGAATGAAGCAATTGATTAAAAGTGAAGCTTTATAAGACTGAAATTTCAAATTATCTCTATAAGCACCATCTACATATTATAAATGTTAGTATGGTAATTTATGTAAAATATCTTTTTATAACTTTAGCACTCTGACCTTAAAATATAATGACCATTTATAACACATACAAGGCGTTTAAACATTTTGATTCAAAAATAAGGCAATATTAGTAATTAAGGTTGAGAAAACAAAAATAGGAATAAATTACATAAATGTATTTATTTCTATAGTCTTTTATCAATTCCATAAATTTTATTTTCCTGTATATACTTTCTTTTATTTTGTTTACCTTTTACTTTTTTTTAATTGAACAAACATTTAAATTTGGTTCTAGTGAAAAAACTTACATATTTACGAAAAATATTTCTTAGTTCGAAATTTAATTTCTGTTAAGACTTTTTATATATATTTTTCTTTTGTTAAATTTTAAATTTATTAAAAATTGCTTCTTTTGGTCGATAATTGAATTATTTCAGTTTACTTTTATTGTTCTTAATCTATTTACCTTTTTTTTATTATAATCGTAATTATTACTACCTATTTTATTAATATTAATAAGTTGCTTCGTGGAAGATTGCTGTTAAAAGTGGTACTTAACTTTTGCAATAACTGAAATTTTCTTGTTAAAAGTAGTCATAATTAAAGGAAATAATAATTCACTTTAATTGCTTTATTATTTATAATTCAAACTTCACTTATGTACTTCTGTTATTGAACAGTAGAAAAATAATCGAATAAACAAAACTGCACCTTAAATTATTATAAATAAACATTCATTAGTCTTTGAATGACACAAACTATTTTTTTTTTTCTTAAGGCATTTATCAAATGCCTAAAACTTTGAAATTAATGGTTCTTGCTTTGAAATGCCAACTGTCCGGTGTAAAATATAAATCAAGTGAATTCTGTTATGCTAACAAACATTATTATTTAAAATAAAATAAATAAGTTAAGTCCAAAAAATTGATTTCTTAAATGCAAATGATTAAATACATTTTCCTGTTCACAGAAAAAGAAAAGCGAGGGTCTATGATTGCATAATGCAGAAAAATGACACAAAAAAATGCAACCGAAAACAAAAAGGAGCCCAAACATAAATTACAACATCTTCCACTTTCAGCATTTTTTGTTTCTTTATATTTTCTCTTCAATTACAATACTCTAGGATCAATTTATTTTATAATAATAATTGTTTTTATTTTTTCTATGATGAAGAATTAACTACATACTATGTTCTATTTTTTTTTTATGTTTACAAATTGAAACAATATAAATACATTTATTTCATATTTCTAGTATACAAAATTGGTATAAACTCGATATAAATATTGTGCGGGTCGTCGTACTGTTAGTATACATGTAAAAAATAATAATAATATTTAAATCGCTTTGCTTGCATGTGTTTAATAAATGCTTTGCTCTATAAAACTGTTATTCTTATATTCTAAACATCAATTTAAAAAAAGGTTAATGTAAAACAAAAACAACACTTTGTTCATAATAATTTCCTTCGGCATAACACTTTTTTTGTTTTTGATTAATTATAATTTTCTTTTATTTCTTAACTATTTAACAATTCAATAATAGAAAATCGTCCAATGGATAAAAGATAAAATGCAAAACTTACCAATCACACTGTGAAATATTGATTTTTTAAAATAAAATAATTAAAAATAATAATTATTAAGTTATTGTTCGCTCTTTTTGCAGTGCTTTTCTTATTTGAAGTAGCTGTGCTTCTTCTTCTCCTGCAGGGAAGACTTTGAAAAATAGGTGACCGAATTAGGTATGTGAATGTGAATTCCTATTCAATCGTACATATAACGTGTTTTTTATTTTTGTTTTAGTCATCTTAGGCTGAATCATTTGATATGTTAATGTTGTCATTGTTTGCGCCATCCAGCTGCCTTTTAACTGGCGTCGTTAGTTCGGTTTGAGTCATGGGGCATACAAAATCTGTCCATTCGATCTCACTGCCCTTCGTACTCTTTCGTCGCTTCAAAGAGAACTGAGACTTTTTTTGAAGCTTAATCTTCGCGGTTATGTTGAGCGGCTGATAGCCAGGTTGCGATTCTGCGTCACGTTTACCCTGAATAGTAGCACGGCCAAGGAGCTCCTTGAAATGCGTGGCCAAATGACGACGCAAGAGCGTCTTACTCGGTGGAATACTCAATAAATCTGCCAACAACTCGGCTGTGAATCTTTGCTCGTAGAGCATGAGCGCCCCATGAACACCAGCGCCCCGCAAATTCGGAGCATATTCCGAAAGATCAGCAACCTTCAGCCATTCCATTACACGATGTGCAGTCCAAAGGGAAACTGGCTCGTTACTATTATCGTCTTCCGACTTAGAACGACGAATAAGACACTCCGGATCCCATTTCATTTCTCGCATGCACTGAATTCCCCGACGCAGCGAGGCAATATGCAGACATGATGTTACATGCAGGTGTGCAAGGTCTTCCATGGTCAAACGATGTAACATGCGACCATCGATTTTTGCCATCAGGAAAGTATCCTTGTATTGTGGAAGACCGATATCATCAAGCCATCGCATAGTCCAAGAGACGTCTAATTGACCGGCTTTTAATGCTAATTCGTCGTCTTCTTTGCCAGTTAGTTCAGAAATGGCTAGAGTGATTTTCTTTCGATGCAATGGGGATTTTAGATTGAGCTCCTTTTCAATATCGATGGGAGAAGTCTCGAAGAAGCGAAGACTGAAATTCGATTTAAGCCATTTTCTAAAAAATAGAAAAAGAAGATGATAAATATCGAATTGTATTTTATTTTATTGTTCAAGATCTAAAGAATACAAAAGCAATGACCACATAGGTACTCTTTCTCGCATCGATAATTCGATGTGAAAATATGTAAATGTAAATACAAAAAGTTTCTTGCATAACTTTGGCCTACCCTAAGATTTAAATCAGTCTCAACTGAAGTACATTCTGATTCCATATATTGTGCTGAAATGTTTACAACGTTATATGCAACAATCTCTATTTTCTACTTTGAAAGCCTAATTATCTACTTTTGTATGTAAAAAATATTTATTTTAAAAGTCATTATCACATTAAAATATGCACATTCAAATTGTTAGTCTGTTTGTCGGTCTGTATGTCTTTGTGCTAACAATGTTCTGAATGTTAATAGAAAGAGAAATCGATGTTATTAGTACATTACATGCATTGAATACTCGTTTCACTTCACAGAGTTTTATGCAATTGATAGAAGTTACTGAAATAGAAGAACCTCATCGAACTTTTTAGTGGGTTTTATGTCATTGATCGGTTGTCGGTTGTAAATCCAACTTTAAGTACCTTTGAATAGCAATGGATGAATTTTCACATTATAAATATTTATCATGTAGAAAATTGATAAAAAAAAACATTTTCAAATCATGACTATTCATTTATTCCGCCGTCTTCGGATGTTTTGTTCATTGAAAGCAAAATATCATGGCGTTATAATGGGATTATAAATATAAATGTTGAAGGCCTCATTGAATACTTTGTTGTTCTAAATCACCCACTCAATAAAAGTTAAACCCTTATCTCAACAGCAAAAATAGAAAAAAAAAAAAAAATAACATAACAACTCACCTACAATCCTCCTCATAGCACCCGAGCCCCATATCACACAACCAATTGCAGATATCATTGCAATTCCAATCGCTGTACGGCTTTGCCGATGACATCATCGACTGTGTCCACTCGATACGGCCAGCGGCAGTTGCCCTTGCACCACCTCGCTTAAATTCACTTTCCTCCGACGACGGAGGCAACTCCAGATTTCCACTATTACTCCTTCGCAACTTGCCAAATATGTTTCTCAGTCCTTTGACCTTGTCCTTCGATTGACTTGGCGATGGTGATGAATTCTGCTGCGACATAAAGCTGCCATACATATCGTTTGCCTCATCAATCATAATCTTATCAGCGTCGGCGAAGGCCACGTTACGTTTACCGCCACTGCTTTGTTGTTGGTTGGCATTATTGTCCATAAGCGGTTTCTGGCTTTTGGTGGCATGCGTTCGCGGTAGACTATGAAATTGGGGATGCACCTGATATCGCTTTGTAGCGGGAGGGGTTTTTGGGGTTCCCTGCAAGGAGTTGCCGGCTTGCTGCAGATTACCCATACTTCCAAACGGTTGCCTCTTAGCTAATCCACTGCCGCCACTGCTCGAACTGCTCGAATTACTCTTCAACTCAACGTTTTCTCTCTCCAAGGCAGCACGATGTAGCTTCAACTCGCTCAAAGCAGTCATAAGCTCGAGCTTTTGCGTTTCCAAAGCAGATTGTGATAGAACCTGTGAATGAAATAAGAGATAATGACTTCATCGGGAGGTAAACAAAAAACCAAACAATAAAACCGTGGGAGACTGTCACTTTAATATGCAAATAACAAGAATTAATATAACTTGAACTATTAGAGCAGAATATGCGAACAAAGAAGAGAGAAGACTCAAAAGAGTTTCCGGTTCAATGGCAAATGGCAATGGCAACGAACTCGACGTAAACACAGACACACAATTGAAGTAAAGTGGAAGACTTACTTGTCGCTGCAGACGTTCCTCAGCTGCACTCAAGTGCTGTGCTTTCTCGACTAATTGACGCTCCAGTTCCAATATCCGATCGCCCTGTTCGGCGACTTTGTCAGTCATTGCCTGGTATTGCACGGCCAGGGCTTCTTTATCGCGTTGCAGTCGTCGTAGGCGCTCATCCGTGTCTTGACGCGGTAGGTGTGTCTCGAGCCAGTCAATTATAACCGCCGATGTTACCGGATCTGGTGAGGGGGCGTTGCAGCCGACTTGTTGCAATGCCAGAGCCAAAGTCTTAGCCGTCGATAGAACGTTCGCAGCCGATATTAAATTCCTTTCGGCGTTTGCTGAACTAACGACATGATTCAGTGTTGTTCCCGAGATAATGCCATCCATCTGTTGCAGAGCTGCCTCTAACATTTTGCTTGCTTCTTCTGCTGCTGCTGCTGAGGCTGATGCCGAGGAATCTGTTGCTTTCCTTGTTCGAGCACTCATTTGGTTCGACTTTTTCGTTGTTTTCGTTTTTTCTTGTTAATTTTAAGATCACTCTGCTTTACATAATATGAATTTGTTGGCAGTAAACGAATTTGTCTATTTTCGCGTTTCGAAAAATACTATTTTTAGGTGGAAAATATTTTTGTATCCCGAATTGAATTAAAAAAATGTAAAAAAAATATTTTGGAAATCAAGAAAAAAGGAAGAGAACTCGAGTGTGAAAACAATTTTTTTTCTTTAAGAAATGTCAAAGATGCAGTTTTATTCATCGGGCCTGTTCACAATGAACTGTTTCTAATGAAATGGGTGTGGAATAGTGAAGCCAAATCTAATATTTTTCAAAAGTACAAACAGTATCAGTTTTAAAAATTAAACATTTTGAGGCACAAACTGATATAAACGATATTTACGGGATATTTGGCCGGTTGGTTTAGTAATTTTTACTCTACGATTTTGGTGGTTTAAGTTTGTTCATATAAATATTGTTTAACAGGACCTTTGAGTATATATGATATGAAATACATACTTATCTATATATGTACAAACATATAAATCAAATGCGGATCCATCATAAGGTCAGCCTAAGAAAAAGATTATTGACAGCCAGTAGCCTGATTTATCTGTCCAACCACTTTGATTAAATATACATAAAACTTTAGGTACTACAAAGCATCTACTATATATATAACATATATACTTGAAATGCAATCCAAATTATCTATTCTAGATATACTAGTGGTAATTCAATAAAACTCACATTAAACGAAGCCAAATATCCATGTACATATTTACACTGTTTAAAAATGGATTTTAATACTGAATGCGTTTATTTTCCAGTTGTTATATTCAATTCAGAACGCTGCCACCAAATGTCAAGAATTCTCTTTTAATTGTGACCCAGCCACCTTCAAATGCAAATCTGACGTTTCTATATCTCTTGTATGTTTACGAATTTCTATTTCTAGTTTTTGCTATTTCTTCTAAGAAAAAATTAACTCTGCATTACATACGCATTAAAATTTTATACCACCCAAGTATAGCAGTTATAGTTATTAAGTCTTATAATAGTAACCGAAAAATTATGTACTAGAAATGAATCGCTTTGAATACACCCAAGCCCGTCTATTTGAAGGTGAATCACTTGTAAGTCAGGATCGTAATGTCAAGCTCTACGATGGCGATGATAAGGTTGGTATTAACCCAAATTAGAATATTCGAAGACTCTAATTACTTCGTTCCTAGACCCAATTCGAAGAGGGTGAAGTTGTTCTCACGACCCATCGACTTTTCTGGGGTCGCCCAGGTGAGATCGCAAAAGCAGCCACGGTTCTCTGTCTGCAGCTGAAGTACGTCCTGTCGCTAGGCGAGGAAACGGCCAGTTCGTTTATTTTCGGTCGAAAAACACGCATAATTGTGCACTTAAAACCACCAGCAAACGACAAGGCTCCCGGTCCAATGGACTTCAGCACAGCTGGGTTCATCAAACTCTCAGGAAAAAATGGTCTCAATAGAGAATTCTCAATGGCGCTGTGGGAAACAACAGAAGCGCGAGTGTGGGAAGTTCGCTGCAACATTCCACCTGGTCCCGGCTCTGACACACCTTCGCCGCGTAACGAAAGCATTCCGAAGATCAAGCTTCGCACCGGAATCGGTGGCATCGAAAAATCCATCGAACAGAAGCACAAACAAACGAACGAGAATATAGCGCTGGCGTTTCAGGATTTGAAAGTCCTAATGGCCATGGCCAAAGACATGGTTGGTATTTCCAAAGAGATCAGTAACAAAATTCGTGAACGAAAAGGTGAAATTTCCGAAGATGAAACGATTCAGTTCAAATCCTACCTCATGAGTCTGGGTATTGACGATCCTGTGACCCGAGATGCATTCAGTAGCAATTCAGCGTACTTCAAGAGTCTCGCCCGGCAGATATGTGAACTTTTATTAGATCCCATCGAGGTGAGTTCCGAGGTCATTTCCTTGCTCAAATCATGCAATTATTTTTCCTCTTAGGAATCTGGTGGAATGATGTCACTAGCTGATGTCTATTGCCGAGTTAATCGAGCCCGTGGTCTGGAACTGCTCTCTCCCGAGGATCTTCTTAACGCTTGCCATTATCTAGACGGACCGATAAAACTTCGGCAATTCCCCAGTGGAGCACAAGTTCTGCAATTGGAATCGCAGGATGACGAAATTGTTGCAAGAGACACAGCTGAAAAAGTAGAAGCTGCCTCATCGATGGCTATCGAAGAATTGTCTAAGGAAATGAATATTTCATTGCTGCTGGCTAAAGAAAAGTTACTGGTGTCCGAAAGAATGGGATTAATATGTCGTGACGAATCGATAGAGGGACTCAGATTTTATCCGAATTTAATTCTACTCAAGCAAGACGAAACCGTTGTAGATTACTAGTAGTGGCGTGTTTGTTGAGTTAATTTTTTGTTTGTCGCAGTTGCATATATTATGTAAACATTATTATGTTTAAAGTATGATACCTATGAAAATATAAGAGCTTTTTAAATTTTAAAATTGTGTTAGTTTTTTTTTTTTTTTTTTTTTTGTTTTGTATTAAGTCTCAATGTTTTTGGGTTGTAGGTGGTTGCTGAATAGATGGATACTAGTTCCCAAAAATAATACTCTTCTTAATTTTTGAAAGTTCAGGAGTACAAAATGTCTCTTCAGTAACTTACATATATATTTCTCTTAATGAGGATTATGAATAGTAACTAGTACCTTTATTTCAATCAAGGGAAGTTTGAATACCAAAGAATTAGAATGTACCATTGAACTTTGGGAGCCGTTATGATGGTCGAAACTTTAACATAAACATAAATAAATGGAGTTAAATTAATTGTTTGAGGCATATTCATGATAACCGAAAAAATTTCTATAGAGAAATACATATATACATATCCCTGGGATATTACCCAGATTCTCCTAAAATCACATAGCAAAATCATATCATAAGTATAATGCTATGGACAGAGAATCTCGAGAGAATTTTTTCCTCCGACATATTTCGGGTATCGTTAAAATTTTTTTAACAAGAAATACAATGCAGCACTGACCAAATTTCTTTTTTCCCAATTCAAATTTATTCATAGAAAAACTTTCGAGTGGCATTCACGTTCCCAGTGTATTTAGGAGGAGGCCATGTTATTTATTGTTTTTCAATTTCATTTATGTATGTACATATGTACATATCTCATGTCTTAAATGAGATCCATATACATATGTATGCATGTAAGTTAAAAAACAAAGTTGTTGAAATTATCGTCCCTTGTAGGGAGAAAGGCGATACAAAATCTATCGAAATAGTTTTAAGCAAGAACATGTGTCTTCAAAAATGGTAAGTGAGTATAGAAATATCATTCTAGAGGTCTGGGTTCAAACCTTTCATGTATTTTTTCACGAGCATACTCTTCTAGGAGGTAATAATATTCTCAAACAAATAAGTGCCCTTTAATTATGGGTCAAATTATGGGTCACTCCATTCTTGTCATTATTTCCCACAAAAGAAGGGTGGAGAGTTGAAAATCACTAGATTATTATTTTTTACTAACTGTTAAAGTTATTCCATAACTAAAGCTTGATTTTTTCAGTACTTGAAACTCACCGTGATCTCTAATTCACATACCACCTAATATTTAAATAAAATAATCCAAATTAATATTTTTTGTAATATATTTTCAGAAATTATTATTCTTTTTATATTTCCATCGTGTAACCTTGTATGTCCATCCATCCTTCATCTTATAATAATTTTTTTTTTGTTTCATTAATTTATTTTCACATTTTTAATTATTTTATATTATAAATTTATCTTATTTAAATAACAAAATATTTCATTGCTCTCCGTTTCTATTTTTTTTTCTGCTCTAATCATTTTAAAAATTAAGTTATATAAACAAAATTATACAAAAAATTAACAAAACAGAATTGAATGTAGCTAGTTTATAAAGAATTAATTTAGAAAATAAGTCTATAAGAGTACCATAAATATATATATTTATATAGAAAGTTTCACACTATAGAGATTTTTATATATATTAGTTTTTTTTTTAATTTTTTGTTCGGTATATTGCCTTCCAAATTCGTTTCAACAAATAAACTTTTTGCAGAAATATATATATAATAATAATAATAATAATATTACATATGACACTGTGTGGATCACATAGATTCACTTAAATGTATAGTCTTTATAATTAATTAATAACTTTATATAATTTATTTTTTATTTGTTCTTTTTTATATTTTTAATATACATATATATGTATATATATGTTTTAATGTAGATCGTCGTAAGTCATTTGCATTATAAAGCGTTTTTTTATTATTATTAAACATTAATTAATACAAATCATAATTTAATAAAAAAAAAAATGAAATTATAAATATTAATATTAGTAATACTTTTTATCAATTATGGTTGTTACTTTCGTCTTGTCTTCTTTTAGCTTATCTCTCTGCGTTTTAAATTTACAATAATATTTTTTTATTTGTTTATATATTTTCTTTAAGTTATTGATAGTACATATTTTTAGTAATTTCATTTTGTCTTCTCACTTTGTTTTGGTGTATTTTTTTAATTTTTTATATTTAATGTTTAATTTAGTTTAATATCATAGTTTTACATAAAATGTACCTAATTATGAATTTTTTCTCAAATAATTTTTACTCATAGCACATTTTTAATTAAAAATATATTTTTAATAATTTAATGCATCGATTGAATGTAAGACTCAGCTTTTTGTTTGTCTTTATTCTTTTTTTTTTTCTTAGTCGAGTTGGATTTGTTTGTTAAATTAAATGTTTCTTAAAATAATAACTATTTTTTTGTTTTTATATTTTGTATAAATTTATGTACAACATTTACAAAATGGTGTTTTATTTGCTTTTCTTATATATTAACAACACGTGTGATGGAGTTTTACGTTTGACGACTTTTGTTTTAACAAATTGAAGATGAGTAGAAATAATGAATTTTATTTTCTTAGCCTACAATAATTAAGTAAATGTTAAATTTTTCGATCTTAAAAATGTTTTACTTTTTTGTTTTGTGGATTTGTTTTGTTTTATTTTTGCTTTGTGTTGCTGGCTTCGATTGTATAGGAAGTTTCTTATCAGTTTTATTTGTTTACTTTATAACTATTTATTGTATTTCAAAATGCATAAAAAGGAATCGAGTTTCGTTTAGAGAATGTTAAATTGGGGAAATAAATAACTATTTTAATTAACTATCGAAAAAAAGATTAATTGTATACTAACTGTTAATTTAGCTTTGTTTCAAAATATAAAAACAAAAAACGAAAACAATAAACGAAACGTTTTTAAAGTCGATAATAAATTGGCATTAAATATAGACAAAAATGTTTAAATATCTCAACGGAAGCTCCAGTGCCAATAACATCGAGATGATATTTTGAATTCGAAAATTTAAATAAAAACAAACGGAATTTTTCTTGATATGAAGCGATTGATCTTTTTTCAAAAACAAGACTGGGTTCGATTAAAGAACCAAATCAAATGGTTGGAAAAATCAAAATTTTAAATCTAAATTGATACAAAATAAGAATACTCGTATGTCTCAACTTTTGATGACACGGATATTGATTTAAAGGCTTTAATTAGTCTCTTTTAAGATTACTGACTATTCACAAGTCGATTTTAGTCGGCTGATCAAAATATTATTGCATATTTGATAAGGCGCACAGCCACAGCATTTACGACGCAGTACAAAAATCGACCCGAAGAAAGCCACATTTTAAGACACAATTGCTTTAATTTAAAGTGAAATTATTTTGCCAGATAATTTCTTGTAGAGGTAGCTTATGTTGTGTGAAACTCTTTATTTACCGAGCCTAATGGCATCAACAACGTGTTAAAAAAAAAACTACATGCACACACCAAGAGGTAAGGCAAATCTATTTTCTATAAATCTATGCAATTAATCATAATACTTGAAAATATTTAAATATCTTAGGAGATCTTTGAGAATGTGTGTTTTCTGTTATTTTCCATTGAAAGTCAATCTAAAGTCCCAAATTGTATCTATCTGATTCAAGTGTATTTCGAAAACTACGAAAAATAGGGCACAAGATTTAACATTCACAAACGGCATCTTAAAAAATAATATCTGTGTTAGGTATTACCCTTAAAGTAAGAGTTTTTCATTGGAATATGCTCTAGAGACGCAAATACATAATTTAGATGCTTCGTGGGTAATGGCTACACAATTTTTGAACTTGATAGAGGCCAAACTTTAAGGGATTCTTTTAAAGGAACTCTGCATACGCACTTCAAGATTCTAAAAATTCTAGTGGCATTTTGCATAATGACATAGGATTCTAATATTCTAATAAAAAGTAACGTTTTTCAATTTATGATGAAAAAGAAGATTCTAATGTTTAACGTTTGACGATGTTACCTTGGAGTATCTTAATAAGCTCAAATTGATTTTTCTTTCATTTATTTTGCTGAGTTATTTAACAAACTTAGTCTTGCATAAACAAATGACTTAACAAAAAAAAAGTTTAAGAGTCAGAATGTTTTTGAACTGCTCAAAAAGAATACCACTTTAGCTGCGGGGATTTAGTTAGTTTTTGATGTCCAAAATTCCATACCATTAAATTAATCCCTGTATATTTTTGTCTTTTTTAAACTACTTAAAGCAAATTAATTTAGAGAATTGTTGTAGCTCTAAGGGCTAGAAATCAGGATTTAGAGTCATGAGATCATTGAAAAGCTTTAAAAATAAAATTTCTTTTGTATTGACATCAAAATGATTCCCACATAGGTAAAACTTTTTTGATTTTAATTTAAGCACTTCCTGCTTAAAACCCCTTCCCTAAAAACGGTTATTTATAGCTTGAATTAAGCTAAATAAGCGGGGTTGTTGCTGCCCCCAGCGAAATAAAATTCATCGGATATATTGACAGTATACAAGAGGTCGACTAAACCAACCCATAATCCATTCATTCAAATTCAAATAAACACAAATAAAAAATGAATCCGTAGCGAAAATAAAAAACGAAAAATATTAAAACCAAGTCATTTCCCTTTGAAGTTTAAAATCCAAAATAAATTCAAAATTAAACACAAACAAAATAATTTTTTTTTTTGTTTTTAAGAATTTAATTTAAAACATAATTTAATTAGTTAAACAAAAATTTACAAAATATATTTATATATGGTGTATATATATAGTTGTATGTATAGTTACAGGATAAATTAATACTACAGCATTTTATTATGTATAATTTGTTTTTGTTTTTGTTGTTTTTTCTTTCTTTTATTTACTATAATCATAATAAACTTTGTTTTTTTTCTCTTCTTCTTTTAAATTTGCATGAATCGCTTCGCATTAATAATTTGAACTTTCTTACACAATATTATCAACATGAGAATATTTTTTCTTTTCTTTTTTTGTGTTTAATTAAATTTATATCATTTTATTTAACTTATCTAAATTGTGTACTAATTTTATTTAAATCTTGTAGTTTCTGTTCTGTCGGGAAAGAAAGAATATATTATACGTATATATTTATGTTTTTTTTTTTTTTTTCTTTTCAAATGATGAATATACTAATTTTAAAAACTTAACAATAAATATCTATGCGTGTGTACATGTTTTATTTATAAAAACTAAAAGAATAAAATTAGAAAAAAATAAATCTTAATATAAAATTTAAGAGAAAAAAAAAAATAAAAATATTAAAAGACTGAAGGGAAACGACAACTTTGACGACACGGAAAATAAAAAGAGCATTTGTTATTTCCCCAACAACAAAACATTCATAACAACTTTGAATCAAAATTATTTTTTTTAATCTTCAGTTTGTTTTTATTAATTTATTTTTTTTACATGGATCCAACAGCCGATACTCTTTATTGAGAGACATATCATCCATCAGCTCCACTTAGGTTTAAGTCGTTTGTTTTTTTTTCTTTTATTTTCTTTTAATTATTTATTGATAAAGTTTAATGTCTAAACTTAAAACTTTAAGTTTGTCGCTGCACTTTTTTTTATTTCTTATTGTTGAGCTAAAATTATTTGTTAGTTTAAATTATTTTTTTTTTTTGTTTGCTATACATTATGAAAATAATTTACGGTTTTGTTTAGTTTACATTTATATTATTTCTTTTTCCATTTTCTTATTTACGCGTGGAAAGACTATACAATTCAGGTATTTGGTAAGCAATATGAATGCATCATCTTAAAATCATTATTTTTATTTAGTTATTCTAATATCTGTTACGATTATTACTATTTTTTTTTTTAATTGTTTAACATTTATTTGTTTGTGTTTGTTTTCCAATCCCGTTTTATCTCTATTAAGCTATTTTGAGTTTTAAAATGGCCAATAGTGGTGTGAGAAATAAAAAGGGTTTTTGAAAGGAACTGTTTTGTTTATTACACTAGCGCTCAAAATTAAAATAATTTTACATACAAATATCGATTTTTTGTTGTTGTTTTAAATTACTTGAATATCATGAACATTATTTAAGTTAAACGAATAAATTGATTTGTAGATTAAAAACACGAAATACATAATTTTGTAAAAATTTAGAGGACAATCAATTGTGGTAATAAAGAATGTGGTAGAACAAAAACTTTCCAAGCAATCATTGAAACGAAAGAAATAAATGCAGTATGTATTAAAAATGGACTACTTTTGTTAATACAGACTCAACGAGACCAGACCAGAAAAGTCTTGTACTTGTTCTTTCAGTTCGTTTTTAACTTTTCAAATACTTAAATTACTCTTAATTTCCTCTAAAAAATAACGTGTTGTCTATCCCAATTAATTTTATTGGTTTTTTTTTGGAATATAACACTCATTTTTAAGGATCTTATTGCATTAGTGTTCTGCTACTGAAATTCGACATGATTAAAAATAAATATGAAGAGAATGCATATGCTTGGATCCAAACACAAACGCACTAATCCCCAAACGTCATCGAAATCATGTTAAAATTAACCTTGGCCTAGACTTTAACTGAATACTTATCAACTTATGTAAATCCGAAATAACAACATAACTCTATAAACCAATAAAATCAAGTTTTAAACAAAAAAAAACGTAATGCAGCACAAAAGAATACACTAACTTGTAAAAATTATGTTAAGAATTTTTATTTTGAGCGCTAGCGCAACAAAGTGCATGCATTTATTTTCCGTCGTTAGCAAGTTCAGAACAATAATAATATCAAAAAATTTCTCAAAAGTCAATTACATATCTTTATACAGTTTTTCTTTATGTTTTCTTTTTTATCAATTAAAATAATGTACAATTTTTATCTAATAAAATATATAAAACAAAATATATCTACTCGAATGAAATTTATCTAAATATTTTTTAGATTTGCATGCACCAAGTGGTAGTGGTAGTAAATAATATTGTGGTGGTGGACAAATTTCACATTTGGAAAAATGAAAATTAAAAGAAAATTTGTCCGACTTTTACGTTCTAGAATTGAAAAAAAAAAATAAAAATAATAGAAATAATTTACATCAAAGGGCAAATTTCAGATTTAATTTTTATAAACAAAAATAAATATAAACAAATCAGTGCCAGAGTTTGAAAGAGAGAGATAAATAGAGAGAGGAAGAGAGAAAAAGGAAAAGAGAGAAAAACCTTTAATTATTATTATTTATTTACATCAGTCGCTGACCTTCGGCGTTTTTGATTTTGACTCGCTGCCGTCGCAACTGCTATTGCGGAAATTGTTCTCTGGCTAAGATTTCCGGTGGCAGTGCGTCCGGTGATTTGAATATGCTGCTGCTGCTGTTGCTGTGACTGCTGTTGCTGTTGGCCACTTATTACAGTCATGTGGTGCTGATGATTGGACTGTGATACTAAATTGTGTTGCTGCTGCTGCACATGTTGTTGATGTTGGTGTTGTTGCTGCTGTTGAACAGCTGCTACCTGAGTAAGAACCCTCTGCTGTTGTTGTGCCTGCTTTTGCAATTTCAATTGCAATTTTTGCGTTGTCATTACGAGGGGTGTGGCAGTTAAATTTGCATTCGTCGGTATTGCAGAGGAAGCTGTGGATTGAATTTTTATATAAGAAGACAAAACAAAATTTTAATCACAACCGTTAAATTTGAATCAGATAAAAATTATTATTCAAACAAAAACATGTTTTTTTTTTTTTAAATCATTCTCAAACATTTTTACAAATGGGGCAGCAACTAATGTGAAATATTTTATAGACAATGTACTTTTTTCTTATATACATATACTTATTGTTATAATGTTGTAACACGCAACCCTTTATCAGTGCAAAATGAGGATAGTTGTAACAACACATGGATTAAGTTAAGTGAACGAATGAATATAGTTCTGTTTAATGTTTTTAGCAACGCTTGGTGGTTAGCTGTAGCACGAATTTAATGAGGGATTAGGGAAGTGTACACACTAAAAGGAGCTTACAATAAAGGTTATAAATTATTTTATTATTATAAATATTATATTCTTATGTTATTATCTATGTATTTGTCTATCATTTTTTAAAGTATTCTGAGGATTGAATACTTGTTTACGTTTCCTGCCCCTATTCCTCCTGAACCTTATATTTATGTAAAAATAAAGCTAAGAAATATGGAATTTCTTTGTTTTTCTAGCTATGTACCGACAAAAAACACGCCTAAGCTATAGTTGAAACCTACACCGGAGTATATCCATTTTTTCGAGTCTCAGTCTCCATGCAATGGATTTATGTGTAAAAAAGACATAGTTTTAAAATGCACGAAAAGAATCATACGCTATCTCTTTTTCAGTTTAAACAACCCTATTACACCTTTCCCAAGATTACCAGCGTTACTTGCAATCCCAGTTACACCCATTTTTGTTTTTACCTCAAAATTCAATTTGTTTCGGTGTACTAAAAATTTGAATTACTCACAAGTGATTGGCGTTGTTATTTTGAGCGTTGATCCAGCCAAACTTCTCTGCGCCGCAATCAATTGTCGATTAGTTATTTGTTTGGCACTGACAACTTGTATATTCCTCGTCCTTCCTTGTTGCAATGAGTTTAATAGTTGTATTGACTGCTGAGTATTTCCAGTTGCCTGATTTCCAGATGATCCAACATTTGAACCACTTGTTCCCACCGTGGTATTCCCTAAATTAGCACCACCTAGACCGCCGCTGCCTGAGGTACGGATTGTTTGAGTGTTTAGATTTTTAACACCAGATGCAACTAATTGAGCTGTGGGTAAAAGATTTTTTCGGGCAGGCGGAAGAAAAACGAGAGAGAGAGAGAGAGAGGTGTAGGATGGGTTATGGGAATTGTTTTGTTTGTTGTTTAACAAATGGTTAGCAATGTTATGGTGATTAAAAAATGGTCCCAAAATGCGAACAAGCAGTTTTGTTAGCGCAAAACACAAAAAAATAAATCAAGGGGACAAGCTTAGCTGGAAAAAATGCGTCTTAAGTACTTACCAATTGGCAATGAAAGCATGGATCCGGTTGCCGAGTTCACACCACCCGAACCAGTATTTGTAAGTACCACAGTTTGTGTACCAGCCGCCGATGCACCACTTGTATTGCCGCCTCCCATTTCTCTACTATTGCCACCACTTTGCATGTTATTTACTTGGGTTGTACTGGTCACAGGAACTGATACCAAAAGACTTCGCGTTTGCTGCCCAGTGCTTTGCATCTGATTCTGGTTGGGGTTCTGCTGGGCAGTTATGTTACCACCAGAAAGTTGGACTGAAATAGGCTGTGACAGCCCTGGGATTTGCACTTGAACGTTTTGCACACCAGGGAAATTCGCCCTCGCTCCTTGAAGCGATGATAGATTTATACTCTGCAGATTGAGAGTGGCAGTTTGCTGCTGGTGTTGTTGATGTGAAATGGGAGAAGGTGAGGCTTGTGGCGGTGGACTAGACATTGGCGATATTGACGTAGCTGGAGATTGGGCATTTGAGATTTGCTGGACAAGTGCTTTTGTCATATAATGCTGTTGCTGATGTTGTTGGGGCGAGAGACCTGCTCCGGGGCTATTCCCGGTGTTCAAATTTGTATTGCCACTATTCAGTCTTTCGAGGAGTGCCTGATTCGATGAGATGGCTGTAGAAGTTGACACATTGTTTCCACCGCCAGATTGTGAATGGTCACTGCTGGGCGATGGAGATGTGCCTACCAAAGCATTCAATCCTGGCATCGTAAAATTTAAATTCGTTCCACTTGAAGTGTTCGATGCATTCGAATCACTGCCCGGAGACGGAGCAGCTGCTCCCACAACAGTCGAATCCCTTCTCAATGCACTAGCCGTGATGACTCGCTGTCCTCCACTATTGCTCAGAATCTTGATGCTATTGTTGTTGACGGACGCATTGGCGTACCCAAAATTGGCGTTTGTCATGATTGCGGGAGGCGACGCAAGCTGCGATGCTAAGGCGGACATAGAAACTCTTACGTTTTGCGGCTGGCCTGTTGTACCGTCTTGATTAAGACCAACCGCTATAACATTCGTTCCTACATGCGACCGCTGCCCAACTCCATGAGTTCCACTCACTATGTTGAGTTTACGCAGATTTGAGTGAATAGAGTTCTGGAGAACTTCGTTGGGTTTACGTTGCATTGTTTGCTGTTGTTGCTGCTGAACAAAGTTATCTGTCTGTTGGTGGGTCGATTGTTGTTGTTGGTGGTGCTGCTGGGGCTGGTGTTGTACTAAGGTAACTGTCTGCTGCTGACCCGTCGAAGTAGTAAAAGTCTTACTAGCGACGGGTGTGCTAGTCATGGCGGCCGGCGCACTATTCAAAAGACTGAGAATGGACTTGTGTTGTTGTTGTTGCTGTGTTTGCCCTCCACTATTTGAGGTTTGTTGTTGTTGCCCTAATAAAGTAGACGAAAATTAGTAAAACTCGATAACTTGACTCTTGTTAAAAATGGAAATAGGAAGTTTCTTGTTCTACTCACCAGAATTCTGTTGCTGCTGCTGTTGTTGCCATTGATTAGCAGTATGGAAGTTGGTGACAAGAAGTTGCTGTTGTTGCTGTTGGGATGTAACAATCGAACCAGCCTTTAGTTGTGCCTGCTAGAACATAAAAAACCATTTCAGATTCAAGAGAATTGAGACCAAAAACGTATTCAAATATTTACCAGTATAGGTCCACTTGCAGCCAGTTGCGTTCTAAGAGCCGAATTGGCTGTTGATATCACTTGAGTCTTTTGCTGTTGGTGACCACCATTCCCTGAGGCTGATTGTATCGTCAGTCCCGATGTTAGAGTTTGATTCCCTCCCCCGCTTCCAGAAGGTTGTTGCTGGACAAACACCAACGAGCCATTACTCAGACTCAACTGATGCGTAGGATGATGGTGAGTTGTTTGCACCTGCACCGTTGCCCCATTCGCATCGATGTACTGAGGTGGTGGACCTTGTTGCTGACGTATATGTTGTACAGTGCCACCTGCTGTTGTAATGCCCACAATATTCGCTCCCTGGAGATTGATGTTCAAGTTTTTGGCCGACCCAACTGTAATCGACTGATGGTGATGCGGATGATGATGTTGATGTTGCTGCTGTAGAGTAACATGCTGTTGTTGCTGTTGTTGCTGTTGTTGTTGCTGTTGTTGCTGTTGTTGTTGTTGTTGTTGTTGTTGTTGTTGTTGTTGTTGTTGAGAAATCGCTACAACTAACTGCTGCTGCGGATGCTGTGTATGGTGAGAGTGCTGATGTTGGGAGTGCCCCGACACTGACGCAACTTGGTGTTGTGCTACAGCAGCAGCCGCCGCGGCTTGTTGCTGGGCAGCAGCATTTGCAGCTGCAGCTGCTGCCAGAGCAGCCTGCTGCTGACGTTGCTGCTGCAGGAATACCTTAACCGCTTCCCTATGATCAGCTGACATTCCCGTGTGGGAGATCTTGATAGGATGATCAGGTATGTAATGCCTAATCTCTACCGCTTTGCGGCCCTCTTCCGTGAAGATCTCCCTAAACTGCTGAATGTAGCGATGCGCATGTGTCCGGGTACCCAACGAAAATTGACAGGCCTCTCCATTGCGCTCACCCACACGATAATCACGATCCACATACAACTCACCCAGGTACTCCGAATTCATTGGCCTTTGATATATGGACAACTTAATGTGATAGATGACACTACGTCCCTTATTATCCTTGCGCTCTGTTTCGAGAACATACTCTTCGATCAATTCCGGCTCACAGTCTGTTGTATTCTTCGGCCATTCGCACTCCTCTGCATATTTCTCCACGTCTATACTTTCCGGGACGTCCAGAGGAGGATAGTCTAGGTTAGGCGTCCGTGCCGCAACCGCAGCGTTTGTTGATGTATGTGAGTTGGGGTTTGCATTACTTTGTGGATTACTACTATGACTATTGCTACTACTTATATTATTACTATTACCACTACCACTAGAGCTATTATTGCTACAAGTTTGTCCACCTGCAGTGCCGTATGAGAAGATGTTGCTGCTGCTCTCCAGGCCTATACCACCACTCGCACTACCCCCAGCCATTGTACTATTATGATGCTGTCTGGGTTGCTGTCGTAACCTTTGCAAATAGTCACAAAGCTCCAATCCGTAGTTATGCGTAAACTGATCGAGTTTTCTCTTCCGATTGATCGCAACTTGCGAGTATTTGCGCATTTGACGGCGAATATCATGCGTGTTGAACATTTGCCGGACGAATTGACTGTTTATCTCATCCCGGCCAATACTTGGGTCTGGATCGAGACAGAGTGGCTCTGCTGTTGCCAGCACCAGTTCGCTTTCGAGCTGCAACCTCTCCTCATAGGTTTGCAAGTTGGCGCGCTTGGCCAGCTTATGCACGTCCGAATAGATGGTGTCGTTGGTGGGCCTTAACAGAACATGATAGATATCACAGCTATTTGATGAAATTGGAAAGGTTTGGCGAAAATCTCTTATTTGACAAATCACACAGCCCGAGTAAAAGACGTTGGGTGACCGGTTCTCGAGGAGATCGGCGAGGAAGCTTGGCAACTGGCCACTGTCGATGCATTGCAATAGATTGTTTACTTCGTAGGGCCACCGGAACACTTCGATAAGGTTGACATCTTCGTCGGTGTCTTCGGCAGTGTCTGTTGTCGTCGTTCCATGTAGTGTACCACTCTGTTGATTACTGGGCGAGGGCATGTGCAGTGAATCATTTTCGTGGCAATCTTCAGTTTGCAGCAGGTCCAAGGGGAGGGAATTATTGTTGTGATTTATATTTACAATTGAATTGAATTTTTGCTGCTGTTGATGTTTGCTGAATCGACTAGAGGGGGAATTATTGTTGTTGATGGAAGTTGTGGCGAAAGATTGTGATATTGATGAGGCTGTTTGGGTTGATGATTTATTATAATCATTTGACGAGGATGACGGTGTGGAATCATCCGAAGATGACGACTGTCGGCCGTCATTGTATAATGCAAGCGAGTACCCTTTATTGCCTGGATAGAGATTGACCACGATTTTGTTCAGTTTTTCACGTTGCACCAGGCGTTCCAGCACAAACGACCGAGTCCGTAGTCTCACCTGTAAAAATATAATTACGTTATTTTTTTTTTTTACTTTAAATAAAGTTAATAATAAGAAAAAAAAATAACCAGAAAAGTTTGATACTTTTGCATCACTTAAAATACATATATTCATAGATTCATATTACAGCCAAAATCTGTAGAACCGATACTTATCAAATCGCGGTGTTTTAACAATAACAACTTAATACCAAACTATGACCAGAAAATCAATTCTGTCCTTGCGGGTCCTCGGCCTTATTTATTACAGCTCCAAAAAACGGTAAATAGTTGAAGTATTTGAGTAATAACGCATAATATTCGGAAAAAATTATGAAAAAAATTACTTCTTAAGTTATAGAATCGGTTGAATAAAGTGGACTTGTTGAGTCTTAAAAACATGATAAAATGAGTATTCTACTTGCCCCGGTTTGCTGTGCGATGTTCAAATCATCTTCAACCATTTTCAAATACAATTCCTTAAGCTTGTCCTGCATGTTAAAGAATTTTGTCGAACTTGAAGAACTCGAGTGGGTCTCACTCGATCTAGGTGGTGCTGTTGCTGTTGTTGTTTGTTTTACATTCGACGTCGAGGCAGAGGAAGAGGATGCTGTAGATGACGGTAATGAAGATTCATTTCGACTACTGCTACTACGGTGGTGCGGATGCCCCAACACTGGCACAGTACTTGAAGTCGATTGTGTAGAAGTAGATGTCGCTGAAGTCTTTTGTCTTTTACTTGGCGATCCAGTCGCTGAAGGGCTGCTGCTATAGGGATTGGAAGATTGCCGTTTCTGTGATGATGAACTTCCTAAGCCTCCTGAATTGCGACTAACTCCACCACCTACCTTATTTGCAGATGTCGTTGTTGGTGTTATAGAAATGTTTGCGATGGGGCCTCCTGTTAAGCTTCCACCACTAGAACTTAAAAACTTTGATTTCGTTGACGAAGAACATGATGGTGGCGTTGAGAGTAACGTATCGGGCAATGCAGGCGACGGCGACGTTATCGAATTAAGATTCGATATGTGTGCCGGTGAAAGAAAGGAATTCTCCGTTGATGACCAAGTAGTGGCGGGTGTTTTAGATGTTTCACCTGAAAAATGCCGGATTTGTTCAGACAGAAGGTTTTCGCTGAGTGATGAGTTGATGGTTGAATAGTCTGGCGGTGAATCGGCCCCATCGAATATACAATATGGCGGTTGGCTTGGTATTTGATTGATATTATGCAGGAGGCTTGAATTGAGAAGACTGTGACTGGATTGCTGAATATTTGGATAGGGGGGTGGCGGAACTTGGTGATGACGAATTGTGGTTGTCTGTTGTAGGTTTTGCTGCTGAATCTGCGGCTGTTGTTGTTTTTGTTGCTGCAGCTGTGGGGATGATGAAGGAATCGAAGAATGCGCTGACGAATGTGCAGCGGGATGAGGAGGTGGTGGTGGCTGTGCCGCTTGATACTGTGTTTGGCGCAACACATTCGAGGTGTTATTAGATACCTTTAGTCGCAACAGGGTGTCGTTAATTATAAACTAAAAGTAAAAAAAAACGATAATAATATTTATTAATATTAATATTAATAGGATAATAATGATTGATTGGGTATGAAGTTCATAATTACTTAAGGTTTTAACATAATGATAAGATCTTTGACAAAGAAGACAACAACACGTTTTTTAGTTCTTTATTTGAATTTACAATCCTTTCTCTGCTCTATTTCAGGGTTTTGTAATAACTGGAGCTAAGTATTTTTTTCGATACAATTTTAAGGAACTTCCCAATATTTGTATATTTTTCTAAGTCCAAGCAGAACACAACACCAGATATTCGATCTCACAGTAGCAAAACTTCCTGTTCACTTACTCCTCCTAAACGGCTTGCCGATTTCAATGAAATTTTCAGGGGTGATTGGGGTCTGTGTGGACGGTGCACATAAGAAATTTAATGTGTGTATCATTGCACGTTTTGCAAAAACAAAAAAAAAATACACCCAAACAAGGATTATAGCACTTTATTTATCAAAAAACAAATATACGTACATACATATGTACTTATTTTTTTTCTTTTGTCAAAAATATAAATAAACAAAAATAGAAAAAATAAAATATAATTTCTTTCAAATAATGACGACTGTAGGACATCACACTCAAAACAAATTCGTGCATTGCTTCCCATAATGCACCATTTTTTGTATAGCTTAATTTTTCCACAAAATTGTATCTACAGAATTTAAAAGCTTTTTAATGGATATTTGAGAGTACTAACACAATCCATAAAAAGAAAAATTTTAAATATTTATCCGTGACGTGGAGATATTGTTTAAAAACCTATCTTTAAGCGCTCATCATTGCAAAGATCGGTTTTAAGCCGTTATTTCAGCCAAAAAATTGTTTTTAACCCAAAACCATGAACATATCCATGGGAAATATTCTTTTAGAAAAATATAACACAACTTCAAAGTATGACTAAAGGTGGAAAATTCATTGAAAAGTTCTGAAAATTTCGCATAGTTCTTAAATTCATTATTAAGACCTATGTTTTAATACTATGTACTTTTGAGTTTATGATAAGACGTTAAATTTGGGCGAGACGAAGTTCGCCAGGTCAGCTAGTATTTTACATTTAGAGTGTACCTGAAAAAAAATTTAATAAACACAAATCATAAGATGGCTAAAGTTTTTTAATAAAGAATCGGAGTTAGTTTTACATATAATTTTTCTGCAAAATGTTATACAAAAAATTCCAAGTGTACAAGAATACTACTTTCGTCCAATTTCAACAGATTTTTTTCATTTCTTATGGGATGGCTTTCATCATTGATCACTTAACATTTTTCCTAAAAATTAATTATCTAAACAGAATTTAACAAACCAAAGTTGACATTTATAATTTTAAAAGTATCCCGTACACGATTTGTTTTTGGATGTTTGAAAAATAAATAAAATGTTTATTATTGTTTAGATTCCTATTTAAATATCGAATTCAAGCCATCAGAAGTGCAAAACAATTATTCGACTCAATTTATTTTGGCATAAATAATTTTAAAATCTCGAATTTAATTTGTCGTCAAAATTCATGGATGTTTTTTATTCAGATTACCAATTGCAAAATGCTCTTAAATTGATACACATGTACAACCACCATTATACCGTACAAGAAAATAGCAATAGATAGTCAAAAACATACAAATCGCATTAATTTAACTCATAATAATCTTTTGGGTTTGCTCAACATTTTATTCCTTGACCTGTTGTCTGCTCTTGCGTTCAGTGATAATGAACCACAATGGATACCAGTCGAGATTCTGTTTTTTTCTCAAAAACCACATAAATTCATAATGGAATAAAAAATTTGGATCTCAACATTTCAAAGGCTTTAGTTTATATAAAAATCATAGCTATTCTAAAAGGATATACATAGAATTCAATTTTTCTTGGTTTCCTGTATCTTGTATAACAATCTTAATTTCAATTTTATTGTTGTATAATTTAAGTTCATGCAAAAATTGAAAACAGATCCCACGACATAAAGCCTAAAACAAACTTAATAAAAAAAAAAAACTTTGTTAATAACAAATTCCTTAACACAGTTGTTACTTACATCAGCTTCTTGACATGATGAGTCCAAGCTTTGCATTGTGCCTGAATCTTCCACATTCAATCCAATATTATTTTTCACCTTCAGCTGATTGTTTTCGTTTTTCCGTTCTCCAGGTTTAGTTTAAACTTTTGTATTTTTGGCTACTGTTGATAATCCAGTAGACTTTATGGTTCTTCTTGAAGTTTCACTTTTTTTTCTTCTTTCTCGATGATGATGGTGATGGTGGTGATCCTTTCTTGGGCCTTTGCTTTTGCTGCTGCTGCTGCTGTGACAGTCTATCTTACTTGCTCTCCTTTTTTCTTCGTCGTCGTCTTTGTGTCACTGCAATTTTTCTACTTCACTTTTTCACCACACAATTCTACAAATAAAAAACATGCAATTCATTAATGAAATAAGGTATTGTTAATTTTCACCAAGTCGCAACAGAATTTATTTAACAATTTCCTACTAAACTTAAAAAATGGACAATTTTTTGACAGGAGTCTTTTAACTCAGTCAAGGAAAAAACACCTTAAAAGACGACAAAAGTGAGAAGGAAGAAAATTCCCATGCCTTTGGTGAGTGTGAGCGAAAGTGAGACAGCAGGGCGGCGGAGGAAGAAATTATCCCATTTGCATTGAATTTTGTTTTTTTTTTTCGCTTCGTCTTCGTCGAAAAAATAATTTTCACAAAAATTTGTTCACTTTTCGTAAACAATTACTTCTAATATGAACTTTCTCATTACTCTCACCTTCTAACAGCAGTTTTCTTTTTTAATTTATTAAAATTTATATCCTTCTAGCAACTGTGTGTTGTGTGGGGGGAAGAGAAACTAAAAAAGTTTTGCACAATGTTTGGCATTTGACACAAGAATTGTGTTGAAAAAATAATTCGTTTTTTGTATTTTTCCTTATCCGCATTTGATTGCGGAGTAGATTATAAACACTTTTTCATTATTCACTAATTGTTTTTGTTTGGTAGATAGCATTTTTTATTTGCATTTATGTTGCGAATTTTTTAATTGAAATCATTTTTTTCTTCTAATTTTCGAAAGAAAATATTAACCAAAATGAATAATGGGGGGAGAGAGTGAGATAGAACTGAAGATTTTCCTTTTCACTGGCTGAATGACATGTTTTGACAGATGCAGATGGGATATTTTTTTGACATTTTATTTTGTTTGTCTCATTTTGTAGCGTAGTTTGAGAATGAAATGGTAAGGGAAAGGAGAAAACCAATTGTGTATGGCACGTGCGAGAGGAACGAATCGATGTTAGGGGAACGGTTTGGCTGAGAGGAAGCAGTGAAGTTTGAAAGTTTTCATACGGACAGTTGATTTTGTTTTGTCAACAAAAGCATTTCTGTTATAAAAAAGTTTCTAAATGATGGGTGGGTGGTTTTCAAAAAATGTAGGTCACCTGACTTTACACCCTAAGTACATAGTAATATGCATAAAACGATCAAAATAATGTAAATGTTTATTTTGCTGATTAAAGTTTAAATAACTAGGGGAAGTAATTTTTAATAGACTGTTTTTACATTTTAAACTTAAAAAAAAGAAGATAAATATGTTCTATTTATAAAAAAATTAGTCAAGATGATGAGTGTAAACGTAACTTATTGTTATAACAGCCATGTAAGTCTCTTAAAAAGATAAAAATAAAAGTGAGTTTAACAACACATGCAGACGAAGGTCGAGATTTGTATTCATTTAGGTATACAAATGTAAATGAAGCTTTAATAAAATTATATACACATTTTATTGTTTTTAAGCTACATGTACAGATCTTTATCCTGACAGCTAATAATAAATGTAAATTGGAATTTAAACTAATTTAGCTGAGGTTCAACAGTGGTTCAAGGTTCGAATATATGAACTGCGCTTGAACTATGGATGAAATACTAAACGAATATTGTACAACTGACTGTTATATTCATGTAAACAGACGCCATTTTAAGATTTAAATGTCATTAATAGTGCTTTATGAAATTGGTTATTCTTATTAGAGTTTTAGTTTATATTTTTTGTACAGAAAATCCCAGAATCTTCTCACATACATTTTCTCTATTAGTACTCACTACTACTAAGTTTTCTGTGTTAGATATATGCAATAACTAGGTAATGAATAAGATAAGCACTATTCATTACTCGCCAGTACATTAAATTTTCAGTTTTATTCTTAGGAAAATTCATTTTTTTTCCGTGAATACTCAAAATTTATATTTGTGAAATTTTTTTTGATAGAAATAATTTTTCACTGTAATACCTATACTCTGCCTTAAGTTTGACCAGTCCTTACTTATTTTAATTGTTTATTTTTTTCGAGGTTGCACAAAAATAACAAAAACTGCAACCTCTAAAAGTTAAAGTCTTCCCGCCTCTGAAATTAGTGGATACAAAAATGTTAAACGTGGGTTAGGCATGACAATTATTAAGAGTTTACATTATGAAAGGATGAGAAAATATTTTACTCAAGAATTTCTTGACAAAACACACATAATTGCAATTAAAAGCTCAAATTCCAGGAGGCTTATATTTCATCAATCTCTGCCTAAAATTTGAGATAAAAAACATAGAATACTGACCTGCATTCCGAAAGACGAAAGAAGTGTGTTTTTATTTACAAAAAAAAGTTTTATATTCCAATTCTCTTGCGCATTAAAATAATTATAACACTTCTATTTTGCACAATGTTACATCCCTGTAACAATTAATTCCATTTCATTTCATTTCGCCTTGAAAACAAATCCCCTAAAATTCGTTGCTCTTTTTTTCGTATTATATTCTCCTTCGCACACGAAACGCACACAAACTAAACTACGACCAGACAACAGACCCCACTACTATTTCAAATTAAATTCACCAACACAATGAAGCGCTACAACTTCACCACTATTCATACGGTTGAACCGCTCTCACTCGATATACACAAATCCATTGCTTGCCAAATAAACATATGATAAAGTATAACCATCTCTGTCATAAGGGGGGCACGAATTTCATTGACAAGAAACGCCGAATATTTTCGTTCTCACACACTGAAGGGCGATAAAATTTTCACTTTTAGAAACTTTTCTATGCCTTACGACTTATTCTCGATCGAATATTGAATTAGATTGGCGAATTAGCACAATAACCTAGAAGCATAATTTTAAGAATACGGGTGAATTTATTTGATGGATTTTTAAGTTTAATTCTGGAGAAAACCACGGAGCGAAACAACGATCAAATTCTCTTTAAAAAACTAAAACGATTTGGAATGTGTGGGTAAATTTGCCGTGAATTTTTTGAGATGAAACACGTATCCATATGGGATTTGATGTTGTATGAGTGAAATGGAATTGAAGAGAATACGAATAGTGTAGAAAAGTGTAATGTCAAATTGGAGGGAAATTATTGCAAAGTATGTTCGATTTAATTTCCCGTATTTACGCATTTCGCACACGGAATGTGTTCGAAAAGTAGTGTAAAATTTGTTGCCACTAGCACTTACGTGGATGAGCGTGAAAGTAGAGGTTCAGACGTAAACATAATTGGCCGCCTTTTTTACGTTACTCTATACTGAAATAATTTCAATAGCATTTAAGAATCTTCATAACATTAGATTCTTGTGCAGAAAATCTTATCGATGATTCACAATTATGTCTTTTGATTACTTTTAAGAATTGTTCAAACCATTGAACTCAACATAAAGTTTGTCATCCAAGAAAAAGAAAAGCATGTTTGAAACAAGGAGTTGTATGAATAATAAAGTAGCCAAAGTCTTGGGCAAACTAAAGTCGCCAGAAAAAAAACAAGCGTCACAGATTTACAAAGCAGACTAATTTGCTATAATAAACACGAACATGTTCGTCTTTATTATATGACTTCTGCATTTCTCGAATTTCATATAATGCTCTCTATCTAACAAATATGTATTTGTATTTGCCATCCCTTATTTTGTTCAGATACATGTAAATCCACCATTAAGCCGCAATGATGCAAAAGTGAGTTGTATCAGTGTACTCAAAAATCCTTGTATATAAAAATTGCGTACATTTTTTAAAATCCAATAACTTTTGTGTAAATTAAATAAAAATAGAGACGCTAATCTTGAATAACTGAGTTTATGATTTGAGTGATTACGGCAGATGCCTATTTCCCTAAACCCCAAAAGCTTCGTGGTTGCTTTGTAAAACTTCTTTGAAATTGACTGCCTTTGTTCGAGTATGCAAATAGCTGACACATCATAGTGACTGATATAATAAAATAAATTTAACTTTTTTTACCATTAAGAATTAAAATGTGCCCGCGCAACATACTAAAGAGGTTTTTCTTAGGCATTTTTAGATAAGAATCAGTCTTAGTTTTCGAGGAATCCTCTATAATCAAATAACATAAAAAAAATGATGTAACCTATTGTGAATGCCGACCCGAAAACACAACTACAAAAATTCTTAAGTAAATGCTGCAACCATACTCATCTAACTGTGCCATCTGTATGTTCATAAGGAGAACATTCTTTTTGTACAGTTATATTAAAAAATTCAAGAAATAACAGAAATGCAAGAAATATTAAAAAAAATTCAAATTTAAATGGATTATGTCAGTTTATAATCTGATAAACAAATTTTTTACCATAGTGACATTTTTAATTGTTATAAATATTAGAGTCCTAGTTAGTTAATAGTAATCTTGTCGAAAAGAATAATATAAACCAATACGTCGGAACATTTTTCTGCTCAAGAATTTGAGTCGGAAGAATTCAACACAAAAATGCACTTCATAGCATTTCAATTTAGCGTAAACAGTCGTAGCTTTGTGTTCAAACTCAGAGATTTATTCCTCCAAACAATCAAAAATTACAACATCCTGAACGCAGTCTTAGCTTTTCCAATGCGGCTGACGATGTCTAGTTCTGTACCTCCTTCAGGAGAGACGATACTTCCCAGATATTGAGAGCTCTCTACTTTTTCTATTGCTTGTTGACCAATATGTTCATCGGAGCGGATGATTGCGAGATCCCGAGGCTGAACATCTTTGTTTTTCCCGTATTGATTTTCAGCCCCACGATTGATGCCTCTTTCTCCACTCTTGCGCCATTTGATGGAGATCCATAATTCTATAGGAAAACAAGCATACATTGTCTGCGTAGTCAAGATGTTTAAGGTAAGTTGTCAGAGTCCATCTTAATCCTCCGCTTCCTTACAGAGTACATCCTCCGCAGTACATCACTTATCACCAATAAAGACAGGATTGATGAAAGTATGTATCCCTATCTGAACCCGCTTTGGAATGCAAATTCTTCAAACAACCTACCTCCTTGTAAGACGTAACATTTGGACTCATCATAAGTCGCTTTGATAATAGCAATAAGTTACTCCGGTATACCCCTATTCCGTAAAGCAAGCCAAAGAATCTCCCTGTTAACGCTGTCGAAACCATTCTCGAAATCAATGAACAGCAGGTGTACCTAGTGGTGATCGATTTTTTGCTTGGTTTTCGTTTATAAAAATAATGCAACTTTTTTATTTTAATATTAATTTTAATTTGTTTCATTTATAAGTATTACATAATACATAAATAGTGATTAATATTTGTTTAAGTCTAAAATTAAATTTTTATAATAATTTGTTGTCATATATATTATAAACATTACATTAAGTATTGAAATAATCTAAATTACAAAAAATGCAAATAAGGAAAGAAAATACTAAAAATCAAATCAAAAACAAAACATCGATACAAAGAAAAAAATATAAGAATAAAACACTCACTAACAACCGTTTAATCCAAAATAAAAATTAAAAATTATGTGTGTAAAAGCAATTTATGTGAATAATATTATTTAAAATAATATTTTTTATTGTTTGAAAATTAAATATAAAAATAATAGGAATTCATTGGCCGTCTTAAAGTAAAATACACAAAGTTAAATATTTTTGTCAGTTATCATATTTTTTTGTTTTTTGTTTGTTTTAAATTAACAATTCATAAATTAATAAAATATTACAAAATAAGAGAGTTATGTTTGTTTTGTTTTTAATTCACAATTTACAATACCATATAATTTAATGTATTTTAGCGACAAAACATACTTAAGTCATGAAGCAAAGGACACAAAATGTGCAAGTTTGAAATACAACTGTGATTAAGTTTTAAAATTAAGCAAAATATTCCATTTTTGAAAAGACTCCACCATAATTTATTATAATTCCGTTAAAAATTCACTTGGAATTGGTTATTTTGTTTTGCTTTAAACAAACTTTAATATTTCTGAGTCTTCTTTGAACTTTAATTAACAATTTCGATTTTTAATTGATTTTCAAATTGACATATTCCTTAAGCATTAACATAATTATGCATATTCACCTGTTTCTTTTTTTTTAGATTTTTATTATTTTAATGTAACGCATTCCCTTCTTATATCCGAAAAAATAAAAACTTTTATCACTAAACATTAAATATTTTTTTTTTTGTAATTTTTTTCTGTCTTGAGATCTTTTTGCCATGTATAGGTTAAAAATAGTGTAATAGTATTAGTTTCACAAAATAAAAACCATCAAGTATTTTGATTTATTTGTTTTCTTAACAATAGAAAATTGATGAAATTTGAAACAATTCAATTTCTCTGTTCTTTGTCTGCCTGCAGTTTTTTCCATGTATCACCTAATGCCTTGGCAAAGTGATCATCAACAGATGGCGTTGATGAACGTGTCGATGTTGTTGATTTGGATGAGGATGTTGTTTCACTGTGAGGAGCTGCGGCTGCCGGAGCTGGCGATTCGGCCCGAGCTGCTGTTACATGAGGTGGTGATTGTTCTGGTGGACTTACTGGGCTCATGATGGGTTTGGTTGTCAAAGCCTGAGGCATGACTGCTGCAGCTGGAGGAGTTGGTGTAGTCAGATGATGTTCGACGGGCTGATGTAAAAGGGTTGGTGCAACTGAAGCCATTGGAGGCATGTGTTGGAGTGTTGGTGGTGGTGGTGTCGGAGTTGGTGTGGGCGATGGCGTCGATGGTACTGGGGATTTCTTCCCGAAGAGAGCCACATAGTCAGGTCCTAGAGAGCGACGGAAATGTTCATCTATCACGGTTTCACACATCGATATGGATTCTGTAATGAAGAAGAAGAGTTAGGACATTCACGTTCGTGTTGTAAAAGGTTCTCATGTTCAAAACTTACCAGTACTTTGATTGTCATTTTCTCGATTTGAGATTAAAATACTGTCACGTGAGTCGCCGCGTTTTGGTGGCGCCTGTGTTATTACACTGGGACGAGCAAGTGTTGTGGCAAATGTTGATCCCGGCAATGGTTCCCTGTATGGGGGTGGTGGTGATGCTCTTGGTTTCATTGTTGTCGATGTCACAGACATGTCAATGGGACTTTCAATAATTGGCAATGTTGTTCGATTTGTAGACTCGCACAGCGGTCTTAGGCTGGTCGGCGGCGGTTGGGCGACCATCATTGGTGGTGATGCTGGTGGAGAGGCCACCACCGATGGGGTGTTTTGTGATGACAATGAATGTTGGTATTCTGAAGCTGCGCGCAACCGACGATCACGACGCCATTTTGTGGTGGGAAGTTCTTTGGCAGTTAAGCGGGATTCTGAAAAAAGACGAAAAAATTATTTTAGATTTGATTGAAAATAAATGTAAGATATGCTTAAACTTAAAACTTCTAAAAAAGTTCGTAATAATTTAGAGAACATTTCAAGATCACGCAATTCTCATTCGTTTCCTCTTTTGGCCACGAATTGATTGAAAATTGGTTAATAAATACACGAAATGTTAATGATGCATCAATCAACACAAAATATAAATTTTACGATTTTATAAGCTCGAAGCGTGCTTTCCATAAAATATTAAACATTTTTATTATTTTTCTTTTTAATAATGTAATCAATAATATGTCCGTCGCCCATATCCGTTCCGTCTGCCCTGCAGACAAAAGTTCCGCTTATAAGTCAAGATCATTACAAAAATCAAAATAAAAAGAACTCAATAACTCTCCTCCATATTTGTTATATATGTGGGTATAAACAAAACAACTTAAATAAACATTGCGCGTGTGCCAATGAATAAATAATTTAATTTGACATTACCGATATACCGACCCAAAATGGCTTGCGGAACGTGCCGCATAGAATTCTTTAGCCGGGATCGGGACTTAAGGGACATAGAGACACAAAAAAGCTTCATAAATATTCTTTTCGGGTTGCATCTTCCTTAGCATGTAACAAATTTCAATTAAAACCGGAAGTGTCCGAAAAATATGCATTGACAACTGAACTGGCTAAACTGGCCGGCCATCAACTTTACTACCACATCGCTCAACGCTGCCGTCTGTCCATCCGTGCGTCCGTCGGTCGTCGTCAAGAGATAAGTTCATTCATGAGCGGAACATGTCGTCGGCAAACGTCATTAAGCCATGGCCAAAAACGGAAGAACGTTGTTGTTGTTGTTGTTTGCTGGAGCGTTGCGTTGGTGGTGGTTGGGGGCAATTCGTGCTTACATTGTAAATGCTCCCTCATCAATAAAACCCACCACCTCCACTTATGAATGATTGTGACTGATTATTACCCGTGAGCGGCGCGGCGGCGGCGGCGGCAGCGGCAGCGGGTTGATGATGAATAATAATTTTGTTTTTTTGATAAAAACTCGAACATAAACATGATCGAGGAATGGTTTTGGGTCCCCCGTGTCTCACACTGTCAATCGACTAACCACGGAACGGGAGGAACTTGATCCAACTATTTCCATTATGCAACAAATGAATTCCATTTGAATGACAGAAGGCATTTTGCATTTTACTAACCCGTATTTGGAGGATGAATTTGTAGGATATCTAAACAAGGAAGTGGCTTGACATTCAATAAAGACGACGACGATGGTGGTTGACTTCGTCGTCGTTCGTTCGCCCTCAGTCGACGGAGTACTTTGATGATGGATATGTATAATTAAAAAATCCACTGTGGGTGTTTAGGACGGGTTGAATTGTTAATAGTTCTTTGGCTTTTTTATCATCAACTCGCAATAAAGTTGCACATTCGTATGCAAATAACGTAAATTAAATAATTAACGTGTTTTGATTGATTAAAGTAGGAGGAGAAGGTAAGGTATATATAAGATGTACAAAGTGTGATAATTGGACAATTATATTCTGGCCACAAGGAAGTCCCCTACTTAGGTACTCAAAAAGTTATTTTCTTTAAACTTGTCCATTGGTAACTTTATGTTGATCATGGATATGCCTTAAAACTGGAACAGTGTGATTTTGTTCTCGTCTAGCATCCTTATTGTTATTATAAAAAATGGAGCTCTTATCTTATTTCATCCAAACGGCACCTTTACACAAATTCATTTAAAAATTTATCAAAAATCACTTTAACGATTTTTCTAAAATAATCTTTTATGTTTATTGGAAATAAAATAAGGTGGTAGTTCCAACCGAATTCATCAATAAACTCCTTGGTTTCCAAGTACTTTGGCGCCAAAGATGTGTCTACCTACTTCTTCCTATTTATTATTTATAAGCTCTTTGTTTTTATTCATTTTTGCGCACAGAATTTATATTAATTAAATAACAACAAAATAGATTCCAACTGATCAAATACATTTATGCAAGCAAAAGTGTTTTCTATTTAAATAACAAATGAACGAGGTTTTGAATTATATATATTTAAAACGAATGTTTACTTTTATTAATAGGCCTTTAGACTTTCAGAGTCTTAAACCAACATTAAATAAAAAATGTTTTGATGCAATAAATGACAGAAATTACAATTCGATGTAAATAGGTTTGAGAAAATAAATTTCGACAAAAATGTCAATCAAAGACATGTGTTCTTTTTACTTACCCTAAATTATTAAAAGGTATAACTTTTGAAAATTACCGAATGTTTTTTTAAATAACAATTGGCGGATACAAGTGTTTTTTTTTTTTACAAAAAAGTACTAAATATTTGAAAGAAGAAAATTTAAGTTTCACGCAACTTTGAAAAAATCCTACACATTTTAAAGGCTTTTTGATGAAGTTGAATATAATTTTGCGATTGAATTCTTAGTACAGAATTGTTGTTTTTGTAAACTTGGACTAACTCTGATACATTGCTTAAGGGCATGAACTTAGTCGTTATTTAAAAAAGACTTAATACTTTTTAAGACATGAAAAAAATTGTGCAAAAACAATGTCAACAAATTAATGACAATAAAATAACACCATATCCTTTTGAATCTTATTAATAAAAAGAAAAAAATAACAACTTCATCGACTTGAGTAACTATTTCCAGGAACAATTTCAAAAATTGTTTTAAAGTCTCCATAAGGCACCACAACTAGTGTTTGTTGTCTCTCTATAAGGCGAGAATGGAAACATTTTTTATTGTTTTTCTAAGTTTTCCAAAGAAAAAGATGACAAACAATCATCCCAAGATCTTGAATTGGTTTTATATACTCGTATAAGAAAATACCTATATGCACATTACCAATTTAGGAAAGATAAAGTCATCAGAGTTTGATGCAACGCAAAATAATTGGGCCCTTAGGGACTGAATGATGAAGCTTATCCAATTAGTCAATTCGATTTGTCTCATCCAAGTTGTGACTGATTCGTGGCGGCTCGCAGCTTCTTGTCATAACCGTGAAGTAAGAGTATAATATGATCTATGTTGGTGGTCTTCGGTTTGTCACGTGCCCTAGATGTGGAAATGACAAATATGTCATTAAAATTGATTTTCTTTGAAGATCAAACGAAAGGTGTAATGAGTAGAAAAAATGACTTCTTGTTGTTTTTCTTCGTTTTGACATTTATGTGCATTCTTAGATATCTCGATCAAAGTGCGGGATTAAGAAGAGACTTTATGAGTGAAGTTTATTGCTTTAGACTTAATATATTTTCCAAACAAATATCCAATGAAACATTTTAAACAGCTGATTGATGATATTTTTTTTCATAATTTTAGCTAAAAACCGTAATACTCACATTTCTTAAATAACCAAATACATAATTTTACCTTTGACACTATCTTGTGCGAGGTGTTATAATGGGGTTAAAATATTGTTTTGTTTTTTTGGAGAAAGTGTTATACATACATGCCAAGCTATGAAATATAACTGTTCTAATGAACTCATTCAGCGCAATGTCGCTAGGTAGAGACCAAGTGATTTAGCAACAAATATGTATATCGAAGTGTTTTAAACGACTGGTCAAAACTGGTTCGTCTCCGTAAATATTTGTTGGAAATGAATTCCGAGGAAATCTGAGGCCGAGTTCTTGTGATGGATGAGAAATCAACTAAATTGGATTCTTTTGCACACTTCCACTGGACTTTGGCAATTTTTTTTGCTGATCTTGCGTTTTGTAGGTAGATTGAACTGCTGTGCTATTAAATTTTATTTATTATATTTTCCATTTGTTCAAATATTCAAACAACCTAATTTCTTTCCACACAGACTCAAAGCCTTAAATACCTTCCTACAACTTCAAGACTACTGCATTAAATTAACCGACAAAAAGTTCAACTGTTTGGTTCAGCAAAACCAACAACAATCACAATATAAAAAAAAAGAAAAGAAAACACTTTAAAATCTACAAATTGGTTCAAAAATATCATTATTCAAAACAACACCCACTCAATCATAAAATCAATCTTCTTTTTCCATAAATGTACCTACACATTTATATGAAGATAGTTTGTATTTGTATTATAGTCTCATCAAGAAGTCACTCAACATGCAGTAACTAAATTAAATAACCCCAATCAAAGCCATCTTCTAGAATCATCATAAAACAATCTCCCTTTCTCTCATAAAAAAATATAAAAACTGCACCAATTTCAAAAGATATAAAAAACAAAGCAAAAACAAAAAACATTAACAAATCATAAAACAACAGAAACACAAAAATCTCTTGTTTCTTCTCCTTCTTCGTTTATATACCTATTCTATGTGCTGTAAAAGAGGAGAGTGGGTGTTTTCTGTGATTCATATTCAAAATAATTGTAATTTTGTACATTTTCTTCACTCTACGAGTATAGCTCCATCATAAAGATACAAAAGTATCTATAGTGCTCGTATAAAGGTATCTTCTCGTAAAACAGTCAATTCTCGCTGCACTATAAACTTGCCCCCTTTACCTCTATAAGCCTCTTGCAATCTCGGGGAGACCCGCCCTTCCCCCTCGGTTCCTCACTCCTATCGTTTTCTTTTACTACCACCTCTTAAATGAATGAATGGGCAATAAGTTAAGGAAAAATACAACAACTACAACACGAAACACAGAACACAACATCCAACAAAACTAAAAACAACAAAAAATAAAAAGAAAGATAAAAACGTGAATACAAAAGTGGATAAATGAAATAAAACACAACACAACAAAAAAATAAAAAAATAAAAAAAAAACAGATCTTTCAAAAAACTAGTTTGCTACCAAGTTACGCTTTAAAAAGCAAACAGATAAAATCTTTTCGGAGAGTTTGTGCGCTGTGCAGAGCGTAATGCCGCGTCCGCGTGCGACCATATTCGAGTACGGGTACGTACGTAGGTAGGCAGGCTTTGTACCAACATATAAAGATACAACTTGAAAAAAAAAAAAATGGAATACGTTCGTTTTACCTCAGCTCAACCTCGGACCTCACCTCTCTCTGTCTCTATGCAGATACTGATACAAATAAAACTCAACAACACACCGAGTCACCGATGCGATGGCGATGGACGTGTGCAGATACACCTCTCTAAGACTTAAGTCAGCGAGTTAAAGATGATAGTTGGCTTGGCGCGCAAAGACCAGGCCAGGCTTGGCAACATGCGTATTAAAATGAGAGGAGGGGCCTGGCAAAGGGAAGGACAAGGGGATGCCTATCTCATTTGATTTGAAAATGAATACCTATGAAAAAATTAAAAATATATTAAAACCAAGAATAAAAAGAAAATGAGAGCAAAAAGTTGAGCAAGATTTATCATAGCGACAACGACAATGGCAGCAGCGGCACAGCAACGCGGATCATGTGCATGGACATGGGCGGCGCACAGTGTGGGATTTCGCTCATTTAGCGGAATTAAATTAATAGCGGTTACAAGTTTTACTTTTTGATAATTCTTTTTTTGCAGGATTAATTATAAATATGTAAATAACGAAATTTAACAACAATTATAAATTTTTTTTTGTTAATATTTTTTTTTACAGAGCTTTGAAAGTACTAGTTTTTTGCAGTTTGATAGACCCTTTTTAACAAATGAATTTCTCTCAGAAAAAAAGCTTATTCTTGATTTTTTTTTGGTTATATTTATAACTTATATATACCAATATGAAATTAAAATAGAATTTTGAATATACTTAGTCAAGTTTTTAATGAACGGAGTTCTGAAACTACGTGTTTTATGCACTTAGGTAACCACATCAGGAATAATTTAATTACGCTGAAAATAAAATTTTTGTTCCTTTTTACTTATATTTATTCATAACAGTTAAACTTAAAACAGATTTTCAATAAAAATGTCTTTAAAAATCCAAAATCGAGAAAAAAAGAAATAAAACCTTTAAAAACTTTTGCTCTTCCAATAAAAAATTCGTTTTTTTTTTATTTTTAAATTAATTTATTTTTGTTATTGGTTAATTGGAACACCCTTTATCCGATATAATAGTTTTTTTTTATTAATTGATATTTTCCGTTTTTAATTTTTGAAATAACTTTTTTTTTTTTCTTACTGTTAACTTTGAATTTGAACACCCTGTATTTTTTTTTTTGTAACTATTTTTAAATCAAATTCACTAAAATATTTTTTTTGGAACACCCCGTAAAATAAAAAAAGTTTTTAAATTTATAACATTAAACAAATCCCAAAAATGTATTCGATTTTGACGGTATGCCATCATTTTTTTGCTGGATAGGCAGTTAGAAACATTGAAAAAAATTATATCACAACATAATTGGGGGGTCAAATTTTTGTGATTCTTGATAGATAATAAATCAAGCTTTGCAATGAATATTGTTTCGAGGCGCAATAACGCGGAATAACTAAAGTTTTGCTCTAATAAAGGTACAAAAATCGAAAAAAAACACATTTTTTTAACTTCAATCACCAAAACAAAAATGTGAAACACCCTGTAAAATAAAAAAATACTTATATTCTTATACCTTGATATTTAAGGAATATAAAATAAATACAACTTTTTTTAAAACACACGCCAAACGCACGAAAAAAAATTAAGAGCAAAGTAATCTCTTCCAGCAAATATACAGAATAAAAATCGCCAATTGCAACTTCAATGCTATTTTTTTTTTGTTTACACGACTCCCACCCAACAGTGCTTTTGTTATCACTATCTACAATGTTTTAGCTTTAAGAAAAACCGGGTTTGGCATCAATCGAGACTATTCATTTTTTGAATTAAATTCCGCTAAATGAGCGAAATCCCACACTGTGCGGCGGCGGCGCGGCGCGACACGGTGTTGGAGTGTTGGGGTATTCACAGACAGATTCAGATTCAGATTCACCTTTTAATTTTTTATTATTTTCGCATTTGAATTTAATGAGTGAAAGATATAGCAGAGGTCGCATCTTAAAGATGAACGTGATGAAGTTTGTGTGCTCGGATTCGGATTCAGATTTGATATGTAAATTATGATTATTTACGTGGTTTTTTTTACACTCCAAACTGAATTTATAATTAAAAAAATAAAATTATTGTTGGTTTAGAGGGACGACTAATATGACTATATCATATAGTGAATATCTATGATATTCATTAAAAAAAAATGTTTTAATTAAGTTTTTGTTTATGATGAAAAATAAAAAAAATAAAAAAAATAGGAATAGGAATCTTTAATTGGATAATAAAATAAAAGTGATTCGATAGAAAACTCAAAGCAAGAAACTATACCCAACACAGTTTATTTAATGATAATACTTTCTTAGGAATTATATACCTATACCCCTAATTCAGAAGCTTAAGGAGAATAAAATAAAATTAAATACATTTTAAGAGCCAATTAGTAAATTGTTTCTTTGTTTTTGGATAAAATATTTGTTTTTTTGTTTAATTTTATTTTTTGGCAATGATTAGAGAGAATTAAATGATAAGTTAAATTTATCACTTGTTTTTGCATATTTAATTTATTTACTACTATTTTTTTTAAATATAGTTTTGCATAACTAATTAAATAAATTACTAAAATTTTATTAATATTTTATTTGTTTTTAATTTAATTTGTTATTTTTAATAACTTTTTATTTATTAAAATCTTTATTTGAAATTAATTCCAGCTTTTCATTACAAGGAACTGACAAATCCTTCAAAAATACCTAAAGGCAATAAAAAAAAAATAATTTTACCTCCGTAGGCTTGAAAGACATTTGGAAACAAATAAACAGGCTTAGGTTTTTTGTTTAATTGTTTAAAACTCATTTAATAGTTTGTAATATTTCTGGCTACTATTATCAATTATTATCAAGGTTGGCCCTGATCTATGAATCAATGTTGTTCACTGAAATGTATTATATAAACAAGATTGGCCCAAAAACACTTCCTTGTGGTACACCAGTTTAAGTTTTGTTAATTTCTCAATACTTAAATTTAATTTGTATGTAATGATGTTTTTCAATTCTTAAAAAAGTTTGAACCGTTATTCAACCATTTTTATTTTGTCTTTTTCTGTTTTCAGTTACTTTATCACAATTTAAACTTTGTCTAAAATGTGGTCAGCCAACAGCCATCAGGCTCCTTTTTCATGGTTTTTAAAATTTCATTTCTTTTATTGTTTTCCTTTGGGAGAAAGGATATGAAGACAGCCTTCATTAAACTCTTCAAGAATCTCCTAGAACAAGGAACATTTTTGAAATCATAGCTTTTTCCACTTCCATCATTTTAATCGTTTGCGTTTGAAGTTCAGCTTTCAAGTGAAGTAAAAAAAAACATAAACAGCTGATATTTTGACACAACACGACTTGACAACAGGGGAAATTACTCTGGATAATCACTTCAGTCTTATTTCCAAAAAAAATAATATTGAAAACTTTCCTTCTGACATCTAAATAATGACTGATCAGTGACTTTTCGAAGTCCTTTGTGTCAGTTTTGACAGTTCGCCTGCAAATTGTTCATATTATTAGTTTGACATCAATTGATACCGACTAGTAAGTAAGTAATTCGTAAATCCTAATACTTTCAAAGACCAAATTGTGCATCCATGAAATTGAACTCTGATTTAAATTGACAAACACAAAATTCCAATCGAAAGATTGATATCAAGATCATTTATAATTTCTTCCAATGAAAAATTCCTTGCGGGGGCATTTCTCTTATTATTTATGTATGTATGTATGTATTTGTTTTTGCTCATTCTTTTTTTTTGTTGATTCCTTTTCGCCGAATAAAATTGATTGTACATTTTTGTGTAAAAGAATTTCGCGAAATGTGTTCTCATTTTTATTTGTTATTTACTTTATTCGTATTTTGTGTGTTTCTTTGCGAATTCAGGCAGTTACATTCTACATTGATATTTATCACTAAAAAAAGTGCACCTCGCTTTGACTTTGACTTGTGACGGTGCGATCGGATCGGTGCAGTTGAGGAGGATGGATAAGCAGCCAAGAGGCTGAGGTATATCGGATGCGTCGTCGTCGTCGTGGTTCGAGACACAAAGGGTTATAAACTTGAGGAATGTTAATCGTGTAAACGCGCAAGGAGTGCAAGGATTGGAATTTCACCTTATATCCAGGCCATCGGCCATTGTAAATGTGATGCCCTCGCGCTCGCCGCACCGCAGCCGAGTCACAACTCACAATCATCATCAACTTTTGTGGTGTATCGCAGTTCGTGGAGCGTTCGAAGGTTGTTTAAGTTTACGTTTTTTTTATGTTTTTATGTTTGTAATCCAAATTCCGCACGCAACAGTATAAGCGGATTGGAATTCCTGGGAGTTCGTTTTTTTTGCAACAAAATGTTATTTTTCTTCCTTTTTTTTGTTTTGTATTTATGAAACTGATGGCGGCCTTCTTTTCAACAGAGATATGAAATGAATTTTGTAAAAATGCAGGATGGTCGACCATCGGCATTGTATCGTATTCGTATCCGTCCATTGGTCGTAGTCGTCTTCGTCGTCGTTGTCTTCCTCGTCATCATCTTTTGGTCGATGGAAGTTGTGAGAGCTTATGTCAGATTGCAATGCCAATGTCCAATGACTGGTCATTGTGGAATGCATTTTATGATGGCTATCGATTTTTGTGCAATTTTTTCTGAGGGAACGAACGAACGAACGGAGGAAGGTATAGGCATTCGGGAATACACGATGGCATTCTATTCAGAGTAGCTACCTACCTTCTTATAGAGATTTTTTTAAAAGAAGGTTTCAATGTCCTTTTGATGGATGCAACAATTTCCAATTGAGGACGGGATTCTTTATTATACATTTTATGCGGTTTTTGATAGAAATATGCAAAATATTTTAAGGCTCACCAAAGTTGTGGAAATGTGTAGTTTAAATTTCTACTTAATGAAATAAAAGTTAAAGTCACCAAAGGAGAACCATTCTGATTTATCGAGAAATGTCAAATGGACGTTTACCACCATTTGCCCTTATAAATAAACTATTGATCAAATTGATGAAAACAAATATTCAAAACAGATTTTCTAAGAGGCTATTGTTTCCAAAAAGTTATACCGATACTACTCGCAGCTGTTTGGTGATTCACCAATTTAAAAATATCTTTCAATTTTCATCTTAAATATTTTAATCTAATCTCGGCTTAATTTTCCTATTTAAAAGTTGACAATATAATCATCAAGATAGCGGTATCCCACTTTAGTTACATTCCATGTCGAAAACCATCACAAGCCTCAGTTCATGTTGAGGCCAAAGCCAGGCAGGCAACCCACATTGTAAGCCTCTAAGCTAAGTTGCATTTCTTGAAATCCTTTCTAATACCTTTCCCACTTAAACCCACGCTCGGAAAAATTAACAAAAACAAAAAAAGTACTCCTGCTCCTTTCGAAAAAATATTGTTGTTTTTTTTTTGATTGTTTCCTTCCTTCATAAGAAAAGATATTCTTTCACTATAAAAATGTACCTACTCTTTTATAGACCTTTGGAATATAATCGTTAGACACGCTAACACTATTTTCTGGAAGATATTTTTCCTCATTTCTACACTCGTCTCGTATAAAATAACGACAGCCCAGACACGCATCACATTTTCGCCCACTTACATAAATGCAATCCCAATTTCCAATTCCAATTCCTTGGCCCCAGAGCAGACATGGATCGAAGGCATTGAAATTGGAATTGGTGACAAGTAATTATCGAAATGACTTCCGTTCCTGGTGTGCGATCGGGTTTTAGTTGGATGATGATGATGATCGTCTTTTCTGCTGTTTTGTTGCTTTTGTCTTCTGATCTGCACGAGAGATTCACCCAAGCGAGAAAAGATGAATGGGATGCCTTTGCGATCAGGATGAGAATACGTGTGTGGAAGTCATCCCTATAATTTTTGCAACAACGAAAATACTCTCTGTCAAGATCATGAATCGCAAAATCTTGCATAAGACACACCCTAAAGACTTTAAGGGGGAACGGCAACGACGACGACGTCGAAGCTGAAGCTGAAGACGACGACTACGCGACGTGAAGACCACTCAATGGAAAAGAGCAAAAAAAAGTATATATAAATATCTGCAGATGAGAGTGGTTGTTCTGAATGAGGTGGTTTGGGAAGAGGATTTATCGAATCTTGCCCCAGGCCCAACGAAACATCAACAACAACAAGATTTTCAACAAAAGAAGCTGCAAGATATTTCGTGGGTATATATACAATATACATATATCTGTATCTATGTGAATGTGTTTTTTTTTTCGTTTAGGTATTCATCTTTTGGGTTATATTTAATTTGTGTGAGGCTACAAAAAAAAATATTTTTTTTTATGTTTTTTGGTTAATTTTATTTCTATTTAATGTTTAACCTGAGGGTCCGGATGTTGAGTCCGTCCCGCCACATGAAGATGTGCAATTAATTGCAACACACAAAAACAAAAGAACAGATACCTGTATTTATTGGAAATATAAACCGGAAAGAAGAACAAAATTGCATGGGAAATTTGTTGGTTAATGGAGTGCCAGAGGGCTTCATGGTTGGACCAGTACTGTTGAGGTATTATTTTAATATGTGTTGGAACTTGAAAGGTATGATAATTCATTGACAAAAACACCTTGAAATTTTGTTTATAGATGATTTACACTTACATAGAATATATATTGGTACTACTAAAGAAATAAATAGCAATTTTAATTTTTCTTGAACTATTTTAAATAAGCTTGAATGCTTAGTTTAAATTATGATTTCTAATCATAAAAAAATGGTTAAAACAATTAACTTTAAATGGCGCCCAACGTGAGAATTTTTTGAAAGCTTAATAGCTAATTAGTAATTATTTCATAAACAAATTGGCAATTCATAGGCTCGAAAGTGGTTGAATTTTTCTAGTTTTAAATTTTCATTTTTCGTTAAATGGCGCCCAACGTGAAACTTTATATTTTAAATAAAAACACTTTATTTTATTTAAAACATAGAATAAAATGAAAAATTATGAGTTTATGTTAATTTTATGAACTGATGAAAATTCAAAAAGTTAATTCATTAAATTTTAAGCAATTCATTGTGTGACGCTCAATATTAAACTCATTTGAAACTCAATAACATTTAGTGCAAACTATACTAAATGATTGTCAACTTTAAATAAAATAAAAGTCTGCTCATTTTATTGATTTTCCAAGTTTTCTTTAAATGGCGCCCAATGTGAGACTTTTTTTTAAACTCTAAGAAATTCCAATTTGCTTTTAATTTCATAATAAATAGTCAATATTAAATCAATAAAGCTATAGCATTCATTCAAAACATAGAATATCTTTAACCTGGTGTTAAAAGGCGCCCAATGTGAGTATAACACATAGTTGGAAATGATATTTCGCATCGTAATTGTTAATAAGTTCCAAAACAATAAGTACTTAAAATAAAACCCTAATGCATGGAAACAACAAAAAAAAAAACAAATGCAATCCCAAAATGTTTTAAATTTTAATCGGCAGATGTTCCACGAAAACAACAAAACTCGAAGAATAAAAATAAAACATGAAATGAAGCTTAAAACGAAACCATCAAAAAACGACTTCTTTGGAATTTAAACCGAATGCGAGACCCCAATCCTTTAAAGAATTCCAAAGATTGCAATTATCTGCGCTCACGCATAATATATGAACGAGTATCTTCTTTTTATTTCTTTTACTTTTCAAAAAAAAAAAAAAATGGAATACCTTCAAATATACAACAACAGAGTTGATCGTTTCATTCTTAAAAATTACTACAACATCTCACGTACCTAACCTATCTACCTTACCTACATACGAGTATACCGTGTCGTTGGTATGCGTTTTCTTATCTTTTTAAGTATATGTTTGTCTTTTAGATTTTTTCCTCTTCTGAAAAAAAAATCTACTTTTTTTTTTAAACTAATTCAAAGAACATAAAAACAAAACTATGGTTGCAGCAATAAAAATTCAGATTTCCTTTTCCCAGAAAAAGATGAACTAAGTAAAAGAAATCAAGAAATCAGGCAACAGGCAGCCAACAGCCATCATAAACGTGCGCGGGACAACGACATAACACCCATTCCTTGAAAACATTATAAAAATATGTATAAGTGTTCTAAAATGGAGCTACCGCTTTCAAGGGCTCCTCGCCTCGCTATCGCCACCGTCGCCGCCGCCGCCGCTGCGTGCTCCTCCCTCACTTAATGGCCTTTTCTTATTTTAACTCGAATATACCCAAAACCGAAAAAAGAACGGCCTTGTAGTTGACCTTATGTTCGTTTTCATGTTACTCCACCGCACCGCCGCCGCCGCTGCAATCCATCGACCAAACACTGGACAGTCGTCGTCGTTCGTCCCTATACAAGTACGAGTATATAGCTTATGGGCTTGCCCCTCGCAACTTCCAATTTATATCCCAATCACAAGATACAAGCCCCAAGTTTCTCAGAGGTCTTTCTACAAAACACTTCTTTGCCGTCTTCCCGCTCACGCTCCCAATCTCAACTCAACTGAAATCGAAGCCAAGTCGAGCTTGGGTAAATGGCTTTTTCGTTCCCTTGAATGAATGTCCCTCGCTTGAAAATTGAAAGAAGTTGTTGAATTAAAATTGGATACACACCCGTTCTTCGGCCGAGAGTTGTCGTCGTCGCCGTATTTTCGGCGGACTTCTACAGTGGAGTAACAAACAAAAATAAAGAACCAAAAACTAGTTGGGGCACCAAAAAAAAAAAAAAAAAAAAAAAAAAAAAAAAAAAAAAAAAACAACAACAACCTAAAACTACAAGAACCCACCAAACAGCTTCTGTATTTCACGCAGTGACCAATAAATAAGATAAACCGCGCGCGCATAGGATCGACCGACAAAAGGAGAAAACAACACAAGAAGAAAAATATAATTTATCTCGGAAGAGAAAGAAGACCTGGCTTGAAAGAGGAGCCATGTTTCTGCTAGCTGGCTGATGGCTGCTTGGAAGATTATAATGATGGAGCCGACGAAGACGAACGGCGCGGCGGCGGTGATGGTGAGGAGGGTGCAAGATGAAGAGCGGAAGAAGATAAAACGAAAATACAGTGCGTCCCTATGCGAGAAGAACGTTAAAAAGTTGCTTACTATCACTTCCACTTTATATACCATAGCCGCGTACATGGTGGTAGTGGAAGTTGGATGGACTTATGGAGCCGGAGTGGCGTTGTGGTGCGGTACGCAACGTTAAGCCTCTTCTCTTCTTCTTCCCGGTGCGTCGTCGTCGTTGTAGTCGATCGGTAGTTCGGCGGCGGCGGCGGCGCGGTATAGCCCGGCCTGGCGTCCCGTCTCCCGTCCCCGTTCATGTCGGTTATATGAAAACAAAAGAAAGAGAAAAGAGGAAACGACAAGATCTTACGTCGAGACTTTGGTTTTGGGATTTGTTCGTCGTCGTCGGTCGGTCGTCGTATTTGTTCGTCGCCATAAGACGTTTCTGATGTGGTGGTAACACTGAGAAACTGGATACGAAATTTTATTACACATTTCCGGTCATCTTTTCTCATTCGATTTTTGTCCCGATTAATGAAATAAATATAAATACGCATGCCATAGGGGACCATCTATGGGCCTGGTTTCTTCACTCGAACCGAGTTCAAACCGATTTTTAAAATGCAGATTTAGACAAGACACTGTTTATTCTTTTTTGGGGGAGTGTCACTATAATTATTGTTTTGGCAAAGCGGAATTCTTATGCAGCAAGGTTGAGCTTGAGTTGTCTTTTTTGAAGTATGTAAAGTCAAGGTTGATTAAGGTACCGACAAAATAAAGCTGTCAAAGTATTAGAAGTCCCACGAATGACAACATCGCTTTTTCTTTTATTAAACTGTCATTTTCAGCAGGATACAGAAAAAAAATTAAGCAATAATCTTTTTGACATCTTGTATAAATTTATGTCATAATGTCATTAATTCATTATTTTGCATCAAATCACCAATGAAAAAAAAATTTGACAATGACACGACCTACTCATCTGTCACATACTAATTAAAAAATCATAAATCTTTTTTCCTATACACTCGCATATAATCTCCTCCAAAAACTGACAGGTCAAATATTCATTCACAATAATGGCGCCATATTTCCGTTTCTCATTTAAAATTTATCAAAAAAAAAAAACAACTGATGAAGGTACTTTGCAATTCAAAACAGTTAAATATTTAATTTTATTTTTACAAAAGAAAAAGAAACTTAAAAAAATCATAGTTTCTCACCACAAAATTAACATCACATTAAAAAAAAAACATGAACAAAAAGAAAACAAAAAAGTTAAATTTAAATTAAAAAAAAAAAGTGTCATTGAGAAGAAGTAGGTAGTTTGGCACTACTAAAACATATTAAATCAAGTTTGCCACTCCAGCAAAGTTCCCCCTTGCATCTAGTTTTTATGACCCCACATCATATTGGTCACACCGCACCGGGCCGGACCGGGCCGGGCAGGGCACAAACAACATTATTATTTTTTTTTTTTTTTTTATAAATGTAGATATCTTCGCAGTTCAAATAATTGTAATTCTGAAATTATGCAAATTTAATGTTAACAAACCGCTTACTGCTTAAAGCATATGCCATTTTTAATTTTTGTGTTTTATATACACGGCTATTTTGCAAGTTAATATTTTTTGTTGTTGTTTTGTTTTAATCAGAAAAAAAAAAATGGAAAATGGAATTAATTAAATAATTACGAAGGTTTTGGGTGTGTGTTTATTTTAGTCTTGTCACGCTGCCAATAAGAGGTGTAAGATTATATTTATAGAATTTTTGTTGAGCCGGTTATTTTTTTTTTTTTTATAATGTAGTTGTAAGAGAAAGAATTTTTTGAAGGCAAAAGTGGTATAGATGAAGGGCAGCGTAAATATTAAACAATTGACTAATTCTGGATTAAAATTATAGTATTTGAGGTTAATCTAATCCAAATTTGTTTAAAGAAATATTATGTTTTCTATTTTCGGGGTTAATGGAAAGGAATATTTAAATTTTAAGCATAAATAGATCAATGAGACTTTGAAAAATTGGCTTAAATTAGGGAAGCAGACATTTTAAATCGACCTATGAACACAACCGATACTTAAAAACATTCGACTAAACACACCTCAAACAAAATCATTTTCTCAGAAATAAGTCTTAACCATTTTATTCTTTTGATTAATTTATTTGAAACCACTTTTTTTTAATTTAAAAAAAAATGATTTTTTTCAAAGTTAATCGACTTACTTTACGTACAAGTATCTACTTTTAAATTTGATGTTAATTTTCCCACACAGTTTTCATAAAGTTGATTTAACATTTTAAACATCATGTGATTGTCAGCAAAACAGCTGTCAAGTGCAGTCAAGACGGTTTGATTAAGTGTAACGGGTTAATGCATTGACGCAGATAAGGTATATGTCAATCCATATTTTGGGACAAAATTTTAAAATTGTGCTACTAACGTCATTCGTATATGATTGTCAATGTTACATATTTAAATGACATTTTTATTGACGTCAATGACTCAGTGAATATAATTTTAAACTATACTTTGTCTCCTAAAAATTGTCAGTACAGGCCTTATGGGAGAGCTTTTTCTGAAGCAGTAGCTTGCCCTATTTTCACACTATACTGACTTGAAAAAAGTCGAAACAAAATTGTTACTACCCGCCACTGAATTTCTCATTTAATCTGACGCAGCTCCCACACAACTATTCTGCCACACATCTGAGTGTGGACTGAGTATAGTCTATGGTATTTCAACCCTCATGTTATATTTATGATATGCAGTGTTGCTTTACCAATGTAGGTAACTTGTATCGTCGTTCTTCCTATGGTTGCTGTTCACGAGCTTTTCTTTTTAGGGCTTTTAAAAAGTTCTTAAGCAGAAAGTGTTTACTTGGTGTTGAACATTTTGCATTGCACTGTGCGGGAAATCCGTTTAAATGCAGTTATAAAAGTATAAGCTCTTTTCTGCAGAGAAAATGATTATTTGCGTAGATTTTCGTACCGTGTGGTCGGTTTATTGATACTTCGTGTATTTTTGTGATATTGTTTTATGTTATGATTGTTAATTTTATTTTTTGTTACATTAATATGTAAGAATACATGTTTATTTTCCACTTGTTATTTATTTAAAAGGGATTACGCCTACTGGGGATACCCTTCAAAAACGCGCCTTTTATCTTACCTCTTAGTGGTGTGGCAAAGACAAATATTATTTCATTTTTATAAATAAAACAAGAATTTCAATATTAAACCAAGGTAACCCTCAACACATTTTCTTTAAATGTTTGCCATTTCATTGTTCGCAGTAGTCAACTCTGAAAGAGCTTGAAAGAGCTTTCAAATGAAAAAGACTTATTAAAAAAGAAAATAGTGCGAATGAAAGGCAAACATCCTATCTTTCCTGTACTGACAATTTTTAGGAGACAAAGTATAGTTCTTTTTTGTCTTTGAGTACAAAATTTATTTAAATTTATTTTTTTTTTGGTTACAAACAAAAAAGTGCTATGACTACCCCCAATAAATCTTGTCTATGTTTTGAATATTTTATTAATTTTTTGGCTAGTTAAGTTTTTTTTTTATATTCACTAGAACCCTATGGAATAGTTAGCCTTTCGTCAACGATATTTTGAACTGTGAATAAGGTTTTGTAACCTAGCTGTCAGATATAAGTATAGCTTTAAATTTAATCCAGAGTTAACTCTTTGTTTACTTGGATCTAACCAGGACACAAGGATTATATCGAATTGAAAAACGATGTCTTAAATTATCTTCCAACTATTGTGATTCTACCTTGACTTTTATTGACAAAAGAAAAAACAACCATCTGTCATTCCATCACTCAAACTAAAGAACGGAGATGACATAATCCGTGCCATAAGTTCCAGTTAAAAAAAAAAAAACATTCGTCAAACAAATAACCCATCATTATAAGGTACGGTACAGTGGGGTATGTTTGTATTTGTATTGTGATTTTTAAAAGTCGCCACAATGTCTATTCTGACTCAATGCCAATGTCAATTTCGGACGATGCGTCGCCGTCGCGTCGGTCGTTGGTAACCAAAAGCATATAATCTTTTTGCTAAAAAACCACGCGGTTGATTATTATTTTTGTATTACTCACACTTCGATATACATTTTTATACTCGTTTCCGTTTTTTCTTTATTTTTTTTTACAAACCTAGATATTTATTCTTTATTTTTTTTTTAACTTAAGCACGTATCATATGTATTCATTAGGGTGGTCCTTATTGAGTCTTGTATTTTATTTTTATTTTCTATCAAAGGCTTGTAGAAATAATTTAAATAAATTAAGGAGTTCAGTCAACTAAGGATTCAGTTTCAATATTTTAATATAAATCAAATTCTACTCAAGAAATTGGTAAGCTAAAAGCGTCCGTAATAAAAAAAATGAGAAATTAGACACTTCTACTTTTAACCACACTAATGTATTTATTTTGAATATACAATTAAAATTTTATTGTTGTTGCGCATGCAATTATTAAAAAGAAATAAAAAAAAATAACAATATGCCATATACAATACATAAAAAGGTACAAAAATAAAAAAAATCAAATAGAATCGATAATTTTCTGACTCAACTTTGACAGCTCAATCAACAATAAAATTAAATCCAAAAAGAAAAAATAAATTAAAAGCAAACAGGTCTGCAAATAGAAAACAAATAAAAAATAAACGAACAATACAAAACCTATGCAAGCTTTCGTCGTTTTATTGACACGTCGTCGTCGTGGGTCGTATGTACATTTATAAAAGTAATAATGTTTAATAATGATGTTTTAGATAAAATTAGAATTTATTTATTTATGTTGTTTTTTTCAAGTACATAATAAGTTCCTATACTTTTTTAAACTTAAGACAGTAATTTCTAGAACAATCTCTGTGGCTTTGTTGAACTGTGTTTATGAATGGATATTTTTTAAATTTTCGTAGACTTGACAGTTTTTTTTTTTTTGAGAATGACATTTGAAGTTGAATTGATCATTTGGGTTTGAAAATGCAATGTAAGGCGTTTTTCTTTTTTAACTCTGAGCTGAACTTGACACGGAAAAACAGTGAAGCACCGAACTGTCAAATGACATCTGTTTCTGTCATACTTTAAGCTGAAATAAACTTTTATTCTCAGGAACTTCTGGCCTCTATAATTTCTCAAAACTCGGGTAATAATGTCTCTTATAGATCATTTAGCGGATTTGAGGAAGTTCTTCTTTGGGATTACCCACAAAGCTTCTCGTGGAAATCTGGGCTCCAGATTTTTGATATTGTGCTTATTGGTCTACAAAAGTTCTGAGGTTTGAAATTCGATCGAAAAAGGGTCGTTAAAGTAAAATTTAAAAAACGTTTTTAAGTCAAGCACCACTCAGACAATTTTTACGAAAGACAATTTTTTTAATTTTGGATTGAAAGTTGGAATTTTGGACTCGAATGCTTAAACATATAGTTTTGTTTTAATTTCTTTTACAAAAATAAACGATTTTTTTTTGTTTTTTAAGTCACATGTTTCAAAAAGAAAACTGAAAACTGCGCATAACCGGAAAAATGTCTGAAAATGCTATTTCGCAACTTTTTCACCAATTTATCAAACAAATCAATTTTCTTTCTTTAAAATGTCACTTATTGACAAAAGTGAAATTGCAAATTTTTTTTTTTGTTTGTTTTGACTTTCAACTGAACTGACTTTCAATTTTTTTAAATTAATTTTTGGAATCAATAGAAATCATTATAATCTTTCATCAAATTTATGTTTGTTTATTTGAAAGTTCTCCAAATGATATTTATTTTTTTGCAAATTAATTAGCAAACAACGTATTTTTTCGATATTCTTTCCATATTTAAAAATTCGTCAGAAATTTCCATTCAAATTCTACATATAGCAATCATCGGGCTAGCCTCGACTGAATAACGAATTTATTGAACGGTTTTACCTAATAACCGCCAATTTAACTTGTCAAACTTGTTTCTCATTTGCATGAATTTATTTTAAAGAATTATATGTAAGAAGATTGCAGATAATAAAAATTTTGAATTCTAAAATCACCCCTAATCGTAATCGCTTCCTCTCGACAAAAACATTATAGAAAGCCAGAATATACGAGTATATCCATATATGGCACAAATCATCGAGTTAATTAACCTTGTCTCTAATAAATTAGGTTAAATTCGTATTTTATTCTCAAACCGATTTGGATTCGATTTGAATTTTGAATTTCGTATTTTGGATTCTAGAAACTAAACGAACCTTTTTGCAAGCTCTGCTGCTGTTGTTGTTGCTGCTGGTGTTGAATTTGCTGCTGATGATGCTGCTGTTGGTAGAAATGGTGATGGGCCGCTGCAGCAGCAGCAACCGCTGCCGACGAAGTAAAATCTCTCCAAGGCTGCCACAGTAAGCTATTTGCAACATTTGTGGCATTGCTATGATGATGGTGACCATTTAGCTGGGACCGATTGGCCGGATGATGATGCGGGTGTTGGAGATGTTGGTAGTGATAGGGATTGTTTATTGTCATATTATGGTTCGGAGGACTGCTGTTGCTGCTACTACTGCTACTGCTGCTGCTGCTGCTGCTACTACCACTGCTCATGGGACTGCTGTTGCTGGTCAAACTTCGAAGTCGATGGTTTGAGCCCGCAGCGGCGGCTGCAACCCTCTCGATTTCCTTAATCCGATTGTAGTAGGTTTGTTCGAAGGCATTTAAGATGCGAAGGTATTCCATGGTTTAAGGAGAAACACACACTTTTGTTTTTTTTTTTACCGAGGAAATTGTAACACAAGAAAAAAAACACCCACTTGTTTTTGAAATGAACCCAAAATTTATTTCATCACTTTCATTTTTCAAGATATGGAACAAACACACATATTTAGATTGAAAGAGCTCAATTATTCAAGTGATCGTTTAAGTTGCAACATTGACTTGAAAGTGAACTCGATTTTTATATTCGCTTATTTTTATGCACAGTTAAACACGGCACACGAGGTTTTCAGACTAAAAGACTTAGTAGCAATTTTAAAAGTAAACTCTTTTTCAAAACCAAAGTCTTTGATTGACTTCGATAAGGGCAGATCAATGACGACAATAACGACAACGAAACACTGGAGTGGAGGCCAACTTCAATAATAAAACTTAACGAAACCAATTTTTGTAAAGTTTTGTCAAAGTTGTGAGAAAACAATTCACAGCTTAAAACTGAAGACTGAACTCAATTACAATTAGACGATATTTTATTTTGCCCACTTAGCAGTTTACGTTTTCGATTTTTTAACTTTTTTGTTTGGTAATTATCGAAGGAAACTCGAGACCAAAACACACGAAGGCAATAATTTTTCTTGTTGGGTTACACAAAGTACAAAAAATATAAAAAATAAATAAGAAAAACAATAAGAAGAAAAATCCCGTCTAAGAAACAGAAAAGTCGTGCTCAACGAATGAAGGTATAAACATTAACTGAAGAGACTTAAGTTCTCTTGAAATGAACGACCGACCGACCGATACCGACCACGACTGCGATCGGTTTATTTTTCTTACTTTTTTTTGTTGTTGTCTTTGTCTTTGTGTGTTTGTGTGTGTGTTTAGGCAGCTTGGGGACTATAAGTGAGACTTTTGGAGTCTTAGAATCAGTGTATGGGTTTGGAGCTGGTGTTGGATGTTGTTGTATTCGTGTTGGCTTCTTATTCCGTAAAACTAACTTTTACTACTACACAACACAGACTTATACACTTCTTTGAGAGGGTTTAAGACGTGGGGCGTGGGGGCTTGAAAAGATACAACAACAAAAAAAAAAAAACCACCATCGAATGTCTTGTTAGTGAATGTAAACTAATTGAAGTCGGCAAAGCAGTGCTCGCTCTGTCTTGATGTGTACTCGGTACTCGTATTAAGTTTAAATCGTGATACTCGAACTCGAACAGGCCAAATTGTGCACGAGTATTGGAAGAGTTGAGAATTATTATTATTATTTTTTTTTACTTTTTTTTTGTGTCTTTTTGTGTTTAAGCAAAGAAGGGAAAGAATATGGGAGGAAATGTTGAAAGTAGATTTCTTAAGAAGCTCGTGAGTTGAGTGGAGCCGAGTTGGAGCAATTGTATTAATGTTGCTGCTGAAGTTTTTGAAGACTTGTATTGTAGTTTTTGAAGTCATGTATCCGTTTTTGAAATATGTATACGTATATTGAAATTGAAAAATTAAATCTCAAAACAAAAAACTTCACAAAACCACGACTTTGGACTTGTATCAGTTCGAATTCACAGTTGAATAATGTATTTGACCATGTTTTGAGGTGGTTTGTCATAAATGTGACGTTTTGAATTATTATTTGATCACAGGTAAGAAGTTTTGGCAGCTTCTTGATAAGATTGTGGTAATTCCAATTTGCTTTTGAACACAGTATCAATTTTGGTCTCTTTTTCTTTTTTGCATTTTTGTTTGCCGAATTGAGCATTGAAGTGCAAAAACTGAACGCACCCTAAAACTGGATTTGTATAATTTCTATAATTAATTCTAGTTTGAACACTTATTCGCGACATTTATTCTATAATATTAACCGTCTTTAAGTTTTCATAACATCAGTATTTTTCATAAGGGGTTTTTCTTTTTTAACTCAGAAAAGAGCTCTAAACAGAGTCCGAGCATATCGAGCATGCTCAGAACATCCTCTGAATAAGCTCTGAACAAAATATAACTCGATCTGATCAGTTAATTTATTCTGAGCTCATAGAGCGCTCTGAACAAGCTCAGAACATGTTCAGAAAGAAAAAAGAAACACAAATTTGATGCTCTGAACGTTCAGAGTTAAAAAAGAAACACAATTTTTTGTTTGACAGTTCAGGCTCTGCTTTGAACTACAAAAGAAAAAGGCCTATAATATAACAGTTTAATTGACAGCTGAACTTAGAAAACTGATGGCATTGCCATTAATTTAATGTTTACTGAAGCTTGAACCACAATGATTGCCTAAAACAGCCATTAAGAAATTCTGACAGAAATTTAAAACTGTAGTTAAAATGTTGGTAACACTGCGAAATCACAATGGCAACACTTAATTTGCCCTACACTAATTTTTCTTTTTCATTTTCAAATTTAAATCTTTCGAAGTAAACAGCAAAAGCGAATGGCGAACTTACAACTACACAAACACAACAGACAAACTCAACAAAATCACAAATCACTTAAAGAAACAAGACAAACAAAAACGAAATATATTATAAAAAAAAACAACAAATGAGAGAAAGAGAGAACAACACAAGCTCAATCCGCTCGCTGAGCTCACACAAAGCTAGTCTTAAATGTTTACCATGTTTTTTTGTTGTTGCCGTTGTTTCGTTTTTTTTTTCTTCTTTTTTGGTTTGTCGCGTTTTGTTCTGATTTTAAGCTGCGATTTCGAAAAAATAGCAAGAACAGAATAACAACAACAACAATAAAAAAAGAAGTAAAGCTTAATGTTTACATAAGCATAGAGAGTAATAAGAAGAAGAACGGTGGTAACAACAACTACTAACTGAAAGGCGGTAATTTCCATTCGTTGTTGCAAGTTTTTTTTGTTTTTGTACTTTTTTTTTCTCAATTGTTCATTTGGTTCGGTTTCGTTCAATTGAAGCATATATTGATTAAACTCGGCTTAAAAAATAATAAATACTCGTAGAGCATTGGAGAGAAGAACCAGAACAGAATAAATTAAAATAGAAAGGAAAAAAAGACAAACCACGATTCAGATTGAACCTATATTTCCAAGTTTATAATAAATGACTTAAACGTATATGAACGTTTAATGCTGGAAACACTGTAACTGTAGATATATACTTGGTCATGTCATATTGACGTTACTTACATTATGTTATGTTTAAGGGGAGTAGGTTGATATGACGTTTTAAATATACCAATTGCAATTTATGTAAATGTTCTTGACATGACACTAGTTTTTCAACATAAAATGTAAAAAAACTTGCGAAAAAAGTGTTTCTTTATAAAAAAAAATGGTTCCACAGTCCACATACAATATTTTTTACTTAGAAATTGTATTCTATGACGTGTTTTGCGAAAAGGAACTCTGCTTAGTTCTTTGACTTTTGGGGAGAAGAAAGAAATTTGCAGAAATGAAAATATTTAGTCTTATCATCTAAAAACCTTAAAAGGCCAACATCAAAAATGTCAAAACACCAACAACAAAAATATTCATGAAATATTTATGTATTTGCGCATAATCTGCCATCAACGTCTAACGCATTATGACACTGTGAGACTACCGACAAAAAACATTTTAAAATGTGTCAAAAACTAATAAAAACCACAAAAACTCATAAAAAAAATGCGTCAAATCGCAAAAGGAGTGTCATAAAGCACCAAATAATTTTCAACGTTAAATCTAATTCGAGTTTTTTTTTCGAATTTGTACTGTATGTTACGAACACTGGGCGTAATGTAAATTACTTATTACATTACAATTTTGAAAGTACATACATATGTATGTTTCGTTGTATTTAATTCAATTTTTGACTAAAAGTCATCTTTTGGGAGTTCTGACGTTTTTTATTTTGGGTATCATGACGCAGAGCGAAAATATGTCAAACCAAAAAAATTCAAAATATCACATTTATGTTTCAATCCAAAAATATTTAGGAGCATAACTTTAATCGATTTGAGTGAAATTTGTTTAATATATTTGTAGATATAATTACTTTAATCATTTTGACAGAGACACTTTTTGACTGTTTTTTGTTCACTTCTTTGACAACTATCTATGTATATGACATTTTTTGAGTTTCGTGTCATTTTTTTATTTCAATAATTTTTTTAGAATAAGTAATATAAGTAATACAGAGAAATAACGTAAACATTATTAAAATACATTTACTACCTATGTATATACACAAGAATCATTATATAATAAAGTAATATAAGAACAAACTTGTTTTACTTGACCTATGACCGATAAAAGCTTCGTATAAAGCTTTCATTTAGTTTATCATTAAATGATACATACTCACATAGTTAAAAGTAAGACTCAATTAAATAAAAGAAGAACTTCTTGATTTACCTGAAAATAAATCAAGAGAAGAAAAATGGTCAATTATTTTATGTTAAATTAAATTTGTATTAAAAATTATTTAAAAAAGATAAGAAAGTGATTATAATCATTATTTAAATTAAAAAATAAAAATAAGTTAAAAATAGTAAATGACTCCTAACCGTTTAACACATAAATGGACTTTTTGTTTTTTTCTTTAAATTTAATTTCTTAAAATGAAACAAGTTTTATATTTCAAACTTAAAAAAACAAAATAAAATCAAATGAATAAATTACGTGTGTTTAAGTATCGTATGATTTTTTTTTTTTTTGTTTAAATGCCCGTTAGCATAAAAATACTCACATCAAAGCTTTAAATATTTCAGTTCAGTTTAAATTTTAATATGGATCTAAAAAAAATGGCATGATGACATTAATTTATTCATTTGGTCTATTTTTGGTCAAATTTATTCTTCTAAGAACCAAAATAAATTAACACACACAAAAAAAAAAAAAATAATAATAAAAAAAATATAATGAAATAAATTGAAGACAAATTTGAATACATCCATAATGTATCTGCATAAATTTATGTATCTAAATTGAATGTGGGAATTTTTGCACGAATTTCAAATTTCAAAAGACGTAAGCTGCTGTCTGTCGACAAAAAAATAAAAAGAATTAGTGAAATAACTACGTATTTTCTGTCAATAAAATTAAGATTTGCTTTCGCAATTTTTTTTTTTGAAAACTTTGACGCATTTAATTTCTGCCAGACGTTTTTTTTTTATTTTTTAAAATTTGCGTGGTCTGTTAGCAAAAAATGTGATGATACATAAAAAAATAAAAACATTTTTCGAAAAGTGATATTTTGTTTTTTTTTCTTTTTAATTTGTATGATTTGTTGAAATTGAATTACTCGACGAAATATTCATTTGATGATGTTTTGAGATGTGTGCTGACATTTGATAATAATAATGATGATTGGCATGTATAAAACTGTCAAAATTAATAATATGATTAAATTACTTAAATATTTGTTGCTGTTGTTGTTTTTATTTTTATTTTTAAGTTCATTCACATTTTATTTTGTTTTGTCGGGGGAATTTCAAAAGCAAGTCATTGTAAAAAAAATGTATCGAGAGAATTTCTTAAGAAAATTATTCAAATTCAATATACACATAATGTAAATATGAATGGTGATGAATAATTGATTTGGGTCATTTTTGAAGAAATTAAAAATTAGATCATTGAGATGGGAGTTAAGTGACTGGCGGAATGAGAACACTCAAACGGAATTTGTCTCGTCACATGGATAAAAAAAAAAAAAACAGAAATAGAATTCTGACTTTTAACTTGCGACGCAATTTTTAATTTTAGAATTGAAATTTGACAGTTGCCATGTATGTCATTGTTAAGCATTCAGAAAAACAACATTTTCATTGTTGTAAAGTTCATTTAGCAACGTCGAAATTCTAAAATCACTCTTTTCTGGATCAGAGAGGAAAAAATTCGGACTTTTCAGAGGGTTTTCAATATAACATGAAAGTTGTAGCAATTTTTGTTGTCATTTGACAGTTTATGTCTTTCAAAATGCACAACGAATCCAAAATTTGACATATATGTAATATTACATTCCATTCCAAGTGTCACTGCAAAAATAAGCATTTTCCGTAGAAAAAGAAGATGAATTTTAATTATGATATTTAGTTGAATCTGATCTTGAATCAAGTATTAACAAAAATGTAGAAAAAGAAACGTACAAAATTCATACTTTTAGAGTGTGTAATAAACCATTCGAAAAGTCGTTAAGTTCGATTTTATTCTTAAATTTTAAATAGGAAAAATTTGTCAGATCGGTTGTAAATCACTGATACTTGTCTATCTTCTTATAAGCTTAATCCAACTTTGAACCTTTTGACGGTTTAGAATAAACTTAAAAAAAAGAAAAAACAAACGTGCTATTGAATATTCACACTCAATAAAAAGGAATAATCTTTCTCTTTCAAAGCCGCACCAAAAAGTAGTTTACATACATACATATATAAAACCTTAAGTAAGGTTCCTCATACAAAAACATGCCTTTAAATGCACACCCCTGCCTCTCTCTCTCTCCGAAAGAATAGAAAATCGAATTCGAAACAGTAGCGCAGCAATAAAAATGTAAAACCATCAGTGCAGCACCAACAAAACACATCACACCAAACCTCTGAACAGCCCTTTCCCCCATCACCATCGTCATCATCATACGACAAGAACTGGTTTTTCCTTCTCTAGAAAAGCCGAAAGAAAAACCCACGATCACGGTTTCGATTTTCATTTATGCGCAGCTCAGAACACATCGTGGTTCTCAAAGCAACCTCCAGTCTGTGTATAACGAAGCGTCAGTGTTTCCTATGTGAACTTACAACATGGAGTCAATGGCGGCGTAGTAAGAACTCGGATGACATATGGAAGCTCGTAGTGACAGTGAACGAAATATTCGCTTTGAATGGAGTGAAGTTTGCAGGGTTGCAGAGTTTTGGGTTGATCCTCTCAAAAAGGGACCATAGATGATTCTAAGGTGGTAAACTTTTTGTTAATCGACCTGATTACATATTTGAAATCAGAAGTTTTATTTTTTTAAATAGGTAAACTTAGAATCTTTTACTCTTCTTAACAAATCTTTAACAAGTTTAGTGTTTTATTCACTGCTGCATAGCTAGTGCAGTATTTGGGTGAATAAAACGATCAAACACATTCCTTATAAATCACCAGCACAGCTGTCATATTTTTTTGCTGAATTCTTTTTCGGCAGCAATCAAATTGTTGTTGATTGCAGCAGTGAAACACAGCTGAGTTTTTTTGAGATTAGGGAAAAGAAAAGAGCGTAAATTAGGCGGATCTTTTTAAACAGTTTGTCATTTCGCAATGATAGCTCCGCAATTTGAAGTGGATTCTCTGGAACTTTTACTTTCGAAAAAATTTGACATTTGTTGCACTTTTTTGCCCACAAGTCATAACTGGCGTTGACAGTTCATCAGATGTTCTTCCTAATATTTTAGATCCTTGAAATAGTAAAATATATGACGCCACCTATTTTTTAACCATTGATTGTCAATCAAAAAATTGTAAATTTGATTTTCCCTTCAGAGGGCGTTGCACGTACATTCACTTTTCGAAAAACGATTCTTGAGAAATCTATGATTTGATCGAGCGCTAAGAATTGACGTATAAATATAATATTTAAAGTTTATGACTGTCCATTAAGAAGACATGACCATTCTCCATTAATGGAAAGTAATGAGATGAATTTAAAGATCAATTTCTATCCAGTTTAATATTTTAAAGCGAACCGATTTCAATTATTTTAGATAGGAAGTTGAAAATTAATTAGTTAGACCACTAGAATTATAGATCCATAAAAAGGTCATCAACGTTGAATTAAAAGGTTTAACAAAATTCAATTACATATTTTGAGCTCATATTTTAAATGAGAAATTTGTACCGCACTACACGTGCCCAGAAAAATTTAATTTATACACTTCCATAAAACTTAACGATTTAACAATAAATTACTGGGAGGTATTTACACAAGTACTCAACTAAAAAAAAAAATCCCCGTCCCTGGAGGAAAGATCAATATTTTCATCGATCAATTAGGAAATCATCATTATTTATATGGCTTAGTTTAAACGTCTTTACCTCAAGTATTTTTATTGGTAATTAAAGCAAATATCTCGCGTTTAAATTCAAACAAAACAAACCATGACAAGCCCTATACCTCGTTTATCTAAGCACGCAACCCAATGCCAAGCCCCTCCTTTGCGGAACACATTCCGCCTTTCCACACCCCCCTCAATCTTATGTACATTTCTAATATTGTATATCTACAAAATATATACAGTGTAGGTACACCCTTGAATAAATATTAAGTACAAATACGAGAACTTGATAAAGATTCACACCAAACACAAAAAAAAAAGGTTTTTTAAATTTTATGAGTCAGAAATAAAAATGCAAACAAAACTAAATCACAATTTATTAGAAGGTCAGTCCAAGTGTAATCGACCAACTCAGACGAATTGTGGTTTATGTAGGTAGGTATTAGGTTTATACAGTACAGACGTCCATGTCCAAGTAGCAAATGAATCAGTACCTAAGCGCGGTTAAACTTGACTCGAATCTGGGATTGGATTAGCTATCCACTCGACCAACAGACCGACCGACTGCTGACGCGAGATAACCTGGTCAAGCTAGAATTTTAATTATGAGTCACATTTTTTTAAGTGTGATTGAACAACAACTAGCTTTTGAATTAATGAAAACGAGAATTAAATAAAAAAAAAGAAAAACACAAAACACCGAAAGGAATAAAAAAGATAATTATTATAATTGTTCACAAAGATATACGACTTTGTTGAGTATTTACTTCTTTTTTTTTTTGTTTTGACTTTTTTTTTTATTAGTTCATTTGAAAGGCACGTTGCGAGCTTAATTAAGGTAAAATATAGCAGACAAAGATTTATGTTTTCAGATACAGGGCGATCCAATGTTTGACCAAAGTTAGCTTCTATTCAGATTGAGAAGTTTTATCAGATTTAACAATAAATAGTTTTTTATAAATTTATGGGAGTTCCTTTGAAAATTCGAACTAAGGTACTTCGACACGGTAGAACTGAAAGGGAAATCGATTTTTTTGGTGTTGAATGGAAAACGGTTTACTATTTGTGGACAAGAGAGAACATATGCATAAGAATATATTTAATAGAAACCAATCTTCAAAATAATAAGACCCAAAAACGGCTATAAAAACTAAAGTACTTGGAGTACCTACAGTTAGAGTGCTTCAGATTGATCTTGACGTGTGAAAATTTCGCACAGCTGTAAACCCTAGCTTTGACGGAGTCCACTTCCTTACTTTGGAGAGTTTCAATTCTGAAAGTAAGTATTCCAATTCTAAGCTTTGACAGTTGATGGATTTCAGTTGAAGCAAAATCTGTCAAATTGGCTGCCATTTGAAAAATCACCATTGTCTAATAGGTATGCTAATGATAAAATTGATTATGTTAAGGATAAGTGCAGTGGATTCATTTAAGTTAGGTCAGTATACACGATCAATGCAATTGGGATGAAATGAGCGACGACGTGACAGCCCTATAAAACTTAACTGACATAAGAACTTGTGTTCGCTAAATGTATTATGGTGATGTAAACTGACCTTAAATTTCATCGTACGTCCAAAAATTAAACTGTCAAATTTGGGACTGTACCAATCCACAGGTGTAAGAAGAAAGTGTACTGCATCTCGAAAGTCACTGCTTTGTATAAATTATGAACGGAGTGCTTTTTTGATCCATAGATAAATTTTGCAAAATTTACGCAATTCTAGTTTCACACAAAAGAGAGAAACCGTAAAAATTCCATAGTCCTGTCTAATTGATTTTTGAACCATTTGAAAAAAAAGGTCAAAACACAATTCACAACAAATGCGATCCCCTCGAGGCGTGGAAGTAAAATTACAACAATTTTAATAAAATTTCTTATCCTTTTTTCTCATTTAACACTGTTACAATGCCTCTTAAATGATTTCACCTCTTTAAACATTAAAAATACAAATAAATTTCTGTTAAACGTTATCCCTCCCGTGGATTTCCATTCATAAATAATAAAAGTAATTTAATTTCCACCTTTCATCAATTAAACCATGAAGTCACTTTTTCATTCCTTTCATCTTTTTTTTTTCTGTTTTTTTTTGAAAAACTGAAACTCCAACTGCAACTGGTGTTCATACTTTTTAATCCATCATAATTACATGAACCATTGTCATCATCAGCATTATCGCACTTTGCAACAATTGCTACTCCATTCGGGGGCAACTCGTCTTCTGCGAGTCTCGCATTTAAGTGAAAATTCCAGCTTCTGGATTTCATTAAATATTTTTTTTTTCGTAATTTGTAATCTTATTTTTTTTTGTTGAATTTTTTTTAATTCCCTCCTTCCGGAGGAGCGTGGAATAAAAAATCACCTATCGATTAAAAATATGCATTCAAGTTTCCTGAGGGGGACTATTAAGTCCGCCTCGGACTTTAAACTTAAACTTCTACTCTACAGCGGCGGCGGCGGTGGCGACTTACCATGCGTCTTACTCTCAATGGACCATGGCGTCGTCATATCGTCGTCGTGGTTGTCTACGTATACGGTACGTCTCTCGTTTTTGTCCATGGCCGTGGCAAATTAATTGACTTGAGTTTTGAAAAAGAAAGTGTTACAAAAAGTCATCACACAAGCATTCGCTCCTCACTTGGTCGCATATACTCGTACAATGCAAAACAAAGAAAGAAAAAAAAAACTGAAGAAGAAATGAAAACATACAAAAATAATAATAAAAGAAAGTCTCTTCGTCTTTCCGAGAGCAGGAGGAGGTGCACCTCAACTTTACCGAACGAAAGGAGTTTCGGAGTAAGAAATCTCAAAGATAGTTTCAGTTTACCTATATGTATATCTTTTTTCCCGACACAAAAGTGCGCCACAATGCTGCAATATTCGCAGCACCTCCATGGCTATATGTGCTCCATGCTCCATGCCCTGTTCATTGACTTTTTCTTTATCTTTCTCTCTTAGCCATAACATAGGAAAAGTGGCAAGACGAAAATATACTAAAAAGCTATTTTGCTAGCTCTTTGTAGCCTGATGTACGCTATACACTTTGACAAAAGCTTTCATTGAATTTGAAGAGGATCAAATTTGCTAAAATCGATAATCTCTAAGTACTGAAATTTGTTTTTTTTAAAATAAGCTTTTTCCCATGAATAAATCTAAAGCTCGTTTAAAGCTCTAAAGCTCCTCTTTTTCTTTGGTAAAACTTATCACCATCGAACAAAATGCAATGATATCAATTTCGTAATGAGGGAAAGGCTAATGCATTTCAAATGTTGAGTGACACAATATTAAAGCTCGACTAATATAAACAAAGATTATTTTTTCTAGATGAGGACCTGAATAGGAAGCTCAAGGCATCCACTTAATCCAATATTTATATAAAATCAAATAACTTTGTTTATAAATTGTTTTCAATCTAAAGCCTTAAAGCTTCTTTTTAAGATTTCATAAAGCTTTTTCTAAAACCGTCACACTGTTTAATCCATAAAATCTTAAACAATTTAAAAAAGCTTTTTGAGCTTTTAGAAAAATAAAATAACATTTTTCCATATTGTAGAATTTATTTAAAAATCTTTTTTTGTTTAAATTTTGATTTTTTTTTAAACTTTTAGTGTTGTTAAAATTTCATAAAAAAGGTATAAATACCCTATTGAAGGAACATTTAAATACAAACAACAACAAAAATAGCCAAAAACCAAAACGAAAAACATGACGTGTGTTGTGTATGTGTTGTGTATCTCCAAGAATCAAATACATACTACATATCTTGCATATATATACGTTTGGAAGCGAAAAGAAATCTCTTTCAAAGTCCAGGTTAAATGGGCGGTTGTAGTTTTTTTTTATTCTTTAATTTTTTATTTTTAAGGTGGGCTGGATAGTGATAAATGAAATGCATTTTAATTGCAAAATATGATTTGACATTTGGGATGCTTCAGTGGTTTTAACAACAACACTTCCACTATGAACAACAACAACAACAATAACAAGAAACAGTAGCAGCTGAAGAAATAGCAAGATCAGAAATTGGAATGGAAAGTGGTGATGCAGATCAATTAAATTTTATGGGAGTTTCTTCGTAATGTTAAATACAAAAAAATGATAATTAATGTTCGACATTTAATCATAAAAAAACATATTTTGAAATTATATAAAAAATTGTTATAAATGATGCTGGGGTAAGATAGAAATCTGTCAAATTATTTTATGTTGGACTTTTAATCGTTTTCAATGAGATTTAGATGCTCATAGCAGGAGGGCAGCACATTTTTCTTTTATTCCGCTAAAGGAAGGCAATGTCTTGTTTGAAAGTCAAGATTTCATTAATTTTGTCCTTGACAATGTTGACAGTTGAAAATCATTCGCGGTAAGAGTTATACTCTTACGAATTCTACTAAAAATAAATAAAAACAAATGACAGCCCAGTAAGTAAGAACAATATGCCATCCCTGGGTTGTCATTCATTTTGATATTGATATTTCAAATCAGATTGAAAATCTAACAGACAATCACAGATGTAGTTTAACAATGTGGCTGTTAAAATTCAAATTTTCTATTCGATATGCAATTTTTTTTCAAACTTTTTAAAATTAAAAGTTCATTGTACAATTATAGAAAAGAAAGTAAGAAACAGGAAACATAAGGTCACACTCACATTGTCTCACATTTTATTTTTAATTAATAATTTGAAAAATAGTCCTTCTTTAGAAATTTGAATTTTCATCTAAATTATCATCTTGCAATTATTCGAACTCATTTTTTTTCGTGTGCAATTATTGCAAACTTGCAAATTTTGTAATTTTTGATGTGACAACGGCATTTATTTTTTTTTTTTTCAAAACTTAGAAATGGCTGTGTTAGGCTGGTACGAAAGTAACACAAAGAAACAGAGGAGGGATAATTTACTTCTAAACAAGATTTTTCACCTCACTTCGCAAAAATTAATTTCGATTTAAGGAACTGTTAGTTGCAAAGCTTTGTAACAAATGTTGAACACAAAATATCAAAAAAATTAAGCTTTCAAGGAAACTAGGTCTTTTCTATTAATACTTTTGTCTCACAAAGATTTGCAAATTAGTGAATTTTTGAAAAATACGAAGTAAATTCAAGAGGAGTTACAAACTTTGAAGTTCGCAAATTTGAATTACGATCTTTAAGCCTAAATCTATTCGGATTTTTCCTGCGTTTTTCGTTTGCGAAATTTTTAAACTGGATTATCTAAAGTAAAAATTAGGAACTTTGCAGTTTTTTTTTTCAGAATTAGTTTTAGGCAAACATTTTCGAATTTCATAAGGCTGAGCTCGCTGAATTTTACTTTTACCTATGCGCATCTCAATGAATCCAATGAGTTCCATTGTGATTTGGTTCATTTAATTTTATATGAAATTTCAAATTTTAGTCATCTGCCTTTTTCATGAGTAGGAATACGAGTATATGAATTTCCAAAAGGGATATCTGCACACGCATAGTCATCAATGAAATATTCCCAAATTAAGAAAATAAAATAATAATCTACCTTAAAGATAAAAAGATGCAGTGAGTCACAGTGTAAAATGTTGGTTTCAAAAGCAATAAAATAAAAGAAAAAAAAATATTGCAATGCCTTCTTTGCGATTTAACGCAAAAAAAATGAAATGAAAAAAAAAACTTCTTCCCACTGCCCATCATTTGCGAGTCTATATCGCTTGCTCAAAGTTCATAATATCTACATACATATCTACAAAAAAAAATTCTTCTTCTTCAAGTATGACTCACTCGTTTATTTGGATTTCTTCGAGAGTATAAATTGAGTGGTAAGCCAAGTCTTTTCGATTGCGTAACCATTCAAGCAAAGCAACAACAAAATAAGACACACAAAAAAAAAACGAAGTTTATAAACGAACGATCACATAAATAATGACTTTCTGCAAATTTCAATTAAAAATACATTTTCTAGCTGCCATAAGTGCCATTGGCAAAACAACAACAACAAAAACAACGCCATTTAAATACCACAAAAAGTTAAATACCTAAAGTATATGCTGTTTTTTTTTTTAATTTGTTTTAAGTTTAAACACTTAATCCCTCTCTTTGCCTGGATGTTTGATGGTTGACCAAGAAAAATGAATAAAATTAAAAATAAGCAAAAAGATACAAAAACAACAACTAAAAAAAAAAAGATTGAAAGTGACTACCTATGAGATTGTTAAGCGTGTTAAGCGATGTTGTATGCGAGAGTGCGAGGGGGGCTTGAATATGCACAAGAAATTGTGTGCAATTAACCTCAAAAGAAAGATTTTGTAATGAAATGAAACTGAAAATGAAAAGGTATTATAAACCCATGATTAACGGACTTTTTCGACTTTCCTTCCCCTTGTCCCTAGCCGTGTCTTTCTCTCGATGGAAAGTCTAACTAACAGCAAAGCGCAGCGCAACACCATCGCACCGTTTTTGGTCTTAAACTTAATGGCGCCAGTAGCCATCGTCGTCGTCATCGTCGTCATAGTCATAGTCATCGACGACGACGTCCGATCCAATCAGGCGTTGAATTTTATTGATTATTAGATATAGCTTCGTATAAAAGATGGATTATGAAAATAGAAAAAAATCTATCATCATAATTTCAACTCAAGATTATGGGATTAAATTGTCGAAGCAACAATTTCTCAATATTGTTTTTTTTTTTTTTAATTCTTTTTAAGCTTTTTTTTAAGAGAGAGGGGATTTGAAATCGGATGCAAGTAAGAAAATAATAACCATTTTTATATTTAATGATTTCATTTAAACAAAATGTGATGAACTGTGTAATTTGTCTCAAACGGTATTTTTAGAAGAAAATATACAAACAACAATTTATAGTTTAAGAGAGAGAGAGAGATTTCAATTAGACTTTTTATAAAGACTTTTGTCAGGAATGAAATATGTATGTATAAATTTTATATAAAATTGCAATATCGATTGCAAATCAATTGAAAACTTTAACGTATTTCTTTTTCTCGAACTGTGTATCTACGAGTAAAATGATTGATAGATAGTTCCTTGGAAACAACAGCAAATGATACAATGTTGCAAGTTAGATTGCTTTTTGATTTTATTGCAAAACAAATTGATTAGCATCGCTAAAGATCGATGATGGTGGTGTTAGATGTTTTGTGCGAATATCTGTAAAATGAAATTAGTTCATGATATTTTTTTTTTAACATAATGTATTCGCATAATTTGCCTAAGTATGATAGAAATAAGTTTCTTAAGTCTCAACTCATGTGTTATGAGTAACAACAGGAAAATGTGGTAATGTTGATAAAACCAATGTGCATCGACTCTTCTGTAATCTTATCCCACTTTATGAAAAATGACCAAAACTTAATGAAAATTATATTAAAAATTTAACAAAATCAAAAAAGTGCGTATACGCCTAAGTGTACATGTCATTACTTTACTTTACCAGGCTCCCGATCCATGTAGGATCTCTGCCTGAGACACGATGGCCTTCCATCCTCTGCGATCTGACATCCGCGATGACTTGGTCTTAAAACCGGAGCGGAGGTTCGGTCTTCCTTATCGTCTCGAACCAGGTGGCTGGGATTCGAAGATTCTCTTGACAACGTCCACATCTTTGAACTTTATAGAGTTCGCGGTTGTACCTTCTCCTCCATTCGCCTCCTTCGCACACAAGACCAAATATCCGACGAAGAATATTTCTCTCGAAAGAGCCCAATAGCAGCTCTCCCTTTCTGCTCCAGCACCATATGGCAGGACTGCCAGTATAAGAGTTTTGTAGAGCAAGCATTTTGTCTTTCGAGAGAGGAGTTTTGAAGAAATTTGTTTTGCTAAACCAAAGTAGCAGCGGTTTCTTAGGGTAATTCTTCGTCGAATCTCCACTAAGGTGTCGTTTGTGGAGGTAATATTGACTCCGAAGTAGATGAACTCCTTAACTATGTACTTTGAAATTACTGCTATCAATAGTGACGTTGCTTCCAATCCGGTGGATGGATGTTCTTTTGTTTGTTGATAGCAGGTATTTTGTCTTGTCCTCGTTAACTTCAAGACCAACTATTTTCCCCTTTAATTCAATTGCCGTAAAAGCCTCTATAACGGCACCTTGGGAGCGGCCGATGATGTCTATTTCGTCCGCATACCCCAATAGTTGGATCGATCTATTGAAGAGAGTGCCCTCCATATTGACTCCAGATCTGCGTATACTATCTGCTCCAGAACGATATTGAAGAAGTCACATGATAGCGCTTCTCCCTGCCGAAACCCTGTACAAGTTTGGAAAATTTCAGAAGAATTATTTCCTAGTTGTACGTTGCATCTTGTATTTTCCACAGTTACACAACACAACTGGATCAGTTTTCCACGGATCACGAGTTCGTCCATCGCTCTTTAAGAGTTTCTTGTCGATGCTGCTTTAAAGTCGACGAAAAGATGATGTGTCTCGAGTTGAAACTCGTTGGTCTTTTCCAGGATCTGTCTGAGTGTGAAGATTTAGTCCATAGTCGATCTGCCGGGCCGGAAGCCACACTGGTATTTGCCGATTATAGTGTTGCAGAAGGGCTTTCGACGCTCACATAATACGTTGGATAGGATTTTATATGCGACATGAAGCAGGGATATGCCCCTGCAATTTCGCCTTTTTTGAAGATCGGGCATATGAAGCTGATGGACCAGTCGTCGGGAATTCTTTTCTCCTGATGCATGCTACCTATTAGCACATCTCCGCCGTGTTTAAACAGTTCCGCAGGGAGTTAGTCGGAACCGGCCGGCGCCGCGGTCTTGTTCTTTAGCTTTTTGATAGCAAGATCAATCTCTTCTATACTGGCTGGAGGGACTATTTCGGTGTTGTTTGGCTCTGGGTTTTGTTCATGTCATTAGTTTATTGTTAATTAAAAAGTATTATTAACCAAAATTGCATGCAATTTTATTAAAAATTCAACAAAATCAAAAAAATGTGTATACGCCTAAGTGTAAAATTATAAGAACTTCAATCATACCTAAAAAAAAAACAATTCAAAAAATAATTATATCCGTCAGTCCGAGTGACATTTTTAAAGCTTGTGATTGAAGTTTTTCGTAAATGCATAAGGCTTCAAAAAATAGTGACATTTGTCAAACCATTTCTCTTCAAAATGTTAATATTCTTAGAAACGACACTGAAGATTTTGATGAGTTTTTTTTTTTAAGTCAAAATATGAAATTTTTTTCTAACTAACAAATTCACACACTTGGGTAGTTTTTAAGTTTCCAAATTTGGAAAGAAAACTTTGAGTAGTTTTTTTTTAAACAAAAGGTTCAAGGGTTTTAAGGGACTTGGATGTGTTTTATATAAAATATCCTTAGACAGTTCTGCATTTGAAAAAAAGTAAATTGACTTAAGACATCTGTTAGATTCAGTAAATTGATCTTCAGTTGTTGTCCCAGCAAAAACCAGATACAAAATCAAGTTTGAAATATTTTATATAAATGTCTTTTAAATAATTAAACTTGAAATTAATAAAACTGTCTAAAGAACATAATTTAATGTTTATATTTTAAATGTCAGCAATGCCCCGAACAAGATGCACCATTACCATGGGAATATTTTTATTTTATCTTATTTTTAATTTTTTATTTTTCACTGAGAAAGTATTTCTGTTAATCGAATGTTGTGTGTGTGTGTGAAGAAAAATGATAATTATAAAGTGAAATCCAATAAATATTATTTAATTGCATAACTACACATAAATAAACGTAAATATTTTCCCTATAAGACATACATACATACATACTAAAAAATACATAAATAAATATCGAATGAAAAAGATACAAAACTTTAAATGGAACCTGTCATGTTGCAGAGGAAGAATATGTAATTAATTTTGAAAGAGTATGATGGCTGTTATATTGAATTGGATATGGGATGTGGATGATAAATGTTTCACCTATAATAAAATAAGTGGCCAATGATGGAGTTGACCTTAATTTTTAATCGATATTAATTGCATCTGTGGGTTGGGTATCCCATCCATCCATCCGTATATGTACTGTACATGCTGCAAGCTAAAATCACATAATCTTGGATCTTAATATAAGATGGCATATTGAGGTAAAATATAATAAGATTTAATAATTTAATAAATTAATTTTAAACTCATAAATTAAAGTGGTTGCAATTATTATTGTTGGTGTGAACTTTAGAGCAAACCGTTTTAGATTGAAATTATTGTTTTGAAATAATTGGCTAACAGTTCAATGCGGTATTGTAGAAAGTTGTTGAAAACAAATAATCAAAGAAAAGGTGTATTCTCTGAACGGTATAGAACGCCACCAAAGTCAATAAAAGCCGAATAACTATCACAGAAATGACTGGGGTAGTTGGCTTATCGGTTGACTCGTGCTACTCAATTTTTTTTTGATACTTTGGATCTGCAGCTAAGTTCGTTTCAAAACGGCTGAAATTGTATCGGTCTACAAAAACACTGTATTAACCCATGATAGAACGTCATTTGCCCACAATTAAGGACACAAGAACCTTACCAAAAAGTGCAAATTAGACGTGCTTCGAGAATTGGAAGAAAACGCTGGCAACAAATTTATTTCATCTAAAGGAGAAAACTTTGAAGGGGATATTTCATTGAAGTAACTATCTGGAATATTATATTAATGTCAAAATATGACATATTTAAGGCTACGAACTGTCAAACGTCATTGACAGTGTTCAAATGTGACTCTTCCTTGGAGATTCATTTTGACATTACAGCATTCAAACTCTCTCGCACAATCAATAAAATAAATAAAATGATAAAATGATAACACGTCAAAATCAGACATCTCATCAATGTGAAGTTTCCAGATGACATTTAGAAGAAAATTAGTTTTTTTTTAAGTAATCGAGACTTCAAATCAAACAATTCACGAAAAATAAGACCAAACCGAGACCGAAACGAGACTCATTATACTATAGCCCGAGACCGATACCAAAACAAGAGACTGATATTCGATTTTGACGATACTGTGACGAGATTAGCAGAAGTCTTGTGGCCAGCCCTAATCCCAGCTTATGGAACAACAAATAAAGTACACTCATATGGCCAGAGATTTAACAGGCATTTTAAAAATCAATTAAGCCCGCAAAGTTACATAATTTGTTTGTTTTTTTTACATCAATGATTCAGTGGGCTATTCTCTGAAACATCTCATTACCATTTAACCATCACATTCACATCCACGATGTTCCAACATGTAAAGCTCAATCCAAGCCAAGCCCTGGCACAGCATGAATGAATCTTAAAACGGCCAAAAACTATACAACAACATAAAAGAACGTATACAAACTTCAAGACTTGATTTTTGTTTTTGAAATTTTTTCTGGCTCTGCCCATAATCCACTTTGCTGACGCTGGCTGGCTGGCGATGGCGGGAGCGATTATCTTCATCATCGTGATTTAAACAAACAGGTTCTTCCTCCTCTAGCCTCGTTATACCGGCTTAGATAGTTTGGTGTGGCGATGTCGATGGCGGGCGGCTAAAACACGCGGTATCGGTGTGCTGGGATTCTCTGACCAAGTTGAGAGGATTATTGAATGAAAAGGAGTGGTCCATCCGTTTGGTCATATCACCTATCATCATCATCGTCGTTTTTATTGTGTGGTTGCCATAGAGGAATCACTTCTGGGTGTTGTTTCTTCCCGCAACGAAAATAATTACAAATATCTAAACGCGAGTCTTTGGAATTTTGCGCTGAATTAGGAAGGAGCCATCAACTTCTGCGACAACGACGCGACGCAACGACGAGCTACCAAATAAGGCCACACCACAATCACAAGAAGACCTGCTTTGCCGATATTTGTGTTGCTAACCATCATCATCGTCATCATCTTGATCGGCTATGCGAGTGGCACCTAAGGTTCATCGAATCTTCAACTTCGCGTATAGAGCAAGCAAGCGTGGGAAACACACCTCCAACACTCCATAGATAGATTCGGAGGCAAATAAATACAAAATGATTGCTTCTATTTCGCTATGGCAAAAGGAGGACGGAGAGGAGCTTCAGATGGAGCGGCTAGCTATAATCTACAATCGTATATTTCAGTTTCCAGAGCTTGAGTCCTCATGAATATTTATGAGCAACGAACGCACATCTCTAGATCAATCCAAATTAACGGTTGTACGAAACATAAGTCTTCGGGGAAATAATTTAACTCTTCCTCTTTATATGCGATGATGCCGAGGTACGAGTACCTACCTATAAACTACTGGCTACTGCTTCATACTTATGGTAATCCCATCTTGTTCGGAACAAAAGATGAAAGATGAAAGACCAACCAACTACGACCAAGACCCTCTCAAGATGCAACGAGAGTGATAAAATTTGTAAATTGACGATTGCCATCGAATTTAGGAGAAAGAAACTGGCTACCGGAGTTCAGCAGTGTTTCCAATCTCAATCCAATCCAAATGACATGCGAAGTATCTGAAGAATGGTTGATGGGTTTTTTTTTTGTATTTTTTTGGAGGAACGTCGATAATGACGATAATTTTAAAAGAAGTTTTTATTTATTTTCTATAAATTTAATTATATGTTTTGAGAGGTTCATTTCAAATTTTGATTGTTTGAATTGTTTTCTTTCTTTTCCTTTTCTCGAATATTTAGATCAAAGGTTTAATTCCGCTCTGTCTTCGTGGATAACAATGATGAAGATGATGACGACGACGACGACGATGACGATGACCTACGGTAGCTACTTTGATTTAAAGTGGATTGAGGGGACTTCGTTCTGAGAAGGTGGGAATGTGTAATTAATTTTTTTTTTGATTGTTGGTCGTTACAAGCTGTTAAAATGCTACTGGAGTTTTTTTTTTTTTTTTTGAAGAAGAAGAATTGATCGGAAAAGTTCAAAAGAAATTAAAATGTTTCAGGGAAATCTTCACCTTGAATTTAGGAATGAGGGAATTTCAGAATTTTATAGGAAATGTAAAATTTTATCCCAGGAATTAAAGATTAAATAAATTAAATTTAGATTTAAGTAATAAAACGAATTAAGTGGAGAACAAAATTCCAATAGAGGCAAATTAACTTCCGAAAAAAATTTAAGTAAATATATTCAGTCAATCTGTCTAAATGAATTGCTGTTCCTACAACTCGGGAACGACTGAACCGATATGGCCAATTTTGGTATTGAAATATTCGTCGTGCCCCAGAAGATGTTTTAATGGTGTGAATTTATTAAAAAAAAATGCTAGGAAATTCGCAATAGCAACAATTTTATTTCCCAACATACAAACTGTTACTATCTGTCAATCATTTTATGAGTGTATTCAAAAATTTCTTTCTCAGTTTTTTCAGAAGTCCAAGATGAGTTGAGATGGTGATAAAATATATAAAACAGATCGTAAATAAGTTAACGAGATTAATAAATAGATGGCACTGTGCTGCGATTAGTGCCAGAACCTGATAGATGGCGTTACACATTGACTATAGTTGTGCGCAATTTGACAGGTGGGTGTCGCATTGTCATTTTCTTTTCAGCAAATATGATTTTTTAGCTGGAAATGATTCAAGTTTTGAGTATTATTGCACTGATTCAGTAAATAGTTGTATATTGCACATTACATCCACAAAACGGTACACAAATTGCGGGAAGTTGCACAAAATTATAAAAAAATCTCGATTGAATTAGTAAAAAATTTGAATTGAATTTCATTTATCAAAGTCAAATCGCTGAAGAAATAAATTCATACAAGTTCATTGACAGCGTGACTAACGAGTATAAGGCGACCGACTGAATTTTTGAACTTAAAAATTTTACAACTCAAGGTTGAGTCGATCGCAATCATATTGTCGAATCTGAATCATCCGAAATTGTACAACGATTTTGCAGTTTTCCGTCAAAAAATTAATGAACAATATGATTCATGTGACAATCATCAATGGCAAATTCTAAGAAATAAAAAAGTCTTTATCCTACGAATTCCAGTTCCTCCAATTCCAACTGATCTTTCATTTTAATTAACGTGGATTCAGTTTCTCTTTCAATTGACATTTGCAATGACAATCAAAAAATTCCTTGGCTAAATGTCGGAAATTCTTGAGATTAATCTCGAATTCTCGTGTTTTTCTATATCTTGATTTCGATTCCATTAAAATAAATCACATTGAAATTTTAACTCTCTGGGTTCGAATTTATTTGAAGGCATTAAATTAGGACGAGACGAAGTTTGTCGAGTGCGCTAGTAACTTATAAAATAAGGAGTAAACTGAAAAAAAGAAATATTAAGGGGCCAGTTATAGCTATCATCGGTTTTCATCATTGAAATATTTGTTTGAAAATTCTAAGGGGATAGAGAAATTAAAAATGTTCATGTTTGGTATCAAAATAAATTAGCTTTAGTTAGAGAATTTTTTTTAGTGAAAAAAAAAACATTTATTTTAACCCAGAACATTTCTGCAAGTTCATTTTTAATTTTTCAATTATGAAATCGTTTTCAATGAACAGCTGTTTCGATTTGGAACAAAATCGTTCACATGAAAGCATTCCATTCTCGTTGTATTCCCACCTGTCAGTTTTTCTTTCAATGATCAACTCTAACCTCAAATACTTGGAAAACGTTTGTTTATTTTTTGTTTTCTTTTAAATTATGCAGTTGTACGTTGTGTTTAAAAGAAACTTAAATAAATCTATCATTTACGCGATTGTTAGAATTTTAATTTGTTCTTTTTTCCAAACAGTAGAGGTGGTGTAAAAAACAGAGTTTTTTTTTTTTATTTCAACGATAGATGGTTTAAATGACATATTTTTCAATGATATCTATAACCAATTTGTCAAAAAAATTCCAATGATTAGTTTAAATGATGAAAACCAATTATAGCTATAACTGGCCCCTAAATACCCGACGCGGTATTTGAAAACATTCGGACACATTCTAAAGGTCAAGTTGGTTTATGAATGTCTTTTTTGTAACTTTTGCGTTTTTAAGTTTTTTTTAAAGAGAAAGTTTTGCACATTCAAAAATACAAACTTCTCTGAAAATATTGAGAAATTAACTGTTCATTTTTTGGATTGAATTTTTCAAATATAAATTTAAAAAAATCAAGTTAAACCCAAGTCCAAAGTTCATCACTTGGTTAACAAAATCGATTCATTTTAACATAACCATTAATTCAAAATAAAAAAAATGCCTCAACTCTGCATGAAAAAATGTCAACGAGAGTTAGATTTATCTTAAGTTCAATAAAACATCATGTTTATGTCGAATTTTAACTATTTAAAATTAATGTTCTCATTAGAAAATCTATTCTCGACTTCCTGCTGATCTCACTTCCGAAGAAGCTGTCTACCTTAGCCCTCAGAAATAAATTTAAAAAAAACCTTAACCCATGTAAATATATATGTATATAGGTATACTTATATGTATAGAACATTTATGAATGAAAAACCTGTCGAACCATCATGGCATCTCTTCGTCGATCGATGATGGCAGTGTGGTTTCTTAAATTGTTCGTCCCACGTAAGAAAACATTCATAAAACTAATTTAAAACGTGTTTCTACTCTAAAAATAGCCCAAAAGAGATCTCTTTTTTTTTACCCGATTTTCTGAATTTCTTTACCTTGTAAAATGGCTTAAAATCGAAAACACCAAAAGTTGCGGTGTATCAAAAAAAAATAAAGAAAATGAAGAGAGAAAAAAATAACACACTAAAACCTCCAATTAAAGCCATAAACTTTGTCTTCGACTTGCATGCTAAGTACCACTTAATTGCCATAGTCACAGACACAAATACATTCATAGATTCAAACCAAATTAGATAGAGTTACATTTCCATTTTAATTTCATTAATTTTGTTCCACAATCAAAAAAAAAAAAAAAAAAAGACAAATGAACTCAAAAACCGAAGAAAAAAAATTTATCCAGAGGATTCGAATTAATCTCGAATAAATTGAAAGCGAATAAAAGGTTTGTTTTTTTTTTTTATTGTTGTTGTGGTGGTGACAAGATGTGTAATTTAAATTTATTGTTTCATTGGAAATCATTTCCGTTGTTGTTGTTGGTTTTTTTTTTTTTGTTGAAATTGTTTAAAATTTTGAAATTTTCTCACGCACGCGCGCATGGTCAGAGAGCGTTTATTTTTTTCAGTTTTTTTTTTTTGTGATTATGCTAATGGGGGGGAAGTTTAAGTTAACTTGTGAGCTTTTTTTAACTGCTTTTATGTTGTTTTTTGTAAATTATTTTATGACTTTATTATTATTATTATTGTTGTTTGATGACATCGACATTTTTCAAACCAAATATAATGATATTTTTTTTAATGATGCGTGCGATGAACATTTAATTTTCATGGGAATTCAGAAATAACTTCCGGTTCAGATGGAACCACATGATACCGCACTTGTGTGTAGGTTAAAAGGTGGTGCAAAATTTTTTCTGAGTATTGTGAATTTTTGCGAAAGATAACAGCGAACTTTACAATTATACGGGGAGCAAAGAACATTCTAAGAATTTTTGGAAAACGTTTTATTTTCGTATTTCATATTTTGCGGCACATCAAAGACAAACTCAAGAAACATTTCGGTTAACAGTCATTTTGAATGATTTTTTGATTTCTCGGATTCTATAAATTGTTAGTTTAGTTTTACCGTAATTCCTACGTTAAAAAAAAAAAAAGTTATGAGAAGTTAAAAGGAAATGGAAAAAAGGGAAAAAATAGTATGGGAGGTTCCCATTTACAATTTTTCCTCTAATTTGAGTATTTGGGGTACCGTCAGAAAGTTAAGGTTCAGTTCTTCTTCTTGGAAATTTCCCAAGTGTTTCCTCCTTAGGTGCATGAGTACTTTACACTGTCCTAGAATGTGGTCAGGTGTTTCTTCATGATTGTGGCAAAACCTGCAAAGGGCATTGTCTACTAGGCTAAGAATATTTAAATGCCTGTTTAGTTTATAGGGACCAGTGAGTGTGCTTGTCACTATTCATAGGTTGTTCCTACTTAATTTCTTGCAGTCTGTGTAACATTTTTGCCTGTCTCATTTTAGGAAGTTCTTTCCTAATTTTTGCTCTTTTAGCTTCTTCCTCTTTTTTTATTTTATTTTTAATAACAATTTCCCCTAATCCATAGTAAGGTTCTGATCCTAAGAGTGTAGTTGAGGCACCTATCTTCGCTAAGGAGTATGCCTCTTCATGTCCAGGGTTCTGGTACCCAATAGAGTGTGACAGTGTTTAATGTACGGTTACTCCAATTTTGATTATTTTTGGGTCATTGTGATTATTTTTTGACTTACTTTCGCAATCCAAAATCTAGCGGTCAGAGCCCAAGGTAATTGTTGTATGTCAAAACATTCCTGGTAATCTGTGAGCCGTCAAAAAATGTTTTGAAAAAATGTTAAGGCATTTTTGATTGAAAAATTAATAAAAAAAAATAGGATGTGCAATATTTCGTCAAAATAAATAGAAACGCATTGGAAAAAAAATCATATTAAAAGTGTTCGGTGGCGTATGTGGAACTTTTTTTTTAAATTAGTCTGAAACACTGAATTTAAGCATTTTAATTAAAGCTTATAGTTTTTTAACATTCAATTATGTACACAAAACTTCTCAAAAAAATTTGCAAAATAATGCTCTACTTTTCTTTTTATTTCAAAAAGTTACTAAACTTTCAGATCTTGAAAAATGTGCTCCAAGGAACTTCATTACAAATTTCTAATTTAAAAGTAAAAAATAAACACAAAAATAGTTACATAACTTGCAGACATCCACTTTAAATCATTAGTGTTAGAAAAAAATTTAATAAATTGTTTCAAACGATGGCAATCTTTTAAATGTCAAATGATTGCTGATTGTAAAAGTCTCCGTCTCTCAAGAGATAACCTACAGTTTTTTTCAAAGCGAGTCCAAAAAAAAACCTTTCGAGTTACATATTTAAAAAAACTTTGTTTAAAAAAAAATATTGAAGTGGGTTTTCTTGTTCTTTTTTTATGATAACATATTTGATAATAATTTAAATGTGAGAACTAAATTCATTCAAAAGAATTTCATAAAGATAATCTGCTTTAAAATTAGCACAATATACGATTATGTGTCTACATAATTAATTAGGTTATTCTCAAATTATAAATATCAGCAAAATTTATAACCTTGGAATTCTTGTTTTAATTTAACTTAAAGAGCAAGGTTAAAATAATAAAACATTTCTCTTTAAGTAAATGCAGTAAATAAACAATAAATTTTAATGCATGAAAGTGTGACAAAAAATATTAAAACAGACTTAAAACTTATACACAATTAAAACAATAACTAAATATTATCTTTCCGTTGAGAACAACTTGTTTGACCTTAGATAAAACTTCTAGCTTCCTATTTCAAAACGATTCTTAATATTCAAAATTTGAATTAATTTCTTCCTTTTTTCTATAAGAACTTCCGAATACACAATGATACCAAGGTAATTTATTTCTCAGATGGCAAATGTTATCAAGTTTCTTTTAAATGTTAAATAAAATGATATCATCGTTAAATAATTTAACAATCCTTAATTTTATGGTCTTAAATAAATTTTTACCAAAATAAAAATAAAAAAAAAACAGAAATAAATAAATTCCATTAAATATTTAAATGTTTTGATTGTTGGAGAATTTAAAAAATTCAAAAAGCACGCTTTTATCATTAATTTCTGTTTTTGTTTTTGTTTCTGATTTCTGATGTTTATATTTTCGTTTTCTCACGGAATATAATATCTCGCAGATTTCGGTGAATTTGTTTTTTTTTTTATTCTTTTTTTTTTTCTCGCGCTTTGCATATCAACGTGACAAATGGTATTCGTTCGATACTTTAGCCAACACATTATTATTTTTACTATCGCAAAAATATTTCAGCAGAAAAATAAAAAAAAAATCAAAAAAAAAAAAAGAACTCGTTGAACTTGACTGCTTCCAGTGGTTTCCAAGTTTCAATAATTCAGTACATAAAATTAACAAGTATTCTGTTTTTTGTCCAATATTAGAGAAAGCTTCTTATTTTTTTTTTTTTGTGGTTTTTATCTTTTTAATGAGTTATTTAATCAGTGGTGTTTTATTTATTGATAGAGAAAGATAATTATGTTTTTTCTTTCTGGATTTAGACGAATAACGAACAAAAAAATAAATAAACAAATTAAAAAAGATTAAGCAAATTACTAATCGATGCGATGGATACCCGCATAAGTATCAGAAGAAAAAAAATAGTTTCTAAATTTATTGAAAAATTACTTTGATTTATGATACCAGGTTCTTCTTTAACCTGGGCTAAGGTACATACATATAAATATACATATGTATGTATTCGTATGTTATATAAACATATATTGAAGCTCTTGTTTCTTTCATTTCGTTTGATGATCTAAATTAATGATGTAAATCTCTTTTTCTACAAATCAAATTCTTTTCAAATGAAATCATATTGAAGTTGAAAAAAAAATAATAAAAAATAAATAAACAACTTTGCGATAAGATGGATTCCACAATGATGTTTTTTTTTTTTTTTTTTTTTCTTGCTGCCTTTTGGAATTCTCACACATTTTTTCGTGGAATTTGAAGAAAATAATTTATATTCACTTTGAAATTAGACGATAAAATGTTGAACTTTATTGAAAAATAAAATAGATAATTGAAAAAATTAAAAAAAAAACATTCAAATTGTTTCAATGAAAACAATGTGAAACACTTCCAAAAGTCATTATGGAATAATTCATAAATTGTTTTGATGGAAAAATCAATTGCATCCAACTTTCCCTCAAGTAGCTCAAGGATGAAATGTCGTGTGACTAAGCAGTTAAAAATTATTTATTTTGTTTAAAAGAAGTACTTAGTTTTTATAAAACCAGTAAAAAAGTTTAATTAAAATCGATCACCTAAATATTTGATATACCAAAAATGTCAAACCCTTTGACGTTGGTATTAATGTTTTGAATTTTTTTAACCTCAAAGCTATTTGACAGGTGATATAATAGGATTGAAAAATGAAATTAACAAAGAAAATAACATAAATAAAATATAATAATATAATATTGTGAACAAATTCTGTTGACAGAATATAGGTCTGTTTGTTAACTTCACAGACTATAAAATTCTCAAAAGTTCTGTTCAAAGTTCTATTAATGTCAAAGTGAATTGGAGTTATTCTGACTTTGAAAGAAAGGCGTAAATTTGCATGTTTGCCATGGTTATGAACATGATTTAAAAATAATAAAATGACATTTCATCATTACTGTTAGCTGTCAGCTGTCACTTTGATTTTAAGCCGAGTCTACACCGTATTTTTTTTAACTCTGTAATCGATAATGATGTTTTTAAGAACCGATTTTTTAAGAGCTTTTTAGACATCAGGTTGTTATTTCTCAGACACATAAATCTAAAATGTGTATTTTTTTCTTTTTCAATGTTTATGTAATTTATTTAGTTTTTTTTTTAAAGAATATTAAATTAAGGCTTAAAAAGTATTTCAAAAAATTACCTTTGGTACGAAAAATTTTACATTCAAATAAATTTTGGAATTTTTATTTACCTGAAATGAAAGAAAAAATAATAGTTAGTTAAATGATTTGACGTGAGGTTATATGAATTATCATTCTATAGATCTACTTAATCATTAAGCTGTCAGATTTTGTGAGTCAGCTGTCAGTGTTTTACTTTTTCTAAGGCCATACTTGAGTTTTTTTTTTATTGGTACACCTATTTGTTTGATTTACTATAATATAATGTAAATCAATGCTACATAAATTGTGTTTCGTTTTATTTATTACATTTGTTTCTGTTTTAGTATAAACTACCACTGCTCTAAAATAAATCTTTATAAATTCAGAATTAAATTTATTTCATCAAAAAATAAAAATAATAAAATATATTATAGCACCAAATTAAGCAAACCATAATGTACCCAAAACATTCCGATATCAAAAATGTCATGAGACAAAATATTCAACCAATGACAGTACAATTAACAATAATTTATATTTCATATTTTCTATCTTGGTCTTTAATTTATAAATATGTACAATCACATAAATAAGATCACCCATATACAAGTACACATAAATAAATAAAAATTTAATATTTGCATTTTTCGAATTCTCTTGCCTCGGCCGCCATAAAAATAAAATTATAAAATAATATGGCGTGTGGCCTGCAAAATGCAAAATGCATAATATTGCTCTGATGACAATCAATTATATTTACAAAAATAAATTTTGCTTTTGCAACAAAATCAGTTTAGCGGTTTCCGCCTAAACACTTCACACTGCACAAACATTTACATTTTAACAACGAACCTACGCTCGAGAGAAAAATTTTAAATGAAAGAAAATTTGCATAAAAATTCTATTTTTCTTAGTTTTTCTTTTTATTTAGGAACATACATAGTTTTTGTACTCGCCAATGGTTTATTTTTGTAAACAATAAAAATAAAATATTGTCAAATTCATTTGTTAGGTGAATTATAGCTTTGGGACATTGTGAATGACTCAACATGTGGTTTTGACCATAAATGTCGTGTCGTATTGTCTGAGTCTATATACGCCGTATAGATTTGAATATGCATTTTATGAACAAAAAATAAAAAAAGATTGACACAAAAAAAATACATAAATAAAAAACACACCATGCAAGGTTAGACAAAAAAGGTCTTTTAAATTAACGTAAGGCACACAGCACACTTTGTTGCAGAAACATTTGTCACTAACTTTTGACACTTTAAAACAAACGTTAGTTCATGTTTACCTTGGTGGAAATACGTAGAAGTTTGACATTAGGTTGTGTTCAAGTAGGCAAGATAATAATTGAGTGACAGAGAGCAAAAAGGATGAACTTGAAAAATAAGGCCCTTATTGTGATTGAATATTTGGCTTAACAGTCGTTTATTGAAAATTGAATGGACTTCTGAATTGAGTAATTTTGACATCTCATCATTTACTTTTCTATATTTATAAATTTTATTTCTTTATTCGATTGTTTTAGTCTAAAGTGTGACCGAGATATAATGGTGAGTCGTCAAAATGAGACGTCTTAAAGAGTTACAATGTAAATATGCGTCATTCATTTCATCAAATGTCATCAGTTGCGTGTTGAAACTATAAATGACAGGAGCACTCATTGAAATCTGCTTTGAATGGTACTGTTGTATTTAACTAAAATTTATCATTTTTGTTTAAGAATTGGCTGTCTTTGTATGACAAACATTATACTCGTCAAATTTGAATGACAAGAAGACATGAATTTGACAATCGAAAAGTCAATTTGTTTGTTACTGACAGATAAATTAAAAACAAGAGTGACAATTTTTATTCTTTTACCAAAAACATTCAAGACCAATAAATCCGATTTTTACGAATTTTGACGTCTAAATTGACAATCATAAAAAATGAACTGTAGAGCTTACTTACATGGAATATCGGTGTATCGTTTTTTATTTGCATTACAAAATTCTTATAAAATAACACCAACAACACGTCGGTCGTCGTCATTCTGACGTCAATAGACAAATAAACTGGGTTAAATTTAAAATATTTTATATATCAAATTTCATTTGACACTAATAATGTTCCTTTTTTTATACGAATACTCTGATGCAATGGAAAAGAATTTAAACAATTGCATTCAAATGTAGATATTTAAATTTCGAAATAAATAAATAAAGTGATATGAAAAAATAACGTAAACAAAAAATTATAGTGTATGTACGTTAACAACATTTTATATTTTTTGTATAATCTGGGTCAATTTGTGTTCGCATATTCGCAAATATGTACATATGTAGATATTATTCGAAAAAGAACAATTGAAAATTTATCAAATTCTTACTTGAATGTAAATAAATTCCACAGATTGTTATACTTGCAAGCTTTCATTTGAATAAAGAAACAATTTCAATGATAAAATAATTCAGATTGACACAACAACATACAAAAATACAAACAAATTGTTTTGTTGAAATGCAGATCAAAAAAACGAACTCAACCCAACAATATATTTGCAAAGCAAATCAATTTCTTGACATTTTGATGGTTTATTTGAATGTTTTGTCTTTCTTTTTTTTTTTGTGAGAAAATTAAATACATTTCAATAATAAGACATAAAATATTCACTCTACAAAATTTGAATTGAATAAATATATTTTTTCTTTCCAAAACAAAAAGATCTTTATCGTGATTGATTGCCAAGCGATAAGACAGTAAAATATTGGTTAAGTTTTTTTTTTATTTTTTTACTTTCGATAAGTTCATATGTACATATGTATATAAATTTTATTTTATTTTTTGCTTCTTGAACAACAAAGTCGTTATTGTCTTTTTAATTCTCTCAAAGAACCAATTGGCTTTGTTTTAAATAATACAATTTATATTTGTTGATTTATTTTGTTAAGGACTACAAAAAGAACGGACACCTTAGTGGTATTATAATAACCGTGGGAAAATATTTAATGTATTTTCTCATGACACGGAATATTGAATATTTGAATTTTGCTTTTGTTTTAGTGTGATTTAAAATTTCAATTTACGTCAACTTCAAATCGATGTACATTTTTATTTTTAGTTATTTTTTTATTTTAAATTTCCTTAGTTTTTTCTTACTTCGAAAATAAAATCAAGCCCATGTATTATTTTTTTAAAATGTCAACTTTTAAATAAAAAATTACAACTTTTTTTTAATAAATTATAAACCATTTGAGGTATTCCGAGAATGTTGCTATTGGTTTGAAGTAAAGTCCTCCAAAAATTACTTCCGAACTTTGACATTTGATTACAGCCATATTATTGAAGCTATATACATATCTGTCAAGTCGGCTGTCAGTTAATCAGTCTGTGTTGCCAAATCACAATGAACTCGAATATTATTCCAAGTGTTCTGTGCGAGCATATCTTTAAGCCCTTCACACATTTACAGTTAACGTCGTTTCCAGTTCACCATTGACAAATCGGCCATTTGTTTAAGGGTGCGTTCAATGTGGAAATTTAGTGCTGCCAACTGGAAAATTCTTTAAAAGGCCATAAAGTCTGTTCACTGAGTTTTAGAGTAGGATAGAACAGAGTAGAACAGCGTAGGATAGGATAGAACCGAACAATAAACGTCAGACAACTTAGAACAGATGATTTTGACACTTTTCACAATTCTGTTCTACCTAAAAAGCAAGTGTAGAAAATGCTGTTCTAATCTGTTCTAAACTGTTCTGAACAGCTTAATTGAACAGACTTATAATGTTTCTAAAAAAGGACTAAAAAAGTTCGAAACAATTTTTTGGACTAATTTTTCACTAATTCAATCAATTTATTGAAGAGGTTATTGAATTTTCAGTTAAAAATATTAAGTAAACAAAAAAACCACCCGGTAATCCGTTATCACCTATGAATCCATAAATATTTAAAAATGTCTATAAATTCATTCCAACTGAATAAACAACATCGCATGATAAAATATTAAATTATTATTATTTGAAAATTTTTTAACTACACATAGAATTTTAATTGGATTACCTCGATCACATTCTAAATTTAACAGCCATTACGAGTATACTATTCGAACACACCTTAATGCGCCTCATATGCATCACACAGTGTGGCAAAGCAATTCCTATAGGTATATGATCCAGTGAAGTATGTAGGATTGTAGGGGCAGGGAACTGATTCAATTGAAAGTTAAGTTCTCCCTTGTAACCATTCTCGATTTGCTTCGTCTTGGTTTGGTTTGCTTTGGTTTGTTTAAAATTTGCATATAGTATCGCCTTATGCCTCATTACTAATCAAACTCACATTTGAATGGGAAAAATTCAAAGTCAGACGCCTTTTTACAATACCAAATAGTCACGGATTGCATTTCCAGTAAAAAAGTTTAAAAAAAAAAGAAAAAAAAAATACCATGCCAACTCTCCTCTATATATGAAGCCGGCTTATGGAGGCACGTTATGTAGAAGTCTCCTTAAGTTGTAGTTTTTATTATCTACTATAGCGCCGGCCGGTGTTGGTTGGGTTCGGTTTTAGTGCCTAGGTAAGGTTTTTGAGTTAAGCAAATTTACAAGGCAAAATCTCATTACCATTTTCAAGCAGCAATGACGGCCACCGCCCAGATTTCTTAACACTTCAATGGAACGAAATAAAAAAACAAAAACATCTCTCAGAAAAATATAGTCACTTTGAGTCGAATATGTGAAAAAGGTACACTCTGAATCTTTAGATTAGGGTATGCTATATATTTTGTGACATGTATCTCGTATTCCCCCAGAAAAATATGCATCCAAAACAGAACTCGCAATTCATGCTGAGTTCATCCAACACTACTAGCCACTTATTGACAGATTTTGGAAAATACTAAAATTTATAGCACTGTCAGTTTGACACTTCTCATCAAGGGTTGATAAAAATTAAAAAATTGTATGAATAGTTCGTTTTTTTTAAGTCAAAGTCATTTCTCGTTAACTTTGACTTGTTTGCTTTCTATGACATATGACATTTATAGAATGTTTAGAAATTGATGAACTGTCACATAAAATGTCATGCACATAGTAAGATTAGAACACACTCTCGACTCGATTTGTCAGTTATCTGTGTCTCCAAATTTAATAAACCAAGTGTCAAAACATAATCATAACTGTCAAGTTTAGTGATTATAATTAAGTTCTAATCTTTTGATCTAGAGTGTATTACGTCTACCCTACCTTTTTTCCATTCAATTGGATGATAGCTGTTGAATTGTCAGCTGGCAGCGGGTGTAAGGCGGGAGTATCGTAGGTCAGTTCGTTTTATTTTTTTGCTTTTTTGTTTTTCAATTAAAATTCACAACAAATTGCTTTCAGTTGGAGAATATGAATGTGCATCGCGCGGTGCAATATTAAACAAAATATAAAAAAAATATATAAAAATTACATAAAATCTTTTTTTGTATCTAACAGATAGGTACACCTTGGAATGTTTATGTAGAAAGCACAAAACGTCGTCGTCTTTTGTCGTGGCTGTGTCGTCTTGTTTTTGCCATTGTTGTTGTTGGTTCTTGGTTTTTTGGTGTCTTCGCAATCACAACCCTCTTCGAGATTCGGACAAAATGCAATGCGATATCAAACCATCCCATTAAACTCGTATAAAAATAGTTGGGCGCATATGTGAATTTTGCAATGCTGAATTTATGGGTACATATAATATTTGTTGTGGGTTGGAAGCTATACAGATAATACTCACACACACTTTATAAATGTTACATACTTATAGTTTGATGCATCTTTTGGCCGAAGCACACTTTGGAATGCTGGAAGCAAAAATATAAATTTTTTTCTCCAAAAAGTGGAGGGGGCGTTTATTATTTGTTAGTAATCAGATTTTGGATTATCTTTGTGATTCTTGGTAACGAGAGAAAATTATTGAATACAAAATCAATAGTTTTTCACTGTTAGGTCTTTTTTCTAACGACACAAAAGATAAGCTTTCGCATCTGCTCATAAGTCAATCATTCAAAATTTCATTCACAACGGAGATTCGTTTTACGATCAAACACCTATTGACGTTAGCTGTCAAAAAATTATGACCAATTAAACTCTTTTGGGCTTCTTTTCTGGGACGTTTAAGTTTATCGTATAAGTATAAGGGTAAACAATGGAAATATCCTTAAAGCAATATGAACGCGAATTGAATAAAATGATTAACATTTGAAGAAATGTCACTGTCATTTCAATTCCACCGTTTTTTTATTACAAAAAACATAGCAAGTTTTTTGAAAGCCATAGACATTTTTACACATACTTTTGTAAACTAAATGACAGCTAATTGACAATAAATGTCAACGAAAAGTATGCTCAACTGTCAATCATATACTTAAAGTAATGACATGTGCATTAATCAGCCAAGTATTAGTTTTAGGAACATATCTATTTCAATTTCAACACTCATTCAATGAATGTAATTAAAAAACCGAATCCAGTAACAAGTTCAAAGTGTCAATCGTCAAACTTAAATTATGTCATAAACATGACAGTAAACATATTTTTGATCTGACTCAAATAACTATGACACATTGTGTATTCATATTGCTGAAATAACAATATTGGCAAAGTTTAAACATAAACAAAAAATTTCATAAAACTCGACATACTTTACAGAAATCATAACACCAATAAAACAAGCATTACAAATCCAATACAGAAACAGATATACAGACACTTTTTCTGTTATGACCTGAACTCGAAATATTTCCTTGTCTGACCCTCAACTTATTTATTGTGGCTCGCAAAAATTTGTAATTCACAATTCCCAGGCAAATAAAAAAAAAAATATAATAATCATCCATGGATGTGTGAACGCGTATTGTGTGTGTGTGTAATAATATGAAATGAAGTAACTTATGCGTAAGTTGTAACCTACCTGTTGCCGGTATAAAAATAATCACTGAATGTACAGTGGGGTATTAAAGAACAAATGTTGGCGTAGATTGTCAAAAGTTTTGCATGAGTCAAATAAAAATGTATCCTAAATAGATTCAATACACGTGTTAAGATTTCAAAATCGCATTTTGACAGTATTGTGTTAAGACAGAGAAGCGAGAAAATTTTGTTACCTTTTTACCGGCACAGTATTTTATGGTTTTAATCCAAAAGACCAATAGTTTCCTCTTCAAATAAATATATGGAAACTTTCCAAATTTTTGTTTCAAACAGTCCATTGTTAAACGCCGGCGGCAGCGTTCCTTATTTTCAATTTCTAAGTAATTTTTACATTTTTTTTTTTGCCTGCCACTTCATTGGAAAGTAAAACTAAAATAAAAATCACGTACTTTGGCGTCATAGGTAACAGGTAACCCTATCGCAAGAATTATCATTTCCATTATTGTTAATACAAGATGTAAGAATCTTTAAGTCTATGTTCACACTTGTCCTTCATGGATGGATATTGATCAATATGTGTATACATATTTTACACAATAACAATAAAATAAATTTTCCAATTCAAATAAATATGAACACAGACGACAATTTTAAGTTGAAAAAAAAGAAAAAAATTATTGAAAAAATTACTTCACGCATGATGAATTTTATCTATAGAGTCAATCAATTGCACAGACAAAAGTATAATGGTGAATAAAATTGAAGTTTCATGGCTTGTTTAGTGCTTGATGTGAGATATGTTTAAAGTTGGGTTTTGCAAAAAATGTGATATGAATCAATAACCCGACGACCGACACGACACGACGACGACGGAACATCAATTGGAACTTGAAATTCTAACATGTGGAGGGAACATAATTTTTTATTTGATGGATTTATAGTCAAACAAAATTTTTCAAGACGATTTTTTTTAAATTTATTTTTGTTACCTTCTTTTTTGGAATTGATTTTGATATTTATGACAACATTATATTTTCTATTTAATCAAGATTATTGTGAATTGCTTTTCTATTTGTAAATTTTACTGTGAATGTAACTTTGACAATCACTATAATTGCAAGTGTAAACGTAGCTTTAAATTTGAACTATGTACCAGTCAGCATTGCCATATGTAAGTGTGTTTCTTTTTTATTATTAAGAGACTCAATTTTTAATCATACAAAGTCTTTTCTGTTAAAACTTTTTATTATTTTTTGATTGTCCAAATATACTTAAAATTTATTAAGTACTGTTTTTTAAAGACTTTGTTACAATTTCGAATTAAAATTGTGGCACCATCGTGGAAACATGTTAAATTCAGACTGCCTACAGAACTTTATTTTACCAACAAAATCTTAGTAATATACTAACATTAAAATTGTTAACCCACTCTTAAAATATCCATTTAATTAAATACGTATAAGGCTGCATGTTCTTAAAAGACAATTAAATGAAATTTAAATCTTTTACGATTTTCAAATAAAGTGACCGTGATTTTTTTGTTTGTTTTATTTTATGGAAATTAAAAAAGCAGAATTCTCCAGAAAAATAAGACGTCATAAACATTTCCGAAGACGAACCAGTAAATTCTAGTACACCCACTCCCAGATTATCAGACGGACGGTTTTTTTTTTAATTTAAAAAACAAAACAAACAAAAAAACAACTTAAAAGCAATAAATTAAAGAGCCATCAATTTAATGCATATGGTTAATGGTTGGTTTTTTTTTTAAGAAATTTATTTTAAGGAATTTTAATTATATGCATCTGTCGTTTATTTATTTTTTAATTTTTTTTTTTTATTTTAAATTAATGACAATTTTACAGACACACCCCAAATGTGTAGATTTTTAGCCAAAATTATAAAAGGAAAGACATAGTCAAATTTAATATAGAAATAAAAACAATCCTTCGTTAATTTGTCGTTAAAGTTAAGCAACCAATAGGGGGCGCTTTCTGACGGCACTGTGTTGAAATATCTAATTGATTAAAAAAACAACAACTTTACCGACAACTGCAAAAAAAAGAAGTAAAACACACACTCGCGAGGTCGGTATTTCGCAGTCGTTCGCATTATTTTTATTCTGTGATTTCTTGTTCTACTTTCGCTGCACTGTCACTGCAACAATTGCATAAATGAGAATACCACATGTCACTTTTAAATGTATGTTCAATCTTGCCCCAAAGGAATTCACATTGGAATGTTGTACTACTCTCGTTGATAAGGTCAGTCCTAATTGAAGAAGATAATTAATTAGCGTGCGCACGCACACACACAGTGGAAGGGGAAATTTGGCAAAAAAATCTGTCGTGGAATTTCATTTTGAAAAAAAAAAAATTAAATAAAAATATGTATTTTCTGAAAAAAAAAAAAAATGATAATAAAATTTGTCTTATTTTATCTGGCAAAGCACACTCCCACGACATTCCGAACACCCGTCGATATACTCTCATGCGTCTAACCTATAAACTCGTATTCCAACCGAACTTATATCGGCCAATGATTTATTTTTGAAAACAAGAATATTAATTTTTTGTGTCCGAATTGTTGCCAACAAACTGGATGACAGCAGATGACAACATTCTTAAGTTTTTGTTTTTTTTTTTTTTTGTTTTGTGTTCCAATAAATAATAATAATAATTAATTTTTATTTAACTTTAAATGGTCTGTGAATGCGGGGTTAGGTGTGTTTGGTTTTTTTGATTTATTTTTAATTGATTTTCAATTTTTTGACACATTCCAGAATATTTGGATATTTAATTGGATGTGATGAATTTTTGAGAATCCAATCCACTTAGCAGCAATATGAATATCCATATAAATTAACATAGCTTGTTGAATGTCAGAAACTTTGACAGCCAGCCGTGTTTCGTTTTGGGTTTTAGTGAGAAAAAAAATGCCCGGAAGTTAACTGAGTAATGGCGGATAGTGCCTACACATAATTTATGTGTCGATTATTTTTATTTTTAAGTTGGCAACACTCTGTACAAAGATGACAGACGGTTTGGTATTAGTGACAATATTAGGTCGGTTTGTATATATTTCCTAAATTGAAACGTTTAACTTAAATTTGCTTGTCATTACTTTAGATGACAGACCATTCGTAAGTGTCAATTAATTTTAAGCTATAAACAGATTGAGTACAATTATGTGGTTCTTCAATTTTATTGTAAATCCAACAATGTTACTACTAAAATCAAGTTGATAGAAACTTGTCACTTAATTCAAGGTCGAGATAGTAGAAGTCATTGACATGCAAATTGTTTTTAGGACATAGAAAAGACTTCATTTAAATACTGTAAAACCTGTGTCAGAATCAGAACACGGTAACGTTTAAAAAGTCAATAAATACCACTTTTCTCATGTAAATATTTTGGACGTCATTAAACTACAATTTTAGAAAATGTCAGTGATTGACAGATTCCTCGACTATTAGTACTTCAAGGCTATGTTTTCACTGTCATTTCCAAAACCTAGGTTTTTGAGTAAAATAAAGTCTATCCTCGTGATTAATTTTTTCCATTTTAACTCCAAGTTTCCACTTTTCGGTTACACTGTTCACATTCACGTCAACTTGACTATGATACAATTCCATGTAAATCCCATCAAAAGGTCGCACTGTCCCTCAATCAGTTTATAAACAAGTACGTGCCTTCTCGCTTTCTTGATTCCATTTAAAACTTACCCCTCTCCCCGCAAATCTCTTCCACCCACCTCCACATGCTGCCTGGCGGTCGGGTCGGTGCAAAGAATGTCTAATACCGAGAAGAATGTAAAAAATGTTTAACAACAATAACAACAAACAAATACAAAATCGCATGACAGTAAAAAGGGAATTCCAGAACAATTTAAAGCCGACCCCACATCACTCTAAATCCGGGTTCTGATTACATTACATTCGCTGTAAAAAAAAAAAATGCATTAAATGAAAATGGACAAACAACATCCGCGTTTTATGATAATTTTGTTGTTTTTTTTTTGTTTGTGTTGTTGTTTTCCTAGCATGTCATTCGCGAGAATTTTAAGAATTTACTTTCAACAGAAATGAAATTGAAAATAAAAAAAAGAAAGAATAAAAAGTTAAAGGTGCTGGAAATAAATCATCTTAAATGGAATTAAGTACATGAAGTATGCAGTTGAAGCAGAGGCATCGTATAGCTGGAAGAGTGAAGGAATTCGAATGGGAATCCCTCTTCGTCTGTATATTGGCGGTCGGTGACGGCGGCAACTTTAAATGGATTAATTAGAATCCAGGGTTTAATGAGACGATAAAACCTTTAATCGACTTTTCAGCCTCGACTACACAAAAATGTCGGATCAATTGCACAGCGTACAACAAGTAGGTATAGGCAGTCGGGTTGGGCGGTGTGTGTTTGTGCCTCAGATTAATTGTCGAGATTACGTAGAATTGTTCGATGTTTTTTTTTTTGTTCGTTTGTTGATCTCATTGAGTTTTTTTTTTCTTCGGTGTTCGGTGAAATGCGATCAAGTCATGACAGTCACACTATGGTCCCCCATCCATCCTCATCATCAGCCCCAAAGTCACCGCCAGCCGCAAGCCGTCACTGCCGTCGCCGCCGCCGCCGTCACCGTCATCGCAGCAGACATTTCGGCGTAAATTCTGCTGAATGATAGCTCGGATGATGGAATGGTCGCGACCATTGTGGTGGTGGTGGTGGCGGTAAATGTTTAAATGTTCGGCGGAAACTTTTGCTTTTCATTTATGCGCGACGTGATGCGTCTTCGTGTTTATTTTTATATTTAGTTTTTTTTTTTTAATTTTTTTTTTGTTTCTGAAATTCCTACTCAAGGTTTTGAGAATAAAATATAAAATAAAAAATTCGTATTTTTAGAATGGAATTTTAATTGGAATTAAACGGGGTATGTCAACGTCGACTTTGTTGTAAATATTCTCAATGAATGGCTTGCAGGTTTTGCAGCTTGGTTAGTCCTCGATTAAAAACTAAGAGTGGGGCACAGGAAATTCTTCGATTTAAATAGAAAAAAAAAAAACAAACAAACAAACATTTTGAATATGAAAGAATTTGCATATTTATTTATTTTTTCTATAATTTGCCGGTTTTATTTCGACACACATAGCAGCATTTTGTGCTAATGGTAGCGAGCATTTGGTGTTTATCAGAGTGTTAAGATTTGTGTGTCTAGATAAATGTTATAATGTAGACTATGATATTTTTTTTCACGAATGTACCTATGTGTGTGTATTTTTTAAAATTATCACCATGAAGGAAAATGTATCTGTTAAAAATATTTATTTTTTTGCAGCAAATTGAAATCTTGATGCAATCAGTAAGAGATTGTGCCTTAAATAGTTTCAAAACACTTTTCAGGTATCTAGAAAATATATATCAAAATCGGTTAAAACGTTCTCGAGAAAAATTAAAACTAAATATCAAACACAATTTAGTCGTTTTCTTAAACGTGTCGCGTCGAATCAAAGTCAATTTCATTGTCAAATGTCATTTTTTGCTGTGGAATTATAATTGACAGGTATTTTCTCAACAAAAATAACTTGACTATCCCCGTCTTTATTTTGAGCTAGCCCCATCTCTGGAGTATCTTCAGGTGTAATAAGAGTACCAAAAAATTAGAAACGTAACAAAAAGAGATCAACAAATTCAATGTTGGCATAGATACGAGTTGAGGAAAAAATATTAAAACAAAAAACATAGAAAACATAGAATGCATTGTAAATAGTATTAAAAGTGTCACCGTATCACCATTAACAGCTAAGACAGACAGTTCTAAACACAAATCGAACAAACAAAAACATAGAACACACCAAATTGTAAACAAATATATTAATTTTGCGAAAGTATAGAATCAAAAAACATAGAAAACATAAAATTGAAGCACATTTTAAAAAGTGCCTAATTTCTGGTAGGTATTTCATTAGGAAATAATAATTTCAAATTAAGTTGTAGGACATGAAATTGAAAAATAAAAACATAGAAAACATTGAATGACATAACTGATTATTATGAAAACTATTTGCCCCAACAACTTTGGTTGATATTTTCAAATAAAATGTTCTGAAACATTCAACTTTGCAATATTTACACTTTTTTCATTTCCACGTTTTATTCCGTGTGAGAACTTTCAATTCTTTTCGTAAATGTTCAAAAATTGTGTCTCGAAAATACTTAACCTTCTTGTGACCTAACATTTCTTGTCGAAATCAACCTATACAACAATTCTCAATGTGTTTTTTTTTTTTGGTTTGTCGACATGGATTTTGATGTTCTAAACTAGAATCGCATTAATTTCTAAGAAGACGAGACATTAAAATTGTCAGCTTCAACCTTCTGCTCTTCCGTCTTCCCATTGCCATCATGAAGCAAAACATGTCATCATCAACTCTTAAAAAAAAAAAAACAAAAAAACAACAAAATAAATAACGAAAAACATTCTCATTTAGTTGGAATTAGAAAATTCAGCTAAAACCGTAAACGAAAAAAGAAAAAAAAAAGAAGAAGGAATGGCAATTAATTTTTCGATGGAACTTAGCGTTAAATTAAACCAAAAATAACACATAAAGGGTATGTACCTACTTATGTATGTCCAAATATTTGTATAATATTATGGCACGTTTCACCTAGCTACCTACTTAGCTACAGAAGTTTCCTTTGAACGTTCTTTTGAATAAACCAAAACAAAAAACATAAGTAAATGAGTTTCGACTAATTCCGTTTGTTTTGGTGACATTTTTTCCAAACCAAAAAAAAAACAACATGTTAAACCATTTTGAACAAGAAGAACCTTTTAAATTTGCATGCTCGCCGCCAAGAAATTAGGTCAAACCCAAAGAGCAACCATCGCATTATGTTACTCCAATCCTAAACAAGTTCGTTCCCAAGAACCAATTAGACATTGTTGTTGTTGTTGCTTTTTTGCAGATTCCAAGTATTTCTTTGTTATTTTTTTTTTAGTTGTGAAAAAATAAATAAAGTGTAACAGAAGCTTTAAATATTTGGCAACAATCCATCATCTTGGGTTACAAAATGTCTGCAAAACGACAAAACCAAAACAAAACAAAGCAAAGCAAAAGAATAAAGCAACGCCATCTATCCGTGTCTCTTCTTACTTCTTGTTCCTACTTTTCTTACTACATACGAGCGAGGGCTCTGTGTTACTTCACTCAATGTTTTCTTTTGAGTTTTGTTTTGATGAAAAATTATATGCCTCGACTCGACGCTATTGGAACACGAACCTCATGATGATGATGATGATTCTGATGAAATTAAGTCACACACAGAATATATTTTTAGGAAGAGAAAGAAAAAGAAGCCAACTACAGCTCTATGACTATGAGGGCTCTTCTAAGTTTGTTTTAATATCGAAATGGGAGTAAAGAAAAATATTAAAGAAAAGAAAAGATATGGCAACTTTGTTATGGGAGATCGTGGCGTTGGCGTGCACCGCGTGATCTGTGATCCGAACACAACAGATTGTCGTGGTTAGTTGGATTCGTTTCGTGGATGTGGAGTAAATGGTGTGTGCATACAATATCATAGAGTGGAGAAACTTGTACCACCGCAGTGAGTTATTTGATATAGAATAATAAAAAAAAAGAATACAAAACGCCGGAACTTTAAGTGATAGGTCATGTTTGTTTGTTAATTCTGCGTTTGTTTGTACTTCAAATAATTTGTCGACAAGTAGGTGATTTTAAATGCTATTTGACAGTTATATTTTGTGTATACAAAAATTGGCATTATTCTTTTGAGAATGAGAAAATTCGGTTCCACGTTGGGCGCCACTTAAAATAAAACCCACAAAAAGTCTTAAGTATAGAAAAATTAAAGAATTATTCTGAGTAAGTTTAATCACTGTTTGCAGATGGAGTTTTTAAATACTCAAGCTATGAGTAAAGTTGGAGACATATGTTTTTATAAATATTTAAATTTAAGAACTTCATTAGTTTTTCGCATTTTCGGGTAGTATTGTAATTATGGTTCGTAAAGCCACTTATGAGAATTAATGAATGTGCCAGCTTTTCATAAAGGCACCATTGCATTATCAAATTAATTTTGAAGCCATTTTATGAGATTATTTTATTAAAAACAAAAAAAAAGATACTTATATAAAATTCACATAGAAAAGACTTATATTGGGCGCCATTTAAACTTAAAACAATTATTGTTATTTACTTGTTTTCACTTCCCTTCCTTTATAATTTAATTAAATTGGTTTTCAACTGATTCTTTACTAAATTATACGCTCTTCTTATCTGTGTTTGATTGACAAGTAAGCATTCCATTAATATGGCAATTATTAACCATCAAACAATAAAATACAAAAAAAGAAGAACTTAATACCCAAAAGAGGGCTGCAATCTACACAAAATGAATTTCTCTCGTCTACTAAAGATATTATAAGCCATATGGCCATAGTTTTTGTTTATACTCGTAGGTATACGACACAAAAATAACAACTTAAGTAATTTAAGCAATTCCATGACAGATGGCGAAGAAAAGTATGACAGTTCACAAAACTAAAAGACCATCCAACAACAAATTAAACAAGTCTATCATATCGCATCTCGTAAATAATAAAAGAAGAACAAAAAATTGGTCAAAATAAAGGAACGAGGAAAGATAAAAATATTTGGAATGAGTAACAAAAAAAAAACCCAAACTAGGTATGGGTGCGTGCTAAGCTTCAAGTGTTCTTTTCTCTTCATGCTTCACTGCCTTAAAATGAACAGGGAAGGAGAAAACAAAAAACTTCGAGTATAATTAGAAAATAAAAAAATGTTACAATAATCACAAAATAATTTGTCTAAAAAAAGTTTGAAAAAATAGAATGTCATTGTCAAGTGGAAGGAAAATATTAGGTAGGTAGAAATTTTCAATTAAACCAAAGTTGATGTGTGGTGGAAGCTTTTTCAGGTCTTATTATTTTGTTGTTGTCAGGTCTTGGGATTTTAATATCATTCCACTATAAATGACCATGATAAAAGGGGCATACAAAGAGATAAGTTGGGTCAAAGACTCTGTCACTATATTATGAAAACAAAGGAAACTAGAGCTGACAGTTGTTGTTGGATAGAAAATAATGAACTTCTATCAGAACAATGGCCACTAAAATGACAAATGCGAGAGCATTGAACAAAGGGAGGTCTTAAGTTAATGAGTGCGTAGGTGATATCAACAAAACCTACATACATAACTTTGTGTCATTTGAATGAAATTAAAAACAAAGAAACTGTTAACTAGGGTTAATGACTCGAAAGTTGGAGGTAGAAAGGTGTTATTAGATAGCGTTTATATTACTTTTTGCGTTGGTGTATTGTTATTCTATTCTTGACAGATCAAACCGTCAAATAGGGTTTAGGATTTTTAAAATTCTGACTTTCCAAATTATTTTGCGTTTGATTGGAACAAATAAATTGATTTATAATAAATCTAAAAATGAAATACCTACACATATATTTATTTGATTTGTTTAGTTAAATTTGTGAAAATTGAGTGTAAAATTTCTAGAAATTTCATTCTTCGAAAATGCATTGAGTTAAAAAAATGTTTTATTGAAAAATTGGCAATATAGAATAGGTATACAAAACAGAAACTTTACTTTTTGGAGCTATTTGGCTTACTAGTCTGTGGTCAGCTTTAAAACTCTCCAAAAACTGTCTTTTGTCTGTTAAAATTTTTCGACCGATTCAAAGCGATCACCCACACTAGTGCAATGTGACGTCCCATATTAAACCCAACGAGCGATATCATCAAATATTTTGCAAATCACGATGGTGATCAACTATGGTGTTGCCAGAAACGAATGAGAAGCCTTTTTCTTCCAAAATTTTCTATAGTTTTTTTCTTTACTATACTTCGTTATATTTTGATGACATCTGTCAAAAAAAGAAAATGTTAAGAATAAACTGTGGAATAAATTTATGAATAAGAAAGTAGATTTGACCATAAACTTTTAGAGGTTTCGTAGCAAAAAGTTGGAACCAGAAATTATGTTATTTAAATTGTAAGTAGGTACCTTCATTTTTTTTGTCAGTGTATGTTCTGCAAAAATTATTCATTATTACAAGGATAGGTACTTTTGACAATGAGATATCTCTAGACGCATCCTAAGTTATTTTACATAATGGTGATTGCCCTTCAACTTATTTGTATGTTTGATGTCCTTAAAAATATCTTCTCTTTTTTTAAATTTGGAAATCAGTTTAACTGATTGGTTGACCTTTAATCTCTCGTGGTATTTACAAACTTAATACAGATGAAAGTCAAATTCTTGTATAATGAAATCTTAACTCCTTTGTCGGTTACCATCCCTATTTCTTTGTGAGCATTCTTTTTTATTATACAAACATAGGCATTATATTGTCAATCAAGGAGTTATGATTTACCCTTTACAATATGATCCTAACGACTAGAGTGTCACCATATGGAGTAAAAGAATAGGAAAGAAGATTTCGGTTCAGATTTTTCAGCTGTAGATAATATCATAATCACACCCTTCGACATAATGTTGACGAACATTGTACCGGTTCTGTAACAGAGACTCTCGACTCGAATAGCAGCCATATGTATAAGTTTTCTTTTTCATGACAAATTTATTGTTGTACCTACCTACTTTGTGACCATACCTCTCTCTATCGATTGAAATTTAAAATATTTTGTGAAGGATACTTCATTTCAAAAAAAAAAAATTCTTACCATTTGCACTGTCCTGAACCATTGTAGCGGCTCTGGATAATACTTCCAATGGGGATTCCATAGTGTCTAGGTAGGTAGATTTCTTTTTTTTTAACTGATGGTTTTCGTCTTTAGAACTTTATTTTTCACAGCAATAAGTATTTTCTAATTAGATCACGAATAAAAACACTCACGCACCGAATTAAAGAAAAAGAATGAGCGACTTTCTATATACCGTATCTACCGGCAGAAGCAGGCTACGCTATCGAGAATCTGCAAAACCAGACGACAACAACGAAATGAAAACAAACCCGATGAGCAGCAGCAGCAGGACAGAGGACTCGTTTGGTGTTTTTTTTTTATTGTATGCAGTTTCTCCTTTCAGACAGATGACGGTGATGGTGAGCAGCAGTTCTGTTTGTCTAGCACCTGGCCTGGACACTCAGTAGTATATATATCTTTCTCTTTTTCACAAGGACACTTCTTATTCGAGGACAAGCTTGGCTGGATTCCAATCGATATTTTGGTGGCGTCAGAAGGAAAAAAAGAATTCCAGACTTTCGCAATTTTTTTCAATGTTCACAGATAACTTTCGGATAAAATAATGTTTCCTAGTTTCATTGGAAACGGAAAAAGTTGTAAATCTCTCTCACTTGTTCAATGTTACCACAGATTGGTAGGTTGTCAGAAAAATGATGGAATAACACCAGAAAATCCAAACCCAACGATGATGGCTGTTAGCTGATGGCTCCTCTGCTTTACAAAGAAGACGACTCACGAAACGATGGTGCTGGTGCTAGTGGTGGTGGTGCTGATGGGGACGACCGCATTCCAAGCGAAACAAACGAAAAGAACCAACCAACAAACAACAACAACAACAACCAAATCGATGGCGGCGGGACGAGCGATTTCTGCGGCACACGATTTTTTGTTTTGTTGTTTTGTACAAAAATTCACGAGACGGATCTTGCTGCCTGCTGTCAGTGGCCGTTGCGTTGTCGGCAAAGGCGACAACGAAGGGGGCGGACGAAGTAATAATAAAAAAATAAAAAAAAAACAACAAGAAACACTTCACACGATACGAAAGGTAGAACGGCAAGAGACCATCGCACAACAAAATATAAATACACAACAGCCTCAGCTATTCAATATAAAATAACACGATAGACCGACCAAAGAGCAAGAGAGAAAGAGAGGGAGAACTTGGAATTTGACTTGATAAATTTAATTTTGTTGTAATTTCGCTTCGTTGTAAATCAAATCAAATCAAATAACAAATAACTGTTGTTGTTCACTTGCGGGCTCAGGCTTAGAAGATTTTACACTCAATTACATTCCACAACCACACCACCTTTGTGCTATCTAATAGATACTTTTTTCTGTACGTTTTGGGTATGTAGGGAGCCGGAGCACTCCTCTCTGTCTGCTGTCTCTTGGATTTGGAATTGGATTCGATTTGCAACTCTCTCCAGCGGCGCACTCGAGTCGAGAAATGAGAAATTCTTCTTGGTTTTTTTCTTTATTGGAATTTGTTTAATTTTGTTGTTGTCGTTGTTGTTTTTGTTGCAGAATTAAAAACCACCAAAAAGGAACTTTGATTGATTACAACAATTTCTCTGAGTTTCTCCTTGCAAATAAGTAAAAATTAACTTTATTGTATAAATTTTATAAGAGACTTGCACTTAACAAAACAACAAAAAATTCTTTCGATACAGCGACAATGAGAAGACGATTAATGATGATGATTATTTTTAATTTTATTTTATACTCGTTCTTTGTTATTGACAATGCCTTGTTAATTTTGGTTTGTTCTCAACGAGAATTGGTTTTGTATTAATATTTTTGAAAATATCTATAAACTGGGATATTTTTGAATGAGAATTCGGGGGATTAATATAAAAAACGACCAACCGCAACGCGACGGCAGTTTTTTTCACTTTGAAAATTTCGTCAAATGGAATGCGAAAGGAATTTGTGGAATGCAGTCGAAACGTGTTCAGTAGCGACAAGATACTGATGGCGGAGAAATTGAGAAGCAGATGTAGACAAATAGATATTGAGCAGATGTTTTGTTGTTGTTTGATATTGTTGGTAGATTGTTGACAATAGATGGCGAGTGATGTATGGCAGTTGGAATGGTTGGCGATTTGAAATTTGTTCGGAAGTAATCATGTTCATCAATCGAACAATAAGAACAAATTGTTTATAATATGGTAATTGTGTATGAGTCAGACCTTGCGTTCAATTTGGTAACTCAGATTTTCTTCTGATTCAATAAGCAGCTTATAAACAATCCAAGTTTTCAATCTCAAAGGTCAAAGACAAACGGATGGCCGTAAAAACGAGAAAAAGTATATCGATAATAACTGAAGAAAAAAAAGGATTGTTTTACTTGCGATTTTTTGTAAAGCCAACATTTGAACACAGCAATAATAAATTTTTCTTAAAATCACTTTTAGAATTATATTATGTTTTTTTTTTAATTTTCAGGAAAAGGTTTTCGATTTAAAAAGAAGTAAAGAATACAAATGTTGGTTTAATTATGTTTGCCATATTTTTTTTTCTATTTGTTTGAATAATCTGTAATACATTTATTTAAAAGTTTAGTTAAGAAATAGCCTTCCAATAAAGTAATATTTTTTGGAAATTCGTCTATAAAATAACTCATTGTTTTGTTTTACACAGGGTTTTTTAGTTATGGAATATTCAAAATGTTTTCTAAATTATTGGCATCAAAACTGAGATTCCCAAAATAACATGCAGCAGAAGTCTCAAGTTCATTTAATTTATCTATTTGGTTGAGTTTGATCTAGATCACACCAAATGAGATACATAATTTCAATTCCAAATCTATCTGGGTACGTATGTATGAAAAATGGATTTTATTTACAATTTAAAATAGTACAATTTCGTGTGGTGTAAAATAACAAAATCCACCAACGTTCGTCTTTTCAAATGATTTTTCTCCAAAGCGCCATCTCTTGTAAAGAATTGAAACTATCGAGTAACGTTGCCAACACAAAATATCTAACTTTTGACATATCTGTCAATTATCAATGAGAAAACGAAAACACCATATAGACATCGTAACATTTGTTCTCCTCTAACACCCTTCGAAATGCAACTACTCTCTTCAAAAACAAAGATAAACCACTCATCAAAAAAGAAATGATAAATTTACCAAAAAGAAATGTCAAAATGCACCAAGCACACAAAAGCAAAAGCCTTTCCATTTCTCATCGCCACACACCACAAAAACCCAGAAAACTACCCATCAACCATCATCTTCATCGACATCCACTCCACACTTCCACGACTGTGTTTGTGTTCTGCTTCTGTGTAACCAAATACCAAAACCAAGAGCCAACATTTTTCTCGGGTCTCGGCATTCATTCAAGTTCATTTATACACAGCTAGCAAAGTCTAATAAAATTGAAAATAAATTGTTTTATTATTAAATGTAATTTTAATTAATCATTCCAAATAAACCTTAGTTTTTGATTTTGACTTCAACTGTAAGTTTTTGTTGCAATTTCCCAACAAAACACTGGAAAACAATCGATTTGCAGAAAATTCTAAACCAGGTGAGCAGAAAAATCAATTTTACATTCAAAATCTTGCGAAACTAAAAGTGAAAAATATGAAGCAAAATTCTAATATTAAACTATGAGTAGGTAAAAATCGGCAGAACGGAAATCCTAGAAAAGCTTGTGTCATCATTTGGGGTTCGGGTTGAGTAATTCCACTGCAGCCGGTTTGGTGTTAGAGTAGCAGCCAAATTCTTAAATTGCAATTCGTTATAGGCAGGTATTTAAAAGAGAAGAAGGTCTACCAATAACATGGCCATCAGCTTCGAGAAGCATCGCGAGAAGATCATTGCCGCATGGAAAGATGTTCTGGATGACAAAAGCACTACAGACTGGTATGTCTCTTATTCTATATCGATATCTTAATTAAATGTTATTAATGTCTGGGAGTTGTCTCATCTGATCTTTTGGTTTAGGTCACTCTATGGCTATGAGGGTAATTCGAATGACCTCAAAGTTGTCGGCAGTGGAGAGGGTGGCATCGAAGAGTTAACCGAAGAATTGAATAGTGGCAAGATTATGTATGCTTTCGTGCGTATCGAAGATCCCAAGACTGGTCTGAATAAATTTCTTCTAATTAACTGGCAGGTAAGTACAACTACCTTCGTAGTTGAAAAAATTAATTTCAAATAAATAACAAAAACAACAGAAGAGAGAACGTGAGAATTGGCAAAGATATCTTGGCTACGGGAATATTCCCAGGCATCTTTTTCAATGAATCGAGTAGTGTGAAATTTGCAAATAGCATAGCATTTCCAGTCATTACAAAAGACTGTAAACCCAGTAGGAATGTGGTTATTAAACAGTGTCATCGTCGTCGTTGTAGTTCGTTTTCTTCTTTATCTTATCAGAAAAGGTTCAATGTTTACTTTTAATCTAAATTCCCACCTGCTCTGAAAGTCGTTTTTTTTATGGAGAAGATAAAGATTCGAAAGTGTGTTGACTTTCATGGAAAACAAGTGACACCATGTTATATGTGGAATTATCCAAACCTGGAGTGGAGAAATTGTATTATAAAATCAGTGACAATGACGAGTGATGACTGATGAGTATGACACACGACAAGTGAATAGATGGGAGTATTATATATATAATTTTACTTCTATGCATTTCTAATACATGTTAAACTAAACACCATTGCAGTTGGTTCAATAACGATAACTGAAAATGGCTTATTTATGAAATTAAAAAGAATATAAAAAAGTATACTAAGAGCGAAAAAAGTAACTCCATCTGCATTATGGCAGAAAACGACCTAAAAAATCTAATCGATATTCAAAAACTGCGTTGGTGTGTGACATTGAAATCTCCACGAGCCACATCCAGCTCTTTTAAATGATATGTACCTACAAAAAAATCTAACAAAAAGTAAAATGGCATAAGGCTTGCTTATAACAGACATCTCAACTCAAATCAATATAAACTTTTGAATAATTCACCAAGAGCATCATTTTTTTAACTAAGCATAAATTTAATTTTCGGCTTTCAATAAACATAATTAACTGAATCGAATGAAACAATCACAGCTTCCAACTTTGTTAGAGTCGATACTAAACTTTAGACCATTCTTACAGGCTGTCGCATAATTATTTTTTTTTTCAAACTCAAAGAATGTCTTCATGTTATACTAAAAAACTTATCTCTTTGTAGGGTGAAGGAGCTCCGGTCAATCGGAAAGGTACCTGTGCCAATCATATTCATGATGTAGCAAAAATTCTCGGCGGAGCTCATTTAACTATTAATGCACGCAATGAAGATGACATGGACGAGGAGCGTATTGTTAAAAAACTTGGAAATGTAAGTTCTGCGTATAGTTTCAAGGAACCTCGAGCAATTGTCGAAGAGCAAAAAGCACCAGTTGGCACTAATTACACACGAGTTATTCCAACTAAGGAATTGAATGCAACTGTTATGCAGGATTTCTGGAAGAAGGAGGAAGAAGAAGAAAAACGTCGTCTCGAAGCTGAGAAGGAACAAAAACGAATTGAATTGCTGAAGTTGGAGAAAGCAAGTTTTTGTTTGTAGTTTATGCTTAAGTTTTCTAATTTTTGGTGTGTCCATTTTCTTTTGCTTAGGAACAACGTGCGAGGGAGGAGAAGGAACACTTGGAAAGAGAAAAACAGGTTGTCAATAAGTCGAAACTGCAATCAGCCCATGTGCCCATTAAGACGTAAGGAGGAGCAACTAAAGAAGCTTTTTTATTCGAATTAAATAAATTATTTAATTTTTGAATAGATCTCCTCAACCTTTGAGTCCAGAGAAGACACTCAATAGTTCGGGCCAGGGAATGACTGAAGCTGAACGAATGCGCCAGCTGCGTAATCAAGAAGCACGTGAATTAATCGGATCTAGAGTTGGAGCAGCTAAGGCGATTTTCACAAGAAACACCAGCGAAGGCCAATTGCAATCGAAGTAAGTAAGATAAATGAATTCCCATTCCAAAAATACACTCTTTTCGACTTTTAGATTAAGTTCTGCCCCACCTGCTAAGCCGGCTCGAGCATCCATCGCACAAAGAATTAACGCTCTAAATAACCAACAACCTGCAGCTCAACCACAACAAGAACCAGCGCCAACGCCAGCTCAAAATGAAACTCAACCTACAGCAGCACCACCAGCAGCAGCAGCAGTTTGTGTTCCTGTTGATATTATTAAAGATATTGCTCCGTCTCCTGCTCCTCAGCCAGTAGTCGAAGTCATTCAAGAAGAAGCACCAGTAAAACCGGAAATGACAGCTATAGCGAATGAAGAAGTTCACACAAGTGCCGCCACTGAGGATTACATGGATCAAGAGGAGCAATATTCCACCATCAAGAGGTCGCCACATAGTAAATCGAATTCGTTGCAATCACCCGATGAGATTACAGTAGTGCAACAGGTGCCGGAACCTGTACAACAGCAGCAGCAGCAGAAGCAATCCGCCTCGAATGGAGCCCTTCGACAAATGAATGAGAGTAAGGAATTTATTTGGGTTTAGTTTTTGATAATAATGGTACATTTATGTTCATTTTCAGTTGCTGATATTGTCAATGAGGACGATTTAATTTGTCAGGATGTTTTGAGTGATAATGGATTGAAAGCCAGGGCACTTTATGATTACCAAGCTGGTAAGATTTAAAGTTATTATCTTTCTTTTTGTGTGCATTTAAGCTCAATTGTTGGATTTTAGCTGATGAATCTGAGATAACTTTTGATCCTGGCGATATCATCACCCACATCGATCAGATCGATGAAGGCTGGTGGCAGGGACTTGGCCCTGATGGAACATATGGTCTGTTTCCGGCCAACTATGTTGAACTGATCAATTAAAAAAAGAAATCAATTATCGTCGTCTTTTTCTTCTTCTACACATACACACACTCTTAGCGCAGAAAACACACCCACAAAAACATTTAGAATTCATTGTTCTTCTCATAGAATTTTATACCTCTAACTAGATAACTAGAATAATCAATTAAAACAGTCCTTTTGATACCATTAGATAAAATTTCGAAACTAAAAAAAAAAACATAAATCACACGCTGATTGTAAGATTTAACACATTCTTCTTTAGATAAAACCTTTTCACACCAAATAATAAAAACAAAGAAAATTAATTGACACGTTTAAGGAAGGGATCGAAGGATACAGGTTGAAAGAAGTAATTAAATGACTAAGGGCTTCAGCTACTCTTATACAAAAAAAAAATCATTGTTTGCCTTTCAACCGAATCTCTCGCCCAAATAACAAAAATCACTGGCAATAATAAGAATAAAACATTAATACAAAATAATTAATATTTTGCCAAAAAAAGCGAATAAAATTTAACAAGATTATATTTCAATAAGTATTTTTATGCATGAAAGAGTTATTAATAAAAAAAAAGAAAAATGAAAAAAAAACATAAAGAACAAAGTTCTTAGAAATCGCAATGACGTATTATTAGTTTCCATTTTCGTCCATTTTTTATAAATGTTATTATGTTTTTGTTTATTTTCTAAAATAGTAACCATTTTAACCATTTATAGATCTACATTTTCTAGAATGTAAACCCTAGTGCCAAGCATTTATTATACACATACGAGTACATACTTATATATTAATGAAAAAATTATAACACATACATATTTTCTCATTTTAAGGCAGCTGCATTAATTAATTAATTAAATTTCCATTTTACAAACCTTTTTATTTCACAATTTATATACTATATGTTTTTTGTTTTTTTTTTTTTATTTTGGTATTTTAGTCGCCAAAAAGTATTTGATTAAACTTTTGTTTTGTTAATTTAGTTTTAATCTTTATTAACTTTTATTTTTTATTAAATGTCTTCGAGAAAAATTCCAATTAAAACAAAACAAAAAAAATAAAATAAAATAATGAAAAAAAAGAAAACATCATTTTGTTGATTGTATTTGTTGATGTATAACTGTAATTTAAACAATTTAAAAGACAAATAAAAAAACTGAATGGGAGAACAGAGTAAATGTTTGAAACTGCATTTGATTGTTGCTGTTTTCTTTTTTGAAAGAATTAAAATAATCATGTTTTTGAGTTGGTTTAGAAAAATAATGTCTATCTGTGTTGAAGATAATAAAATACTTGAGCAAATATAAATTTGATTGCCGGTTCAATCAAGACCAGAAAAGATCTCACTGTTTGCCGAAAAAGATATAGACTTGAAGATTCGATGTAATATAATTTTTTCAATATAGTCCTGAAAAGACTAGTTTAAATGATGTTCGAAATGCTAAAACTAAAAGAAAAATAGTTTCCTAACTGCTGTTACGGACTCGCTCCTCATTTTATGAGTCACTTATTAGCGGGTCCCTATTGAAGAGGCAAATGGTGTGAACCGAATTGGCTGCAAAAAAGAACTTGGTTATTGGGACCCAGAATCATGCTTCTCTAAACTATACAAAAGTATTTTTTCTTTTTGTACAGAATTTCATTTCGATTTATTTAAACTTAAACTTTTGTCTAAATTTTGCATTTTATTTGTAACAATAATTTTGAACGGATTTTTTTTTTTAAATTATCTAAAAAAAAATTCTTCTTCCTCTTGCTTTGGGGGTCCAAAGAATTTTTCGTATTCTTGGCGTTTCTTTTCTTCACGTGCTTCACGTTCAATCTTTCGTTTATCTTTGAATCTTTGATGGATTCTCTTCATTTCGAGGACTTCTTTCATTTCTTCTTTGGCTTCTTCCTGCAAAAAAAAATATTTTAGATTGGATCTTGACTTTTTTTTTCGTTTGGTTAAAAACTCACATTCATATTCAACCTCAAAACCAATGCCCTTCTTCCATCCGACATTGGTTGACTGTAATTCATAAAGTTCTTTAGCCTCTCAGCTGGTGCCACACCCCTCTCAACAACCAACACGATCCTCGCCCATTGACGTTGCCATTCATTTCGAGTTTCAGCTATTTTCTGATAAGTATTACCCATCATGGCAATCAACATATTAACCAATAGAACTCCAACAATAACCATAAATAGGACAAAAAGAATCTTAGCTTCTACTTCGTGCTCCGTCGAAGCCATGGCCCCATAATAATCACCGAAATTTGTCAAAGACATCAAGAACATAGCAACAATTGATTCCATGGGTGATGGCATTGGATTCGATTGAGTGTCGTCGATGTCATCGGGAGTGGCAGGATTATCAAATGTCAAAAAAATTATGTAATAAGCTTGAGAGAAGCCCATCACGAAGACAAGGTAAATCGAAACGAAACGTATGAGATCACCCATTACCATGCGATAGATCATCACCACGAAAGGTCCAACTGTTTTGAAACCACTTTGAACGAAAAAACAGATTAGAATTGATGAATAAATAACATTTTTAAAAACAAAGTTTTGACTAACCGACAGAAAAACAGGAAGTAGGGGGCAGTAGTGAGCATTATAACAACAGCAACATGATCGTCAACTTCGGTCATGCAGGACAATCGCAGCCAAGGAATTGTCATCATCAAACAACAAGAGAAGAGAAACATCACTCGAGAGGGCGCTGTCATCTGTGATATAAATGGTTAAAAATTAATAAATGTTTATAAAAAAATAACTTTTAATAGAATATCAAAAAAATTGGTTAAATTGAATTTTGGAATAGAAATTGAATCCTGTATTGAATTTCTTGAACTGTTGGGCGCCACTTTTTATCTTAACTTAAAAAAAATCGGAGAGTTAATTTGGAAAAATTTATGAATCTTAAAGTTGTTCACTGTCAGTTTTTGCGTTTGTTTTTATTATTCTGGTTTGGGTAGACCTTATATCAATGTTAGTTTTGATTTTTGGACGCCTTTTTTTGTGATTAATCTGAAAATAATCTCAAATATCCACTGGCTTGGAATTTACTAATTATTTTAGGTTATCCTGTTTTCTTGAAACCAAAGCATTGGGCGCCACTTTTCAACGACAATTTTGTTTGAATATACAAAATATAATAGAATCTTAATATGTTTGGCATTTTGAATTGTTTCTAAACATACCAAGTTTTCAACGAACATCTTGTAGCCCAAGAACCTAGACTCACGCAAAGCTGCAACAATGTAAAGTATCGATCCGAAAAATATAACAATTTCAGCAACAACTCGAATCTAAAAAAAAGAAAAATCTAACGATATCATCAAGGTTTAAAATACTTAAAGTAAATTCGATGGTTTCTTGCCTTTGCTTTTGTCGTTTCCAAATGCATCAATGGACATTCTTCATATGCTGTCCACCACGATGGACCTGTGTCTTCCTCTTCGAATTCAAAATATTCCGTAAGATTTAACCAATCTATATAAAAAATTATGTTTCAATTCTGTATATGCAAATACTTCTTTATTTTTATCACCATAATCCCGAAATGATTGCGTCTTTCGTTCCTCATATTTATCCTTTAATTTAATGCCCGTATAGTTTCTCTTCGTTGCAGTTTTGTTCAATAAATGGAAACTACCAGCAACGCCATCTGTTCCGTTGCCTTGCATTTTCTCGTCATCATCATCGTCTTCCATGGGCGGTCCCGGTCGAAGTGTGTAGCTTACCAATGAGAACATAAAATACAACGAAAACAAATGAAATTGTTTGTAAAATCTCGATTTGACGAAAGTATTCCACTTCGTCTTGAGAAGATCAATCAGAACACCATCCAAAAGCTCCAAATGCTCATATTTGTCCTGAAAAACCAGAGTTTCACTCAAATATCGACTTAAAGTCCTTCCACATCTTACCCCAAAAACGACCAAATTCAATGCCGAGTCCTTGTTAATATTCCCAGTCTCCCGATCAATGGTGTCAATTTTCGACAAAGGATAAGCCGCACAAGTTATGCTTCCCAGTTGCCAATAGATTTCCCTTTCAATGTTCATTATGTGGAAGAACATCTCAACTCGTCCTAACTTTGCAGCTAAAGTCAAAGGTGTCATGTTTTGAACGTTCCTTATGTGAAGGCTAGAGCCAACCTCATAGCCGACGTCGAACATTTGGGTTTTTTCGTACACAACCAGCATGTGGAGGACGGTGTTGCCATTTGTGTCCTGAAGGTCTGGATCGGCACCACGTGCCAAAACCAGACGAAAGCAATCTTCCTGATTTAAACAAGCTGCAAAACTAAGCGGATATTCCCCCCAGTACACATAACCCTCGTAGTTGCTGAACGGCGCCACTCCAACGTATTCGTGGTCTGGGGAGTCGTAGCGAGAAGGTTTCTGGTCCTCAGCACTCATGAAACTTCCACAGCATCTATTGCGGGTATTTTTTATAACTTATATCCAGTCCCTGATTTAACTTACCTCTCTTGGACGTCTGCCCCCGCATCTAGAATGAACTTAACCATGGCAGGGTCCTCGTTGACAATTGCAATATGCAACACCGATTCGCCGTAATATTCGTCAGAAACGTAAATATCCAAAATCAATTTTGGATAAAATCGAAGAAGCCTCTTTGCCAGATCTGCATGCAACGAGGTGGCATTCAAAAGGCACAAATGAAGAATAGTCTCGCCCACAGCTCCTCGAAGCTTCAAATGAAAATCATTAAATTTTGTACATATAGTAAAGTTTACCAAAACCTCATATTTACATTCAAGTTCCAGCAGACCATTCGATACAAACTCGGATTGGCCATGTATTCGGCTTCAGAAACCTCAGGACAATGCTCGTCGATGTTAAAATCTTCATCAGGATTTTCCAAGGCTCTTATTTCCGGAAGTTGTTTGTGTCGCGCCCGTTCTTTGTTTCGTAATAGAACCATTTTTGAAATTGGAATATACTTCCCAGCTCCCTTATTGTACAAAAACGGTTCCACTTTTGTCTTTATGGCATGGTCAATTTCGGCAAATTGTTTACTTTGACAAGCTCGCTTCATCATATCCACCAAGAGTCCACCACCTTTGAGATTGACAAATTTATAGAGGGCCTGTGTGGAGACTCCAGCTTGTTTCTTGACACCACTGGTTACGTTACTTTCGGTATTTCCCATAATTTGAAGTTAATCAAACTTCGATAAATATACACTTTTAATTCATTCTTAATTTAGTTTTTTATTTGTTTTAATTATAATTCTTCGGGGCTATAACATTTTAGTGGAGAACTGATTTTTTTTGGCCGATAGGTTTTTAGTTTTCTAGAAAAATACTCGGTATGTTTACAAAGAAGGACGTTGTCGTCCTCGTCGACATTTTTATTGATTTAACAGATTGATTTGCATATTATGTTGCTAAGAGGGTTTGCATAATTATTAAGTTTTACAAAAATGACAAGCTATTAGAGGTAATTGCTCAGTTTTGAATTATAGCACACGCGAAAGGATGCTCATTAAATACCACATTATAATGTGGCTTAAAGTCGTTTGATGTGAGTTAGGAAGTGTTTTCGTGCAGGTCTTAGATTAGCATTTGTCTTAGCCTAATATTTTAACCTTAGGAGAACACACTATATTTTTTGTTTTAATAAATGATAAGCATTTTATTTTTATATAAAAGGATGGTAGTTTTTTTTAATAAACAATATTTTTTAGCATTTAACAATAATAATTACAGAAAACAGATGATTCCAGGAACTTCTAGAACAATCGACCACTTACTTCTAGAAAAAATAAGACTTTATAAGTTTGACTGCAAAAATTCCCATTCGAACTGAATTTCAAAACATTTTGTTTATTTTAAGCTATTTTTTAATAAAGAAGAAAATCATTTACTAATTTAAATAGAAAATACTCGTAGATAGGTACTTGGTGCTGACTAAACTGATTCCATTCCAATTTGTGCCTTAAACAAAAATTAGGCGTTCATTGAAGTTTTTGTGATAATAAATTCGAATTCATTTTTTACTAGTTTTTAGAATAAAAAACAGTTTTAAAAAAATATTTCTCAAAATTTTTAGTTGTAGTTTTTAATTTTTTGTCTCACAACTTTTCAATAATGATATCTATATATATAATATATATATAAAAGAAAGTCGTGTTAGTTACACTATTTATAACTCAAAAACGGCTAAACCGATTTGGCTGAAATTTGGCACAGAAACAGTTTCTGGTATGGAATAGTCTATAGGCTACCTTTTGTATCGGTAAAATGTAAGGTTCCCACGAGAAAGATTTCTTTTTTTTCTTATCACGCCAGAATGACTGAACGGATCTAGATGAAATTTGGAACAGAGATAGATTATAGTCTGAAAAAGCGCATAGGCTATTTTATTAGGATTTAAAAATTGAAGCAATCTGTGGTTATTGTTTTACATTCAGCACAACGAAACAGATAGTTTAAACAACTAGGACTTCGGTTATCCTGGCGCTCGATCTATTTTTTAATAAACTTACGAAGTACACCGGGTCATATAGAAATAATGAAAAAATTGAATGAAAAATTGAACAAGCAACAAAAATATTTTCCATAGCTTAATTTTCTGCATTAAATTGGGGCGAGACGAAGTTTGCCGGGTCCTCTAGTAATTTAAATAAATGCAAGTTTGTAAGTCAGCAGATATTAATTTTTTTAAACAAAATATACTGATAATAATGTAAGGGTTTAGCATCACACGTCAATTTTGAGAACAACTTTTGGAATATCACGTGAACCCTTCAAAATTTTTGGTGAAAGTAAGTCGTTGCTTTGCCTCCTTAGTAAAAAATCTTAAATTTATAATTTTTTCCTTTGATATCACATTTCAACTTCAACCGATTTAGCAAACATAATTTAATTTAAAACAACAGTAGTAAAAGTGAGTGGATGCTATTCAATGTCTGTAATACATAAGTTTTCAAGTTTTTCTTATTTTCAAGAATTCTTTTCTTTTTACCAAAAAATCTACGATAAATTTCAAGGTTTTACGATATCGAAAAGTGCTTCATAATTTGATAAACTGTCAGTAAGTGAGTCAGTCATTTATGAGATTTTTTTAAGTGATATACGAGTATTTTTGGAACCACTAATGCTGTAAATGTTAAATATTTTGCGAATTTGTTTCTGGCTATATTGATCCTGAAGTTAAAAGAGGTTGGGTCGAAAATCGGCTTCATGTTTGCGTGAAGTTAAAAAGAATTTTTGAAACAAATAAATAAAAGAATTAACTAAAATAATACAAAATTTTGGCCACTGAATTTGAATAAGCAAACGAAAAGAAAATACATTTGAAATCTTGTAATTCCCTTTATTTGTCTTCTTTAACTCTTTAAAATAGTTATTGCGAAAAAAATCATTCCTTTTAAGAAAAGAAGCAACTTGATTTTTAAAAAGTGATTTCTGAATACTAGACGTGTTATTCGTTTAAAAAACTGTCAAAAACTCAACCGTGAATACAAATTTAATTTTCAAATCTTTTGGATAAACATTTTCTTCCTTGAATTTAGCTTACCTTTAGTTTTTTTTTGTTTAACCCAAAAAACAAATAAAATAAAACGCATTACATTCAAACAATATCTATATAAAGTATAATTATATTTAATATCTAAATATTTAATAGTAAATTTTCTTTTCATTTTCTTCCATTTTTAACAATAATAATATTTTTTTTTCTCTTTTGATGTTTGTATTTATTTTTTTTTAAATATTAAATCAGTAAAAATAATTTAACATGATTGAGTTGCTTTGCTTAATGTATTTTTATTTTTAATTTAAATATTGTATTTATATTTTCATTGTGTGTTTTTTTATTTTAATATTTTTATTTAAGGAATTTAAAAACTCATAAAAAAATAAGTCGAATAAAATGTACGTTCGATGAAAGTGTATTTATCATTTTGTTCAATATGTAATTTGATTTAAAATTTTAATCGCTTTGCTCATTCTAGGCACTGTTTTATAAACTACGTTATTAATATTTTTATATTTAATGTAAAGTTTGTTAAGTATACTAATTTAATTTTATTTATTTTCATGTAAATTTTTCTATAGAATATTTAATTCACTTGATGTGTACCTACATATTTTCTTCTTCTTTTTTTTTTGTTGTATTTTTTGTGAAAGCTTAACAAAGATGTCTAGAAACTTAATTAATTTAATTAATTAAAAAATAAAACTCTATTTCAAACATTTTTTTCTACATATTAGACTAGTCTCAAATATTTGCTTTCGCTTATCTTAAATGTATCTATTTATTTTTAATTTTTAAACATTAAAATAATGAATTACTTTTAAGAAAAAAATGTGAACAAAATAAATTATATAATTTATCTTGACTTAAGTTTTAAATTTTTGATTTAATCAAAAATTCCTTTTTTTTTGTTAGAATTAAATGGCATGATGTTTTTTTTTTTAGATGTAAAGTGCATTCAAAATTATAATGACTTATGTATGTTAATTGTTTAAGTGCAAACTAACCCTTATAAAAGTAAATTTATACAAATCGTGTTTTTCTTGACTCTCTTGTAGGAAACATTTTGGAAATGAATCACGCTGGAAGATCAGTTAAACACTTTCACTGATTTTTTTGTTTAAAGTTTCTAAATATGAAATTTTACAATTTTGGTATATTTTTCCTATCAAAATTATTTTCAAAATTTTAGCTTTGGAATAAATTGGTTGAGAAAAAATAGAAAACAAAATATCAGGAACTAACAATTGTGAAACGTCACTAAAAAAACGTTGACATTGTCTTATTCTCCTTCATGACAACGCATTCTTATGTCAAACATTGACATCTGACGAACAGAACGTGCATAATTTTTGTAATGAAGAATTTAAGAAATTTGAAACGATATTGAACTGAAACATTCTCAATTAAGGGTGTGTTTTGTTGAACTCCTGAACGAGCACATTGCAAAATGTTAACATGAAAACCGAATGTTAGCATGCCATCAATACTTTAGCAAATTATTGACTCTACGACTTGGTATGGAACGTTTCGGAATTTGAACATTAAGTAGATCAACAAAACACCCTATTCAATGACCTGTCATTAAAAATAAAAGATAAACAGCAATACCATTCTGTGGAACGCGTTAATATTGTCCAACACTTAAGAAACGAATTGAAAACGGAACGAAAACTAGCAAACAAAGCGAATGAAATGGAAAAAACAAAAATAAAAATTAAACAAAAAAGGAACAACATTTGAGAAAGAAATGAGAAACATTGCATTCGTGTGATTTTTGTTTTCTTTATCTTAAAAAAGAAAAAACTCTACACAACTTTATTAGAAATAACGGTTTTCTTTTTGTGATTTTGCTTTTGATTGGAAAATGAACTACTATAAGATGTGACTTTTCTCTGCTGTCATCATTCGGACTTAGTTTCGGCTACAGAATCACCCTTGGTCGATGACCCAGAGCCAGACTTTGTGACAGCTGCATTGTTGGTGGTGGTAGCGGCTGCATCAGTACTGCTCTCCTTTGATGGACTTGGTCCCTTTTTCGAGGCGGCGGCGGCGGGAACATTGTCAGAAGAACTTCCACCTGTCTTCAGAGACTCTGGTGGTGGTAACGGAATCGCCTCGTGGACATTTGACACATCGATGGGTTGTGCCTCAGCGGTTTCCGCAGCAGTCGTGGAGTCGTCCTTGCTTCCATTCACAGCTTGTTGGGGTTGTGCAGTCTTAGCATTTTCTTCAGCCTTTGCCTCGAGGACATTGATCGAGGCTTGAATACATTTGATGGCTTCCTTGCGAGCCAGTCGGATGCTCTCCTTGCCTTGGGTGTCGATGGTGTCCAACTTGAGAAGATTACGAGTTAACATTTCGTCCAAGTACGCGTACTCCTTGTCCTTGCGGAGTCCACTGAACTTTTCAACTTGGGTCATCAGATTGAGGACGTCCCGCTGGATGTCTTGGATCTTGTTAATGCTTTCCATGGTGTGAGGTGTTGCCGGTGGCGGACCCTGCTGTTGCTGTGCCGTTGGCTGTTGTTGAGTATTGATGGGAGTTGGACGGTTTTGGTGGTGCTGTGGGGCTTGTTGCTGATACTGTTGTTGTTGCTGTTGCTGTTGAGCTTGAGGAGCAGCTTTGGTGTAGGTTTGATTGGGCTGAGACTCAGCTTGGGGTATATCTTTGTGGTTGATCAGTGGCTCGGAGCGGCCTTCGACGAAGATCGGAATTGTTCGGATGTAGCTGCCACCGGGAGTCTGAGGGGTAGCAGGCTGTTGGGGGTGAGTTGGATACGTCTGTGGGTTGTAGGCCTTTGGGAATCGGGGAGGCTGCTGATTTGCTGGATATTGCCTCTGCTGTTGTTGCGGTGGAGGAGTGTTGCGTTGGGTTCCGGTGCCTTGAGAATGGAAGCCCTGTTGATCTTGTGGGTAATTCTGATCCGGTTGCTGTGGCGGAGCTGAGTGAGATCTAGAATTGTGACCCTCGCTCTCGGATGGGGTCTTCACGCCCATATCGACTGTGTTCCTCAAACCATGATGGTTCAAATTGTCCGCATTCAGATGGTGTCCATCGACCTCGCTGCGATTCCTATCTGCCGAGGGGTCTTCTGTCTGAATAGCTGCATCACAAACATTGCGCATCTGCACCGGGGGCGACTGTTGCTGATGATGAGTTGCCTTTGGTGGCGTTGTTCCTGGCTGCACATAGGTCTGATAGTATTGTGGTTGTTGGGTGGGAATGCGCGGGGACTCGGCCGAACCACCACCACCACCACCAGCACTGCCTTGACGCCGCATACTGCCGAAACCATCTGGGATGTACTGTCTGAACTCTGGGGGCAAACGTTCGAAGAAATCATCGTGCTGCATGCCATCGGTTGCTTTCGGAATACCAGCGCCAGTTCCAGCACGCCTTGCCCGACCTAGCGAACCGAATTGGGGAAAATCTGGATCATCATCATAATAAGAAGGGGAAACAGAATGTAATGGATTTTTGCCACTACGCTTACGTGATCCAAATGTGCCGAAGGGGTCGCGCATTCGACCCAAATGTGAGCGCAGTCCAGCATCGGAAAACATGTCATCTATGTCCGGATCGAAACCAAAGTCTTGCTGCAATGGAACAACAATAAACAAGAGTTCGAATTAGTACAGAAATGGTTTTCTTCAGGAAAAAAAAATTAAAGGTACAAAAATCTTTTTGAAAGATGTCAACTTTGAAAAACCCACATTAAAATCGATTCTCTTTTTTTTGGCAAACAATTCTTTAAAACAAATTAAGAAATTAATTTAATTCAATTACCACTACAACTGTAAGATTACAGTGACTCGTTTTCAATAAAAATTGAGAGTAGAATATTGTGAAACACAATTTTCTGAGTAGGTTTTTTTTTTCTTGATGATCTTGATGGCAGAGCGGCGCTATTTTATTTATAGTTTCGGTTTTGGTTTTGGTTTTTGGAAAGTTTCCAAGTTTTTCTGCAAATAAATTGATGATAAATCTTCCTAATATTACTTTGGCGACTAAGCATATGATTTGGCTTTTATATGTGAGACACGTTTTTCGGTTTTGTCTAATTGGTGAGATTTCTTTTTCCACTTAAATGTGTCTATTCTCTTTCACTTCGATTAATCATGTGTTTGTTGTTTTAATTTTTTTATTTATTTGTTTTGTTTTTATTATTATTTTAAATGACACAACACCTAATCAATTAAATTTATCTGAAGTTGTGTTGATTTAGATAATGGATTTAAACTTTCAATAAATGTCTTTGAGTATTTTTGTTTTTAGTTTTTATTTCTTGGTAGGTTTTGAGTTGATTTATTTTTAAAAATTGACTAAGGACAAAAGTTAAAAAAAAAAGAAGAATTTTCAGGTTACAAAATACTTCACATTTTTGCAAATTGTATCATTTATAAATTGGACAAAAATTTTTGTTTCTTATTTCTATTTAAAATGTTTTTTACTACGAATTAAGAAAATGATCAATTCCATTTTGCTAATTTTGGTTAAAATGATACTTGAAATTATATATACTACATGTGTTTCTGTTTTCCGAACTAAAATATTTTATCTACACATTTTTTCACGTTATAATTCAAAAATTATTTACTGCTTTTTTGTATACCTACTTTCTGGAACCTGAACGTAATTTTGGTTTCATAATTCTACTTTTGAAAATTCCTTTTACAAAAATCAGATTTTATAAAATTTTAAGCTTAAAAACGTAGGTATTTTTTAGATAGTGTTTTTTGGAAGCAATAACAGAATGATACATTAAATTATTCTGAACTTTTTGACAGAGATTTATACTTTAGGTAAAAATAAATAAACTATTGTGTTTCAACTCATGTTAGCCGTGTTTTATTGATTTTACTAGAGCAGTAATACAAGTTCCAAAAATAAAACAGTTTATTCACTTTTTTACTCATTTTACTACTAAAATTGGTTTTCTTACATTAGGTGTGAATAATATCCACAGTGAAGTAAGATTTTACACGGATTAAAAATAAAACATCCTTACTGTCGATAAAATTAGATGTTGGATCACACTGCGGATAGAATTTTGACGTTTGCTCGAGTCTCGAACATAAATGTTGGTACAATTGATAACTCTTGTGTATCTCGAAGGCATATTCGTAGAGTACGATAAGTAGTTTGTTGTTTGGTAACTGAGATTTTACTCTCTTTAGTGTTTTCTGCACTTTTTGAGATTGTGCAACAAAACTAACGCAAAATAGAAACGAGACAAAATTGAAAACGCTGCCGATAGAAAAACGATGCATTTTGTATTGTGTTGGTGTCATAGAAAGCTGTCTAATCTTTCCTAAGCCAATGCATTTTTTGTTGTAGCAACATAAAAGGTTTTAGCTGTCTAATTTTAGTAAATCATGGTTTCATACTTTAGTTAAAAAGCGACATATAACAGTTACTAGAGTGACAAATCGTTTGAGAAACCAAAACATACTAAAGTCTTCGAATAGATCCTTTGGCTTTAGTTTTTATATCTGTCAAAAAAAAAACAACGTTTTTTGGGAAATCCTACTTCACTGAGGAATGAGGTTATAATGTTTGTTCTGTAATTTGGGGAACGTTTACACTTTGCAGTGCAGTTGAAGTAAACAAAAAATAAATATCAACGAACGCACCCTCAAATCTGCCTCCTACATTTCAAAATTCGAAACTCTTAACTAAAATACTTTTACTGATTACTGACTTATTTTCGTAATTGTTATTTTCATTTAAAATTTTGCGATTTCACTAAATACAAAATCACGACAAAAATTAAATAAAAAAAACTTACAAAATTAACCAAGTACTTCTCCATAAGAAGTTAAGTATTTTGTAAATGGGCTTTGTTTTTCCTACTTAATTTTAAAAGCAACTTTCATTTAAAATTATTATTTATTTGATTAAATTGACTTTATCCAGATGTTACAGTCTCCATTTTGTACAGAAATTCAATAAATTACTGTTCTTCTAACTTTATCAATTTTTTTATAAGTTCTTACGCATTTTAGATCTAAAAAATTAAAACTTGATTCATTGTTTCTTATTTTCAAATGTTTTAAAAACAGCGGTGACTTTAAATGCTTTGTTATTCTGTCTTATAGCTTCATTATTGAAAATTTTATTTATCTTATCTTCACCTATCTTCAAAATCGATTGACATCTATAATATATAATTAATAAGCTACAATTGTTATTAAACTTTTTCAACAAACACTAGTTAACAATTTGTTGAACTTATTTCTATGTACGTTTATTTACACCTATGTATATATTTTTCATTTACTTACTGCATTGGTTTGATTAAAGATAGTAAAAAATTCATTACTTCAATAAAATCAATAAGATATTATAAAAAAAAAAAAACAACACCATTATCAGTTTAATTCCTTATAAAAATGGTGGCATTAATGTATTCGTTTTCGTATATACATATCAAAAATTAGGAAGTCGCTTTATTGATATTAGGTAAATAAATGAGTCATTATAAAAAAATAATTATATTGACAAATTGAAAGTTCTTTGGACTTATGATTTATTATCATAAAATACAAAACTCTGAACAGTGTATTTTGAAATTTGAAGATATGCATTTTCTTATCTTGAAGTCAAATAACCACTTTTATTGATAATTTTATTATATTATTTATATTTTGTTAAAAAAATACAATTCTTTATCTTCTACTTAATGCATTTCGATTAAACCAAATTTATAATCGAATTACTGAATATATTTGAATTAAACATGAACAACTGCAATTAGCAGTCATTTGATCTAAATTTGCTAACGCTACTAAGACTTTTTTAAATTAAAAAAGTTTTTTATTAAAAAATGTTTGTCATGCAAAAAAAAAAACAACTTAATTTCTTGTCTTATCTTCTGACATTTTAAATATTTATTCGATCAATTAATTTCTAAATTGAATATTCCAAACGTGTTAATCAAGAAACATTAGTTTTTGATTATTTGCCAAAGATCATATTAAGATTGTTTATTTATGTATGTATGTTGTATGTATGTATGTATTTCACATACATATAAGTTCGTAGAAACCTACATTTTTTTATTGTATATTAAATAAACAAAACCGTTTGATTGTCGACAGCAAGTCTAACAAAATGTGGACATTATAAAAAAATTATTAATTTTGCAAATTACACTGAAATTTTAATTGAAATTTTATTAATTGAGGTAGGTACTAAATATTTCATTTTAATTAAATTTTTGCATTAGGCATGGATCGTTTTTTTTTTGTATTTATTTAAAATGAACACCTTATCTCGTTAACTTTGTATTAAACTATTAGTTATGCGTAATTTAATTAACATTTTTTGATTTTATTCGAGCAAAGAAACTTTTTTTTTTGTTTTCTTTTCTCGTTTATGTTTAAGGTTAGGTAATTAAAATATTGCAAAAATTAACATTGCAATCCTATTTATCTTATTTTAAACATTTTTAAGTTGAGTAATTTCTTTATAAATGATCCTTATTGTTTTAGTTGTATAAGAAAGTTTACCTAAAACACTAATAAAACAATAAATATTATTCTGTATTAATTTTTATATTTTTTTATTGATTCGAGAATTAATTTGATCACATTGAATTATTTGCATTTATAATTGTGTATAAGCAAATCACTCGCAGATTATAATAATAAATTATACGCAATCAATTTAATATGAACATACACATCTATCTATAAAAATTAGTGTTGTCAATTTATTTTTGATGTGTTGTGTATTCAAAAATAGGTTCAATGAATATTTTGTTTGTGTTATGTGTTAGTGTATCCTTAAAATTTATAACGAGTTGATTGTGTGCAAAATTCGATTGATTTATAATAATTATTTTTTTTATTCATAAAAGCTTTTTTGAAACGATTTTTCTTTACTTTGAAAAACCCCCAAAACAAAAAATTTAAGAGACTTTACTAACTTTTTTGTATATATGATTTTAAATGCATTAGTCTTATATTTTGAACTTTAACCTTAAGTTTTAATTTAATATTTTTTTTTTTTTGTTATTAGAAAGTTATATTAATTTTTGACGAGACACTTTTTTTATCGTAGATTTCTCAAAATCACTCTTTTTTGTTTCTCTTTAAGTTTGAAATGCCATCTCAATTTTTCGAAAAATATTCCTAAATAAAAAATACATACTTCCTTCAAATTATCACATCTTAGGTCTAAAATTGCAACACGTACAAAAAAAAGAAGATTTTTCAGAACAAAAATTCTCATTAGAAAAAAAATTTACATTTTTTTAAAAATACATTTTCTAATTATTCAGACAATTTACCAAACTTGGCATTACATAGGTGATTGTACTAAAAATGTACATATTAATTGAAGAATTTTACAATAAATTCAAAATAAGTAAAAGACAAGGGTTTTGGAAAATTTTGGTAAAAAAATACTCATATGCAATCTCGCCTAAATCTCGTTTTGGGACATTTTTAGTCTTGTCTCGTTTCGGTTAAAATTAGGTTAATAATGAGGTTGTTAATTTAAGGCAATAACCATAGGAAGTTTCATTTTTGGCACTTGTATTTAACGTTAAGTTCCTGAGAGTTCTTCTAGACCGGGGAAATGGAATAAAATTTAAAAGGGTAAAAGGAATTCACATCCAAACCAAAAAGCCTTAAAAACTCATGACTTTGTTCGTAATTTTGTGCGACAAATGAAAAAAATACCAATTCACTTAATGAGAAACTTAATGAGATTTATTGATTAGAAACAAAACTTAAACGCATTAAATAAACTTAATAAAGATTTACATTGATTTGCCTCTAGCATTATAATTAAAAGCTAGTATTAAGCATTATAATGAACCCAGATGTTCTTATTTATAAAATATAATTGATAAATGAAAACTAACACAATTAATGTGCGTTTGTTCCTTATTTTCTTTATCGAAACAAAGGATCTCTCCCCATTCTACTATATAATCCAGGTCATCTAAGAAATAAACAAAATAAATAAAAAAAAATGCATTTCGAAAATGTGTGCAAAAACCTATTGCACCCATTTAAATATTATATCTGCAACATCTGCAACATAATAAATCTTGCTTTTAGCTGCTCCAATTTTATGACTTCTGGAAGCTTTCCAAACCATTGGCTCGTGCCAGAGATCCATTTGAAAATTATACGCATTTCATAAAATAGTGAAACATTTTGAGTACACACACGCGCCAGACTGATGATTTTTCTTAATTTTGAAAAAAAACAAAAAAATAAAATAAAGAAAAATGCATAAAAACAAAAAAGAAAAAGAAAATAAGTCTTGGAGCAAAAATAAAATTTATTATAAACAGACACACGCCTTAAGAATTTTCATTTCGGTCGAAATGAGCTGTGAAGGAAATATTCATCAAGGTAAGCGATATTTTCCAATTTTCTTTTGAATTGAGTGTAATCTTGAAAAACAAAGAAAATCGATAGATAATTAAGTATCCTTAAGGAATTTGACACTTCTTCTTAATGAATTATCAATTTGTGTTTGACGGAGATAAATTTGATACAATTTTTTACTTTTGTTTGTCTATAAGTACGCGTAGATGAAAAAGTAACCTACTTATGTATGAAATACTATTCCAGTTAAAAGAAATATAGAATTGAATCCCACATCCTGCTTCAGATACGAGAATACCCACTGTGGCATCTTTTAGATACTTTTTCGTGTTTATCTGTATCAAAAGAAGAAGTCTTCGATGACAAATTGCGAAAAAATTCAACCTCATTATTAAGCCTACACATGTTTTAATTTGTTTTGAAAAAAATCGCTCCTTTTATCTCAGTCTTATAATTTTTCATATGAAAACGTCTGCGTGTATCTAATTAATGTTGCCCCCCCCAATATAGAAGCCCACATGATGGTACAACGCCATTTAAAAGCAAAAATAATTTCAAAATCAGATTATTCAGTTGAATTTATAAAAGTTCTTATTTAGAAGAAGTAAAACAACAACAAAACGCTAGAATTGGAAACCACATTAGTCTATATTCTTTAGATTAGAGAGTTCGCTGTTTCCGGGTCGGCATCGGCATCTAGTCAGGAATTTCAAAATCTATCTGTCTTTCTACGTAAAAGATACGAGCACAAGTACATATATATGAAGTCTGCTGCCTCTAACTGTCTATACTCGTGTATATTTGTCTGTTGTACATCAAGTTTGTTGGTATACGAGTATGTATCTTTTGAAACGTAGGCCGATTTATCGATACTTGAAATACTGCTTGTATCTACTTTTACCGCCCATTAGAACCTTTATCTTTTAATATGCTCTTGCCATAAAATGCGGAAACAATTTAATTGCCAATTCCAAAGTGTGTCTATCTATAGAATTGTTTATCTATCTATCTATCTATCCACTATACGTCAATCTAATGGATGGTGGATATTGAATCGAATCAGAGTGCTTATAGTACCGCAGCATGTAGTCGGCCGCAACTATACTTCTTACCGACTAAAAATGGAAGAGGGTGCCCTTTTGATATAAATTTTCATTTCAATTAATTAAATCTGAATGCGAAATCTTCAATTAAAACAAAACAACAACAAGACCAACAACAACAAAAGAAAAATGTGTCTGTTTAAATTGATTCCAATTGAGCTTTAGCGCCCCTTTGCGAGTGTCTCGGGCGAATCTGATTCCGCACACATCAAGCCCTCGAAGTTATACAAAGACGGTGCGGTGGTGGTGGAGAGAAGGTCCAGAGGAGTCTGGGCCATGCCAATATAACATCAGTACCATCCGCATCCAGCTGAATTGGGTGGTATTTATTTATTGTGATTTATTATTTTTGACATCAAACAGATTGAAATTTAATTAACACTCGTCTTGAGTTGAGGGTAAATATTTTTTATTTTTTTTTTGGTTTCTTTTTAAATCAAAAGTGCGTGAATCTGAGAAATGATTGATATTATCTTTGCCCTCTTGAACACATTTTTTTTTTTTTTGTTTCAATTTACTAAAAAATTAATATTCTGTATCTGGACGGGATAGTTTGTTAAAAGATGAACGATTTAATATTAGAATTGGGCGTGTTAAATTAAATGCTTATGTTCTCTGGACTTTGGAAGTGATTAATTATTTATTTATCTATCATTGACAGTCGATTAGAGAATGTTATGTTGTGATGTGACCAATTTGCATATAAATTGGCACTATAAATGTATAATGTCATCGAATAGATAGGGAATTGCTTTTGATAGCAATATTCATAATTAATATATCATAACTTAATAATCATCAAAGGTGTGAATGAATGTGGAGTCTTTGGAAGATTATGGTATTGATTTATGAAAACTTATTGGCAATTAAAGAAAGCATAGCTTTTTTTCCCATTTTGAAAAATAAATAAATAGACTGGCAACACAGCTCGTAAAAAAACAGGGCTAAGTGACTTACAACTATCAATTCAGTGAGTGTGGCAGAAATAGAGGGGACCTACAATTTTCCACCAAGAATACTTTTTCAGTGACAAGGAAGATTTTTTAAATTTCTCCCAAGAGCCATAATAAACGTGAATTAACTCATTCTTAAAATTTAGAAAACATTTACTATTTTTTTTTTACGAGTTCCCAATTTTTTTTTGGAAGCAAAATGTCAAAAAGTCAAATCAGAGAAACCTACGAGTGTATACAAGGTATGCCAGAAGATATTATTCTGACACAATGTCAAACAAGTACCAAGTAAACTAATCAAAAAATCGTTTTACGCCCTCTTCATATCAAAGTGTTTAAGAGAGTCTTAAAATACTTTTAAATAATTGTCAAATTGACATTTAAGTGGTGAAAATATAAGGCAGTAAAAATAAAATAAAAATGTTGTTACTCTTTGTTTATTTTTGTTTTGAAAAATTAGTCGTGAGAGCTCATTTTTATTGAGTCAGCCATTTTGCTGGATTATTTTTTGACCATTCATTAAATGTCACTCTTTCTTTTGTTCATGACACTTGCTTCCGACAGTTGTCAACAATATATTTTTCTTTTGTGATTAAATATTGGCTTTTTGCCAGTAGAAGAAGAAGTAAATGCTAAATAAATATTATATTAATATGCGTATGCAAATGATAATGAAAATATTTAAGACTAGCGGCTCGTCCCGGCATCGCACGGGATAGATAGATAATAATAGAAAATCAGTCAAATGTCTGTTTATTTATAATATGTATGTCTTTGTCAAATTTCATCCAGTTCCGTTCAGTTATTCTTGTGTTTTTGAGTAATATACAAAAGGATGAAGGAAGGATAGTAGGATTGTTTATGAAATTCTACTGTCAAATCTTATAAATGTCACACTTGTAAGGCATTTGACAGTAGTGTACAAAAAACTTTTTATTTTTTTGCAAGTTTTTATCAAATAAAGAGGAAGTAGTTCCCAAGAGCATCAAGCCATTTTCGTTATAATAGAATACAAATCCCACTTCTGAATTTATGTAATGACCCAAAAACAAAACTCAAAGCGTTGAAAAAAATTAAATACAAATATTTTGAAAATGTAAAATTGTCTTAATTCATGATCATAAACCAAATATACTCTAATTCATTAAATTTATGAACCACAATCTTGAAATGTACAATATTTTTCAACGTTTTCTTGATTGACTTAAATGGATTTAAAAAAACCCTTTTTGGTAATTTTAACAATAATTGTGTTGGTTTTATTTTAAAAGTGCACTTTTGGTGTTGAAAACTCAGAAAACTATGAATTTTTAAGATGTGTACTTATATAGACAACTAAAGAGATGGAGGAATTTTAATAGCAATTTAAAAGCAATTTTCGTCCTGAAAACAAGTTGAAAATGATTCGAAAAATATTTTGAACAAAATTATGAGTTTAGTATTTGTTTGGATGTTAACCTCATCAAAAACATACAGAATTAGACATTAATTAATAATCTGTTAATAAGATAGAAAATGTAAAAAATTCCAAATTGCCCAAATTTAGTTTGAATCTCGTGTTCTTTATGAATTAAAACAGAAAATCATTATAAATCTTATGATTTTATCGAAAAATGTTTTGTTTCCAATTAGAATTCTATTGCGAATCAAAAACTCATATTTTTTTGGTCAAGATACGAAAAGCATAATTTGGTTGTTAAATTATATTAGATAATGTTTTCTTTCGGCTTTAAAAATATTATCTAACTCTTGAACTTCTACATCAATCGAATAACAATACCTTATTAGTTCTCCTGTAAATAATAATCTAATGTTCCACTTACTTTTTAAATTTAAGAAATGTGAACATATTCAAATCCTTTGGATTTAAACATTTAATAACAACCCCCATCACTTTGCCGAAATAATCAATACTTGACCCAAAACTAAAGAGAATTACTTTGTGCCAGCTTAGAACACCAGTTGCCTAGTGGCCTTTCAAATTACCTCTGCTAAATTTACAGGAAACCCCTTAAGTCCACAATAGCTCACAACCAAATCATGTTAATCATGCTTCACACGTGAGCTTATACAAACCTCCATAAGCTTCAGAATACAAAGTTGCCTAGAATTTCCAGAATTATTGCTCTTAAGAGATTCATGAAAGTTGTTTGAAATACATAAACACATTCATACATACATATACACTTCTACGAATATGCATAAATATTATTTCTCTGTTGTTTACAAGTTAAGTCATAAGGAATAACGGTATATATTTCATAATACACACTCCAAGCCATACATAAATTTCAATTAAAACCATTTAAAATTTATTCACCCCACAGAGGTGAATTTGAATTTGAATTTGTTTAAAATTCTGGTCATCTACCAACAATATAATTTATTCAATCAGATTTTGTATCTACTATACTTTTGAATTAATATTTATGCTAAAACCTAAAACTATCAGATAGACAACTGTATTGATTCAAATCATAATTCCATTTCATTATTTGTCTGAGGTGTAGGGGGTGGTGGTTTGTGGTTGAATTTCCCTTGACTTGTTTCATATGGAGGCACGTGTGACAGTATTGCCGGCATAAATCGATAGAATCCATAAAATACGACGACGACGTAATAAACCAAAGTTACGATATACAATCTCTCATTACAAGAGGCAATATCATTTTTATTTTTATTTTCTAATTAAAAACATCTTATTAAATCATCCCTTGGTCTGTCATTACAGCGGTTTTATAATTTGAAAAGTTAGATAATCAGGTAAATTCAATTTGAAGGGAAAAGTCACGTTTTATTTTGGATGACCGTTATAAACAGTTGCTTCTTATTTTTCAATAAATTGTACTCTTATACTCAAAATGGATCCACAAATAACATTTAATATCTTAAGTGATATTAAAAAAAATAAATAATAAAAAAAAACAACAAAACAAAAAACCCATCTGCCAAAGAGAGTGATTTACCGTGGCTAACTTAATTTTCCTCCCCCAATTTTTTTTTTTTATTTTCAAAAAAACGGAAATACCAAGTCAAAGAAATAATTATCTCTTTTTTACAATCAACGCATAACTTACCCTACAAATACCAATACAATTTTTTTTGTTCAAAATTTGTCTAACACTAAAATCTTTAACAACACCTAATCTAACACAACAACATTTTTGGCATATTTTTGTATTAGTCATGACTCTCTTTCTCTTGTCTCTCTACTTTCGTTTTCTCTCAGTGAGAAGTGTCAAAAAAAAAATTCTTCTCGAACTTTTGAGAACAACTGAGTTCTTCTTGACGTAGTGTGAAAAATGTATCCAGAAATAATTGAAAAATTCGTCGTTCTTTCAAAAAGGAAAACGAAAGGAAATCTTCTAGAAAATAGACAAAAAAGAAAATGACTCAACAAAATTTTCCGAAACGATGACGTTTGTGGGAGGTTTTAGGTTGTTTTTTTTTGACATTTTCTGTCAGATTTCTGGCTGTGTTCGTGAACTCACCTGAAAGTGTGGTGGAAATTGTGACTGCCTTCCGCCGCCACCACCACTGCCGCCGCTTGGCGAACCGAATCCAGCTTGTGGATGATGGTATCCTTGAGGCATATCCATGCCAGCTGTTGCTGCATTATGGTGATGGTGATTTATTGGTATTTGCTGTGTGCTGCTATAAGTTCCATTTGCATTTGGGACACCCTGTGCGGGGTTTGTTGTTGTTGTTGCATTCGAATTTGGCATGTTGTTTTTTTAATTTTTTTTTCTTCGTTTCTAATTAAATTATGACTTCGTTTTTTCTTGTATAAAATTGAATTGAATTTTTTGATTAGAGACACACACTGGTATATCACAGTATTTTTTTTTCTTTTTAAATTTAAATTTTTGTATATACTTTTTTACACTTCAGGTTGCGATTTAAAAATAGATAAATCACCTCTGTATAATTATTCGTCGAACACACAGATCGTTGTCGGTGATTCTCTTATTTTTGTTGTTATTTGAATTTATCAAGGGAAAAATACAGCAACAGAAGATTGAAATTGAAATTGAATTTGAAATGAATGAAAAAAATAAAACACCCACAATTTCATAAGATGATGTATCTGCGAGTAGTAGGTAGGATTCCAAAATTTATTTTATTTTCAAAATAATCTTATGTGTCACAAATTCAAATTCGAATTCGAATTCATTTCAATTCTTTTTTTTTAAATATTTTTATGTTGTAGTAATTTGAAATTATTTCGCACTGGTTTTATTTTGAAGGGGGAGAGGGGGGTGCACCTTATTGTATAACTTTGAATTTGTTGTAATTTTTTATTTGATTTTTTTAATTTAACGTTTAAGATCAATAAATTAATTTAAAATTAAATTTAACAGTGTTGGATTTTTTTTTTTAAATTTCGTTTTGCAAAAGATACAATTTGAATTTTTATACTTTTGAGATAGTTATTGGTTTTTATTCACGCGTCTCCGTTCGCCTCATTAACTTGGCCGCTTCAAGAGTTGAACTAAAACTGTGTTCACATCATACCTCGGCGTTAAATCAACTTTTTTAGTGTATTTGTATTTTTATTTTATCTTTGTGTGTTTTGCGGGGTGATTCTCTCGAATAAACCAACGAAAATACAACAAAAACAAAAAAAAAAGGAAGAAAAAAAAATAAAAGAGCGTGTGCTGCTACAGAGAAGACAGAACACAGCTCCAACGGCAACGGCAACGGCACCGATGATGTAGTAAAAGTATCTACAGCTTATAAATACAAGTATAGGTAGAAAGATAGATTTGCAGATACATATATGTATGTATGTATGTATGTATATTTACAGTCGAGTTATAAAGTTATAGTTTTAATGTAGTTTAGTTGCGCTGTGGATGAAAATTTATTCGACGGATACACTTGAATTGGTAAATAATGCGCTTAAAAAGTCGACAATATGATTTTGTCAAAGACCGTCAAATTCGTTGACAACGACTGCGACGACGACTACGAGCGACGGGGGGCGGCGGTGTTGGTGGATGACGAAAACGACAGTGTTGTCTCGTCACTGTACTGCACGTCGTTAGTTAGTCTTAGTACCTATACGAGTAAATCGTATCTTTTTATATTGTTGCTATCGGTAGGTATAACCAAACCATAAGTACAACGTACGACCGACACAACGACGACAAAAAGCCGATAGTAGAGAGATACTAACTCTGACACACATCAGATTTAAAAATAGATTTAGACGTGGGAATGATGATTATTTACACGTTAAGGTTGATTTTTGTTTCGTATATCGTATCGTATCGTTTGGATTGTTCTATAGTATCTCATACTTTAGAAAATATATATTTTTGTTCTCGGTGAGTTGCTTCTTCTTTTGATTTTCTCTCAGTCTTCAGTCTTTATTTTCTATAAATTTCTCACTTAAATCTCTTGTATCGTTAAAAACACTCTTTTTTTTAAGATGGATTTTATATTTAATTTATATTTATAGATAAAATATCTATTTACTTTTTTTTTCTTTTTTCTTTTACTCAAAATGTTTGGCAATATAAATACAATACATAAATATGTACGTATCAACCTACCTCCGAAATTTTTGTGTTCGTGGTGTTTAAAGAGAAACAGAGAAATAAAAAATATAATTATCGTCAGCATCCATATAAACAATTTCAATCTAGATGGATCTCGAATGAAATGAAGTGGAGAAAATAAAGATACAAAAAAATTTATTGAATCTGTTTATTTTTTTTAAGACATTTTTTCGTTGTTGTTGTTGTTGTTTTTGAATATGTAACGATCTTGTTTGGGTTAAATTTATTTTTTTTTTCCAACCATGTAGGGGCTACTGGAAATTTGTTTGTGCAAAACATAAAAATAAATATCACATCGCCACATTTCGAGCGAGAGCAAATTTCGGTTAAAACATTAAACCGAGATCGATTAGAATCGGATGACCGATTTTGTTTATGGTATTGTTTTGTGATCAGTTGATTGAAGATGTGAGTGGCAGAGATTGTTTTTATATTCTTTTTTTTTTTTTGAAAGAGAATGTAATTTTGAACTGAAGACAGTAATGTGAAAAAGTTTATGTAAAGTCCTAAGAAATTTTCCAAATCGTCTTGAAGACTAGAATAGAGTGTCTTCTAATTCATACGCAACTAAATGTCACTAAAAGTCATCGCTCTGTTTGTGACAGCTGACCAATCAGAAGCTTCAAAAACTCTGGTATCTGAAAATTCTGTGCATAGTGTGCACTTAAAACAGTTCTGACGTCAAAAGCTTCATTATTATTAACTCCAAACCATCAACTATGTGTTGTTTTTAAAGCTGGCAACTTTGTAACTACAAAAATGGCGGCAAATTCATCAAATAATAAGTTAATGGTCACAAACAAATTAAAATTATAAAGATTAAGTTACTTAGGGGCTAATTAATTGAAAATTAAAAAGTAATAAAACTTTCAATGCAATTAGTTTTCGTGTTGTTTCAAAGGTGTGTACTTTGCCAACTAAGCAAGAATTAAAAAAAATGCATTTATCAAAACTAATTATTATTATAATGAATCATAAATTATAAAACATAAATTTAATAAATATAAAAATTTTCAACCATCCTACACTTTTAATTAATCTAACTCGACGTTTGTCTGTTTTGACATTTCAAATGAAAGTGATAAAAAATTGACAGGAAGGCAATATTTTGTACAGAGATAGAAATCAATTTCAAATCAAATTTGAAATATCAATTTGAATCGGATACAAATTTAATAAGCAAACGAAGGTCTTCGACAACTGTCAAACACAACTCAAAACATCATGACATATTTAACTATTTTCGAATTTAATCTCAAATTAGAAAAAAAAAAATGTTGTGACAGTTTGCAAACATCATATCTATTTGCGATGGACAAAAGAGTGACTCTTATGACATTTTCGATTGGTTTCATAAATTTTTGAACGGAGAACTATTTTTTGTGTCAAATAGATTTGTAGGAAAATGCAGATCTGCAAAACTGTTCTCTGAAAAATCAATGGAACACTAATGCTGACAGAGAAAATATTTGACAGACTCAAGAAATTGTTGATTTTGTATGGCGTTTTTAATTGGCAATTTGGAAGCAGAAAAAGCATTCTGAAAGCGTTCAATTGGGCAAAAGTGACAGTTCTGATTCAGAAATCAGAAGCAAAAATAGAATCACTCACACATTCAAAGATTTTAAATGTCACACTTGTTAAATGTCATAATTTTTGAATTAACAAATTGTACGAACTGTGAAGTGAATGCTTGAAATTAAAATATAAAAAAAAGTAAAATAATATTGAACCTATCTTAACAATTTGTCACACTTCACCATTACAGTCACACCAAACTTCAAATTTTTAAGAATTCAGAGAAACTGTTCAATTTTGATTCTGCTTCTAATTCTAATTCCGGATTGCCAATTAAAAACGACATTAGTTTTTGAAGTTTTTTTTTTATAAAAATCAAGTGTTTTTGTAAATGGTTTGTGTTTTTATACCATCAACTGTATACGAGTACGTAAACATACAAAAAAATAATTTCTCAAAACACACTTTTCTTTTTCTAAATTTTACACTCAAGCGCATACCGAATCAATGACTAAGCCCAAGAAAAGACAAAAGAAAACAACACTCGTAGGTACAATTTTCTAAAAATGAAAAACCGACATTAAAATTAAGTGCGCAATCCCCAACCCCTAAAAACAATGAACTAATCTAATCGCAACGGAAAACGAAAAACGGAATTCGAGAACGCACTCTCGCTTGAACTAATGTCATGTGTAAGTGTATTTGTGTGTTCTTTTCAAATACATACACACTCATAAATATTTTCTTTATTTTTCTTTCTTTCATTCTCTCAGAAAATTCACATTTTTCTCTCCGAAGGAAAACAATAAAAATAAAACAAAAAGGTCCCTACTGGGTGGCAAAAATTTCTTATCAATTAAGGATGCACCCTTATTTCGGCCCCTTTGTGTGTGTACTTAACGAATATGACAAGTACAACAAAGTAAGGCTATATCCGTGTCGTATATGGATATGGGTAGTGTATGGGATAGCTATAATGTTGACCTACTGTACTTAAGTGAGGCAACCATCAGAAGCAGTTGGTGACACACAAATTGAAGAATCACTTGCAGCAGGGTTTTGTTGTGATTGCGTAATCGCTTCCTTATGAAATGTTTGCTCCTGATACAGGATTTTGTTGTTGTTGTTGTTGTTTTCATTTGGGCCAAGAAATAACAGAGTCAATAGGGTAGGTTAGGTGTGTTTGGAAGTGCAAGAAAACTGAACGGGGGTGAATGTCCCCCTTTTCGTAATGTGTTTTTGGGCTAAGTGTTTTCGAGGCAGTCCAGTTCTCTTCTTTTTTTTTTTTTGTTGGTTCGATGTCGATACTTGGGGATATTGATTTTAAAAAGCGGTTGATTTGATGGGTCATTTAAATGAAAGGGGGAGAGTGGGTGTTTGATTTAATTTAACTTGCCCCGACTCTCGGGATGGGTCTGATTAAAAATTCAATGAATTCCAATTTGTGATGCTTACGAAACAATGACAATAGGATAAGGCTGTTGCGAAGCGAGCTAATTGCATGCATTACACGTCAAACGTCAACATGTGTGTGAAGTGTGACCATCATCAGGAAGAGGGTGGTGACGGTGAGCACAGGCGTGAGTGGTGTGCGGGTGGTATGCGAATGGAATTTAATTCAATTTTGCGACAAATTTGTTTCTTGTGTTTGGTTTATTGATTGAATTAAATTTAATGTACTTAGGCGAAGAGAAATGGAGTGCATAATGGTATATGGGAACTATTTGTAGGTATAGTAAACCTATTAGCTATTACTGTGGTGTCAAAATTGATTTTTAAATTATGACATGACATGACATGATATGACATGACACACGTCTTTGATATAAAGGAAAACTTAATTATCTAAATTAAATTGTTAGTTTTAGGTACATTCAATTTGAAGGGTAAAGTTTAAGGGGGTTTATGGAACGCGTTTAATAATTCAAAGCTATAACTTTGTTGGGAAATGGAATTTAAGATTAAAATTTGCACTCTGCCAATAAAAATCCGAAGAAATTAAATTGGCCTTTTTTGTAGTTTAAAATATACTCAAATCACTTAAAATATCCATTTTGTTTTTGTCCAAATTCCTGAGTTTTCGAACGATGTTTAACTCAACAAGAGTAATAAAAGCCAGGGAAAATTTCGGACTGCAATAAATAGTCTCATCCAGACTTCGTCTCCAGTACTTATAATTACTTACAATATCAACCCATATTTTAATTGTCAATTTCACAAGGAAGAAGGTCTGGTTTAATATATTTTGACGTTTTTGAGATGTTTTATTTTGTCTTAAGCCAATTAAACGTCTGTTTTGAAATTCCATTTTTTCTGACAGAAGCTTTTTTAAAGTTCGTTGATGTTATTACATATTTGTATTCTAGTTTGATCCGTTTGTTTCATTTTGGTAATGCATAAACATTGTTCATATGTATACCTAAATGTCAAGTCATGTCAATATATCTTGAGTCAACTATTCAACAACTCTTGCTGTCAAAACATGTTGGGGAATTCATTTTGTTTACATACATACATATGTAATTTGATTTAGCTACAGATTTATATTCTTAAGCAGATCATAATTTTTAATGTCTAAATGGGAACGTGCTTCTTTTTTTTTCTCGAAATTCTCTCACATCATAAATCGATTCACCACCAATCCTAGTGTCTTAAATTTATTATTATAATTATTTGATTTTCATCTTAATTGTATGCTAATAATATTAAATGTCTGTCTAACTTCATAATATCAGTTAACCTCCGTCCGTCGTCTTTGTCGTGGTCGTCGTCGTCGTTGGCGGCTGCGGCTGCGGCGCCAAAGTCATTCATTTTCAAATATCATAAGAAAAATCTCTCGAATTAAATCACAAACCATATTCAACTTTAATTTGTCATACAAAACGAAAACACCATAACAATCAACTATACGAGTATAAAATTAATATCGAGAAAAATCCATAACTCAAACATCTAGTAGCTTCTCGAATTTCAATTTCAATCTAATCGAAAAGTATCTATTGTATAGGCACGACGACGACGACGACGATAGATTGATTTGGTGTTGTCAAGATCTGCAAAACAACTTTTTTTTTTGGGAATAAACTTAAAAGCCACAAATAAACAAACAAATGCGGGTTTTTCCATCAACGTTCTTGCCACAGATATTTAAGAACGTCACATATTTTTGTTCGAAACACTTGTTCGTCTTTGATAAATTTGACAACAACAAGAAGCCAGAGTGTCGATGACGTTTTCTGTCAAACATTGAGTAGGTTGATCTATCTATGAGTTAGGCGGCATCTGCATACATATAAATCTATCTATGTATATATTCCATTCCTATATCACATGGAAATACTTTCATAGCAGTATAGATACTCTCAACTCACTCGATAGATATTTTATTTTTTTTTCTATCTTTCTATCGAAGAAAACCACTAATTGTAAATTCAACCCACACCATTTGTGCCATAGGTTGTCGTTGCGCTGATCGTGTCGCCTTGCGGTTCTGCCCATTTATGTAGGTAGACCCGATGCCAGCCCACCTGAATGTTCAGATACAAAGATACATTATACTCGTAGTATATACTCAACCTACTACGTGTATTCGCATTCGAATTGAAGTATACGAGTATATTTAATAGATGTTTCTTTTTTGTTTCACAATATTGCTTTCGGAAGTTGTTACAAAAAAAAAAAAAAAAAAACTTAGTAAAAAAATTAACGAAAATAAAAACGTGCAAATTATTACCAAAACAGAACACCTGAGCCATATATTTTCGTCATTTCGTTTAAAATGGAAATAACGTAGGTAAATTAAAATTTAGATACGTTGCACCGAGTTATATCCATACGAGATACATTGTGACCGATAATAAAAGAAGTTCATTATGGTTTATTTGTTTTTGTTTAGAAGTTTAATTTATTGTATTATAATAATACATCTATGACACAACAATACAAATTAGTTGACTTTTGAGTTTTGTGTATTCAAAGTTCGAATTAGGGCTGAAAAGAATAATTATGCCATGTTGATATGACGCACAAAAAGTCGAAAAATAAATATTTTAGAAAAACAAACAAAACGTCTTGGTAAGGTTTTGAGGAGGTATCGAAAAATTTGCTGAGAGATTTTGAGCAATTGAGACTTTCATCAGTTTTCTCCAGATTCCTCCGACTATAGAGAGAGAATTCATGCGGTATAGGTTGGATATCTTAGGAAAAAGTGAAGTAAGATGGTTGGGATCAGGCAAGTACAAGTCTCCAACACGTAACACTGTGCTACTCTATTCTGGAAAAGCACCTGGAAGCGCTCGGGATGCTGGAGTTGGGCTGTTGCTAACCAAAACAGCTATTAATAGTCTGATTTCATGGGAGCCACTAGGTGAACGTATTATTAAGGCCAGATTCCGGAGTTACGCCCCAACGGAACTCGCCCCAGAGGAAGATAAAGAAGGCTTCTACAGTCGGCTAAGTGCCGTATACAACAACACACCGCGCGGAGACATCATAATGGTAATGGGAGACGTGAATGCCAAGGTTGGCAGTGACAACGAAGTGCTCAGACACGTCATTGGCAAGCATGGAGTTGGCAGTTGCAATGACAATGGTGAGAGGTGATTGGCGGCACCATGTTTGAACATAAAACGTGCCACAAAATAAGCTGTGTGTCAACAGACAGAAAAGCTTCCTCCAATCAAATTGATCAATTCGCTATTAGCCGTCGGTTCAGAAGCAGTCTCTTAGATGTCAGAAATAGAAGAGGTGCTGACATGGGGCTTGCCCGCGATCACCATCTTATGGTAGCTACCCTAAGATTACGTACAGCTGCAATTCGGAGATCAAATTTAAACATCAGTTTAACACGGACAGACTAAATACCCTAAAACTCGACAACAACTCAGGGACCACCTTTCGCAACATATGAGATCAATCAGCAGCACTGGAACCTAATACCTAGAAGACCCAGTGCTGTGAAAAATGCTTTCATATCAGGTGCTGAAAGAATAGTTGTTCGTAAGCAGCAACACCTAGCTTTCGGAAGAAGCTTGGGCAAAGATCGACGAAAGAAAACACCTTAAAGCTTTAGACTTAGTCCTCAGACCTACCAAGTCCGTTGGTGTTCCATAGTGGGAAATAGGGCCTCAACTACTCCTACGCGCCATCGTGTGCGGTTTCCAGCGATGTATTCTAGCTCCCTCCAGCTCTTTCCCAGTCTCTTTAAATAGACATACCTACATCAAATAAAAAGAAGTGGTCCTAAATGCCAGCCTTTAGTTATCCCTGATTTTATGAAAACCATCAAGAGAGAGCTTCTGAATTTGTCATGTTAAGACTGAGTATTTATCTTCCAGGGTTACCCAAGGCAAAGTTAAGAAACATCTAAGTGATACCTTTTTAAACATGCGACATTTTTATGCTTTTTTTTTACAATATTACTGAAGATCATTATGATTTTGCTCAATTTTACCATTTAGTTTCAAATTCCATTCAAAATTCATTGTAGATTGAGAATTGTTCGAAAATTGGAGATCTACGAATACTTGAAAATCTGATACTTCTAAAGAAAATAGGTTTGCTTATTTTGAAGATGATAATGATAACGTTTTTAATATTGCTTTAAGTTTTTATTAAAAAATTTCAAAACTGGAGAGAACTTTTGGAAAATAACCTTGGTCTACACATTGTACTACAATATTACATTCAGCAAATATTGTACGGAGAAAAATGTGGAAGAAATATTTTGAGGCAGTCAATAAATAGAGTTGCTTAATGTTTTCTGACCAATTGACTTAGGTTTGTATGAAAACTCCTGTACAAGAAAGTATTGATACTTTATACTGTTGTATGGCTGCTGAAGAATTTCGAGCTAACTATTTTTACATTTTGTTATTAATTGGTGGCTTTTGAATTAATAGATATTATAATAATTTTAAACTCTAAACACTTTTTCGATGTTTTTGTCGGTAACAGTGCGTGCATTATTCACAGTTCTTATTACTTCTCGTTAAAACTTAGCAAATCACTTCTCACTGGTTGATGGTGCAAGATCGGTAAAATGTTGATCAAGCCTTAGTATTTTTTCCACCACAAAACTAACAAAAGTTTCTTTACTCCAAATACTATAACTCCTAAACTCATGACAGCTGTCAAATTTAAACACTCGTCTTTTGAAGGTTAGGTTTAACTAAAAATCAAATGGAGCTTTCTATGTGTCAAAATACGAACTTTTAAGCCATTTTTGGCTTGACACTCTTAACACTTAAATATTTTCATTTTTCAAGTATCTTTTGACAAAAAAAACTCCCAAACTGACTTTTGCGGTTTCTTTGTCATTGAATAATGTTATATGCCAAAGTAATACCAAAACCAAGAAATCAATCACAATTAAACTCAGTCTGTCTATTTAATTCAATAAAAAAACTTAAACAATTAAAATAAAAGAATAAAACCTCTTCCATTGCAAAAAAAAAAAATGGGACATGGGAGGAATTAAGGTTTGGCAATTTTTGTTCGAGCCAGAAAGTTTCTTCTGATGTTTGTCAAAAGAGGAAAGAAATTGATATTCATTTGCCAAAGTCTTAAAAGTGAACGTGTTAATTTTACTGATGACATTAATCAATTCCTGAATTGACTAACAACTTATCTATGTACACTCTTTTATGTTTGCCAAAGAAATAAAAAAAAAATAATAACGTGACAATTAAACCAAATAAATTATATGGAAGCCAATTTCTAATTTGAATTAACTGTCTCAAATGAGTAATTCATAAAATAAAATGTTCACAAAATGTTTGTAGTAAAATTGAAAGTATAATGACTTATGAGAGTTTTTGGATATGTTGGGATTGAGTAAATGATTTTATGAATTTATTTTAAACATTTAACCAATTAATCTATGAAATTATTCTCTCTAGATATATTTCGAGGTATTTAAGATTTGAAAAAATTGTTACATTTTCACGAAAACTCAAATTTTATTTATGAATGTACTAGCTGACCCCGCAGACGTTGTTCTGCCCTGTTTTTCAAATTGTGTGAAAGAAATTGCTTTAAATCTTCATATCCAGGTTCTAATAAAGTTTTGGCATTCATAACTTAACTTCGGATGCTGCCATTACAAAACCAGTCAAAAAAAATAAAAACAAATTTTAGTTACGTACGAAAAATTACATCCGTCAAGTGCTGTCCACTTTTGTCAAAATACTCCTGCAGACGTTGTGAGAAGTTCTGCATATTCACCAAAAAAGTACGGACCAATAATAAAGTTTCGACTAATGCCACACCAAACAGTCTATGGAGAGGTCGTTCATGGAGATCTTGTGGGTTTAATAACGGAAGTTTTGTTTATTAACCACCCCTGATAAAAACGCAAATCAAAGTGCAAAAATCCATACGTCGCTGTCAGACCCTGTACTTGATTTTACTGAAGTTTTTACCGAATGGAAAAGTTGATCCCGAAGCTACTCAAAAATGATTTAGTTTTGTGAATTATGACCCTCCCATGTTTCCAATTTTTGTATTTTTATAAACAACTTTATTACGTTTTAAAAGCATGCATATTTGTTACTTGTCAAACGTTAAAAAGTGACAGCTTCAAAAGTGACAACTACCCAAATAGCGGACTATTCAAAATGAAATCTCTTATTGCAAACTCCTTTATAAGCATTTGCTAGTAACTAATTTTTTATATGAACATTTCGCAAAAATTTGTCGGGGGGGGGGGGGGGGGAGAGGGGGTTAGGAACTAAAAATAATTTTTAATTTGAAATAGTTGTTTCAGTAACTTCTTAGAAAACCTTAAGACTCACATATGTACATCGTAAACATTTAACGAGTAACGTTAAAAAACTTTAACTATCGGAACAAGAAAACACCTCTAAACTTAAACTGGGTTAATCGCGTAACCTGTCCCATCAATGACAAATGTCCAATCGTCCATTTAACAACAACTTATATAAACCAAAGGAATAGCCCCATAAAACGGTCACTGTTCCATCTTACCCACCAAAATAAACATTAAACTTGTCTCGTCCCTGTAAAGCAGTGAATTTTCTCAAAAATAAAAACAAAAAATAAACAAGTAAACAAAAAATTTGTGTCTGAGACAAAAATGGAAGTAGTTAGCCACAATAACCAGTTACCCGCATTTTAACAAAACGTCAACATCAATGTAATCGGCTTAATTTAGTAAACATCACAAGCGTTACCTTAAAAGCCATAAAAATAGCAATTATGGCCACTTCTCTTGAATCAACAACAAAAAATCTGATTTCGAGAGTAAATACTTGAATTGTGTTTCTGTTTTTGTTTCGGTTTCTGTCTCGGTTTCTGCTTCTGGAACTCGAAACTTGAGGAATTAGTCACTTTGCAATTCCAACGAATTAACAACAAAACTAACGATAACGAACAAACGCGAACGTAACGTGTCGTTTCTTATGTCTGTTTTCCGACTAAACGTCAAACTGACAGAATGGTGTGAGAATATTTTCATATGAATGACGAGGATTTTAATATTAATTTGTTGATCTCTGTCGGTTTTGATGCTAAGAGGTTTTGGGAAGCACCTCTTACAATCCATCGCCTACCTGTAACTCCATTCATCCATTCAACAAGACGCACACATACAAACACACACAAGTGAGTAGTCGTGAAAGAGTATCGAGTACGAGTTGTATTCGATTGGATTGGATTGGATTGGATTGCGAATTAATTATTCAGTTTGCACTTTGAATCGGATGTCAGTGTCAGTGATATTGGTGTAGCTTTCTTTATTCCGATTTCGATTTCGCATTTGATTACCGGATTCAATTTCATTTTCAATTCACCTATCGAACTCGTTACAAATCCGTGTGGTGTGTGTTGACTTGACTATGACGAGTGTCGATTAGTTTGATTTTATGTTTTGTTGTCATTTGAAATAATTGTAGGTACTCGTTTCTGTCAACAACGAGAGTGTCTCGTCGCGTCGCATCGTTTTGCATTTTTTTAATTTTAAATTATATAAGAAAATTGAAGAACGAGTTGGGATGCATTGATCTGAACAACTTTACGGTCATGATCAGGCTTAAATTACTCTTAACAATCGAAAACACCGATGAATGAAGTGGGAGACTACTAGATAAATAGGAGAATTGGAAACATACAGTGGAACATTTTGAAGGAAATTAAAAAAACACATTTTAAAAATATTTACAATTATTGTTAGAATTCAATGACGAAAAATAAAAATAAAATCAACCAAATTTAATGTTTGGTAGTGTTTGCAATTTAATACATATTTAACGTTTATTACTACAATTTTTATATTATTTTATGACTTTAAGTTTCTTCAATTCACAAAATTGATTTCGTTTTATCTTTCTAACCAACTTAAAGTTAAAAGTTCTTTCAAGCAAGTAAGAAGTTCCTCAGGAAAGTCATTTAGGACCACTTTTATTATTTAAATTTTTAAAGATTTTTCGTTTTGTGTTAAAAGCCTAACAACTTCTAGCAATCGCTTCTTGATTAAATTGTTGGAAGAATGTTAGATTTTACCAAGAGATTGTCTTAAAAAGTTCAGGATTTTCATTAAGTAGGAATGGATTCCTTTGTCTACGAGGGGCGCAATTCAATGTATTTTGCTGTAAAAGTTCTAACCTCACTTCTGATAAACATTGAATGAATCTTCTTCAAATGGAGAGCAGTTTTTTGCAAATATTTTTATGTTTGATTTTTGTTTAGTTTTGAAAACATTCTAGCCCACTGTACGCCTTCGGCATTTCACGATTTTAGCATCAATTGAAAATAGTATGAAAATTGCAATAAAAACAAAAAACCATCCTACCAACCAACTATCCATTGAACTATACACTCCTACACTAGAACAACTCAGGTCATGCAAAATTAGAGAGGAATATAAGAAAATTAAAAAAAAAAAAAAAAAACAAGAAACAATTAAATACTCATTTACCTGACATTTTGAACGCAATAAATTTTATTTTTTTATTTCTTATTATACTCTCATTGACTTATGCACATATACTAGTGTTTGTTCAAAATGAGAAAAGACAACAAACAAATACAATGTTAAATATAAAATAAATAAGAATGTTTCGATCATCGGTGTATTTTGGGATATAACTTTTTTTTTTAAATATTTATTTGCTGATTAATTATTATTATTAAGTATAATGATGATGAATGGTTTGTCGTGTCGATTTTACAGGTGAATTTGAGTTATTATTATTAAATTAAGATGAATGTTTGAACAAAATTGAAATATTCCATTTAGGATGTGAAATTTTATGTTCTGCCTGTGGATGATGGATAAAATACATTTAAGGTCAAACAAATGTCACAATAATTTACGATATGATTTTGTAGACTTTAAAATTTAATGGAGTGAATTTATATTCGTTTGTTGAGTTGCGTTTTGAGTTCAATTTGAATAGGACTCGAACTCGAATTTAGGAATAACTCGTAAACAAACTAGCTGAACCGACAAGCGTTGTTCCGTTGATTGAGTAAATACAAATCACCCGGAGATGAAACCGAAAAGTACATTTTTGTATGGTTTTTATAAAGATTGATATAATGTGTAATTAATCTGGTTTTAGTAGTCCTCGATTTCAACCAATTTTTTTACCATTGTCCAAATTTTTATCTTTCTAATAGAACTATAGAAAGGAAGAAAGAGTAAGTTTGAAGTTTTGGATAAAAAATCTTAACATCTAAGTCTAAGGGATTGTAGTAATTCAACTCTTGTCTCGAATCCATGTTGGTCAATTAAATATGCCTTCAAATTATGAAAAGAAGATCAAGAACTACATGCTTGAGGTAACGTCAGAAAAATAATTACTTGACGGCACATCTCCTTCTCAACTTCAAAAGTATCTAACCGTCTTATGACAGCACCAAGGTGTACTTGGTCACAGAAATAAGGAAACGTCATCTTCTTTTTCATTTCGACAGAAATGTCCTTTTTTTTAATAAAGTTAACCTTAAAATTTTCTGTTACCAGAATTCCCTGTTTTATAAAACCATTATACAAAACTAACTGACAATCAAAAGCACGTTGGGTGTTTATTAAAAATGAGACAGAATTTCTATCTTACATTTTCCAAATGAAAAACTTTGACACCTGCCAATTAAGAATTATTGTTATTTGGTAATATTTTGGAGTTAAAAAAACAAGTCCTCGTTTTATATCAAAAATTCCTTAAAAATATTCAAGCAATCGTGACATTTTTAACTAAGGGAATTATTTTATACTAGCGGCTCGTCCCGGCTTCACACGAAATATATAGATAATTATAGAAAAGCACATTATATTAATAGTAGTTTTTGAGTTGAGTCAAAAAACATGTGAAAAAAAGAGGCTTTGTGCGACCCACACTGATAACTTCCCATTTTTGTATGTAAATTGAAAACTGTCAATTTTATATTCGTCAATATTTTACTTTTTTTTTGGGTATTAACAAATGCACTATGTTGAAAATAAAATACATTTGAAGTCAATTGCTTGTTGTTATGATATTTAAGTAGAAAAACGTTTTTTGTCACTTTTCTGTAAATTTCGGTTTTAGTTTTTTATTTTTCGTAAAAAAACTGTCAATTCAACATTTGTCAAAATTGTAGCATATATTAATATTTGTATTTTGTATAAACTTAAATAAATATGAAGTCAATATCGGTGATCATTCTCGAGCTAATCAAGTCAGAACACACTTTTTACCAACTTTTAATAGAATTTTTTGTACTTATTTATTTTTTGTAAGAAAAGTGTCTATTGAATTTTTTCGAAAATTTTACCAGATGTTAAGGATAGTATTTTCTATAGTAAAAAATTATTTTAAAGATGATATAATTTTTCCTTCATTGTATATTTGCGCTCCAAAAATTTTTCTTTTAGTTTTTACTTTTTTAAAAAATAACGGTATGTTGAACTATTTCCAATTTTATACCAAACCTGTATTACATTGTTATCTACACAATAAAATTTATTTGAAGTCAATAGCATCATCCGTTCTTGAGATATTTGCAACAAACTAAATTTTTTTTTTTAAACTGCTATGGTGAAAAAACCACTCGACAATTTTTTATAAAAGTCCTTTCTGCATCTTTCGAAGTTATAACCTATTAAATCAAACTTAATTCGAGTCGATATCTTTATTCATTCTTGAGATATCGTTAACGAAAAAGGGTAACTCGAACGTACGAACGTACGTACACACACACACACACACACCCGCGGACATCTTTCTAGATATGACGGATTTAGACTCTAGGAACCATAAAACGTCCAGATTTGTCAAAAATTTCAATTTGACAAATCGGACCGATTACAATAACTCCCTATGGAAAGTTAAAAATAATAAATTAAATATTAAAAAAAGAGTACTTATACGCCATAGTACACCATTCTGTTTTTATCACAAAAAATCATAGTTAAACCAACATCTTATGTGAAATTGAAATCAAAACAACAACAACAAAAACAATCTATAAATGATATGTATTTTCATCTTTAAACCAGAACATATTTCAAAAACAATTCACAAACTAAAAAACACTCTCAAAAATACAAACAGCAATTGTTTTAAAATACCAAATAAGGGCATAAACATTCAAAGTAAAGTTGAGTTGAGTTGAGTTCAGCAAAAAAAAACATCACCAGCGTCACTTCCGAGTTTTGTTTACTTTCAAAATCCCGCGAACTGCGTGTGTCTCATGAAGCTATTTTTACTCGATATGATGAACGACCCCAATAGACGCGTGGGCTAATCGTTTTGAATTTTATTTTATTCTCTGATTCAAAGAAATTAAGTAAATTCCTATTTTGAAATTCAAAATTAACTTTAATAAGTTCTATAGAAAAATATAAAAAAAAACATTCTTTAGCACTCTAAACACATGAAGCAGTAGCGATGCGATGGCAAGTAGGCGTTTCGGAAGCAATCAATGTTTGCATCCATTTTCAGACACAAGCAGCAAATTGAATGTGAACAGAACATGGAGCCTATACACATTGGAGTGTCAGAGCCCAGCAATTAATTAACCCGAGGAATCGCGCTGTGTCTGACTGAGTCACAAGTCGCGACCGAAGCAACACTCTGATGATTTACTTGATTCCATATATTTATTGCAAGTGCAATATGGTCAATTGCTGTTTCTGGAAATAATCAAAAATCATATTGCAATGAGCTCAAATGAAAATGGACAATAAGATCAGTGTTTCTCTTATGCAACTGATTGTCGTTGTCGTCGTCGTTGTCGACATCGATTTCGATGTCATCTAAAAAAGGAAATGCAAGGCAACACACGTCCAAACACCCGGTCCCAATCTGGCAGGCAGAGGTAGCAACAACTGGGCGGGAGGACTGGTGCTCATCAATTGTGCATCTCTCGGATGTGGCCTCATTTCGTATTCCGATAAAATACGATCTGTTAAAGTTGATTTTCATTTTGATAGAAGATCATTTCAGACTCACGTCAGATAACGTCGACAAATTGTCATGTTCATTTGAAACACAAAGAATTTTCCATCTACATAGCAGCGACTAGAAATATTTTGGAACCACCTACAAACGGGACGGGTGGCATATTGTCACTCTCAAAACGCCAAGAAGTGAATGCGACTTTCATTTGAAGTGTCAAAAAAGTTAACCACAAAATTAAGCAAACAAACGAGAGGAATTTTCAATCTCATTACCAATTTGAGGTTTTGAAAAATTCCTCAAGAACAACGACGCGGTAAATTGCCCGATGCGATGCGATGTGTCATGCCACCAAATAAAATGTTGTTCTACGAAATGGTTTTTCATTTTTTTTTAAATTGTCTTCTTTTTTTTGTAAATACAAATCGTTGCCAAAAGATGTATAAAAAGACAAAAACCAAAAAAAAAAAAAAATCTTGGGACAACGACGAAGACGACGACGCCAGATACTATATAGTACATTGCGCATTATGCCACTTGGCTGTTTTCAGTTTGATATTGGAAGAGAAATTTTGAGTACCTAAAGATTTATGTTTTTTTTTTTTCTTCTTAAAAAAAAAATGTGGTTACACTTGATTTTCTTTAATAAGAAAAGTAAATACGAGGATTTTAATAATTGTTCTTATTATTCATACCCGTGGACACAAACTCAAAAAAAGCAAAAGTTGGAGGTGAAAATATTTTATTTTTTTTTGTCCCAGATCTTGTGGATTTTTTTTTTGTATATTGCGCAGCAATTTTATTGGAAAGTGTTTTAATTTCATTTAAAAAAAAAAATCATGTCAAATATTTAAATATGTATTTTTTTAGCATTGACACATTTAAATACAGTGAAGCTAAAAAGTAAGAGGAAAAATTTTAAAATTACAACGCACGTACATATTTTTAATTTTTTTTTTTGCAACAGGGAAGTGATTAATAAAACGCAATTTCTAGACCAAAAACAAAATACATTTTGAATGCTGATTAAATGCATCAAAAATATAAAGACATTTTTCAGAAAAGGAAAGTTATCTTTTTTGAAATACGATTTTTGCCAAACACTAGTCCAAGTTAACAGGAAAGATCTCAAAGATTACAGTGAACATTTTTGATCCTTTCCTATTTGTGAAAATTATTTTAAGTCTTCATGTTATTAAGTTCAAAACTGTAAGTCTCAACTAGTTTTTCCTATAGACAACATGTTTTCCAGGAAAGTAAGACTACAGCTTTCGGTTAAATAAATTTTAATTTTTCAATACCGATTTTCCCAAAGTAATTTAATTTTTTTTTAATGATTTATGATTATGAAAATATCGTCTCAACTTTGTATTAGTTGGATATCATTTTACTTAAAAAGTCCCGTCTATAACAGCCATCAATAGTCTGCTATGCTTTACTCTTTTCATTCTACTCTGGTGTTCCAAAAGGTAGTCATTAGGGCCCTCTAATTTTAAATATAAACGATATGGAAATGGTTACAAAACCTGATGAAGTTCTTCAGACCATTTCGTAGATGCATGACTTTACCCTTGTTCATTTAGACCATAATAATTCTTTAGTCTGAGTATAGAAGAACTGCTTGGAACAAAATGTTAACAAATGCCCATCAATTACTTTTACATTCTACCCTTTTTTCTTTAGTAAAATATTTCCTCTGTTGAGACCTTTCGCGACTTAAAAATATAATGATCACAGGAATTTCTCAACCTCTATATGTTATCAAATCATTCTCCTCCAATACCTTTTTCAAGTATTGATTCCCTATATATAAAGGTACAAAAGAATTCGTAGCTTTTAATGACGTTTTCTTCAAATTACCCTCCAAACTCTACTTTAGCACATCCTTATCAAGACCGCCTTCAATTGAATAATCTCAAAACTCTGGAAGAACTTTGAGACATATCTGGCATCTTTTTTGCTCATTGAGTGCTCAAATTTATGTAACTCCATTTTCTTTAAAAATTTTCCTCATAATTTGAGGTATGTTCGTCTCTTTTATTAAACCCTTCAATTAAACATTTGCTGTTTCAAATCCCAATATCCAAAACTATCCAATCAAGCAACTTCAACTTATTCTCAAAACTGCTTAGTTTTACCCTCACAAAAATCTGATGAAAAAATCGGTTTTCGGCATTTTTTTACTTTTTTAAAAATTTGTCCAATTTTTCTTATGTGAAATTCCAAATGTTCAATATTATGCTAAAAATTTCAAGTTCTCCAAAAATACATTTTTATTTTTCCTCAAAATTCCGCTTCACAGATATTCTAAAAAAATATTTTGAAAACTTTACTATACCACTCAAAAAGAGCTAGTCAAACTTCTGGTTTAATAATGATCTTCTTAGTATCCAGGCTTTCAAAAGCAGTAAAAAAGTAGAATGTTGAAACTTTTCTCTCAAATTATTTCCTGAATTTTGTGCCTCTGAATTTTTCTTGTAGTTTTGAACCATTTTTTAAATATGATTTAACTTCGATGATTTTTGTAAGTTACTAAAACTCCTTTTTGTCATTTAGAAATGACTTCAAATCATTATTTTGATGACGTTTTAACTTGATTCATGTAAATCAAAGTCAATTTTTTTTAAAAGTTCTTTGTAAAAAATATTAACCTCACTTAATAATGAAGTTTGGACAGATTCCATATTTTTGAGTGATTTACACGGAAAAGTTCAAGTTATTAACAAAATGAATTTAATCATAAATGTGAATTTTTTAGAATGTGAGAAACCAGAATTCTAAAAATGAAAATTTTTCAAACTTAATTGAAAAGATGCAGAATTTTAAAAGCATTCTGCGCATTAAATCAGAATTTCAGAAATTCAATACTTGCCTTTTATGATATTGAACAAAAAACAAATAAATTGTTTTTCAAAAAATTTAACCTTAATTATTAAAATTATTCCCAAAAATGTTCATTGTTTTGAATTTCAATACCACACATCAGATAAATTAGTAGAGAGTCGTAGTTTTTTTTCATCGAAATGAAGTTCAAATGCATTTCGAGAATTTTCACCTTTTGTTCACTTGGCCAAGTCCATGTTACCAGGTAATTAACATGTTCCAACCTTTATTTGAATAATTTTAATACAAAAATTTCAATCTCAACATAAACAAGCACAATAATCACTCGTCACTGATTTTCCAACAATCCCTTTTTTATTTTTTTTTTTTTTGGTTTTAAATTACCTTAATTTGCATTGAAGCAAATCGAAATTTTTTTAATACCGAGATCCAGAGTGTTGCCTTTGTTTGGTATTTTATGGCTCAATTTCACACCCAGTCATCCGTTTGGACGAATCAATTACAAACATACATACATACATTGAATGATAAATCGATTACGTGCAGAGCACACATTCCTCCACTTCGTATCTGTATCTCTGGATGTCAGGTAATGAAATTCATTGAAAAACGCTTAATTCGAACGATGAAATTAATCGACTCCCATTCTATAAAATTCATTTTCACAATTGACTGGTTTTCAACATACCATACACGAGAGTACGTAGGTACCTACATACTTTCGGGAACGGCGGCGATTTCATTTCACGGAATAAAGGAACATATTTATGGCTTCGAATCAATGTGAATGGGACAATTTCGGACACACCTCCGTGGGTTTAAATATCGCTTTAAATGCAAAGGCCAGCGGCGGCTGACGACCGACAACAGTCAATGACGACCGGCCGGCGGCGGCGGCGGCTTCGAGTGCTAATCGAAATAAATTTTGAAATTGCATCTCGTTTTTGCAACAATTAAAATTAATTATGTTCGTTCAACCGCAGTAAAAAAGTTGTTGTCATCGTTACTTTTCTTTTTTCAAAAAAAAAAAAAAAAAATAGTAAGATAAAAAACAGAAACAATTAAAATCGAAATGTACACCTGGATACATCGGGATCGTAATTTGATGGGAGGCATAAAATGTTAAGTCCATCTCCGAGGCATGCGACCAACAACGACAACGATGAAGACGACGACGACGATGTCTGGAGCCTGAAATCAGTTTCACGATTAAATTTAACGAGCATCCCACTTTACAGCCCCATCTGCCACCCACCATCATAAAAAAGGATAACCAAAACCAGTGACCTCAAATGGGAGATACTTCAATGAAAACAAATAATAAAAATGGAGTATGGTAGCTTTTGAGTGGTGAGTCCTTGAGTCCTTGCACTTAAATTGAGGGTTCGCATAATCTATCATTGTAAGTCCTTTCGATGTGAGATAAAAGAACAAAATTTATGGACTTAAATCGAATTTAACGATTTTGAATGTCAAACACTTTATTGATAAATTGCGATGCAATGAATTCATTTTGCACACTTTTGACAGGAGTAAAAATCAAGTTATTGATATTATACTGAAAGAAAATTAAGAAATTACGTAGTAGAGACACTGCATCTTAGTGACGAAGGCTATCAGGTGATACACCACAACACATGCAATAGGGGGATAGATGAGAAAGAACATGAAATAGATATAGAGCACATCACAACAACAGTCCACGGAGGTTCCAGAAGTTTCTCCAATCTCCCACTAACAACGCTTACTGTTGCTTGATTTCGGCGATCGAAGGGAATCAATTTTTCTAATAACTAGATCGTTGTAAGAGATGATTGAACATTTCTAAGTTTGTGCAAAATCGATTCAGTAGTTTATTTTAAGGGTCGAGATTTGGATAGAAAGTGTTAATGTACCCATGAAAGAGTTAATAGACCTCGAGTTAAATTTCTGTTAAGTTAAAATATGTTGTTTTCGATAAAATTTTGTATAAAATTCCAACGTATGGGTATTTTCTGAGCTTTTTTTTCGGCGAAGACACTTTCCGTCTCTAAAATCTGATATTTTTAATTTTCTTTTTTTTTCCCTCTTGTTCCAGATATTTTGGTTTTGATGCTTGTCCTGGATCAGTGAAAAACAAAAGCCATGCCTTTGGTTCCTCTTTTCTACTCTAGGTCAAATGGCCAATTGAGAGATACACAAGAAAATGCTATGAAATTGTGGCCAATAAAAATTGAAAATCCTTCGAACATCACTATAGCGTGTGCCTCAACTATCACTAATACCATACCACTATATAATATAGCGGAAACCGGAAATGAAAAACAATAATAAATCCATAGATACCGTTTCACTATTTACTGCCTGGTATCCCCATAAGTGTAAGTCCATACTGACAAGCTCTGATACTTACTCAGCTTTAATGTCGTCATTTTGGTGCAATGGATATTGCCGGAATTCATACTCCCCTGCCTGAATGGAAATCCGAATCCTTGAAATCGAAGGGCTTAATTGTAAATTTTGAACGCTACGCTAGCTGTCAACGAAAAATAAAGGAAGACATCAACAAAAATAAAATTAAAGAAAATAAACAAAAATACAAAAACACGACAACACTGGTGGAAATGGAAAATTTATTGCATCAGACACAGTGCACATATGAGTATTCATTAGACTGGCCCAAAAATAAATCTTTTTTGAGGCTATATGGAAGACATCATTCGTCATTCTGAATGTTGATGTAATTTAAAAATTGTCAAGGTATAATATTTGTCTTTACATTTCTTTGGGGGGATTTGAATGCCTTACAAAAAATGTCAAGTTGAAAAACTTTTGTCAAACGAACTGTTTCCACGTATTCAATCTTTCAACTATAGTTTTTGAATCTAATGAATATAAAGGGTGGTAAAATTTTAAGGGCCGATGTTGAATGTGAACCAAACCTAAACGTCAAGTTTTTTTCTTAATTTCATTTGACATTTCTCAATTTCCGACTAACTCAATTTGAACCAAGGAAAACTAGACAATCGAGCAAAGCATGACAGTTATTCAATCTTATTATGAAAATTGGCGTTCAAATCAAATGATTCGTGAAAATCATTATCAGTGATGAGGAACATTTCCACCTTAGTGGATTCGTCAATAAGCACAATTGCCGCATTTGGTGCGGTTTATGGGCTGGCGGCATCATCGGGCCCTATTTTTTCAAAAATGAGGCTGGTTAGGCAGTTTCTGCCAATGGTGTTCGCTATCATGATATGATAACTAACTTTTTATGGCCCGTATTGGAAGATATTATGTATGTGGTTGTGGACGATTTGTGGTTTCAACAGGACTGTGCCACTTGCCATACGGCTAACGAAACAATGGCTCTCTCGTGGTGGCGATGTGAATGTGAATTGGCCGCCAAAATCATGTGACTTGACACCGCTCGCTGGAATTCTTTCTTTGGAGTTATTTGAAAGAAAAGGTGTACGTCGATAAGGCAGCAACAATTCAAGAGCTAAAGAATAAGATAATTCGGCACATTAACGGCATAGGATCTCAATTACGTCTCAGCGTAAAATTTGGACAATCGGATGGAGGTGTTCCGCCGAAGTCACGTCAGCCATTTGGCCTATATTTTGTTTCATAATTTAACTATACCAATATTAATAAAAAGAAATGACAATAATTTCCTAAATAATTTGTGTTTTATTCAAAATCAACATCGGCCTTTAAAATTTAGCCACCCTTTATAAAAAAGAAGGGGTTAAAAATACCAACTGTTTTTTCTAATTTAAAATATTTTTGAAAAAAAAACTTTGTACAAAAGTTTTTGGACCACACTAATTTTTAAAGAACTAAATGAAGTATCTGTATTTGGTTGTATGGGATTTTCAAATTTTGTCTACATGAAAGTTCAACTTTTGAAAGTTGATTGTTTTTCTGTGGTTCAGATTGAGTGCAATGTTTCATTTCTTTAGTCAGTAGAAATTCATAAAATTTGTCATATTAAATTCTTTTGAGGTTTTCTTATGCTAGAGATTTTTAAAATTAAAAAGAAATTTTTACTATAACACTTTTGAACGCCCTCCCTGTACAAGAATTTTAACCGAAATCCATAGACTTATTTAATTTAAAAAATTCTTGATCGAAGCCTTCAACAAAAAAATTCAGTTTTCTAATAAAAAACCTTCAAAGACTTGTTGAAGGACTTACTTAAATTTGATGCGGCCTTAAAAATTAAAGTACAGTAATCTGATCTTTACTTTATCAGGCTTCTGGTCCATGTAGGATCTCTGCTTCAGTCACAATGGCCTTCCATCCTCTGCGATCCCAAGCACGTTGCTTCCAGTAATCCAGACTAAGCCTTCTGGCATCCGCAATGGCTTGGTCTTTAAATCGGAGGAGGTTCGGTCTTCTTTGCCACCTCGAACCAGGTGACTGGGATTTGAAGATTCTTTTAGCTGCAGCGTTGTTGTCCATTTCCTCGATTTGGCCGAGCCAATAAAGTCGACGTGTTTAAATTTTTTTGACAACGTCCACATCTTAGTACAGTAATCTGATGCAGGTCTTCAATAAATTAGTTAAAAGTTCAATTTTTTTTAAGTACACCTACAATTTTGAATAAAACCTTCAAATATTTAAACAAAATTTAAAATTTTGAGTGACCCATTTTAATTTTCTTAAAGCTCAATTTTTTGTCAGTTTGTTTTTTCGTTGTTACCAAAATTCAAAAAATGGATTCAAACACTTATTAAAAATTAATTAACTATTTTTATTAGTGTTAAAATTTTACATATACATATGTTTTTTATTAACTCCAAATAAAATATTAAAAATGAGAAGTAAACATTTTCCTATCAAACTCAAAAATATTGGCCATTAGCCAAAACAACGTCGCATTCCCATTGAAACTAAAAAAACATACATACAAATAAAATAATCATAAAAAAACAAAAAACAAAAACAACAAAATTTTTCTAGCCCGTCTATAATTTCATTTTTGTTTGTTTCTGTCTGTCTGTCTGTCTGTACAAGTATATATACACATACATATATATAAACCGTTAGGCATTGTTAAATGCTAATAAAATGGCTTCTAACAAATTTTGTTTTCGAAAACAAATATCAGAGTTGGTTTTAATGGCATAAAATAAACAACCACTCCACGTCCATTTTCTATTTTACCATTTACCGGCACCACCAGCACCGGAAGTGATGGTGCCTGCTACTGTTTGCCTAGGTAGCAGCAGACATCAATAAAAATGTGTCCTTAGAGTGAATTTAGGTTGCTTGTTTTCTGTTTTCAAAACACAACCTCGTTTTGTGTCTCTCTAAGTCTTGTTCTATAAAAAACTGTCAAATAAATTAGCCTTTTTAATTGTTTTTATTTTTTTTAAGAACAAAAGTTAGCCGAATGTTTGGTGTAATTTTTTACATTCCCGAAAATTTTGCAAACACAAAAGTTTTTCTTTTTTTTATCGAAGTCAAAACAAATTATAAAATCGCATTATGTTCATAATTAATTTTAGTCTATGATGATGACGTTGTTTTTTTAAACATAATATTTGGTATAGGAACGCGTAGGAAGAAGGGACCTCATCATCATAGACAACAATATATTATTTGGTAAAACAAAATATTTTTAATCATTTTGTAAACGGCCGGCATTTGGGAGGAATGACGTCGTTAAATTCAAAAATAAAATAAAAAAAAAATTGAAGAGGAGGCGTTGAAAAGTTTTGTTTTATAAACTTTTCTCCTTGTCCGAGATTCTTGCCCCCGGTTTCGAGGCCAAATTTGTTCATAATATTTTTAATCGCTAATGAATTTATTTTTAGAAAATAATTGAGTTAATAATTAAGTTGTTGCAAATACGAATACCAAAAGAGATTTATAAGTACCTACATTTCATTGACTATGTTATTTTGTGTTAGAATTTTTAACATATATGTACCTACTAGCTGTTCCCCGCGACTTCGTCCGCCTCAATTTATTTTTATAGCAATTAAGATAAAGTTTTAAAAAATATATATTTTAAAGTACTTCGTAAAGGATATTTAGATTTTATTTTATTATGGCTGAAGAACATACGGATTTTCTCTGCAACCCGATTTTGACAATGGAACGGAAGATGATTAAAACCTTAATCGACAAATATACTATTCAACACAAAAAGAATTTTCAAATTCGAACCAGGAGTTCCTGAGATTAGCGCGTTCAAACAAAAAAACTCTTCAGCTTTATATATTACTAGCTTTTACCCGCGACTTCGTCCGCATAAGTTTTTTGTTTTCTCCCGGCTGTAAGTCAAGTCCCCCTGCAACAATGTCCCACTATCGTGTTCTGATCCTCAACTTCACATCAAAATTTGTTCAAAAGCAACCTAAGCACATAATGGTAGCTCCGTTACCTTCCTACCCTATAAGTTAAGTAGTGTGATGGAATGTCGCTAAGTTTCGATCCAAGTAAAACTGTTAAATAAAGACAGTTGCATCAAAATTTTATCATAAATTCCCTATATTATGGCGCCTACCTACCCTCTAAGTTAGAAAAATGATCAAATACTAACTTGAAGTCTTAGTAACACTCAGTTAAAAAAAAAAAACATCAAAATCATTTCAGTAGCTATGGCGTCATGCGCTTCTTGACACGATCACGGCGATCACGCTAGATTTCCGAGGGAATGAGGTATTTTCCCGCCGTAAAAAGTAGCCTGTGTCCGTGCCTAGGATCCTATCTTTAAATTAACCAAGTCTTATAAAAATCCGTTCAGAAGTCAAGGCGTGAATGAAGTAAACTTTTAAAACAAACGATTAAAAATCACTAACTTAATTAGTTTTCTGCCTACTGCCTACCCCCTAAGAACGATGGCGTGATTATTTATAGCCTATGACCATTTCTAGGTTATCATCTATCATCATACCAAATTTAAACAAAATCCGTTCAGCCGTTTAGGCGTGAAAGAGTAACAGACAGACAGACAGACAGACAGAGTTACTTTCGTATTTATAATATTAAGTATGGATATGTATTTGTGGTTTTTTAAGTACTATTTTTTGTCAAATAATTTATTTTATGTTGGCGATAGGAACATTACTCAAGCTTTCCATTAGTCAAATGTTTTTATTTTTTGAGCAGAAGATCACATTTTCACTTATATCCACATATATGAAATTTATTTCAATTTCATCTGTATTCGATATCATTTAAATATATGTATATACTAGAGGGCCCGCCAAACTTTGTCTTGTCCCAATTTAATGCAGCTATGGAAAAATATTGTAGTTGCTTATTTGATTTCCCATAAAATAAATTTAACCTATACTTCAGCCTAGCAAAATGTGGTGGTTATACTATTAAATTGTAGCTTCTATGAAACGTTTGGACGTTTGACATAGCGCCATCTATTAAACGTTTGGACGTTTGAAATAGCTCCATCTATTGAATACTTACTCAATTCAGTCAACAGATGTAGCCATCTGTTAAAATCATTTGAAACTAACAGATAATTGTAATAGTCAAATAATAGACAAATAATTTGCAATAAAATAATATTGCGATCATAAATTGAGATGTAAGCTATCCTATATTTCAAGTTGGATCAAACTGCACACGTTGTACAAATTTGATTAAAATCGGTCAAGTAGTTTAGGAGTCCATTGCGGACAAACAACGTGACACGTAATTTATATATATTCGATGTATAAGATTACTATCGAAACCCCCGCCCGCTTTGCAGCGCGTTACAAAAATAGTTTTTTAACTTCCCATACGACCATAGGAGGTTATTGTTATCGGTCCGATTTGTCAAACTGAAATTTTTGACATATCTGGACGTTTTAAGGTCTTATAATACCTATATATTTGTCATTTTTAGAGAGATATCTGTGTGTGTGAGTGTACGTACGTTTTCCTACGTTCATACGTTCGAAAAATATTTTTCTTCGGCGATATCTCAAGAACGGGTAGAGATATCGACTCCAACTAAATAAAAACAGTGATTGAAATAACTATTTTGTTGCTATAATTGGATAAAAAATATAAAAAAGTATAAACAAATATAATTCATTGTTTGTCGTTTCCTTACCAAAACTTTGGTTCAGGCCATGCATTTTTATAAAAAAAAAAGTTGCCAGCGACAGAGAGCGGTGATCTTACCAGGACACCACGATCTCTACTGATTTGGGTGTGCGCAAATTGCTAAATATTGTTAAATTAAGCAACCAAAATTTAATTTTTTTGTTTAACATATTTTACATATTTTTTTATAAGTTTTTTTTGCACCCCAAACCTTCTACTCTTATTCCTCTTTAATTAAAAAAAAAAAATAGGAAAATCGGCCAACCGGTTTGGCTGGTTAGTGAACGAACACAAAAAAACAGACTTTCTTTTATATATATAGATGTACCTATGAATTAAAAGAAGAATACATTTTTTTTACAAAACCTGTTGCTGAACGTGGGCCTGGTCGATGTTGTGTTTTCATTCAATTTGGAGAATTTGAAATAGATATACATAATTTGAAAGTTTAATGTTGGAACTAAGTTGAGTGTAGTTAAATCAAACAGAGCTAACTGACAGCTAACTTGACAGCCAATAATAGATTTGTCAGTTTTGTTTACAAAGAGAGTAAGTGGAGCAAGTGTTCAACTTTGGATTTTAATTTAGTTTTTAAAGAACTAGAAACAATCTTAAAAATCCCCTGTAATTTGATGGTTCTATCCTTTTAAGTTAAAATTAAAACTGTCAATTTTCATCAAAGGGTAATTTAGGAAATTTTGCTTTGAAAAATCAATTTTTTTTTGTTGTTCCATAAAAGATCAAAAATTTTTTGAGAACGGGGCGAGAGTTCAAATTGAACTCCTTACCGATACCGAGAATAATATGAGACATACTTGATTGACCAAGACCGAGACGATACTAGAAAAATGTTTAAAGTGCCTTTTCGCCTAACAGCCTTTAGAATTATTGCTATTCTGTAATCGTAATTGTTCTCCGGGTACCTGCATTTGTAGAGGAGCCTATTTTGGCTGTATTTTGCTTCAAAATTATAAATTCGCAATTTTTTTACCTTGCAGTTTAATCATCTTGCAAAATGGCTTTGCAGTTGTTGTTTAGCAAATTTTTGTTTATCAATTTTATTGTTTAACAAAAATGCGAAATTAATCAAACGATGAAATGACAAAACAGGAAACTGACAAATTGATTGCGAAATTTTTAGAAAATAAAGATTTACGGAACAAAAGATTGGATTGCGAAATTGTCAATTTTTAAAATCTTAAAGACAAGACAATTAAATTTGAGAAAAAACTTTGGAATACCTGTAAATTTTGTTTTCGAAATAAGAAATTGGAATAATTTTTAACCTTTTTTAGAGATCATTATAATTGATACAAGTTTATATTGAAAACTCTACTAAATATTCATTTAAAAAAATATTTTTAAGTTACATTTTTATAGGTCTACCATATTTACATAGTTCGTGAGACATGAAATACCATGAATCATATGGGAGCAATGAACCACTTGAGCATTCTAAGAGCTTAACAAATCCTTTTGAACTTATATACATATGTATGTAATGTATATATGCACAATGTACATGTGTTAATGTGTATATGTATGTTCATGACATAAAACGAATATTAGTAATTTCAACTTGCACGCGATAATAATGTGACGCATTTACTGCATGGTGTGCCTCATACTAGCTTTAATTTCATTTCCTCCTTTTTCACTTCAAAGAAGAAAATGTTAACAAATTTTTCACTTAGCTTTTTACCTTTTCATTTTTGAAGAGGAGCTCCTAAGACAAATTGCTCATAAGCTTGCAAGAAGAAAAATCACAGCGTGTAAACTAATTTTTGTGACGAATTATATTCCACTGATATCTTTGAGCATCTTTATAAATGTCCTTTAAATAAAACGTGACATGATTTTATCTTGTGGTTAATAAACAAAACTGTTTCAAGGATAACTTTCGTATTTCAAAAATGATTTTGATCTATTCAAAAGTTTATATTGGAAAAACAAAGTCAATATTGTGAGAAAGAAGGCCTAAAATATATCAAAGGACAAATTCTTTTTTATTTCTAATGCAACTACAACAAATTGTTGAAAATAAAATCAAGGACACCAAGGACTTTCAAATTGTTTGATTTGACGAAATTTGAAAAATAACAACATCAAAAATGACAGAAACCTAAAAATAATGAAAAAAGAATGAAGGAAACAGCTTGAAGGTAATTGTCAAGGCCAATATATCAAATCAAATGCTGTCAAAACTCCAACTTTGAAAAAAAACTAACAAATTTGTATGGAGTTTCTGACATTTTGTTTTAGAATCTTTTTTTAATTTTAAAGATGACCCAAGCCTAAGGACATTTTGCTTAAATTTTATACAAACAAATATTAAATGAATTTTATTTTTTTTTGTTTTGAATAAAGAAATTAAAATTCTTAAAATAAATTCAGTCTAAGTTGGGATGCTAAAATCCAAGTCTCATAATAATTGTGTTGAATTATAAATACAAATTACATAAAGGCATGAAAAATGTTCTAACAAGTCATTTGTAAGCAATCCATAATTTAACGATTTTTCTAAATTAATAAGTGTTGTTGTTCGAAATTCTAATTAGTGTGAGTGGAAATTATTGTTTAAGCTTGATAGATGAATAAAATTAATAAAGACTAGACTTTATTTGAGAGTGCCAATATGCATGTCAATTGCATATTAAATATTACTACCATCTGTGGAGCAAACTATTTTCAACGTTCAAACCTTTCAGAAATAGTTTACCTCATTTAAATGCTTTTTGCGAACTTCCTTGTCCCTCCAAATAGATTTTTGCAACAATGTATCATATTGTTGGAATCTATCCAATTTCGTTAACAGTGTCTATTTTTGTCAAAGGTATAATTCCTATCTATCTCGATTATTTTGTTGACTTTATTTTCACTGAAATTTCATTAATTAAAACCGTCAAATGGAAAATGATTTAATTTCCAGAATACTTCAAAAAAAAAATTTAACTAATAAAAAAAAACTTATTGCATTTCAAATCATCACACAACAAGTTCTTCTCTTTCAATTTAAACTTTCGTATAACTACGTAACTCAATTAGAAACTAAAATTCCAAATACAATCATCATCATGTAACAAATGAAAAATATCTTCAGAATGTAAAGTTTTGTATAAATTAAATTGACTTTGACTTTCAATTTAAAAGTGCAATTCAATTTGAAAGTAAGTGAAAGTGCATTCGTCGAAAAACAAATTCAATTTTCTTTTCAGATACATTTTCTGAAATACACTTTACCTGAATGCATTTTTTGTGTACTAACAACTTTTCAAAAATTCTGTAAAATCATATAGAAAATTCTAAACATGTAAAAAATTAACAATAAATTAAGGTAAATAGTTAAATTGTAGAAGTTCACTCGGGCGTATACGTAACATAAATGATTTCTCTATATTTTCAACCATACAAAGTCTGCTTTTTATTGCATTGCAAGGGATGCACAATTTTCTTCTTTTTTTTGTTGTTGGTGTTGTGGAAATCCTTAATCTACTTTAAAAGAAGCATCCTCATAGTGAAGCCATGTACCATCAACACTTTAAAAGAGACAAAAGACGAACACACGAAAAACGAACGAAGAAGAACCCAAAGAGGACCTTTTGAAAATTGCAATACGAATCAAAAAGATACAACAGGCTATTTTTAGGACGTATACTCTGACTCTGAGGCACTGGCACTAGATCTCCCGAGGACCTATAAATAAAGATTCATTTTCACATCAAGACCTAGAGCAAAGGAAATACCAAGCTTATTCCAAAAATGTCTTTTTAAGAGAAACGCGTTGTTTTTTTTTTTTATTGACAATGTAAGCCGTTTCCGGTACAAAAAGGATTCTCTTAATTTTTGAAAAAAAAACTCTCTTTGTAGAGGAGGTGGAACAAAATTATGTTTGTTTTCTCTTTGGCTTTCGAAGGGCGCATGTTTCTCTTTGCATAATAATTTTCGTTTTGCAAAACAGCTGTTATATAACAATGGCTCGGCAAATGTAAGCCATTAGTTCGGCCCGACTGCTGTGGCTTTATGTGTATCCTTCATCGAGTGGTGTGTCCTTTTTTTTTCAACCTCGTCTGAAATACGTCAGGACTTCAATTCACAGAGAGGGTTAGGGGTGAAGGATTCATGACCATCATGGTCTTATTGACACATTGTCCGATAAAAGTTAGTTCATTAGCTTTCTTGTAATTTTCTTTTTTTTTTGTGTGTGTGTGTGATATAATTTTTAGAAAAATATCCTTAACAATTCAAATAATAATTTCTGCATTTTATTACGCCCAGACATGCATGCATTGTGTAATTAAGTAGAACCAGGAATGAGGTGGGGCTATGGGAAAATGCATTCGGCATGCAAGTTTCTGGTTTCTGGAGAGTATAATTTTTAAATCGAAAAAGGATATTTTATGCACGAATCTGTACTCAGAGCAACGGACACGTTAATGCTTTTATCTAGCAACGAAATGCAAGTAAACATTAACTTGGGAATTGGCAAAGTGGATTTGCTTCCATATATAAATTATTTATCCCTGGGGATGAATTTTGTTCTTGTGAATCAAATGAGTGAACATTGAAGTTCATTTTTTTTGTGTTGCTTGCTTGTTTTTTTTTTTTTTTTTGTAAAGAGCTTTGGTAATTCGTAATGGAATGAGTTTTGGTGTTGTCGTGGGGTTGTTTTATTTAAAGACAACTATCAGAATGCTTTTGAAACACAATTCTCAATATGTTATGTGTCAAGATACGTGTGGAGATTTTGGTATTAAAGACTTACAAAAGTTGTCTTGGGAAACCTTGATGAGCAATGTGGAACATAAGTCGGTGAAAAATAATACCTGTGTCTGTACAAAGCTGACATCTAGTAACAACTTAGGAATTGTAAATTTTGTATTCAAAAATACTTTTAGGACCCGGTGAAACAATGTGGAGCTTAAGTCTGTCCTCGACATCAAGCATCCTCTATAACTATCCTTCTCACAAATATGCAAATATAATTTGTATTCAAACTTTTTAATTATGTGGAATGTCGTGGAGAAATGTGGAACTTGAAACGAATCATATATACCAACAAGACTACATCTCTGCAAAAATTGCATTTAAAAACTGATCAAATTAACATTTTTTTTACATTCAAATAGTTTTGTGGAATCATGTGGAACATATCAAAATAACATCCACACAGAAATTATTTTATCAATTTCTTTCCATATTAAACATATGTATATTTAAAACTTGAAACATAAATTTATTACAAAGAAAACATTGAAATGTATTTCATGTTTTAAAAAAAGTACGTATACGCCACAGTGTACGATTTTTGTTTTCTCTTAATGGCAACACTTTTCCATTAAAACTTTCAACTCCTTCTCTTCAATGAAACAAAACACACACAAGTTTCCAACAGGATTCATTCTCGCACCATCCCCTCCACCCTCTCTACACCCCCTCCGACACCCACCCACATAAAATTGTAGTACACACTTGCTCGGTTGAAAATTAAACTATGTATATGCAAACAGGGGGTAGGTATACTCGTATGAAGGTACTTTGTGTTCGTGCCTCCTCTGAATCTTCTCTTCGATAAAATTGAACCGAAAATACCAAATACGAATAAAAAGCAAAAAAAAAAAACAAACGTGCTTCAAAAAAACGAAAGGAAGGTAGAAAAATCCTTGTATATCCATCGTCACTCTGCGAGAAAATCCAATTCGAATTCAGTCTTTTTCCAACTCGGTCCGCTAACGGTCTTGAGCAGCGGCTGCCGACCTATAAACTATACTAAAAATTATAATTCTCTTTAGATTGAATTTGTTGTTATATTTCTGCATTTTGTGTTTTTGTTTTATTTTTTTTAATCGTTTTTTATTTTTATGCTTTTGGGGGTTTCTTTTGGGGGCATTACGAGGGAGATTTAGAATATTGCGGGTGTTTGAAAAATCAAAACGAATTGATGTGTGACAATAATGTTGATATTGATGTCAACGTTGGTGCTGCTTGGTGGTAAAAAAATCCTTTGGATCTAGAGAACTTCGTCCTTAAATCGGTAGCGTATTATAAATGAATAATAAAAATAAAATCGGTTCAATTTTATCGGTCCGAAAGAGAGTCTATCTCTTTTTTACAACCACATAATAATAGGGCTCTGATAACCCACTTGGTTAACGGCGTGGCGCGACGGCGATGTGTGTGTTGTCTGGTAGCACCACCACCGCACGTTCAAACGACGACCGTACGACCGTACGCCCGTACAATCGACCAATCGACCTACCGACCGACCGACCTACCTACCGTATTCTAGTTGGTCCTTGCTGCAGCTCGAAAACGGGAAATGTGTGATATAACGTGTGTATGGGTTATTTTTTTTTGTCGTTGTCGTTTTCGTCTCCTCCTCACCGTGGAGGCTTTTGTGTATGCAAAATAAAGGAAGAGCACATTTTTGTTTTATTATAAAAATATCTAAAATAAAACGGAAAAAATTGGTAAATAAATAAGAATATAAATAAAAGTGCAATAAAAAAAGAAAGCACTTCCGGAAGCGGAAGCGAGGCGGAAGAAATGAAGTGCGAACGAGAGTTGTGTGTGTGTCTGCGATTGTGTATGTCTGCGTTTTGATTAAGAAAACAAGAAAAAAAAAGCTAAAGCATCTCAAAAGACGCTGCTTTCTTCGTGTCGTCGTTGATGTTGTTGTGCTTGTGATACAAACAAAGAGAAAGGACAAATTTTCGTAAAAAAAAAAAAACGGATACCTACCTACACTCGAAAGGAGCGGGAAAAATTCATAGACCATCACCTCAGATCAGCTCAGCCTATGTTATATGCGGTAAGTGTCAGACCTTGCCGATACCGCCACCGTCCGTCAACGTCGTCGTTGTTTCGTGTCGCAGCTCGTCCAAGTGCACACGAATTACTTAATTAGTCCTTAATTATTAAAATGTCATGTTGGCAGGCATATCCTTTTTTTACTTTCTGTAATTACAACACAACACAATGTGTCACCTGCTGTAATGGCATGTAGCGCAGAAACGTCATTTTAAATTATGGTAATAGTTTCGAAAAAGGATGTGCTACTTTTTACCTGATTTACTTTTTTCTTCGGAAAAACCCATATGTGGGATGTGGGTGCCTATACCAATGTACATACGTCGTCGTTTATTACAGAAAAGCAAAAAGGACACATACTCGTACAAAATTACTAGGTTGACACATAAACTGTTGGTGTGTGTACACACCTTTAATTTGGAGTGTCAAATTGCGTTACCAACACCATACTCATCTGGCGTTTTATATGTAAAAGACTAAAAGTCTTTTAGGCTCGAACCATTTTTCTTCGTCCGCGGAGAGGACTTTTTTTTCCCTGTTAATCAAAATTCTATTTTGCGTGACTTCTTTAATTATATTTTCTCTCCTGATGAGGGGGTTGGTTATTGGGGAAAGTATAGACGTTATAAACTTTAACTTTACCTCAAAGTGCGTAGGTTTCAAAATTTCTTTCTTATTTACTTAGGATTGACGTCTATTTACTTTCACTGGGTGCAATTACATTTATTTTCTTCTTTTTTTTCTTCAAAGTTCAATGTACTTCTGTGGGCCAAGCCACACTTGGGATTGGCTATAAAATGTTAGCTCTAGAGGTCTGGGTATGAGCTATTGGGGATTTCAGTTGGTTGATTGTGTGTTAAATCAAATTTTACTTCGACCAAAGCCTCTGAGACTTGAAAAAGAAATGAAAAGTTTTGTAATTGTCGATGGGCACGTGTTGAAATTGGACTGAGGAGAATGTTTTCTGATACTTAACAAAAACAAAGTCGTAAATCATTTGGAGAGGTTTTTTCAAAGATACGTCATAGATTTAGAATAGGGAATACATATACACCATTCGAGATTGAATTTTAATATTCCATTTCCCTGATGGAAAAGGTAAAATATACGAGTACGTAAGAAACTTTTCACATCATTTTAAGTGTCGCAAATCTAATTGACCAATTTGTCTACGAAGACAAATTTTGTGTTTGTGTTTTTTTTTTTTTTTCTTATTCACATTACTAAATTTGGTATACAAAAAAAAAGAAGATAAAACGTAGCCGTGAGTGTAAAAGTGGCCTATCTGCATTTTTCATTATTTTCTGTACCTGGAAGGTAAACTCCCATATCATCCATGTTTTAATTTTTTTGTTGTATTTTTATTCTATTTCGGCTTTCTGACATATCGACAAGAATTTTTTAGTCAAACCAAAAACCAATAAAATGAAAAACTTAGGTGATATAGCGGTCTACCTTCCAGATACAGAAAATAATGAAAAATGCAGATAACCCAGTATTGCATTCACAACTTCAAATTAAAGAATCAAGGCTTATGAAAAATAACTGTCATCCATTTTCATTCCCGTTTAGTGAAAATATTGAAATTAACCTACAAATTGGGAAGACTTCGGTTGGCTACAGCGATGAATTTTGAGAATAGAAATTTGCTCTGAGTTGAAGAAAGAAATTTTCGTTTGGGAACTTTACTACCCTTTTAATTAACTTAGTGTGCTCTTACACTGTTTCAACTCGAACTGGTACAGGTTTTGAAATAATTAGTCAAAAGTGTGGTTAATATTATATTAGTTTATTCAACGATTGGTAAAATTAAAAAAAAAGAAGCTGGGTGCGACACACACTGATAACTTCCCATTTAACATAATTTTAAAACTTGGCGTTCCTGATGAATTGATTAAATTTTGATGTTAGTTGATTACAATTTTATTAACAAAAAAATTAACAGAGATAATGAAGTTTTGCATATATTAAAAAAAAATGTCAATTTGATATTCGTCAATATTTTTTTAGGTATTGACAAATGCATTATGTTAAAAATAAAATACATTTGAAGTTAGTAGCATTGCTTGTTGTGATGATATTTAATCCGAAAAACAATTTATGTCTAAAACTAAAATTTCGACATTTATCAAAAATGTACTGTACGTTGACAATTCTATTATACAAAAAATAAAATAAATTCGAAGTTAAAATTATTTACCATTCTGGATATATTCAAGTCAAGAAACTACTTTTGACATTTTTCGACTAATTTTTGTAAAAGTTTTTTATTTTTTGTAAAAAAAACTGTCAGTTTTATATTTTTCAAAATTTTAGAGTATATTAATATTTGTATTTTGTTTTTAAGCTAAAATAAATTTCAAGTCAATATCGTTGCCCATTCTCGTTATATTCAAGTCAAAAAACATTTTTTACCAACTTTTGGTAGAATTTTTTGTACTTTTTTATTTCTTGTAAAAAAAAAATGTCAATTTAATTTTTTCAAAAATTTTACTAGATGTCAAAGATCACATTTCACATGGTAAACAATTATTTTGAAGCTGATATCATTTTTCCTTCATTGTATATTTGAGCGCCAAAATTTTTTTTTTTAGTTTTAACTTTAAAAAAAAAATAACGGTTTGTGAAATTATTTTCAAATTTATACCAAACCTGTGTCACATTGCAATCTACACAATAAAATTTCTTTGAAGTCAATAGGATTATCCGTTCCTGAGATATTTGCGATAAATTTTTTACTGTTTTTTTAAAATGCTATATAGTGAAAAAACCGCTCACTAAATTTTTATGAAAGTCCTTTCTGCATCTGTCGAACAAAATTTAATTGGAGTCGATATCTTTACCCGTTCTTGAGATACTGAGGACGAAAAATGGTATTCCGAACGTACACACGCACACACAGACATCTCGCTACAAATGACAGATTTATATTCTAGGGACCTTGAAAAGTCCAGATTTGTCAAAATTTTCAATTTGACAAATTGGACCGATTACAATAACTCCCTATGGGAAGTTAATAAGCTTCATCGCTGAACAATATTTTATTCAGAAAATTGGATCAGTGGCCATCTTGCGTTTGCTTCGCGTGAACCGAACCAAAATTTTGGTAGTAAATTTGCTCGATTTTCAAACGTTGTTCAAACGTAAGTGTATTTATAATAAAATGGAAAACTAAATTGAGCGTAAAAAAAGACCAACTCCGAAAAAAGTATTGCCAGATTGAAAACCACACGTCTAAAAAACCCTTAATGATAAAATTATAAAATAATTTGAATAATTTGTCAATTTTTTTCTATAGAATATAAAATTACAAAGAAATAACCAGAAGGTGTTTTCTGTTTAAATTTGTTTCAACATTTTCTAGACATATAACTGTTTTTTAGCTTTCTTAATTTTTAAAACAATTTGTCACATTTTTCTAAAATTAAAACCACTTTTTTATAATAGCGTAATGCGTGGAGTATGATTTGATTGGAAACCATATTTTTAATTATATCCTTGAGATATTGGAGACCACCAACTTAATTTTTCACTAATTTTTTGGTTGGTTCCAGTCAACTTAGGCTTACTTAAAAGCAATGAACAGAACAGAAATAATTAAAACAATACTTACAACTGAATTGTTTTAATGTGTAGGAAAATATTGTACAGTTTTGCTTAACATCTGGCAACTCTATTTTTCTTATGACATAATAAACGTCAAACTTGTTAGAAGATGACAACTACTATCCTTTTGTTTCCATTGCTATTTGATTTAAACATTTATGTATCATAAATCACCTTACTAATTTGCATAGTTTCATTACCAAATCAAACATGTTTGTCTTCAAATCAGAGACATAAATCATGTTTACAAGAAAATTTAATTAACTTTTTGTTTATTTTGAGGTTAGAATGAAATTTTTGTCAGCGTTTCTTTTTTTTTTAATTCTATTTAACTCTCTCATATCCTTTCACAATTTACGACCTCACTTGTTAGGGAAAACCATGTCATACCCAAACTGGTCAAACACTTTTCAAAGTTAATTTACTTTTTGAGTAAACCCCCCCTCAACCTATTTTCCACTCGACTAAATATAAAAATGTTTGCATCTTTTACTTTTTGCTGACCAAACTAGAAAACCATCAAGAATTTAAACAAACAAGGGGACATTCTGATGGATACAATAAATATCAACATCAACACACAAAATTATCATAGTTTTTGACATTAACTAACGATGAATTAAACTCGAAGTACCTCCATATGACTTTATAGCCTTGAGTTTGTTTAACTTACATAAGTCCTGCTGAGTCAATTCTTCACATTTTTCATGCATAGTTGTCAATTCGTTATTTCCGAAAAAGGACGACACACAAAATATTTCATAAGGTCTCTAAAGTCCTGAGGCTTCGATCTAACGTCTAACCTCTAAGGCCAAAGTACGGTTAGCCTTAAACAGATGATTCGAATAAATGTTTAAGTGGTGTTATAATTAGTTTTGTAAGGATATACCTTTACATCCACATCCACATCCAAGCCAGGCCATGCCAGACCAGACCAGGCCAGGCTGATGGGCAGAGTGTTTAAAGTTCTTTTAATCAGAATTAATGATGGATAAAGGGTAAGGCGAATAGTGGAGCGTGTAAAGTACTCGCTCTTTAGATCTTCAGGATGATGACGATGAGGACGACGATGACGACGTCGACGACGACGATGCGATGGCATAGAATTAATGAATATTTTAAATGGAATTCTTGTGTTTAATCTGTGAAAAAGGATCTCTCCCTTCTCTTTCCCCAAACTCTCCTTATCTCTGTCTTTCTCTATATGCGATTTCTCAAGCATATTGTAAAAATAATGAGCTACATATAAAAGTTTATTGTATCTTTTATGCAAAAAGGTTCAAGGAGAAATATAGAAATGTTGTATTGTATATAGTAGCAGTTAATAAGGCTCATAAAATAGTTCCTAATCAGGTTGGCCAAGAGGAAATAAAGTGGGGGAAGGGGGTGTGTAAAGAACGACAAGATGTATAACAAAAGGTAGGTGGGTATATTTTTCTTGAAATTTTTATATTTTACTTAAAAGTAAGGATGTTTTCTCAAGGATGCAAGGATAAACTTGATTGCACATCGAATGCAACCAAGAATCGCACAAGCATCAAATACTCGAAGGGCTGTGATGGGGTGGTGTTGTTTTTGTAAAAGTTTGCCCTCCTCTTTGAATGACAAAGTGCAACTTCGAGGCCGGATTTTGTAAAATATTATAACAAGAAGAAAAAAATCAAAAAATACTTCAGAAAGTGACCCAATTTTAGACACACCCACCCTAAAGAAGGTTTATTTTGAGCGTAAATTGCATTAATGCATTTTTTATTGCCGATGTCGTTCAGATTCATGATGGCAATTAATTTTAATGCAGGTGGTGTCCATACTTGGGTTACGATGAGAGCAAACTTTATTCATAAGTTTAATATTTGAATTTGGAACATCTTGATGATGAGAATTCAATATAGACACCAGATGTGCCTTCCAGATACGATATATAACATATGTCAGTAGCTACTTAGAACTTTTCATGTTGTGACTCATTTTACTAAGAAATCACATTGAAATGGTGTTTCTTTTTCTGTCAAATATCAAAGCCAAGTTAAGTCAACCCAACCAAAAATATTTGAAATGAAATATGACCATAAAAAGTAAATCTCACCAAGTCATTTTTGAATTTTATTTTTCTGTTTAAAAATAACAGAAACAACAATTTTAATGTACCTATATGAATTTGACACAACTAATAAATTAAATTTTAATTTATATAAAAATCTAATAAATCATATTTCTCGCACACAAAAAATTAAACAAAAGAAACTGAAAAAAAAATATAATATTATTTCCTAAAGAGCACACTCAAAAAGAAAAAAAAAGAAGAAGAAAATTAAGAAATATTGACCAGACAAGCAAATTTAATGATCAAATTAACTTCGTCCTTCTCCTTTGCCCCTTGACTTTGTCCTGTGCTATGATTTCTCATCCATGTAATGAAAAATATCGTTTTCTTCAGAAGCCTAACATCGTTTGGTTATTTTTTTTTTTATATTTTTTATATATAAAAAGTTCCTTTTGTTCAGTAACGTTTTTGTTTATAACTTAAGAGAATAAAAGGAAACCTATAAAACTAAGAAACTACAGTGGGACAAATGTTATGGAAAAACTGGATGACATTAATTTAACAGAAATAACATCACAAACATGTAGAAAGAAATTCATTCAAAATTGATAGAAATATTTTTGAAAAAAATACAAATTTTGGGAAAAACTGAATCGTTGTAATTAAGTTAAGACCTGTCAAAGCAACTTACAGATCTTCTTTAAATTTATTTATTTTACATCCTCTTATTTTCTTTTTTTGAAACAATTGAATTTTAAAAAAATAATCATCAAAATCACAGGAAACAGAAATGAAATGATCAGAAAATTATCAGACGCAGAAAGTCAAAGTTGCTGGCAACTTATTGCCTGTCAGTCTTGTCTTGTCTTGTCTTGTCTTATTGGACAAGAAACAAAGAAGAAGTCATAACAATTAGACAGGAGATTTAAAATAAACTAGAAATATTAAATTGAATTAAAAGAATCCAATTTAAGGATTCCCTAAAATTATTACTTTAAGTCGTCAACCAAAACAAAACTTTAAATTCCTTCTCTAGGAAATCATATTGTCAAAAGCTAGATAAATTCTTGGCGTCTCAAGATAATGGAGAAGATGGATTAGAATTTAGATTCATAGAAAAACTTACAAAAATTTAATACAAGGAATTTTTAAACTTACAGAAAAAATCGAAAACTGCAACGTTTCCTGTTGACAAGTTGAAGATAAGTTAGAAGATTGAAAAGATAGAATTTAGAAACTCCGTTGGCTGTTGCCATGTTTTGTTAACGTTGTTCTTTCTGTTTCTCTTTGTTCCTCTAATGTCTTCTGTGGTATCATCTGATAATCTTAGTAGCTAAGGTGCAGTGCCTGTATTCCGTGGATTTTTGTACGGAGTGAGTGAGACTGAAAGATTCTCAATCATATTTACTACTATTATAAAATTAGATATCCAAGGTCAATTTTGCTTACAATGTATTGTCATTTAAAGTTGTTTTTCATATTTCGATTAAGTTGTTGATTCGAAAGTCATGGGGTCCCTCATACAGGTCGTTCTTATCCAACTAATGTTTCTCTTTCCGAATCGAAATTTCGTTTTCCACATCTTCATTGTGTCCCACTGTGTGCTTCCTCGACGATAACAATGATTGCCAAACTAGGGGAAATAAAAATTCATGGCAGAACTTTCGGCGCCAAATATCAAACCGCAAAACAAAATGAAACTCTTACCAGAATAAAAGTCCAAAGTTAAGAGACTCTATACTCATACATACATATACATACATTTGCTTGTGTATAAGTACCGGTAGAAGGAGTATAAACATATACTAAAAGAGTAAGAGTTTGTGATGTGAAGGACAACAAAAAATAAAAGTATCTAAATTCTGAAGACAAAAAGATTTCCATCAAAAAATATACGAGAATTCTTTTGCAGACAGAATGTCGATTGTTGAAAATGTCAGAAAAAAAAATAGAATGAAAGCAAAACTTCAAGTAAAAGAGATGATGATTGTCCTCTCCCTTTGTTTTGTTTTTAAGACATTCATATGAGTGTGTGAATGTATTTGTTTTGGGATTCTCTGGGAAGTTGTTATTGGTTATCTTAAATTGCGATAGGTGGAGGTAGTATCTACCTTCGAAATGTCAAATTTCAAGTCGCAATAATGCCATTTTTTTTTTGTTTTTATCAATTATTCTGTTCCATGTCTCCTGGCTGTCTAGAATGGAACTGACAATCGGATTTTGTACAAATATTCTCTTGGCCAAAATAATTCTTCGCAAAAGATAAAAGCCAGCCGAAAAGGTTTGGTGTATATACTCTCGTATAATCAAATAAAGAAAGTTGATTTGTGATTCAAAAAAATGGGAAGATTTTATGATGTGATATAAGTACAAGTAGCTACAAATGTGTGTCTAACTACTTAATTCTTGGACCTAATGGATTCTCATATACAGGACCTCGATCTATGGGCGGCGGCGTCGGCAAGAGTCTTTAATCATGGAAATTAAAAGCTAAAATTGAAAAAGGTTCATGGCTGGAAGTAGACTTTATGCATATATCAGTTAATGTAATGGAAGGGAAGAGTCAATAGTCGTTTGCTATCTCTGGCCTTACACTCATATTGATATTCAAGGTCCTTTTTTTTGAATAAATTCTTCTTGGAAGTAGTTTAGCATATTTCATGGAGTAAAAAAACTTTTTGAATACCAGAATACAAAAATGCGTTAAGCATTTCTTTACAATTTAACTATGTAAATTGGAAAAGTAAATAAAAATCTGGTATTCCTTTTCAACTTGGCCAAGCACTAAATCAAGTCCTTTGATAATTCAATAGAATTTGATGGTTCATCCATCTCTGGAATTGAATAATTTTGAATGAAAAGAAAAAAATCTTTTCAAATTCAAATCGAACTTCGATGATTCAAATATATTTTGACTAATTAAGTTCGAAATATACGAGAAACAAATTTTGAAAATTCTTTGATGTTTATAATTTATAGTTGTAGTAATTTTTATCAATTTAATCTCAAAATTAAGAATACACAATATTTCTTCCACTTGTCAAAATATTTGAAATAATTGTCGTTTTAACTTGTTGAATTGAACAATTTGACAAATTTCTACGTTTTAACCTTTCTTACATCAGTTAGACAGTTGAAATAAAGTTTTCAGGTTAACTATCTTAAAAAAGTTGGTTTGGTAATGTTTCGTTTCATAGTTCTGTAAGTAGTTCAAAAATTGTCTTATATACCCGTTTTAAATACTTTTAAATTGCTTTTACAATAAAATACACAAAAATCATTAACTTTTTAAATGATATTTAAAATAATGACACCCCAATGTCCATAACCTCAAAATAAACACAATTATTTTGAATCCAGTCATGCTCCTTATGCTCATTTTTATTTTTCCAGAAAATATTCACAAATTTATGAAAATTACAATATCTTTCTTGTAATTAGATCTACAACCCTCCTCCCCCCCTCATCTAAATTCACAACATTTTGTGTCCTTAGCCTTTTGTATTTGGGTTCATTAATTCATTTTAATGATGAATTTCTTTGTAGCAACAAAAAAATGGTCTAAACCAATTTTCGCTAAGTTGCGAAAAGTATTTTGTTTGCTTTTAAAATATTATGAAGCCTAATTGCGTTTAATATTTTTTTTTTTGCCTATACACACTTTCAAACCAAAACCAAAACCCAAACCCAAAACTCAAACCACGAAATCTCAGGAAGTCTTAAAGGGTATTTGTGGTCGTGGAGTCCTTTAATTTATGCTTGTAAATGTGTATGTGTGTTGTATCATTAAATTGCGATTTAGATATTCATCAGATGCAGATTAAATTACTCAACTTGCACGTACGACCGACGACGCAACGTTTCTACAAAATATGAACCCCAAAATCAAAGTAAAGTAAAAAAAAAAAAACAACTACAGTGAATAACTTAGGATTTCAGGTTCCCAAATTAGAGTTGTTATTAGAGCCTCTTCTGCCACAAGGGACCCAAAAAGGACGAAGTTCCAGGGCTTCTGTCAATGGAACAGTAGCTTAATATTTATGAAACACACTTACGAGTAAGTATAAATATTCACCCTGCCTTGACAAAATTATGAACGAGTACATGAATTTTATGAAAACCATTAAAAATATTTCTTTTACGTAACCAAATTCGTCCATGTGTGTCGTTGTCGTCACATTCAATTCACAGAGATATTAATTTCTGTGGACTCTTGATGTGTGTGTGTCTTTATGTTAACAAAGTTTTGAGGTGTTTTCTTTATTTTTTTCAAAAAAAAAAAGGCAAGCATTAATTTTTAACACAAATTTTGAGTGTGGGTAATGGAATAATAAAGAAGTGTGTGTTTTCGGTAACGTTGAGGACATTTTTCTTCTCTGGTTTTTGTTCATCAAAATGAGGATAATGTTAGTTAGACTTGCCATGGGTAATAGGTGGATTTTTAAGCTAAATAATGAAATTTTAATTTTGACGATTATGTTTTAAAAATGTTAAACTTGCAAAAAGGATGTTGCGCTTTTTTTTAGGCACTTAATAATTTAGTGATGTTTTTTTTTTTTTTTAGTATGACTTTTGGTATTCAAGGATTGGAGGAATGAGATTGAAATTCTAATCATAAGAAGTAAGGAGAGCAACATGAGGATTCAAAACGAATTATATTAGAGTCCTTATCATTAAGACACTGAAACAAATTATTTTAAAGGAGAAAATTGTTCGTTATTAATCCATTTAGTCAAAGTCCTCAAGTTCGACAAGCAATCGATATTCCAATTTACTAATTTAGCAGTGAAGATAAAACGTAAAAAGAACGTTTTCTCCCAAAACTCGACTTATCAGTAAGATTAAGCTCCTAAGCGCCAATCCCATGAACCTTTCTACACCACTTCAAGTCTGTATTTATGGCAGCCATAATTGCGTGCACAGATCTGAAAAGTTTATTCTAGAATTCGTCAATCAAATGCTAAAAAAATGCTTTATAAGAAAACGTTGACAAAATTTGTTTTAATTCCCCCTTCACAACTACGTATTGAATTAGTTTTATTTGACTGTCAAAATATCTCCATGTTTTTTGCAGAGCTGTAAAGATTGCATTACTTTAGTATTGTAGGCAATTAAGTAGCAGTTAATTGACTTAACTATAACTTTATAACAAACCAGTTAACATTCAGTGCAAATATTCTGAGTGTGCAGTTAAAAAAAGCAGTTTATTGACTGTAAGTTAATTGAATGCAGTACTTTTTGACTGGTTCCAGTATTTTAGTCCTTGCAAAGTCCTCACTTCTTTTACGGTTCGGCTTACATTCAAAAAGTCTTTTAACTGCAGTCAATTAACAGTAAACTTTTTAACTACTTTTCAGTCATAAAGACTCCTACATTATTTTGAAAATATAAATTTGAAATGACTGATGAATCCTACACTTTGTCTTGAATAAACGTCTTGTATTGTAAAAGAAAGACTTTAAAATAGTTACAAGACTTATACAGTTAATTGACTGCAATAAATAACTTTTTGAATAAAAGCCAAACCGTAAAAGTACTAAGGACTTTGACAGCTTTTTTTACTGCACAGTCAGAGTATTGAAAATGACTGCTGTATTATAGTTAAAGTCTTTTAGTAAGTTAAAAGACTTTAGCAAAGCAGTACCTATTTTTTATTCAATTAACTAAAGTATCCAAAAGACTGCAGTCTTTACAGCTCTGGTTTTTTTTGACATTTATATCGATATTTTTGCAGTGATACCAAATTAAAATTTAATCACAAGGCTAAAATTAATCCTGCACTCAAAAACTGCTTCATAGATTAACTCTGGGTACAGGATTAACTAAATATGATTTAACTCTGAGTTCTAAAAATCAGGTCTAAAAATCTTTAAAAACAGACGTTAAATTGTTTATAAATAAAATTAAGAGAATAGGACCCAAATGACTACCTTGTGGCATTCCAAAAATAATTTAAAAAATATTTGATTCACAACTATTACAAAGTACAGTGTATGATATATGTACATATCTTAATTTAAAATTTAAAACTAAATGTTGGATTGTATCAAATGTCAGTTAAAACAAAGTCCAGTTATTTTTTGATTCTAAATGAGTCCATACAATTTTCTGCAACTCAAATATGGAAAACACAGAACTAAGATAATTTCAAAAAAAAAAAAAAATAAATTTGACTTGACAAACAAAACTCATATCATTTTATAAATAATATAAATATAATCCATTAGGAAAAAGGAGCAGCACCATAATTACTGCGTAGGTTCAAACATATACTCGTACTCCTTTGTATTTATAATGACAACTACTAGACATGTATTTAGTGACATGAAGGTTAAAGTTTATGTTTAGATGTGCGTTGATGACTCTGCCTCCGCTCTGTTCGTTGGCTAAACGTAGCTGTAGGTACATATTAAACTAAATTATCTTTTCTTAGATTTCCAGCTCGGTTCTGTTCTGAGTTCTGACACTCCCGCTGGGAACAACACTAATTTTGCGGTGGTGTTTTGCTTTCAAACTAATTGAGGGTGAAAACACTGCTATTTTGTGTGTCAGTGTCATTTCATAATAATTCCACAGTAGGGTGTCAAATGTTCTGTGTGTTTTTGGGATGAGTTTCCTTCGGGAATCTACATATACCAATATATACAATAGACTAGTGTGTATTGGTCGGGTTGATATAGGTAACCTTTGAGAGTTGACGAATTAAATCCACAACAGATTAGGCTGTTAATTGCGGTTGAACTAAGGTGAAATTGCTTTGGAATTAAAGTAATTTCCGAAGAAAATAGTTTATTAATTGCTGACGTGAAAGAATTCTTAAATAATAATTTAGTTTAAGGAGTTTTTCAAATTGCTCAGCAAGGCTAATATGTAAATACATTCAAGTGGAAAGCATAAAGTTGTTTGACATATTAATTAGCCATAAACATGAATGAAAATACTTAACTTACCTTCACATTTATTCAGAGGTAACATTCTTTGTAGAGCGAGTTAGTTTTTTTTTTTTTCAATTGACATTTTGCATGATATTATTATTTTGTTATCTTAAAATGGAAAAAATAAAAACATTTTATTTCGTCCAACTATTTTGCGCTAGTCCCTGATTATTTGTCGATAAGGATTTTCGGTGGTGTGCCTAAGGACATTTTCTTTGAGACTCAAATGTCTAGACTTAGTGAATAAAAGTGTGAGAGTTTCTTTGTTTCAATAAAATACTTTTATGAGTTTGTTCGGTTTTGTGTAAGAAACGCAATTTTTAAATATGATTGAGTTGATCGATTAAATGAATGACGTCGAAAAATGTTAATTTTTTTAGCAACTATTAAACTACCAAAACTAATCAGATTAAAGAAAACAAAAATTGATGGTATATTTCGATATAAATTCAATAAAATATGGTATCAATTAGAATTGATTAACAGCTATGTAGATGAAGTTTTATACTCGCGTATAGAAATGACCAACTTGACAGATTCTCCATAACAGGACTTAATGTCGTCTATTTTGGATCCGATTGTTTTATGAATTCCAGTTTAATTAGAAATATCATAGTTTCAAATGAAAAATCTTTTGTTTCCTCGAAAATTAAGAAACTTTTTCCATAAAGAATATAAATCATCTACCCAAAGGATAATCCTTAGAGGAATCTTTGAGTATTTAAGGAAAGCAACAGAAAAAAATCCTCGTTTAACAAAAAAAAAGATCCCTGAATTCAAAATAATCTCCTAAGCTATGGAATAATTAAGCTGCGAAGAGAAATTAATTCCATGAAATAAAGAAAATATAAAACAAGTAAGAAAAAAATAGTGTTCCCAGTTTTTGTGATATTTTTTTAAAAGAAACTTTCATTGAATTTGTGAATAGGACAAAGAATATTATGAAACTTTTTATAGTTTTGCGTATTCATTTCTGACGTCGTCGAAAGCATTGACAATCGTTGGTATTAATTTTACATTCGAATCGTCTTTAATTTCAATAGTCCCTTTTATTTGAAACTTATGAGTTGTTGAAAACGGAAAACATTTTTCAACATTTACAAACTGCTGTTTAATTTCTAAAGTTTTTTGATGGAGTTTTATCAATTTCAAAACTTTTGATTCCCAAAAATTGTAATATTTATCAAAATTTAAAAATTTGTTCTTTGTACTTCGAGTCTTTTCGTATAAATATTTTCAGATTTTATTTATCACAACGGTGTCTGAATTTTTGTACTGTTCCAACAAGTTGATTTAATAATTTTTGGATAAACCTTACTTAAGAACGATTTAAAATTTTCCTAACATTTTTGTGTTAACCAGTTTTTTTAAAACGTTCCTTGCTCCTCTTTCAAGTTATTGTAGAAATGAGAGTTATAAGTTGTTTTATTTAGTGTCATGTGGGGATGACAAAAAAATGACATCTGATTTAAAAAAAATCTTGTTTTCATGTCCCAAAAAATCAAATGAAACATTGACTTTGTACAAAATTTAAAAATAATTAAAAAAAGAGGTGACATGAGGTATACTAAAAAAATTATCCGAATTTAAAAATATAATTATATTTTCCATGCCAAAATTTAGAGTAGATGACAGGGCAGGTGAAAAAGATTCGATGTCAAAAAATTTATAGTATAGCCCAAAGTTTACAAAACAGCCTCAATAATAAGTCTGTTCCAAGTGTTTTGTGCACAAAAATTCACAGCACACATTTTTTTAAGGAGTGAAGGTAAAATTCTCTCAGCGAGAGAGAAACTGTGCACAACAAAGTGGAACGACATTTCACAGAAAATCACAGACTCTATGAAACGTCAAAAAAATGTCAACAAATTTGATTCGAAAGTTTCTAATTGTGTAAAATAAATAATAAAAAAAATGGATTTGTTAAAATTGTTACTAATAGATTTCTCGAGAGAGTCTGACGACTCGATTTGGAACTCAATACTGGTGTTTTCCCTAATGAAAATTAGAATTTAAAATTCAATTAAAAAAAATCGTTTATTTTAACGGCAAAACTCAAATGTCAAATGCTATTTTTCAGATTTGACAGTCTTCAATTTTCTGTGCACAGAAATTTTTGTGGCTGAAATTCGCAGGGTGGGGAAATTTTTTGCTCTCTCAAGAGGTCTCTCTTCTGTGACAAACTACGAAAAATGTGTAACTTGGAACAGCTTTTCACAGTTTTCCGGTGAATTTCGGCGAATTTCATACACTTGGAACAGACCTAATGTTGGCATAATTTTACCGACGATAGAAAAAGAAAATACATAATATACAAATTGAAGTGGTATTCAAATATTTTCATCTTAAGTTTTTAATGCAAAATACATGAAGGGTTTTCCAATAAAAGGTGTTATTTTTATACTTAAAAAAAATGGCATTTTTTAAGATAACACAATATCAGTCAAGTGGCGGCCTTGGCTACGCTTACAGAACCGTATCATTTTCATAAAATTGTTCATAAAAAAATCGCAATGTGGATGCGTATGGCCTCACTAGCTTTACGAATTCCATCTTTGAGGTCTTGAATCGACGCTGGGCACTGTTGGCGTAGACCTTATCTTTCACATAGCCCCAAAGGAAGAGGTCGCAAGATCACAAGACCTCGGTGACTAATTGTGAACAGTGAACACCCCTTTTAAGAAATAACACGGTCCGGAAACTTTTCCGGTAAAAGATCGATGGTTATCGTTGATTGTGTGGCACGTAGCGCCTTCTTGTTTAAAATAAACGGTGTCCAGATCAAGACCATCCAATTCCTGCCACAATAAATCAATCATCATCTCTGAATAGTGCAATCCATTCCCTGTAACTGTTGCTCCAGTCTCATTTTCTAAAAAGTAAGGTCCAATGTCCCCGCCGGACCATAAGCCATAAACCGCACCAAACAGTAAATCTGGGGCTTTCAGAGCCCCACCGAGGTGGAAATGATCGAGATGATTTTCCCACGAAATTTCGTATTACATAACATATTTTCAAGCTTTTCAAGGACCCAATCAGCAAAAACAAGCTTGAAGCTTGTATCCTTCCATTTTTGTTAATGGCGTAGTTTCTACTTGTCAAATGTCAAAAAATTGCAACTTCAAAAGTGACATCTACCGAGATAGCGGGCTATTCAAAATAACACCTCTTTTTGGAAAACACTTTTATATAATTCTAAGTTTTTAGTTAGAAACTGCTTATGATTGCAAGGAAATTGTTCGATTTATCCATTTCCTAAAACATAGTCTTCCTTTAGGCGTTTATTTTTGTCAAAAATAATTCCATCCATATGTTATTAGCCTTTAGAGAATTACTCACTAAACGAGCAAAGACCTGTCAATCTTGGTGTTTCTCTCATCATTTTATAAAAACCTTTTATCAAATCAAGATAAATTCAATCTTATGCTTAAATTAACTGTCATTTGCAGTGAGAAAGAAGAAAAAATAAAGAAAACAATTCCAAGAACTTATCACGACTAATAACTCAGATACAATTGAAATTTCGACCTAATCGACTTAATAAATCAGACATCAGCCCGTTGGCATATTATAAATTTTCCATTAGATTTAAATCTCAATTAAGAGCAGGTATCATCGCTTGTAATATTATCCCCACTTTTACACAAAATCCCTTATTTAAAGCTTCAACAACAACAAACATACAAAAACCTTCTTATACCTAAACCTAACCTAACCTAACCTCTAAAGCCCCTAAACTCTATGCGTATGTATGTATGTTTTTATATGTATGTGTGTATGTGCTTGGAAATGTTAAACAATTTCCACTGTGCAAAGGATTTTACTTTAGATACTCACATTCTAGCCTCAAGGCGGTTTAGGTTGTCATTTAACCTTGAGTGGACAGATGGTGGAACGGAGGAGCGATGCGTTGCGATGTGGTTGGTGGTTGGGTATAGGGCACTGGGACGGGATGACTTGTCTGTCTGTTTACACATAATTAAAGAAAAGTACAAAGGAGAAGTAACAGAATATAAAAATTCAAAAACGAAATAAATTCCACTTTAAGTTGGAAACAAAATATCCAAGGACACGTTGCCGTTCGTTGGTTGTCGGTCGTTGACGAAGCCACAACGACAAAGATCGACGCATCACGCCAACCGCGACGACGACGACGACGACGACACAATGGCAAAACGAAACGAAGAAGTCAATTTAATGTCCTTGAATCCTGTCCATCATTATTCGGTTTATTGCAGGATTTTCGAGGTGGGATTAATAAAAAAAGGGACGAATGTCGTCGAAAATGTTTCAGTTTCAGTCGTTTGTTTCGCTAATTTGTCAAAGTTTTTGTTTTTGGGATTTCTTAGACTCTTTTGTTTTCTCGACAACCCCCAAATGAATTCGGGATAAGTAATTGTACTAACGATAAATGATGATGGACATTTGCAGTGACAAATTGAAAAATATATGTATGTGTGTATGTTTAAAATTTTTACTAGACTTTCTTTTATCAAATTATAGTCAAGGGAAAATATTATGTACATAGTAACATTTTAGTCTCTGAAACAAAATTCCTCAAAGCTTAAAACATTGCTGATGTGGGACATACATATACAAATTTTCTCTTCATTCTGAAATGAACATAATGTAATGAAATTATTTAAAACTAAATATCAAACACATTATTTTTGTCATGTGTTTTCGAGAGATGCTCATGTAAAATTTTGAAGATCTGAACTTGTAACAAAAAATTAACACTTTTCTTCTACAAATGACATTTAAACAAAAAATTAGTGACCAAAAAACAGCTCAGTGAGTTTCTGAAAAAATGTCCAAAATATAAATAATGTTAAATATTTTACATAATACCACTTTCAACACATGGTACAAATTTGACGCAAATCGAATTAACAGTTTTGTTTTTACAAAAAATATAATTCTAAAATATAAAATTAGGACAAAATGTCAAAATTTGTTTTTTGACTTGAATATGTCGAGAGTGGTCAATTATTTTAACTTAAAATTTATTTTGTCTTACATCTTCATTATAGATCTGTCAGCAAATGGTTTATTTTTTACACATTTTCTGACAGTTTTCGTACAAAAAATTAAATTATAAAACTAATAAAATATCTTTTTTTTGGGTATGGTTCGTTTCGTTTTTTTCAGTTGGTTTTTTTGTTGTTTCGTTTCTATCGTTTCGTATTTTGTTTCTTTCGAATTTTATTGTTTCACTTTTTATTTATTTGGTTTCTTTTTGTTTCGAAAATTTTTGTTTATCTTTTTAATTATTTAGTTTTAGTTTAATTTCGTTTTTGATAGTTTCTTTTTTCGATCGTTTCGTTTTTGAATTATTTCCTCTTACTTTTATTTCACATTTGATTGTTTCGTTTTCGATTGTTTCGTTTTTTAGTTATTTCGATTTCAATCATTTCGTTACCGTTGGTATATCTTTTGTTTTAATTTTTCAGCATGTACAAACAAATTTATCAAAATTAGACGAAATAATTTATTAAAATCTGCTTCATATGGAACTACATTCCATAATTTGACCTCCTTCTTGTCTCACTTTATAAAAACAAAATAATCGCATTCCGAAACAAGAGATAAACGTAAAGGCAAAATGCGAAACAACCATTAACGAAACGACCCATAATAATTAGAACAGAAAAACAAAAGAACTAAAAACAAAAGAAGAATTTCGAAGTAATAGTAAAACGAAACAAACTTAAAACAAAGTTCCAATAAACAAACAAAACGTTTTCGAAGTAAACATAAATAATTGCGACAAAAACGAAACAACAATTTTCGAAATTAAAAAAACGAAACAATAGGCACCCCTTTTTTTTACTTTAAATGTATTTTATTTTTCACATAATACATTTGTCTATAAATGATAAAAAATGCACAAATATCAAATTGACACATTTTTGACAAAAAAATAAAAATCCACAAAAGGTTCGACCAAAAATTGGTAAAAATTGTTTTTCCACTGCAATATCTCCAGACATTTTTTATGTGTGATAATTTTGTTGTTAGTAAAATTAATTAATTAAAAACCATTATTTGAAGTTACTATTCATCATGAACATTAAGCAAAAAGGTTCACAAATATTTTTAAGCAAACAAAAAGGTTGACAAATATTTTTAAAAAATATCTTAAGCAAAAAACAAAACATTTTTGTGCATATCTTTCAAATTAAATCCAAAATTGATGCTATTGTCAAATTTAAACAGAAACCGATTTCTTTAGTTAGTTTTAAAAAGAACTTTGATACTTTAAACAAATAACTTAGTAGTTTTTTAAATTATCAAAGTCCTAGTAAAAACTTAATTAGAATTTAATGAAAATTAACGGTATTGACAGCTGAGTGATGTGTAAAAATTAGTGACTTATTCTTATTCATATCTCATGCCAAAGACACTAAATTTTTTAAAGTAAATTTTGAAAATAGAAAAGATTTAAAATTTTTCTCAAAATAACAAAGTTTTATTGAAAATACTTAAATAAAAAAATTCACAAATTTCTTGATGAAAGTGGCTTAAAATTTAAATACGATAACATTTCTACACCTCATCATAATTCCAAAGTTAAATAACCTCTGTCGATTTGATATCTCAAGGAGATTCTTCTTGATGTTATCTGTCATTCATATCATTTTACATATTATCCTTAATCACTTATTCAAAAATATTTACTACCTCAATTTTTTGATCCTTTGAAAAATCATCACATATTCAACCATAAACAAATAATTTCTCTAAATTGAAATAAAAAAAAGCAGTCACTCTTATCTTCTACATCATGTAACATCAAACGAAAAAAAAAGTTTTTCGTTTATCGTAAATTATCCTTAAACAAATGTTTATGACTAGCACCCGAAAAAGTCCTCGTACTTATCCTGAATTCGGTCTACCTATGTATGTTCCTTTGGAAAATATATATAAAAATGAAATATGCAAATAAAATGAATTTCTATTACTTCTGTACTTCCTTCGGTCGGTTGGTTAAATGGATGAGTGATGAAGGATGGATTGTTTATGATTTGCATAAAGAACTAGTATGTAAAATAAAGAAAGCCTCTTCCAGGATATGGAACCTATAAAAGTCTCCCTGTCCAACATACCCATACGAAAAGTGACTTTTTTGTATTTGAAAGTGAAAACCATTCGTTCGTTCTTAACCCGATTTGGTTAAGCTTAAGAAAATAAAACCGTCTTCAAACGTGACTTGTTTGTCGAAGCTCGAAGACAAACCATATACATAGGTGCCTGGAGGTGTGCCTTAGCCATTTCCTCACATAGAAGAACTCATCCTTTTCATACCTCGGATATGAAAAGGTATTTTTATTAGATTCTTGGACCGAACACAGTCTGGAAAGTGACGTTGAATTTTTTTTAAATGAGCAAAAAAAATTTAACATTTTTAAAAATTCAGATCCCTAGCTACAAAATAACGACTTCTTTATATCTCAAGTGTTTTCTATGCTTGATAACTATTTTACCTCTTATTTTGTCGGCATTTTCTGATTAAATACGCATTAAGTTTTTGAAGTGTGAATTCAATTTTTTTTTTTGAAAATTTCGTTTGATTTGAAAAATTTTTCAAGGATTCTTCATTATAGACGATTTTCCATAGACTTTGAGATGAGTCTGACTCTCGCCAGTCTCTTCAATTTACCTTATTTATAAATACTTTTTTGAACGTCATAAACTGTCAAATGTCAATTAAACTATTCACGGGAAAAGATATGAGACCGAAACAAGATTAACATTTTTAAATTTGACGAGACTCAGTCTAGACTATACTTAAGGTCTCTTCTGGCCAACCCTAGTTTCTTTCAAAAAGATGTTCTGGAATCGGTAGTTTAACAGGAAATTTGATCATATTCATAGTTAACCTCAAAGTCTCAGAAAAACAAAATATTCTTTTCATTCATTAAAAATTAGAAATCGAGTTTAAAAATTAATTATTAACTTTTTCTAAATTGGTTCCTGAGTTCGAAACAAATCACTCACCTCATAGATGTGTCTAAGTGTTTTGGATTTGAAAAAGTCTCACGTCCTTTCAAAGCTTCCAAAAAAGTAGGATTTGTTAAACATAGATAAAGGTTCTATATTCAATTTTTACAACCAACACTTTGGAGACTATGACAAGCCGAGTGCATAACAAATTCCCTTCAATGATCGCTTAACCTAATTCCTAGGACACACACGGTACACCGGTATGAAGGTGGAATTTACCTACGATTCTATTTTTAACTCCGTCAAGGGATTCCTTGAGCCTTCAGCGAGAAGGAGTCTCCCTCCTTCCATGGAAACTGCTTTTATTTAATTTTTATTTTTATTTTTATTTGTTCTACGTTGTTCAAAGGGAAAAGAGAGACAATATGACAATAAACAGACAGACTCTGTCTGCCCCTAGGGCCTAGGGGTTGGCAGGAAGTGCTATATATGAGTATACATGGATGGATACATTGCTCCGGTTCCCTCGACCCTGCTATTCCATCTGAATGTATAATTTTATGCCATTGTGCATTCATTATGAGGGAACACACTCAAACACACACACACACATACAAAGTCTATTGTTTTTTTGGAGGTAGCTTCTTCAAAACTGTACTTAGGCTATTTGTTTAATGTTGAATTTTGTTGTTGTTGTGTTTTGTAAATCCTGCTTTTATTCTATTTGTTCGAGGTATTTAATGTTGAAAAAGACAACATTTTTCGTTTATAATTTCATTATTATTGTTGTTGTTATTTTGGAATTTCAAAACGAAACGTTTTCTTAAAGGAAACAAAAAACGGAAACGGAAGTGTGTAACTCTCTGGTGTTAATAATAAATGATCCGGATTTAATGAAAAAATCCTTATTGTCCTCTTGGAAGAGCCACTGAATTCATTTTTTTTTTTAAATTCAGCAGAAAACAATTTTAGCAAATTAACTGATATCGATGGTGTGATGTGTGCTGAATAATAAATATTGGGAGCAAGATTGGAATTTCATATATGCATCAAATGTTGTAGAGTTTTCGTTTTTTTTTTTGTATTGTGTTGAATGATCATTTAACATTTAATCTTAAATTAGAAACAGTTCCTTAAACACTCTGTTCCTTTATCGGAAAATAATTTATTAAAATTCATGTTGGCAAGTTGAGAACAACGAAAAAAGAAATAATAAACAAAAGAGTGTGGAGATGTAAAATAAAATGTTGAATATGTTTTTAAGTTACTTTTATGTTTTTACATGTGAAATATTATATCAGTCGTTAAATTCTCGAACATGACTCGAAAATATATTTACGAGTAGACCTCGTTTTAACTGATTAGCATTTTAGAGTAGTTTTAAAATTAGACACCCAAAATTAGTCATTAAATTTCGAGTTTAAACTTTCAACTGTAGCGCACTTTTTATGACTCTTAACACCATCTTATTGGAACCTCGTAATTTGATATGTTGGCTGACAGTTCTAAATCTGAGACCATTGGCAATACGTGTGTTTTTTTGGCAATACTATCCCATAGCGAAGTAAGATTTTACTCGCATTACAAATACACCAACCTCACTGCCAATAAAAGTAGAAGAAGGATCTCACTACGGATAGAATTTTGACGTTTGCTCGAGTCTCGAATATTAATGTTGGTACAATTGATAACTCTTGTGTATCTCGAAGGCATGTTCGTAGAGTAAGTAATTTTTGTTTACCATTTTTCATTTGCCACTGAGTGTTTACACTTTTACTCTTTGCTGCAACTTTTACCTATAAGATTTCATGATCTTTTAACAACCAAACTAGCAGAAAAATATAGGGTTTTATGACAAAGAACAGTGTTTTTCATATAAACGGCTTTCTCGAAAGTGTTTTTATGTGTTGCTACTAAAGACGCTGAAGAATATACTTCTTTAAGAAAATTGGTGTTTAAAATTTTATAAAGTGCTGAGTAATTAACATGTAAAACGGCAGTGACGTTTTTACGATGGTTGCGGTGTAATTTTCACGTTTGTGTAAGAAATCTGATAAGCTTAGATCACTTTTGTCATTTGATACAGTGGGTTTCTTTTATTTCTAATATAGCGCGTTGGATCCTATCGTTTGTAAATTAATTGTGACAGGTTTATCTTTCGCCGCAGCATCGAATTTTTGTCGTTCGTCCTCAAGAAAAAATCACTTAGTGTAAATCCAACACTAACCAAAGTTTGCGAACAGACCCCTTGACTTTTGTTTTGACATTTGTCACAAAAAATACACAAATTGACTTTTGATTCTAAATAATGACATGTATTAACTAAGATAAATAATTTTTTTGATTTTTTAAATTTAAATTTAAATTTAAATTGAAAATTCACACCACTGCGGATGAACGTTTTTTTTTTTTGGGAAATCCCACTTCACAACGAATAGCATTGCCAAAAAAACACACCTAATAAGGTACAATGATGTCACGAACACTTCTTGATTCTTAAAAAGGGACATGCACTATTTTTCCCCGCCAATGGACCAAATGTTAGTCTTCTATATTACAAGTGGGGTCGTCTATGGTCATCCGGTCTTATTCTTTAAGACCTTTTATTATCTTACGAACACAGGTTTAAATTCAAACATAAAGAAAGCCCAATTTAAAGCCAAATTAACATTTCTGGAAATTCTTCGATATTGTTCGATAAATTAGCTTCAAAGTCTTCCTTTCGATTCAATCTATACCTTGGATACTATGGACTATTAATTGATTAAGCATAAATCATCAAAGTCAACAATCAGTGATATCAGTTAGTAATAAAAGCCTACCATGTGCTGTCAATGTCTTGTGTAGTTTTGTCTGATAGCCGCAGTCGCTAAAATTCAGTGTTTCTACTCCGTACATTTTTGTAAAATGTATTAAATTGTTTTTTTTTTTTTTTTAACTATTTTTGATCAGTTAGAAGCCATTTTGTTTTTATTTCCAGCTTGAACCAAAGTATCGAAAAAAACACATTTTACTTTTCTTTTTCTTGGTTCTTCTCGGTTCTTTTTGACTGCAAAAAAACTTAAACTTTATTGCGTATTTTTATTACTTTTTTGTGAGTTTTAACAAAGAAATTAATTGTTTATTCGAAATACAAATTTTTATTTCATCAATTACGAACTTTTAACACGTGTTGCGAGTTCATTTGTTTGTGAGCTTTTGTTGATAATTATTATTGTTGCAGTGTTTTCTGGTTTGCTCGTTATTTCTATTTTGAATTTGAAGAAAAAAAACTAAACTTTTATTTAACTAATACGCCATAGACATTGTTCCTCATTATCCTTTGTGAAATTGCAATTTTCAAAAAAAAACAAAAACAAATTATAATCAACGGCAACTCAAGGCTATACTCGTGTGCATATGGGAACAAGCACTATCATCCTAAATGCATACAGATTATGTCGAGGGTGCAAAAGCGGCGCAATACATGCCTAACACATAGCCTGATGGATGCCCGTCGCCGACACATGTGCCGTGATATATGTTTGTGCCTCCAAAGAACCATCAGCATCATCTCATCACCCCCAACAGCAATATTATGTGTTTCGCATTTTCATTTATCCTGCAATTGAAAAGCAGCATGATGCCTTTTGGAGCCATCCGATCCGCCGAACGCGTGCGTAACGGGGGGATTTGCTATAACACTTGACAAAAGCAGGAAGCCGTAGGGAGTAGTTCTGGAAGGGCGACGCATTTTGTTCCTATTGATGGTTTAAGAAACTGTTTTCAATACCATTCCAAAAATAAGTTAACTAAGGATTGATTAATTTTTTCAATTATGTCAAAATTGTACTGCTTCAGAAGAGACAGAAGTGTCACAAAAATGGTTGCAAAATGTCAAAGTGATGTTCAAATTTTGCAGTAGTTCCAATGATTAGAGAATTCTTACATTGAACCCTGGAGTTGAATCGATCATAAAAGTCAAATTTGATATTTACGCAACTCATTGTGGTTGAATAATTTCCAGTAAGAACTGTCAAAATGAGCGTCTGACAACTTTATTTAGACATTTTACTTATCGCTTCAACCATAGTCACACCCATTTGATCTGTTTCTATTGTCAATTATCACAAGAGGTGATAACATTCTTCCTTTGCTTTGTGCATAACACAGCTGTTGAAGTAACCAGTGACGTTTATTTTTTTGACAACAAAAAGCTGTCATCCATGTCAGAACTAAAACTAATATCAACGTTGTGCTCTATATCAATGAGTGGCGTAACTTTAATAAAAATAAAACTTTCCTTAGATATGTCAAAATGGAATTGACATTTGCAAATATCACAACGTCTTCTGACAGGATGGTGCCGATGACATTTTCCCAAGTTTCAACTCTTATCCCAATCTCTACTCACGTTCATCGAAAGAAGATCGATATCGTTGAACTATTTCTCCAAAAATCTAGTCTCTTACATGACGTTTACATGTACTTCAGTCCATAACGGAAGGATGAAGGTGGCATAAGGATGCTGGCACGTCTGTTTTTGCGAGGTTTTGAAATAGCACACTTCGTGAATAAATTACGATAGCTGATTCTGTTGTACTTGTCCATTGTCTTCTCCTTTTTTTCAAGGAAGAGAAGAATAGAATTCCATAGTGTAAGCTCTGATGTTTATAGCTCCACCTTATGCACCTCACTTTCGTGCGTCATAAGTCCGTCACTGATGATGTACTCGAGCACATTTTTCCACTACTTGCTGCACATACTTCTACTCATAGTGCAATATGAGCTATTTAAAAATTGAAATTCACGAATTCAGAAAGAGACAGCAACATCAACAACATCAGCAGACAAAGCAAGTGAGATTCAGAATAATAATTATCATAAGAAGAGTGCCTGTGTGCTGTTTGATGCCTCTGCTGCCTTTGCTCCTGCTCCTGCTGTGCATGGAAAAGCGCATAGAAAACACATTCGTATATTTTTCACAATAGGAACAAGGAGCCGCATCTATTATGAAACACTAACAATTCTCGAAGTCGAATCAATTATTGCCGACGACGAGCATCATCTTTGGCATGTAGATCTGGGCTCTTCATCTGCATTTGTGAAGGATTCGTCTTCTCGAGAATCAAGTAGTTTATGATGTGATGTGGATTGATGGAAGGATGGAGAATGGGTGGGGAGAAGAGGGTATCATAGACTGCTTGCTCTATATGTCAGAGGTGGCATTGATGAGATTACCTTGCACATATACTGAGGCACCAAGAGAAGACAGAAATAGAACAATTAAACGTGCACCAAGTGGGAATTATGATCCTGCAATGGATATGCAATGCATGCAGCTACAACAGAACCAGCAGCAGCAGCATAATGTCAACCATCATCAACTATACATATACACCAACAATGTAAGGGGGCAAAGACCCCCTCTGCCGTCTCCTGCTTCTATACAATGCAACGTTATTGTTAGAATAATGCTTTATTCTCCTGTCTTATCGATTTGTATTCATTCCAGTACAACAAAAAAAAAAAACAACGAATAGAATGTTGCCTGTTGGGTTAATCCTTTTTCTTTGCTCCGTCCTCCTTCCCCCTTCGTCGTCGTTGTAGTTTTTGTTCCCGAGAACACACTGTTCTGAGGTTGGCCATTGAATTCTTCCAGAGTGTTTCACAATCGCAAGCACAATATAATTATTGCTGTTACTAATCAAGGACAAACGAGACATAATCGAAGTGCAATTTTTGCTTTATTCTCTTGCCCCCATCCTCTCCCCCCAGTGATGGAAGTGGCCATTAGATTGCGAAGGATGTGGATGATTGATAATAACCAATTGTATGGTTATTATAACCGGAAATGGATTCCTTTGATTGCCTGGTCATTTGCAGGCGTCATTAGGCTTGTTCATCGCACAATTGTGTGCCATTTGCATAAATATACATAACACTACCGCCATCTGTCGACATCAAGTGCCATCATCACCCAGCAGAGCCATTAAGTTGAAACTATACGAGTATGCATAAAAAGAATCCCATTTGATGTCCTTATTCCGTTTGGTTTCTTTTCGCCTTCAAGAAGTCATTTGAAAACGAAGCGAATAATAACGAAATAAATCTACCCAAGTGGAAAAAATGATGACGAACTGTGAAATGAGTGAAAGAAAAACAAATATCAAAGGATTGTATTTCCGTTTGAGGTCTCCTTGATGAACAAAAGTATAGTGTTACTAATATAGAAGCTACTTACAAAATACAAAAATGTACCATGTCAATGATAAAGGATATAAGTACATATTATATAAAAGAGTTAATTAAAAATGAAGAACAGGCAAAAAAAAAAAAAAAACAATATTCACACTGAATGCGCCATCGAAGGAAGAATACAACTATTATATGGCTTTCAAGGATCCTTAAAATGAAAATGAGCGGGATTATCCACAGATTGAAGCCTGATGGCGGAATGTAATAAAATGAGCTCTGGCTGTTCCTTTTTCCAGTGAAACTTTTGTTTATTTTGTGAAAAACAGTTTCATTGTTTGAATTTTGCTTTGTAAACTTTGTATAGTTTTTTTTTTCTGTTTCTGTTTCTCTTTGGCGAAATGTGATGGTGTCAAATGGTGTGTATGTCGAATGGTGTGAAAAGCTTGTGGAGCCTTAGTTCCCATAATAATTAATTCTTTTCAATCACAGTGTAGGCTATGAAGGTGTTGTTTTGTAATTAAATGTAAGGTGACGCAAAAATTATCACTCTATTTGAAAATTCTATAATTTATTGTTGCAAATCAAAATTTGACATTTTCGAAGTTAATACTTATTTTTTCCTGATTCCTTGCTTTTGTGTTATCTTCTATGCAAAAAACAGAAATGACAGAAGATTTTGCAATAAAACACATTTATTTAAAAAAAAGTGTGTATACGCCTCAGTGTACAATCCATTTCTTTAACTTCAGAAACAATAAAGTCAGTTACATTAAATTTGTATCATTTACTGAACTGGCTGAGGACATGCTGCTTTCCAAATTTCAAGCCAAGTGTACAAGTGATTCCCGAGATACAGAAGAAATCGTAACTCACTGTCTGACTCACTCACTTACAATATCATAAAGCTCCGATATTGTAGAACTTTCGAAATTTTTCATGGAAAAAATAAGAAATGTACTGGTTTTGACTAAAGGGGAGTGGCAACCGCCCACTTTGACATAATTGGTATTTATTAAAATACCCACTTTAAATTTTAGCAATGTGATTAAATTTGGCAGAGCGACAGAAGTTCAAGTGTATACCAAGAAAACAGTCAAAACCTGAAATTTATTTCTCAAGGGGCGTGGCATTGAATCACTTTTTTGACAAACATAATTTAAATTAAAAACCATCAACTTGACCTATATTTAAATCAGATAATTTTTCATGTCTGACAGTATTGGTGCATAAGATGAGAATAAGACCATGGCTTATTTTGCAAATTATAAATTCTAATTTCTTATCAATCCAGCGTAAAATGTCGCTTTCAATTTTGCAAACCAAAAACTGAACTAAAAGTGCCATGAAATAGAAAAAAATGATGATGCCTTTTGAAAAGAAACATTTTTTGAGTCCTTATCTTCGTTTTCTAATTAAATTGTGGTTCTGCTTTTAAATACCTTCACTGTCATCTCGTGGCTTATTCTCTTATTAAGAAAAAAAAATAATTGTGTGTCGTAACCTTTTGAGAACAAACAGACATAGATTCGGAATACGCGGCTTACCCGCATTGTAATTATCACAGTAATTAGCAAAAAAAGTCAAACTTAGAGCTCCTGAATCCTTGTTAATCAGGAATTACCCAAGGATTTCCCTTTCCTTCGTGGAGTTTTTTTATACTCAACATATACTACACTTTACCATCGTTTACCTATCTACAGTTCCATCTTCATTGACAAAAAAAAAACATGAAATTCTTCACAAACTTAGCTTTTGCTTTGCATTCATCTTAATTACCTTTTGTTCTTGTTTCGTTCAAAACTATTTTATCAAAAACCAAACAAAATAATCTCAAACTCAAAGTTGCATCAGATTTAAGAAACCAAGCGTGTTGAATATTTGCTTTGTTTTGTTTAGTTTTGAAACATCATTTTAAAATTCCTTTAGAAAGAAAAGAAGACGATAGAAAAAAAAAAGAATTGAGACTTTAAATATTATGTACATTATACATTTCAGTTCTTTTTTTATCACTCAATCGCCTTTAACAATTTTTCTTGTGTTTCTTTTTGTTTTACTCAAATTTTTATTTAAGTTTCAAAATTCACACAAGAATAAACCCAAGTGATGTGCATCTTCGATCTGTTGGAAAAAAAAATGAAAATTTGCACAACATCAGGATAAAAATATAAATTATATAAAAAAATATAAAAATATATACAAAGACACTCATAACTCATATTGCACAGTTTGCTCAGTTCCAACTCAACTCAGCCATCAGAGTCTGAGTCCTTAAAGCTTTTGGAGGAATAAATAAATTTCGTCCTTGAAAACGCATACAACTTTTTTATATCATCATCATCATCATCGTCATCGTGATCATCATTTATGTGCATAAAATAAAAATAAAAATAAAGCAAAATCGACCAGTGTGGAATTTTTAAGAATGTATGAAGGACGAACAAGATTAAGCGAAATAAAAACTTCCAGCATATTGTGATTGTGATTAATGAATTAAAAAACAGAATCCTTCCTTATGGTAACAATTTTATTGATTGTGTGCATATTTTTGTGCTTATATTTGGCACGAATATTTGTACAACAATATATGTATACTCATCTCACTCGAGGCACTTTAACAATTACTTTGGTTTTGGGCAGAATATCACTTAAAAATCCTGAGAAATGTTGATATTTGTGTTTCCAAGGTTTTTAATTACTCGTATTATTATTAAAACAATAATTTAACTTAACATTCTCTTTTTTATGCATGAATACTGATAAAAGGAGGCATTTTGGAACAACATACGAAATAATATGATACCTACTCAAATCTGTATTAATTTTCCTAGCACGTCCTGTTTGAAGAAGAAGTTTTGTAGACTTGGTCATTATTCTACAACTACAAATATTTTGTGTTTAGGAGTCTGTTATTGACTATTTAAATTTCGAAATTTTAGACTTTTGATCAATCTGAACAACACATTTTTAAATATTTTAACAATGTTTAAATAACTCAAAAGTTGTCTTGACTTTAATTTTATCAATTTCTTCAATTTTTAGAAAAGCAAGTGTTAATACGGATAATTTAAAAAACTTTAAATTTGTTCTTAAAAACAAATTTTTTAATGGAATTCCGTCTAAAATAGGTCCGAAATTAAAGACCCCTTATTTGTAGACTATTTTATGTTTTAAAGTTTGAAGAATTCATTTTATACCTTTATACGCACCGTATTTTCAATTCAAAATTTTGACAATACATCGATTCTAAGTCTTTTGACTTTGAAGTGTGCATTTAGACGTTTTTAAAATTCTTTTCTTCTTAGAAATTGTATCTTTTGAAAACTAAAAGTTGTTGCACAAACAATAACTTTGTTCCAGGGTCTTTAAAATGTATTCAAGTTGTTTTCTTAAAAAAGTTTACTAAGTTTTGCAGCTCAACTATTTTTTTTTTTTTTGCTTTGACGAGTAATTTTTTGAAATACATAATTTAAATTTGTATCTTTTTCCTAATGCCAAAATTGTTGAAATTTTAAATAATGTTTGCTGCCCAAAAATGGATAATTATTGGTTTCAATTTAAAATTTTAAAAGTTTACTTTTGTCACGCTGCCGCTGGCTGTGTTGGAACAAACGTCATAAATGCTCAACCGAACACAATTTCAAAGAATGTGTTTCAATTTCTCAAAAGGAGTAAAAAAAAAGACTTTTTCAACTTAAAATTTCTGAATCAAATTCAAAAATTAATATATTTTTAGCCGATTTGCTCGACTCAATATTTTCTGGCTTCTTCATAAAGTTTCTACTAAAATAAGAAACACTTTTGAAGACTTTATGCTGAAAATAAACTTGAAATTCAAATTCAAGAATTTTCAAAATCAATTAAATAAGACAGCTACAAATACTTATGTATGTAATGTATGTATGTATTTCAAATGGCTTTATCTATCGAGATTATCTTCTTCTTTCGAAAGTGTGTTAGAATAAGGGGTAGAGAAATAGGACATTACAAAAAATTGGAAATTAAAAGGAAATTATTATGACAAAAAATTCAATTCAATATGAAGTACTTTTTGAAACCAAAATAAATCAAATTTTTAGATTGAAATTTGAGTTTTTCAATACTGATAAATTCCGACAAATTGGTTATTCAGATTCAGGAAATTTATATTCTACATCAGATTCACCTTCAAAGTGTGTAGTTTTTTTAAAAATTATTTTTCGAGATAAAATTGCTTTCAGAATTCCTGTAGGTGTTTTCATTTAATTCAATATAAATGAATTGAGTTAAATAAAAAAGTTTTTCATCATAAAACTTTCCTGAAAATATTTTCAAAACTATATGAGTTAAACTCTTTACTTTCTTCTTGTGTGTTTTCTTGGAATCATTTGTTTTCAATTTAATAGTTTAAATTTGAACATTTGAATTTCTACGAAATCTTTTGATCGGATTATTGTTTTTGATGTCATCGTTTCCAAGAATAGTTATATCCGTTCAATTTGTTTAAAAACACATTTCAAATCAATCCATTGAATGATTTCAAAATAAATGCATTGCAAACATTATTATTTGAAAATAACCATGGTCAGAGAAGACATGTGTCATGTGTACTTTACCTACTAATGGTCCAAAGATAAACGTTTAAGTAAAACAAAATTCTCAAAAATAAATATAAATCATGTTATTCTAAGAAATTTAAAAAATCTATAAAAACTGTAGAACCAAAGAAGTATAAGTCAGAAAAATTAAAATAATTTTCAAGGATTTTTGAATCAAAAGTACATTTTTAAATCTAACATCTGCAGAATATTCTTCACCGGAAATAAAACTAACGAACCTTATTGTATTTTCAAAAAGAAGAAGGTAAATTCCAAAAATATGTGTATGTTAGTATTATTTCCAAAATTTGAAATGAACCTTTTAACACTTACATACATAAGTGCAAGGACGTGCAAACCATCATGCATTTCGTTTTCTAATGAAAGATGAAATAGGACTTGAGGGAGCACACGGACAGGGATCCATCATGGAAAGAAAAAACGTCAAACCAAACACCAAGATTCAAGATTCAAGATGTCTATAGAGCTAGTTAGGAATACGTGCAATGCGTGTCGGGAAACGTGGGAATATGTTACGACCACACAAGTGAACGTGATTACTAAATAAAAGGATGGTTTTCTAAATGAGAAAAAAAACGACTTATTCTAAACACTCTGGTTAACTTGATTGAGGACAAAAAAAAAATGTTCAAAAAAACCTTTAGCCGAGTGCTGCATTTTAATTTAATGGAAGCAAAACCAAAAACCATCGAAATCAAGTCAAAGTCTCAGTACATCGACTTGAAATTAAGACACTTCAATATGTCAGAAAGGTTGGAAACGGTTTTCTTATAATTGAAGTGTTTTTTAGAAAGTTGAGAAAATCATATCTCATGCAATATATACTAAATACCGAGGATGGGTTCAAATTGTAGAAAACTAAAGGAATTCATAACAACAAAATTAAAAACATGTCTTTAATCAAGTAACTCGCAGTGTATTACATGGTGTTTAAGTCAATTAACGTGTAAAGAATTTAATTCTTTTCAAAAATATTCTTTCAGCTAAACTTTCTCACAAGTTTAAAATTTCGTTTTGTGGTTTATTTTCAATTCGACGAGAACTTTGAAAAAGAATCTAAATTATACTCTTAAAGATTAACCTGAGCTAAGCTGTCAAAATTATTATATTACATAACATAACTAAATATCCACTTGAGTAAGTGGACTCAAACTTTTTCAAGGAAAACGATGAAAGTCCTTAGAAATTTCTTACGAATTTGTAATTCGAAGAAAATTTAAAGAAAATTAATTGAATTGTTGTGTACTCGCGTGGATTATATTTTAAAACCATTTCTGAATTGGAAAGTCGTGGCTTTTAAGTTTTATATCGTCACATTTTTTATATATTTTATATGATATGTTGTTTAGAAGACAGAGGAATTGCAATTGCTTGAAATCTTTAATAGTTTCGAGTCAGTTTTGAAAAACAATTTCCGAAGAAGATACTTTCTATTGAAATTTAAGAATAACACAAAGTTATAGCTAGAAACTTTTCCGTGGCTTGGACTTTTGGTGACATCGCATTAGAAGTCCCAATGTTAAAGGTAAAACACTGTGTGTTCTCCAAAACCTTGTCTATTTTCCTATCTTCGACTTCTAAACTTGTTTTTATGGGCAATTACTTATTTTATTCATTTTTCCTGCGAAATCATCCTTTCCCATATCACAAATTGTCTTCTATCTACATACATAATACTCGTATGTGTAGTAAATTATTACCATCCTGATACGAACGTAGACAAAAAATATTATTATATGTTCTCGTGCAAGTCATGGTCTTCATTCTTAAAGCTTTATACTCATGTCGAAAATATTTTTTCGAGGACACTCCTTAAACCTTAAACTATACAATACTCGTACACAATTCGTTCAAAAATTCAGCAGTAATTTATGACAACACATGCCACAAGCGAGCACAATGAAAAAAAAATAGAAAAAAAAATAGAAAAGAAAATACCATCTCATGTTGGAAACAAATGCTTGTGGCTTATTTCAAGTCAAGGTATCCATCACCATCACTATTCCATTACCCGCGTCCCTTCACGATGCCATATCTGCCACCAGGATTCTATTACGCTAACCAAGTACCAAGGTACGAGTACGAGTATATGCAATGTGTTTGAAGATGAAAATTACATTTTAACTGAATGTGTGTGTGTTTATGTGTATGTGTGTGTTGTGTGTAGATGGAAAATAATCTCCTAGAATCCTCCGTGCGGTAGTTAGAGGTCGCTAAAGTTCCTATAAATGTTGGCAAAATAATGGAAAAAGTACTTATGTCGAGGATTTAATTTAATGAACCACACACATGCAATATTGTCCGATTTCAAAGGACAATTTCAAGAGCGAACTCTGCCACACCCACTTAACACCCACAATCCAGTAATTGGAAATGGAAAGTTAGAATAAGAAGAAAAACAAAAAAAGTGTTTGCTCTCGCTTCAAATGCATCTCAACTCAAAAGTATATCCAAAATATTTTAGCTTTGTATCCTTGTCCTTCGATGTTTTTTTTTTTTTTTTCTTTTTCAAAACTTGCGAAAAGTTAAAAAACTTTTATTGCTGAGAGGATAAACTTTGTAATTTTCAGTGAAATGCTCTCCTCTCATTTTTTATATATGTATGTATGTATATGTACCTATTTATTTTAGTCATTGAAAATTATTTTTACCCAAAATTGTTCGTCCTTTTGTTTTGGCAAAGTTTGTTAAGGACGAAAAAGAACAAAACTCTGTTTCCTCCATCCTCCATCAGAGTAACGTCCTTCAACATTCAATTGTTCCAGTCTGCCTAATAGATGAAAATAATGAAATGGCAATTTCGTTATAGGGTTCCCCTTAAACTGGACTCGTGAATTTTGTATTCAGATTCCAATGTCAAATCAGAGTTCAATTTGAATAGATTAACCAGCTGTTAATTGAAAATGTAATACAAATCCAGTCTGTTAATTTTTTTAATTTTATTGCATTCTATAATTTAATATTACCTTTTTATTATAAAATAATTCAAATATAATCGAAAATAAACTTTAACTTCAAAATGAACCAAGTTTAGACGAGTCATTATGCAGTGCAATCAACGAACACACCCATTTTTAAGTATCAGCTTATACTGTTACTAGGGTCTGTTTAAAAACTATGTAATATATGTCAAGTTGGAAAATGGATACAAATACAGGCCGAGTTCAAGTATTCATCATGAAAAAGTAGAATGAATTTGGTAGTTTTTCTTTGAACATGCATTAAAAGATTGGAAAAATACTTAAAATTACGCATGTCAACATGTCATAGTTCAATTCATTTGATTTATACCGGAGAGCACACCAAATGCAACTCTAAGGACTATCAGTTGCATAATCGTGGTTCAATATTTCATCCGTGGTTTAATTCTTACTAAAAAACTTACCTAAGAATTAAAAACGTCAAAAGTCAATTTTTCTAACAGTTTGAAATTGAAAACCAGCATAATAATCACCAGCAATAATACGCACATACAAGTCCGTGTTCATTCTGTAATTTCGAGATCTTTAACAATTTATAGTGCAGTCGAAGCATAAAACATATCCATCAATAATAACTTTTATGTATTTATATTTTTTGTATAGTACTAAACTGCCCCCTATGTTTCACAAACTGAAACTCTATCTTCATTAAAATATTTTTATTAGGTATCTGCTAATTTATTTCTGTTCCCTGATCTGGTTTTCGTTCTTTTCCATGTTGAATTTTGTAATGTAACGTAACGTATTCACTTACCAGGGAAACACGGATATCTGTGACACTTGCGTTGACAGGTGCCAAAATGTCAAAGTTGCAGTTCATTGAATTGTGTTTAGTTTTCTTTTGAGCAATGCTTGAAGTGTTAGAATTAAAAAGAAAGGAGGAAGTCAAAAATCTTGAGTGAGAGAGATATTTCTAAAAATGTGGATGAGGTGTCCCTTTTCATGGGAAAAAAGAGGGATGGTTAAAAAAGCATGAATATGAAAAGCATGAATATAATCAAAACATTTCGGTAGAGTGACTTTCTCATATTTCAACCAGTCATCATGAAACACCCTGTTAAAGGGATCTCATATTGGAAGGAGATATAATGTATATATAAGTAAAGTAAAAATGTATAAAAAGGTATAAAAATGCATGCTTAGTTGAACTGCCTCCGGGAAATCTATTCAATCGAATCCAACTATTAATTTCATACCATTCACAAAAAAAGGAAAAAAATATATTTTATTCTATTTCATATATCCGTAGCTAGAATTGTCTGATAGAATATTTAGAAATGAATACTCCTACTACAATCACATAACAAAAGAAAATGTCTTAACAAAAAAAAATAAAAACGGTTCCATTGGATTCTTCTAGGACGTACAGTACATAATACCTCCTCGTACTTTTAGGATGAGAGCAATTTTTTTATAGCCACATAAAAAAGATACTTTTTCCATTTTTTTTTTTTTTTTGTTGGTGGTGTTGATGATTACAGTTGCCCTTGGCCAGAAATGATTTTGCATTATCATCATCAAAATAGATATATCTAGTATCTAGTAGGTATTAGTTTGTGAATTGTTAACATGAATATATAAAAATAAATAAATGAAGCTACACCGAGGATGGTACAGTTAAAAAAAAATAAAATAAAAATAACTTTGTAATCAACACGAAAACTAAAAAACTGTTAAACTACACATTTGAATGGTTTCGTTTTTTATTTTTCAGCGAAGCTGTACCTAGACGTTAACTTGGATAAATGAAATGAGGAATTTATATAAATTATTTTTCCAGGAATTTTTTTTTAAATTGAACTTTTTAGATACTTTTTGCAATGCAAATTGAGCCAGAAGGATTTTTTTTATTTATGTCTTTTCAGTGAAAATATTTTTTTTTTTAACTTTTTACCAGGAACAGAGAGAAACAGGGAAAGGGGACTAGAAAGTTGGTTGTATAAATAAAAACTAAATAATCCAATTAAAATAATTTTTTAAAACGAAAGGTGGATGATGATAAAAAAGGTATTTAAGCCGGAAATTGGCTTGAATGAATTAGAATTCGTTATCGTTATGGGGAAAAGTCAAAACAATTATGGAAAGATAATAAATCAAAAAAATTAACTACTTACAATAATTTTTTTAAGTTTTTCAATTTAGTTTATAATATTGATACATGCTTACTTTTTTTTTTCGTTAGGTTGAATTACATAATATCATTATCAGCTTTGTTTTACCAAAAAAGGTTAATTTTTAAAATATTTAACAATATACAACCCACAAGGCCAAAATCTAAATCAGATTTTATCAAATTAAATATCTAAATATCCAGTTAATTAAAAAAATACAGTCTTGTGTAGTTTTAGTAACTTTCGGCCAGTGAAGACAGTTACAAACTAGGGACATAATATTTTGTGAATCTTTGAAAAAAAATCAATTTGTCAAAGGTTCTTTTGTGTAATACCTTTAGTATTTTAATAATTTACCCCTGCAGTAATAAGTTCCACGAAGATTGGAGTATATAAATTAAATTTTAATACATATGTATACAAGCCTTAAATCCAAAATTGATCCCGAAAATTGCTGAACAACACGATGTGGTTAAAATGACAGATATTCTCAAAAAGGGAACCCAGCTACTGTGTTGTTGTTTTTAATAACTTCAGTGATTATTTTTGATTTCTGTATGACATTGCTGTTTGATAATATTTAAAAAGTTTTCTCGTATTGTATTCACAGTTGAATAGTCCTAGCACTTCATCTTCTGTTTTAAAATTGCTGTTCAAGATGCCTCTCCTTATTTCACATAAAACTGAACATTTTCCAATGAAATGCACGACATCCTCTCGTTCTTTAAGATTAGACAAGCTGCAAAAGATTTGTAAATCCTCACAATGTGGTCTGAAGTGCAAATTAATTAGCTCGTTTCTCATTTTAAAAATGGCTGAAATAAGCTCCAACTCATTCTCATTTCGAAAATAATTTTGTTCACACAAATTGTGGTTGAGACGGCTATATTATATTGCTCGAGGTCCAGAAGATGTAGCTTTATCTATACTGTACAGTCTAAAATGTTCATCAACTTTCCAGATAAGATCAAAAAGATCAGTTTTGCGGAAACTTCCATCTTCTGCCAGAATTTTAAAATTGCTTCTAAAGCTTCTTGCGAGTTCTTTTAATTCTTTATACCAGAAGTTTTGCTTCGCAATTATAGCTAGCTACTGTGTTCCCATTTAATAACATTGTATTTTGACAGACCCAAAGCTTACAAGTGTCAAATTGATTTATTTTCTCAATATTTTCAATCCCGTCAACCGAGAAAAAATATAATCCACGCATCAGTATTGTTACTGCAGAAAAAATTCCTTATTTGTATAATTTTTTCAGGATCTTTAATAAATATGCATTCATTAAAAGGAATATGTATAGAATTCTCAACTGTCGTATTTGGCTATTTATTTATTTGTGTCGTTTTTAAAATATATTAAATAATATTTTTAAGCTTTTATTTTCTAAACTCGCCAAAAAAAACACTGATCTCAAAAATTAAGACTAGTTCACAATGACAGAATATCTAAAACAAAATGGTGCAATTACTAGTGTGTTCAGGGCACTAACCTATTGAGTGTGAAGTCAGTTGTGGTTTAGCTGAATTTGTACGTAAGTTCTGTTTCCTTCTTATTCTGAGCAGTTGCAGTTAAGAGAACCCACTTGCTTGACCTGTTTAAAAAGTATCATGTCAACTGATAGGCCATTAAAAGTGTCAATGTTTTAACTGCTGAATATGGGGGGTGTAGTTTTTTTTATATACATATATGTGTATAATTCGCTTTTATGGTATCATGGTATTTAACTTCAGCATAATCACAATTTCGCATGTGAAGAAATAAACATGAACAAAGATTTTAAAGTGATTTCATTGTAAACTTTTGTCGCAGTAGGTACATTATATTTTTGATTGATGTATGGTGTGTTGAGGGTTTAAACGGAATAAAGGTTTGTGTGACTGTGAACTGGAAGATATAATTTCCTCGTGTACACATCAATCGAACATGTACACAAATTCACTTGATTCCATTCATATATACTGTACGCTACAATTGACTGATGCATTTGTGTATTTACTTTACTCTACATACATCAATCAATTTCAATCAAAAATCATGTGAAAAAAATCCGAATTCCCAAAGGAAAAATTCACAACGAAATCTAAAATCGCATATAATGTACTCAGAACACAAACAGAGTTGCATATAAAGCTGCGACTCTCGTAAACAATTTTAAGTCTCTCTCTCACTCTCGGCATTGACAATCGACACTAAATCGATTGTTATATGTACCCACTTCCACTTCAACTCACTTACATAGTTTTTTTTTTTCACTTGCATGTCCTTAAAGGATATTTCATTTCACTTCCATCTCTGGGTTTTCACTTTTGCTCCATATGGATACTCGTATGCTCTCGTGACACATTAGCGTGTATTCAATTGAGTTGCATCATGCTGGGAGAACGAGGATATATCATTTGGCGAAAAAAACAGCGACAGTAGTCAGCAGAAGAGTAAGTCGGCGGGCGGCGACGGCGGGTGACCCTCATCCTCGCACTCTTCATTTTACACCAGCTGAACATAAAAAAGAGGACGAAAAGAGTGTTTTCAAGTTTTTAAGTGGCTTTGCGATTAGTGAAAAGTATTTCACCATCACTATAGACCGAGTAGGGAAAAGTGTAAATGTGGATAGAATTTTAGATAGAAGAAGTAATCATACTGTCTTGAGGGGGCTATTACTTTGGGGAAGCCAGGTACATGACTACTTTTGGAATGAGCGTGAAAAGCTACTTTCCAGAACAGGTGCATCAATATAAAATAAGGATTGAATGGAAGATTCTATGGGCAAAATATGTGCTTATCGTTTTGTTCAATGGCACTCCTGAATCACTGACGGTTAGGTTAGGATAAAAGGAGACAAATACTTACCTACATACAATGTTGTCCTTAATTTTAAGAACGTTCTCATAGAAATGCTTTTGAATTCCTTAGAAATATTATATTTTTGCCATTTATTCCATCTTTTAATTTAATGGGAATAAAATGTAAACATCCCTGAGAACCTATTCACATCTTCTAATTCCTTATGAATGCAATGAAAGAACGATATCAGATATCAAATTAAACATAAGATAAAAGATCACAAACTTAAAGTACTCAAGAACCTTCGAACCGTATATAGATACTCGTATACTAGGGACACGTATGGGTAAACATAAACACACTCTTTCATTCATTGGACAAATGGACAGGATGAGAAGTTCTCCTTCAATCAAAGTCTACGAGCACGAGGTATCTACTCGAATGTATATATTGTGTTACTATACGCCAGAGAGAAAGTATCTATTAAAATAGACATACGAGTAAAGTGATAGTTTGCCATTGCCACAACCACATCAGAACTATGTAGGGACCAGGAGGAATGGGCAAGACAGATAAAGTATATAGGTTAGCAATGTGTTGGGATTTTATTTGGAACGGAAGCTTTTAATGAAATAGAATAATTCGTGTGTGTGATGGTTGCCTCAAGTTATCAAGGAACACGAGAGACAAATTAGTTTTGAAAGTTTCTATTAATGGTGAAGATAAATTATAGGTTCCTGGTGGACGTCAGTTTAATATCTCCATTCATTCAATTTTGTTTGTTAGATGTTGTTTAGTTTTAAGCATTCACGTGATTCAAAACATTACAATATTGATATTGAAATATTCAACTGGGATATATGCAAATTAACCAAACCTGGTTACATAATATCGCTCTAAGAATTCACTTTTGTTCATCTGAGCTTGTCAAATGCCAATTTACTTTTGTACTGCGTTCTAAAAAGCCAATGTTTTACTGGTCCAGTACATTTGAAATTCTCCTCCAGCAATCATTTTATCACAGAATTGAAGAGGATATGGTTTATGCTATAACTGTAGCATACAACACAAACATGTCAAACTCCAAATGTATAAATAAAGCCAAATATCTTAGATTTAAAAACGTTTTGACGTTTCATCACCAATCATTCGTTAAACAAAAATTAATTCACTTTACTACTCCATTGATTGGGATCAAATAAAATGTTGAAACGTCAATAAGAGGCTCATCAAAAAAGGTCCAATGTGAACGCTGTCTTATAAAATAATAGGTCACTTTTATTCAAAGTTTCCTAAGACATTTTATCTTCTGAATCTTTTAGTACAAAAGTGTTTGAAAATTAACTTTTGAATTAAATGTATATCCGGGTTTAACTTACACGTCACACACGGAAAACTGAACTTCTAGTGTCAGATTCTTATAATACATGAAATGTTAAAATGTTATTAGAGGCCTTTTTCTTTTGTAGCTCTGAACAGAGCCTGAGCACCTCGAGCATGTATTAAACGTTTTTCTTTTGTAGTTCAGCGCAGAGCCTTAACTGTCAAACAAAAAATTGTGTTTTTTTTTTAAGCTGTGAACGTTCAGAGCATCAAATTTGTGTTTCTTTTTTCGTTCTGAACATGTTCTGAGCTTGTTCAGAGCGCGCTCTATGAGGCTTAGAATAAAATAACTGAGCAGACTGAGTAGAATGTTGTTCAGAGCTTGTTTTGAGCATGCTCGATATGCTCGGACTCTGTTCAGAGCTCTTTTCTGAGTTAAAAAAGAAAAACGCCTATTTGTAAAACACATTGAAGCACTAAACTTTCAAAAACAATTTGTCTCAATCCAGTAGCTCGTTAATTTTTAGTAAGAGCTTGAGTTAGTAGAGAGCGCTCCGAGCGCTAGAGAGTTTAAAAATCAACACAGATCTTTTTTGACAGCTTGTTCCCTGCTCTGAGCTTTGACAAAATGGAGGATTTTTTAGATCTTGACGTTTCCACTGTTATATGTTTGAAATTGGTTTTTAATCTTTCTTGCTTTAAAATAGAACTGAATTTCTATTTTCTCTTACCCCAAAAATCATGAAAATTGTTCAAAAATCATAGAAATTGAGAAATGAAACGTATAACTTACACATTTCCATTGTTTCACATAAATTCAATGCTGACACCCATGATGGAAGTCCCAAAATTAATGTGATTGACAAAACCTAATTCCAGATAATCCAGGAAAATATATTTTCACTTTCTTACCTTCCCATTGTTGCCTTATATACATAGATCAAATCATTTCAAGCCCAACAATGAGTGTGACTTATTTCAATCATGTCCTCATATTTACCCAAAAAGAATCCCATCCCATCCCAATTCCCACATCAAATGTTAGAGGACCTTAGAAAGATAATAAACAACCAAATATCATCCTAATCCTTCCCAACTTGGATATCTCTCTTTCTCTTTTGCTAGGTCCTGGACTTCTGGTCCTGGTTTTGTGAAGCAGGAAATCAATCTTCTTTTCGAAAATATGTGATCTATTTAATCAAAATGACTTGACTTTGCCTTCGTTTTCCATATCAGTTTTGTCATGGACATCATTTTCAATCCATCTAATATTTCTTTTTGTCTTTTAACTGGAAAATGTAGGTGGCTTGGCTATATAGAGGTCCTTGAGGGTCTGTATACGTTACGTAGGAAGGTACTTACATATTTTATATTGTATGCGTGAGTGTATGAATATAAAAATATGCTTTGTCTTGTTTTCTGAGAGATGCCAAACCCAGACGTATCCTTTCATTTTGTCTCATGTGATGGCCGCCCCTCTGAGACATTAATTTCTCAAAGGAGGACACATTCCCATACTTAAGATGGTCTTCGTCTTGATCTTATGTACCTACTGTTAACCGAGAAAATATAACTTTACCAATAAATGATTTATTGACAAGGAAATCCCTCTTGATCATTAGCTAGTTAGTATTTGTGCAGGACTGCAACCGCAGCTCGGTGGACGTGGCGGAGACATTGAGTTAGTTCTCTTTGTGCTACCGACCAAGAAGGGCGTCTTTCCGAGTTCGCGAATGCAAAAACATCATTGGTTAGTTATTAAATCAGAAGTGGGATTCGAGTGCCAAAAAAAGACCTACAAGTGTTATTTTAATAGTATTGTTCTTTTAAACTATTAGTACAGTCACGTCAAAGAGACGACCGCCGCGAAGCGTCGTCGGGTGATCTTTATTTTCATGACAATTAAATACATACATACTTGTATATTATGTATTCATTTTCACACCATGAAAAGAAACGAAAGAAGTCCTTTACCCAGATAATGTGGTGACTGTACCGTGATTCTAGAAGTTTCTTAACATACGGAAGGGATCGAAGATGCGACACACACGATCTTCCCTATAAAGGAAGTACGAGTATGTATCTCCTATGGCGTCTTTGCTTCATATACTGTAGATATGACTGTGTGAGTATAAACAGGTTTTTTTTTAAAAAAAAAAAGGAAATCAACCGATATGATGGTATTGATTGTGTGTATCTGTATATACCAAACTAGTTTGTTGGACTGTCTCTGTGTGCTGTTCAACTATTTCTCCTCCAGGATTGTATGTGTTTGCATATACCAATCCAGTTTATTGTTGGTTGGACTCTTTCCTTATAGTGTCCAACTGCTCATTTTTGAATATGTTTCCTTTTTGTATTCTTGCTTGAATGAAAACCCAAGCTGATCTCGCTTCGCTAAGTGCGAAACGAACTATGTGATTAAAATTGGATATGTATGAGTTGATCCTCGTCATATATCCTAGGTATATGTGCAAAAAAAAAAGGCAATTTTTATAATGCTGTTGGGTAGCCCTACATATGTAAATAGTATATAATGTAGTTTAATATATAGAAAATAGAAGCGTGGGTTGAAGTACAGATATTATTTGGCGTGGCTTGGGATTTCATTGTTCCTTTGTGAGTGATTAAAACCAGTTGTGTCTTGTGTTAATCAAAGTGGTGAAATTAAAAATCGAACGAAATAAATTCCAAAAATACTCTTTGTGAAAAAAAAAACTATAAATAAATACATAATTCAATTAGAATTGCCAAATTTAGAATTCAAACTTACCCTGTGTGATTTATTTTAAAAAGTGTGAGCAAAGTAGCAAAAAAAATGGCGAGTCGAGGAAAGCGAATTGAGAATAATTTATTAACTCAAATCGAGCTCTTAAAAAAAGAAAATGAACTTTTACGCCGAGAAAAAGAGCTTATTCAACGAGAAAGTGAGTGCAGATCACAAAGTTCCCAAAGTAGTTCATCTTCTCCACCACAAATGCGATTGGGTGCCGAAGAAGTAAAACAATTAATACCGGCGTTAGATCCATCGAAGCGCGGTATGGGTTTCGGCGTTAACCAGTGGTTGGAATCGGTGGAAAACATTAAAAATATATATTCATGGGACGACCAAAGTACATTATTTTATGCTTCTCTCCGTCTTGAGGAGGCTGCGAGGAAATGGTTCATCGGTAGCGGGTCGAAATTTTCCTCTTGGGGTGCTTTTAAAATCGGAATTCGTGATGCTTTTCCAGACGATATCGATGAGTCGGAAATACATGTACAATTAATGACGAGACATAAACGTGAAAACGAATCGATCGAAAATTATGTGTATAGCGTTATCGCTCTCGCGAAGGGAAAACTTAACGATTTCACTACGATAAAATATATTATTTCGGGACTAAGTGATCGAAGACTGATAAATATTTTAACCGCGTCCGAATGCTCCACCGTAAGACAACTTCTTACCAAGGTGAAGGCGTATGAGGGTATAAACCACCAAGAAAACTCAAGGGGTAAATTCTTAAATAAGGGAAGAGAAATGGGTACCAAAGTCCCATCCGGAAAATCATACCCATTTAAACAAAGAAATCCTTATAATGATCAGGACATAAGAAGAAGAATCTGTTACAACTGCCGTTCCTCAGGACATTTCGCTCGGAATTGTCCGAAGTCAAGACTTCAGTCTACCCCGAAAACTGGATCACAGCCGTCGCCACCATCATACCAACCAACCCGAAATATGCGGTGTTTATTAAAAACAAGTGAGAACGGCCTTCTTAAAAATGTAGATATAGAGGGAAACACCATTCAAGCCTTTTTGGACTTGGGAAGTGATGCTTCGACGGTTAAATTGTGCGAGATTTTGAAGTATGGTTGGGAGGTTCAACCATCGACAGTAAAGTTGCGGGGTTTCGGAAACGGATCCATCGAAGCCATCGGTAAAATAGTTAAATTCATAAAAGTTGGTGAGGTTGGCTTAGAGATCGAATTTTTAGTCGTCAACAATAACGTACAAAGCACACCGATAGTTTTAGGCCGTAACTTTTTAGATTCACCTAATGTTTGTTTCGCGAAAAAGTCTGGCAATTGGGAAGTCCTTAATGTGAATGAAGACAGTTGATATAAGGAAAAAGCTTCGGAAAACTGTGCCTCCTCACACGTAGATAAAGCATTTATAAATGCAACTGACATTTCTTTCGGCAGTTACGCCTTCAGTGAAAATGACAAATTATCTTTAATAAATATACTAAACAAATACAGGAACTGTGTGGCTCTCAATCTAAATGAACTCGGTGAAACTAACAAAGTTTCTATGCAAATCCGACTTAAAGAAAATAAAATCGTGCGTTATAAGCCTTATCGTGTCGCGTATCAGGAAGTTGAACATTTAAATTCCATAATAAATGATCTTTTGAAAAATGGCATCATCAGAGAATCTTCTTCCGAGTTTGCCAGTCCCGTTCTTTTGGTAAAAAAGAAGAACTCTTCTTACCGAATGTGCGTCGACTATAGACAATTAAATGCCAATACAATTCGTGAAAACTTTCCTACCCCAAATATTGAAGAGCAGTTGAATTGTATGATTAACGCGCGCGTGTTTATTATATTGGATTTAATGAGTGGCTACTATCAAATCCCAGTGGATGAAAATTCGAAACATATTACTGCCTTCATAACACCACAGGGACAATATGAATTTAACCGCGTTCCGTTTGGTCTTACCAATGCCCCATTTATTTTTCTTAGACTCATGAGCATGGTTGTACGAAAACTAAATTCGAAAAATATTCTCGTTTATATGGACGATATTGTGATTTTTGCTGAAGATTTAGTATCTCTTTTAAATCTGTTGGAAGAACTTTTAAAAGTGTTATCTGATTTTAATCTCACGCTCAACATTAATAAATGTAAATTCTTTGCAAATAAAATTCTCTATCTTGGTCATGAAATCGGTGCGGACGGTATAAAACCAGGCCATATCAAAATTGAAGCAATAAAATCATACCCAACTCCTTCTGACTCGAGACAAATAAAACAATTCCTAGGACTCTCGGGGTACTTCCGACGCTTTGTGCAAAACTACGCAAAGTTAGCAGCACCATTAAATATGTTACTAAAAAAAGGAATACCATTTAAATGGGACAGCGAACAACAAGAAGCTTTTGAGTCTCTAAAGGAAAAATTATGCAATAGCCCTACTCTTGCTGTTTACAATCCAAAATTGGAACATGAGCTGCATACGGACGCTTGCGCTCTAGGTCTCGCGGGTGTACTTATTCAGGTAGACGAGTTAGAGGTAAGGCGAGCGGTCGCCTACTTTAGTCGAGCAACAACAGATCTGGAACGAAAATATCATAGCTATGAACTTGAAGCATTGGCAGTTGTCGAAAGCCTAGAAAGATTCAAATATTATCTGATAGGTAAGCTCTTCAAAATCTACACCGATTGCAACAGCCTTAAGCAAACCCAAGACAAAAGGGATATAGTACCTCGTATCGCCCGATGGTGGCTCAAAATACAACACTTTGATTTTGTTCTGGAATACAAAAGTGGTGCACAAATGCAGCATGCAGATGCTCTTAGTCGGAACCCAGTAGAAAAGCCAACTGAAATGGAGGAAGCAGGTCTAGAAATGCGAATAGTCGAGGTCCAAAGAGACGACTGGATTGCAGTACTTCAACGAGGAGATCCTCAACTACAAGAAATAAGAACTAGCTTAAATAGTTCAAATTCGAAAAACAGGAAACAAACGGAGAAGGAATACGCTCTTCAATCAGGACGACTGTTTAAAAAGACATCGACCGGTCTTAAGTTTGCAGTACCCAAAGGTGTGAGGTGGAGAGTTATAAAAGCATCGCATGATGATATTGGCCATTATGGCCTAGAAAGAACGCTTGAAGAAATTAAAAAGAGGTTTTGGTTTCCCAGAATGAGGTCTGTGGTAAATAAATATTTAAATAGTTGTATTCCATGTCTTTATAACCAACGTGGTAAAGATGAAACAAGATTCCATATTCACCCGATTCACAAAACTCCCATTCCGTTTAACACCATACATATAGACCATTTAGGACCATTTCCTAAGAGTTTAAAAGGAAATTTATATATATTGGGCATCATAGACAGTTTCACCAAATTTCTTGTTTTGCGGCCTGTTAAAACTACAAACTCGAACGGCGTTATTCGTTCCCTTAGTGAACTTTCACAATTCTTTGGATCTCCTGCTCAGATTATTAGTGATCGTGGGACGGCCTTTACGTCAAAGGCGTTCAAGACGTACTGCATTGAGAACGCTATTAGGCATATCCTGAATGCTGTTAGAACACCTCGCGCTAATGGCCAAATCGAGCGTTACTTCAGAACGGTTGGAGTTTCCCTTTCGACAATGACGAAACGACCAGACGGTAGAGATTGGGAAGAACATGTCCCGGCTATCCAATGGGGAATGAATAGTTTAAAACACCGAATCACGAATCAAACGCCACAGGAATTACTCTTTTCCTTTAAACCTAAAAATAAACTCACCAATCACTTGAGCATAGCGTTGCAAGAAGATGACACTGACGACGATGAAGAAAATATAACACTCAGCGAACTTCGTGAAAAGGCAAGTCAAAGAATACAATTGCAACAAAACGCTCAAGCTACAAAATTCAACGAACACCATCGCCCACCAGAAGTTTATAAAGAAGGTGACATTGTCCTTATTCGTGCTGAACATAAATCTACTGGGCAGTCCAAAAAACTACTGCCAAGATTCAAAGGTCCTTATGAAATCAAAAAGGTCCTAACCAATGACCGCTATGTAGTTGCGGATTCAGAAGAACTTCAAAATTCACAGAAACCGTATTCATCTGTTCATTCAGCAGACCATCTGAAGCCATTTGGACGACTTGACGATTTTGACTGGGAGAAAATAGACGATACCGATGAAGAGACGTAGTTAAATGATCAATTAGAATGACATTATTTACATTTTCACTAAGCTTAAAATATCTACATATACTCTATTCAAATAAATAATACATGAGAATTAAATGTTGGTATTGCGTACAACTTAATGTGTAAAATATGACAGGATATTTCTCTTGAGGGTAAGAATTTAATGACAGCTACAATTTACATATATGTATATAAGTTATGTACATACTTATATTGAGGAACAAACAGAGTGGAGATATTACTATTAAAATTAGCTGTGTGAGTAAGTATAACTCATTAGTTATGTCTTAGAGTATTTTATGGACGCTATGTATGGTTACATAGTATCAACAACTACTTAGAGCTGTGTGGATAGCGTATAATCGTTATTTCTATGTGACAAAAGCCTTGAAATCTGTGTGATGCTTGTAACCTATATATATATATATATGTATATATATATATGAATAAGGGTTCACTGCTGTGTGGATAACGAATTATCGTTTTAGCTCCGTGATCTGTGTGAAATTGAAAATTATTATAGATCTATGTGGAAACAATCAATCAATGGGAAAATACATTTAATGGCTATAAATAGTTAGCTTCACTGAGGACAGTGTCCTGTAGGATGGCCGAATGTTAACCGAGAAAATATAACTTTACCAATAAATGATTTATTGACAAGGAAATCCCTCTTGATCATTAGCTAGTTAGTATTTGTGCAGGACTGCAACCGCAGCTCGGTGGACGTGGCGGAGACATTGAGTTAGTTCTCTTTGTGCTACCGACCAAGAAGGGCGTCTTTCCGAGTTCGCGAATGCAAAAACATCATTGGTTAGTTATTACTACGTATACAAGATAAAGAGGAAATATAGGAAGGCGAGTCAAACATAAATGAAATACCCAAGGGGCTAACAATATTCCCTTCCAAGATTCCTCACTATTTGTTTTTCTCGTTACTTTTTTTTTGTTATTTATCCTTGCTTCGTATACCTACCCGCCCAACTATTTTTCTTCGAGCTTAAATCAGGACGTTTTGCTATTTTTCTTCATCTTCAAGAAATGCACAAAAGCACAATCACCTACAATCCAATCCACTACTGAAATTGATGATGCCAACAGGAAAAGGACAAGGAGACGTGAGATGATGTTGCAATCGAAAAGGATAAAGAAAAATTCTCTCCACAAAAAGTTCACACAAAATGAAACTATACACTAACTTACCTTAGCCCATAGATAAATATTATTTCCTCTTAAGTAAAAGCCGTGCTTGGGGCTAAACTATTTATCATAAGGACTGACGGAAAACAGAGAAACTTAAAAGGATAACGTGGCGCGCCGTAAGGACATTAAAAAATAATTTCTCCAGCAACAAAACACAATCTACACGAGGACGTGGGAGTAAATTTAATTATACCACCTCATTCGGTGTGGTGTGGGCCTGATCTGGGCCTGGTGGTGGCAGACATCCCCCCTTCAGTTCATTTAACGTTGCATCAGTTGAGACATGGTCGACTCGTCGTCGTCGATGATGCACATTGTTTTCTCGTCTTAATTTCTTGCAGGAGTTCTTTCTGAAACACAGATAGGTACTAAACAAATCCTTCTCACTCTCACTACTTTCAATTTTTCACTACGTCGTCGTAGTCTCCGTCTCCGTCATCGTCGGTAGCCTCAACATCGTCAGCACGAATATTTCTCACTCGTTATCATTAGCATATAATAATCCTTCGATTGTGTTCTCCTTCTGTATTAGCAAGTGTCCTTGACTATGCATCGTGCAAATTGTCAGAGTTGCCAGATTGGGCTATTAATTGGAAACTGGGCTATTTTTTATTCGGAAATTGCAACATGACAGCTCCATCATAATTGGGCTACAAATAGCCCAAAGTGACTTGTCAATTCATCAAAGACATAATTTGTTTTCAAATTTCAATGGCGATTAAGGCCCATCGTAACATGTCATGGCTTAAATGTCACAATTTATTGTCATTGGGCTACTTTTTCGGTTCTGAGTTTGAGCTACAAACGTTTAGCCCAAAAACTTGTTCAAGACCTGGCAACCCTTCAAAGTATGTGAAGTGAGGGGGTGGATTTCTGAAAATTGCAGAGCAATGGAACACTTTCTCCACACCCGGACCCGGACCCAGATCCGACTACGTCTATACAAACTGCGACTATATCAGCATCCTATCTTTCGTTTTCGCGCCACATCCTTTTGTTGACATCATCCTTATGTCAGTGTATGTGTGTGTGCGTGTAGATGTGTGTGTATTCAACGATAGACATTCCGTTTAGTGGTCGTTGCATAAGTTATCCCCGTTGGGATTAGGGGTTTGGGGATGGAACAGATAGAATGATGGCCATTCATTTAATGTCTATACAGAGACACTGCACTGCACCCCACACCTTTTTTATGTGCTTTTTAAGTCCTTGTTTCTTTTTTATTTCCCTCTTTTTGTTTGTGTTATATTTTTGTATAAACAGGCGGACATAAACAACACGATTAAGGTGGATGCACATTGCACAGCATATAGGCACACATAGCGAGCATTAACAAGCTACGCATAAAAGCAGTTCATCCTCACACAGCTGGATGCAGGTTTCTACTATCTACATCTACGCGTATAATGAACAGCGAATGTAATATAAAATAAAGCCTGAAAGGATATTCACAATCTCTCCCCATATCCCCCCGTCCTCGACCTCCATTTAGTCCTTTTTTTAATGCATCTATCGGTGCATCGTGTACACGAGTATACGATTGCGGGTGTAAAGTCAATGTTACACTCCGGGAGATTACAGGATGTTCCCTTCCTTGGAGCTATAACAGAAGGAGGACAACACGAAAACAGCTCGGTGCGGTGTCGTCGGCGGCATCAGTGTTGACGTTGAACCTGCAGGTTGGAAGGCAGGACTATACTCGTACACGTGACGTGAGGCGTTTATATGCACAAGCACATCTGCTTCTGCTTCTGCTTCTGCACATTTCGCTTGATTTTTTGCCAGATTTTCTATGTTTATTTTGTTGCTTATTCACAAATCGCAAGGATACGAATACGGATACGGTCTATCCTAGAATCTATCTATAACTAAACATATGTATGTATGTATGAATCGTTAGTTGAAAAAAAGGAGGAAGCAAAAAAAAGAAGAAGAAAAAAAAATATGAAATCATCGCATGTTGGTTGAAGCTTAAAGTTTTGTGAAAATTTAATGAAAGGATGAAAGGTGAAAGATTTTAAGCTCATCCTCACCATCATAGATTCTTATTTATGTGTGTGCCTCATCTCTGGTCTGGCACTGGCATAGATACATATACTCGTATGTACTTGTGAACCTTCATTCTGGGATTTCAATGTGATATATGATTCCAATAAATGTCTAACTTACTTAAGGTAAAACTTATCACCGGTTTCGGAATCGGATTCTCGTGCCTTACTTACTCGTATATTGAAATTGAAATACAACAAACAAAAAAGGATCAAAATGCATAAGTTTTGGAAGGATGCAAGTTTTCCCTTTTTTTTGACACACTTATGGGAGTTGTCACTTCTGACTTCCTTATTAGATTTGGAGTGGAGATAAGTTTTATTATTTTTTTTTTTAATAGTTGTGTGTCATATTATAAGTTCATCTGATGCATTCCACCAAGGACAAATTCAACGGAGTCTTATTAAATTAAATACATACGATGACAAAGTTTGTTGATGTGGAAAATGGGAACTGACGTGGTAAAGTTTAAAAATAAGATATTTTAATAGTTGAAAAAGTTGAATCTTATGAAAGTTTGAGATTTTGCGGCTATGATTGAATGATGACTTCCGAAATCGGTCCACGAATATTTATTCTAGAAGAAATGGAGATAAATTCCTTGGATTGGGAGTGGCTGTTTAAAAATATTCTTTATTGCGTGAATTTGAATGACTGACAGTGAGAATGTTTCTTAAGTGTTCCGCAAGGTAGCCATATGGGTCCAGTTCTTTTTATTCCATTTTTCAAATTAATTGTCAAGTATTGACATCTATAATACAAATAAGATTTAAGAAGGACCTCCTGAATGTTACCTGATGTTAAGACATCTATTTTAACCTCAGATTGAAAGTCTAGTTATTTAATTTAATTATTCAATTTATTATTTATAACAACTAACTGCTTCAAAATTAAGTTTCGAAAATAAAGTTAAACAGAAAATCTTTCTCAGTTTGAGTTTTCCTTAATTGAAAATCCCTTTCAGGGAACTCCATCATGGCCCAGACATCCACCTTCATCGTCAGTGTGAAAGGAAATGTACTGCATGAATTCTTTTCAAATTGCTGACCAAACTTTTTAACGAGCTACGAGTATTTCACAATCACCACCATCTATGTACCTACTTCCTTTATACTAAGGAAGTTCTAACTAAACTTATAAAAGAAAAACTTGTCATGTCTATAAAACATTGCATTAAAATAAATGCCAGAGAGAAGATTTGCTTCTTGTTCACACTTATTTGCATTTTTATTGCCTTAAATTTATATGTGATGGTTAGCTTCTACTGAATTTCCATTTATTATTACAAGAAACACAAAGTCAAAATAAAGAGGACAAAGCTCCTTCGCATCATCATCATAAGCATAACACACAAAATATGACCTTAAGATAGAAACAAAAACAAATAAAAAATAACAAAAATAAACATCCTATAAACGACTGCTAGCTATTCCTGTTCCTGTCACATTTCATATTCTGGTGACACTAACAACCCTCCAGACAGCACTTGTCTAGCACTAAAGAATGCAACTGCACCCGAAGCGTTCGAAAAACTATTGTTTATAACATAGACACACACAACAGCAGCAAGGACATTTTTGTATGGCATGCATATGAATATACAGTACAGTACATGTGTGTACAGGACATAAATGCCTAACAACAACTAATGCCCAGTTTTCCTTTATATCTTTCTGTCAACTTAATAACTCTTTTCAAATGTTTACTTCCATGAGTATTAAAATGTTAGGAAAGAAAAACAAATAAATATAGTCCATGGTTTGTTTTCTCCCAATCAAAAAGAAAAATCCTTTTCCCTTGTGGATCAGGAGGAAATCACTTCACAATCACAACATATGTATTATTTTTGATTCAAAATGCTTGCCAAAACAAAACATCAAATTGTATTTGTGAGACAATAGTTGTTTTAAATCCATCAAATTGCTAATTATACCTTTATTTACTCGTTTCAGGTGATAATTTAATTTTGAAATACGTGCAGAGAAATACTAATTCGTTATTTGACAACAGATAATCCAAACATAAATGAAGAATCATGGGAAATGGAATGAACAAGGTAAGAATTTTCAAAAATATATTATATTTAAATGTTTAACGGAAAACGGAAATAAACTCCAAACGGAAGCTTTGTACAAACACAGACACAGCTTACAATCCACATTGGTGAGATTCTTTTATATGAATTGGTTCGGAACATTGATATTGTTTAGCTGGGACAATGGTAGTGGGTTGAAAAACTTCGGACACCTAGTGTTTAATAGGAAAACTTAAAAAGCGAGGTGAATTTAAATGGTAATAGATTCTAGTGATGAGCAAATGTTTAATTATAACGAGTATAATACGAGGAAGTATTTATACCGTGATTTTAAAGAAAGATTAGAACTCTGAACAAATAAATCTAAATGAATATTTTTTTATGCAGCCAAGAGGATTACCATAATTTACAGTGTTTGTAAAATAATTGTAATATTGCATCTATTGAAAAAATACCTGTCCAACAATTAATTATAATTGATTAAGTAATTTAAGTGCAGTTAGACAATCGTGTTTCATATTTAACCTATGATTTAGAAATTTTTGACTCACTGATTTTGAAGAACCAAAGTCTAACAGATGTATAAATAGGGTAATATTGGAATGTAATTTAAACTAAACTAAACTGAATAAAAAAATACTATTAATATGCAACATGCCCATACTAAAAAAGGTATAAGAAATTATTAGTGCAAAAACTGTACATATGTATGTCCAATTAAAAAAATTATAATCATACCAAAATATCAAATAACGAGCCGATTCGCACATCACTACTAGTTGAAATTTTATTCACCACACCATCTGACTGTCAACTTTTGCTAACTTTTTTGTTTATTTGGATTTTCGAGCCATAACGAAAACAAAACAATGGATTCTACCCATTTTCATTGAAAAATTGTGATTCTAATTTAATTTTAGATAATGATTTAAAATAAAATAATCTAGCTAAGTTCATTCAATATGAACTTCAACATGTCTGAAGCAAGTGTCACGCAAAAATCAAAAAAATTCTTATAATTATTTCGATTTTATTTTATTTTAATTTAGGTCTTGCCAGGACTATACGTTGGCAATTACCGCGATTCCAAGGACCCACAACAATTGGAAAAGTTTCAAATTACACACATTGTTGCGATTCATGACAGTCCAAGGCGCCTGCTTCCAGTAAGTTCGTTTTTGAAATATTCACAACCAAAAGATTAGACATTTATTATTTATTTATTTTTCCTCGTTTTTTCCAGAACAAGCATTACCTTTGCGTGATGGCGTCAGACACGCCCGATCAGAATCTCTCTCAATACTTTTCCATCTGTAATGATTTCATACATGCGGCTCGTTTGCGAGATGGTAATGTTCTCATCCACTGCCTGGCGGGAATGTCCAGATCGGTAACGGTTACTGTGGCCTACATAATGAGTGCAACGAATCTTAACTGGAAGGAGGCACTAAAGGTGGTGCGTGCTGGACGGGCGGTTGCTAATCCGAATCTTGGATTCCAAACACAATTACAGGAATTCGAAATGTTTCGATTGAATGAAGAAAGACGTCGACTGAGAGAGCGGTTTCCTAGTCGAGCGCTTGAGCAGCGGGATCGAGCTAAATGCATGACAGCGTTGGACAACTACGAGGAACTCCTGCAGAATAAAAACATTTGCGAGGGCAATTGCTCGCGAGGCGAAAAATGTCCCACAGGTGGGGTGGCGTTTACAATTGATTTTACCACTGAAAAGTGGAAGAACTTAGAATGAAGTGAGAACGAGAAGTTTGCTTGATTTTTGCTTTTGTGAATGTTTGATAAATAAATTATGCATTTTTGATTTTTAATTATTTTAGTTTTGTTGTTGCTTTTGCATAGTTCTACTGAAAATAATCTGCTTTTGCGTAGTTCTACTTAAAATAATCTGCAGATTTTATGAGGTTTCAAAGTAGTTAAAAACTTAATTGTTACGACTTGTGTTGTTGGCTTTGACATATCCCGTTCCACTCTAAAAATGAAATCAATAATTTTATTAAATTATAAACATTTCAAATTAGACTTTAGACTTATTAGTCATTATAGATCCATTCTTTAAATTAGTACATGAAATTTTATTATTGAATAAGCCAATGATAACATTATGTCCGATGGTTTCAAAAGATTCCTATTCCATACAACCAGTGTGCCATCATAAGCAAGAATTTAGTTTGAATACAATTTAATTGAATTAAACGCTTTGTGGCAACTATTGAAAGGTCAATCTTTAATATCTAATGGCTATCCATCAAAAAAGTATTCACTTGATGAAAATAATAAAAATTCCTCTTAGGCGTTTGCAACATGGACCCAACGAAAGGCCTTTTCCGCCGAAGGCCAAGCACATCTTCAACACGTTCCCGATTGCGTCCACAAGCTAATCAATCAGCAACGGGAAGTACTACAGCACAGTCATGCCCCACATCACCTAAACATTCTGGTGGTCAGCGTCGTTCAATTGGCGACCAACAAATTCCTGAGGATGAAGAATCCGATGCAACCACATCAAATAAGGCTGCTACATCCACCAAACGGACGTCGCAAAGTGTAAGAGGTGAGCGGACTCCTACAATTCACACCAATGAATCAAGCACCGGAAATGGTGGCGGTAGTGGTGGAGGTAGTAACGGAAAAGGAAATGGAGGTGGAAGTGGCAATGGAGCTCCTTTACAAAGGAGTGGAAGCACGGTCAGTGGTATGAGTATTAGACCACGTAGTAGTCCAGCTGGCCTGCATTCATATACAGGTAGGCCAGTTTCACTTTTCATCCTCCCCACCATTTCCCCCATTTCCCTTTAGATCTCTTTATCTTATAATTATGATCCTTGGCGGTATATATTATGTTCTCATAGCAGGATCAGTGCCATCATCCGTCCGTGGATCACGAGTGGACTTAGACCAAGAAGACCAAGGATCAGCCATCTATCTAGGCTGTTCGGCACCAAAGAACACATCAACCTGGTCCCTATCATCACGTGGATCTTCAGGCGGATCAGCCCCACCAACACCAGTGCACACCCCACCGGTTAGTCCTAGACATGGCATCAGAAGGTAAATCTAACTTATTCCACCAAAAATCAATTTTAGTAAGTAAGTTTTTGTATTCTAGGACATCAAGTCAGGTGGCGAAAAAGTCCAGATGAAACCAAAGCAGAACTCAGCCTCCCTCCCCTCTTCCACGATACGGAATGTGATCAATGAAACTTTATAAGCAATCTAGAACGCTTTCATTCTAAACAGTTGAACAAAAAAAGTTAAATAGTTAAGCAAGGATATTTGTGTCTGTCTCATCGTTAATCGATTTTCAAACAACAACAAACAATAAAAAAAAAGCACGCGCATAGTTTTAACCCCTTCTCTCAGTGTTGCCATTGCAGTAGTTTCTTTTAAACAAAAATGTCGTTCTTGGCTATAAATGTGAATTTCATAAAATAATCCTGGAGATAATCAAATTATTTTTTATAAAAAGAAAAACACTACTTAGTGCATATCGTAGGTACACATTGTGAAATAAATACATTATATTACTAGATATTTAAGACATGAAAATCAATACCTATTATTATGATGCTACGTATTCAATTTTGTTAGATTTTATATTTGAGATATAAAAAAACAAAAAACAAAGGACACAATCAGTACCTTGGTGCTATTGAACATGCACTTGAGACAAAATGTAAACAAATGTCAAAAATGCTAAATTGTATACTTAAAATCATTTTTGTAATATTTATTAGGATTTTATGTTCATTTGAAATTCTATCATTTCACTTTGAATCCGAATACGAACAAATTTACAACAGTAACTTTGCTATCCAACAAATGGCAGTTTTGTTTTCTTGTGTGAAAGGTACCAGGAATTTATAAACAGAAAACAAAGATAAGAGCAATCACTTGGCTCGAAGATTTCAAAAACAAATAAATTGGTTACCTAGTCATTTAAATCTGTCAAAGAAGATGTTTTCTTAAAATTTAGTTCCATTGCGCAAAGTAAATTGATTTATTTACGACTAAGAATCAAATGTATAGATCTGAATTTTTCGAAAACGAAAAAAACCTGTCAATGGAAAACGCTTGAAATATAGGTGATGGATTTTTGGATATCCTTTACCTTGAACACACTTATGTTTTTTTTAGATCAGACATTTAAACGGAAAAATAACACAGTTCTGAAATGTTGGCCTGTTTGTAGTTCTTGAAACAAACCGTACGTGAAGATAAGACTGGAGATTTAAATATTAACTGATTGTTGGAAATATTATCGTCTAATGTTCAAGAAATGTTGTTCCATATTTTTACATTTTTAGTTACATCACAATCTTTAAAATAACTAAAGTGAAATGATAGAATTCCATTTAGTGGATGATTTGAGTTTACAATTATTAAAAAAAGCATTTAATTTTTTGATTAATCACGCAAGTATCTACATACGAGTATAAGTATGAACTTGTGAACATAAAAATGAAAATATGAGTCCTAAAGGCATTTAAATAAAGTTAAAAATAAAAACAAAAACTAAATCAAATGATAACTTAGAATAAAATAGCAAAACAAATTAAGAAAAAAACTACGTAAGCAAATTTTTTACGTATGTAAGTGATTCAATTTCAAAATCAGATCAATTAAAAAAAATACTAATCATAAGTTTAGCTTTTTAAAACTATAAACTAAAGTTTAATTATCAGTTGCATTGGATAAAAAGAGCTTGTTTGCAAAAACGAACGAAAATTGTTGAATTTATAAAAAAAGAAATATTTAAAAAAATTGTATTTCCTTAATTTATCACCTTTTTGTCAAAATCTTCTATACCTACACATTTGTTTTATATTCATATGTATGTATGTATTGGCTAGGTGATTACATATGTAAAAATGTATTTGAAATACAATTTTAAATTTACAAAGGCTTCGTTGTATGGGACTAAAATAAAGAGAAAAAACTGTTATTTTGCTCTTTTTCTGTTGTTATAAATAAATTGTTATAACTTAAATAAAAATATTTAAATAAATTCATTTTGTATAGATGCCTTGAATGGACTTGAGCAAAATAGAGTGTAATTCACAGCTCAAACGTGTGATAAATTTAAAAACTAATTTTCCAATTTTCAATTAGGTTCTTCAAAAACGAAAACTTATAAAAATATTGTATATCCTACCTCTGGAATAAGTTAAACTATACATATACCTACATTTTTACCTGAACTTCCAATTCCTATTGTATAGGATGTTTTAACTTAAGCGAGTCTATACTTTAACTAGTTATAATTACTATTTGAAGGATTTATTGACAGTATCAGTTCTGTCAGAAAGGATATGTAAAATTCAAAATAAAAAATAAAATTGAAATGTTAAAATTGTTGCATTATTTTTTAACAAATAAACTTAAAATTTGAAATTCGGCACAATAATAAAAAACAATTATATTAAAAGTTGCGTTGCATTTTATAATTCGATATATATATAGAAATGTAAGAAACTTGTTAAAAATTTGTTATGATAATGCGAAAATAAAACACAAAAATTAGATGCCTTTGTTGGAAAATAAAATAAAACATAAAATGCAAAATATGCTTATATTAAAAATGAAAAAAAAGGAAAATACACAAAACATAAAGAAAACTTAAATCAAAATGCTTTTAGCTTCAAGCTAATTTTACAGCTAAGCTTTCACAAGAAAAAGGACACAAAATATATCACAAATAACATTCATTAAAAAATAAACAAAGATTAATGTTTTATTTACAAAAAAAAAAAAGAAAATATATAAACAGATTTAAGATTTGTACTCAATGTTATAGAAAAAAATACATATTTACTTAGATCAGATGTTATTTACAAAAAAAGAAAACTACCAGAAAAAATATATATATACAACACATACCTATACCAAAAATAATACAAAAACAAAGTTAATCTCACCACAAACACAATAAATTGTATTGAAATTCACACATACAAGTTTTAAAAATAAATGTAAAAAAAAAGTTTTAGAAAAATAGTTCAAAAAATAATAAAATCAAGAAGAAAAAGTAAATATTTTTACCGAATTAAACAAATCAACAAAATTTAAAACAAAAAACACTAATTGTCTTATTTATAAAAAAAGAAACAAAATATTTTGCATTTTTCATTTTGATATAGTTGAAAATATATATGAAAAAAAAATTGTTATAAAATTATAGTTATACATTTTTAATTATAGCTTGTGGTTGAAATGAAAATTACAGAAAATAGTATTACAAAAAAATGAATAAAAATAAAAATTGTATGTTTCAAACATATATATTTTGGAAAAAAAATTGTTTCATTTCATTAATTTATAATACGAGGTTTTTTTCTACAAATTCTTTCCAAAACCAGATTTAAGCAATTGAGAAACATTCCTAGAATTGCTTGCTGCAAATTGTATTTCCTTATTTAATCTAAAAACTATTTTGTATTATTTAAACAAATTTAAGACGTTTTTATGTTATGTTCTCCTTTATTTAAAAGCAAATTGACAGCAGACAATCACCGCCAAATGAGCCTTTTATTTATCCCAAATTATTTTTACTGTCGCTAAAATTATTAACAAATTTGACAGGACGTTTTATAACTTAATTTCGATGCAATATGCCTGTCGTCCTTGTCGTCCAAATAGTAGATGAGTAGGTTCAGCAGGGGGGTTATTATGAAAAACGATACTCGTTAAGGCGTATTCGTTAAATTGCGATTAGGAAAAACGAGAATCGTAAAAATTACGATACTCGTATTTTTATTTACGAGTGCCTTCAGCTCTCGTTCAGCTTTTTATATTTTGACATTTGTTAATAGGAGTGAAGTTAGTTGCGCTTTTAAAAAATTATCATTTTTCGTATTTGCCTGGCAATTTGTTTTGCTTTCTATTTTCGTATCTTGTAATCGCTCTTCGCCATGAGTTTCGTTTCTTCGAGTTTCGTTTTTTTTCTGCCGTTCGTTTCGTAATTAATTATAAGGGCCCAGTCTATAAAAAGCAAGTTTTTAGTTTGGTGACTTGTCAAGGAATTTATTTACAATTAAGTCAAGTGTACCATCTTTAATGTCCCTTTTTCAATTGAAGTGCTGTCAGGATGTAAATTAATTTCATTATTAATAAAACACTTTTGCTGCTCATGGTTTAACAACATTTATCTAAATAATAACTACAATTTTTCTAAAATACAAATTAAATAAGTTGTACAAAAAATACTTAAAACTGGTATAAGTATAGTTAGAAAGTTTAAAACTACTTAAAAACATTGAACACAATACAGAAATAAAATACTAAACTTAAAGTAAATGTTGTATAAATATTTATCTATAAAATTATTAATTATTATTATTTATATATTACGAGCCTTTCCAGTTCTTCTCTTTCTTCTACTCACATTTTATTTTATTGTTCTCAAAATTCTTTTTGCTATTTAATTTGGTCTATAAAATAATGTTTTAAATATTTTTCTTAAATTTTAATAATTAAATTTAACATTTAATATTTGTTTAAATCAAATTTAAAAAGTACAGAACTTTTATATATTATGATTCTATTTTAAATAAATTCTTACAGGATTTGTATTGTGACTAGAGAGTTTAATCACTTAGCATTCGATTAATTTTAATATAGTTTATATTTTTACTTTAACATTATAAACATTAATTAAATAAATAGGTTAAACACATTGGCAGTATTGTAACACTAAAGTAACATTTAACTGGCTGGATATAAATTGGAAGGAATAAATATTTGTTTTAATTTAATCATTGTTTTAAAACTACAATTAATTGATTTAATTTGTTGCCATTAATTATTATTTTTGTCATGCATAACTCTCGAATTAAATGAATTTTGGTAAAAATAAGAGTTGCATATTAAGCTCTTCATTTATGTACGAGTATGTATATGTATATTTTGTTAAAAATAATTTATTTATAAATTGCATTAATTACGACCTCGATTTATGTATGTATGTACGTATGTCATCAAACTATGTGATTCATAAGTAATGGTGTGTTTGCGGTGGGATATGAACTCGGCCTTCTATTTTTATTGAATGTATGATAGTCTTCTATTGCTGGACAAGATAATGTTGTGTCATCAAAGCCCAACGGCGGTATCGATACACCACTTGACTTCCGAGGGCTTGAGAATGAATCCGAAATAACCTCTAAGAGTGCCTCGTCACTGCAAAATGAAATTAGAATTCTTTTGATCAACGTTCGTCGTCGTTAACTTAAACTAATTCTATAAAAATCATCATTAAACTTGTAACTTCGAAATTTCTTTTTTCCAATTTTATTACGGGGAAAATGATTTATTCTAAATACATAAATAAGAACAAAGAAACAAAAACAAATGTATGTACCTATGATATCGATGATTTTCTAAAAGTGTCCCGGTAGCGAAACGCAATTTCTTTGGTGATTCCAGACTCGACGAACGTGTCAGCGAATTTCGTGGAATATTTTTGTTCTTTAATGAGCTACGTATTCCTGCCGCAATGTCATTGATATGATTCTGCTTGATAGTCCCTTGAATGAATTTATTTAAGGCCCTCGAACCTCGTCGTTGGGAACGTTCATAGGTACGCCTGATGCGAGCCTCCTCATCCTCACCCAGTAGCCAATATGTTCGTTGTTCACCTTTGCCCTTCATCGAAATGATGCCACGTTCCTTATAAAGAGAGAAAAAAATTTACATTTCAATCACGAAATGGATTGTAATTTTTTGAATTCCCCCATCAGCACATGACAAACAGAACCTACCTGATAATGATAGCCTCCCAGTTTGTCCAGGAGCTGCTTACACTGCGAGCTGCAATGGATTTTCAAAGGAACTCCTGTCGATTCCATTCGAGATGCAGTATTTACTGTGTCGCCAAATAAACAGTATCGAGGCATTTTCAGGCCCACAACCCCAGCACAGACCGGCCCGGTGTGTATTCCAACGCGGAGGAGCAGTTTGTTGTTTGGACGGTGTCGAATTTTGAACTCTGCAATTGCATCGAGGAGATGCAGGGACATCGTGGCTATTTCAGCTGCGTGTAAGTCACCATTGCGTATGGGAAGTCCAGAGACCTGAAAATAATTACAAAATTCTATTGACAAGGAGATATATCAAATGATGGCCCTTAGATCACTTTTATGGGATTACAGTGACGGAAATACTCGGAAACACGAGCTATAATGCTACTCTTCCAGATGGGTCTTTCATGAACTCAGTAACAAAACTTACCACCATATAAGCATCTCCAATGGTCTCCACCTTGTACACGTCGTAGTGTCCAATGATCGAATCAAAACACGTATACAAGTCGTTGAGGAAATCAACGACCTGTAGCGGTGTGCTTTCCGCCGACATGGTCGTAAAGCCGACGATATCACTAAAGTATATCGACACATGCTCATAGCTCTCCGGATCCACCTTGTTGCCTTTCTTCAGTTGTTCCGCCACCGGACGTGGCAGCATCTCCAACAGCAGTGCTTCAGTCTTTTTCTTCTCTTCCTGTAGTTGGTCGGTGCGTTCATCGACCAGAGCCTCTAAATTGTTTGCGTACTTCTCCATCATTGACATCATGTTGTCGAAGATGTTTGGTTTCATGCCCTTCCGCAGGGGACGCAATTTGGTGCGGATGGCTTTGAAATCGGGCCTCTCCTCGGGCCGCTCACTCCAGCACTCACGCAAACACTCCCTAACACAATCGAAGGAGGTTTCGAGCGGTTGCAGGGATGGCCGATATGGATACAGATGGTCCTGAACTTGCAGCACTTTGTGCAGGCATTGCATTGGGGTGAGACCTGTCTCACCAAATGGGCCATGACGAACGTGAATCTCATACAAAACTATGCCAAAAGAATAGGAGTCTCCCTTCTGAGTGCCGGACACCATAGAGCACGGTCCACTTCGTAACAATTCCGGAGCACGATAGAGGAGTTCTGTGGAGGATACGAGTGTACCATAAAAAAAAATAAGCATCTTCGAGAGGATATCATTTATCTAGTGGAAAGCTTTCACTCACTTGTACATTTGCCGGTCATACTCTGAAGGTCGGTTGAGTTGTCCTCCAAACCCTTCTTGAAATCAAATAACCCGAAATCACTTAATTTCACTACCCAGCGTGAGTCAACGAGGCAGTTCGACGTACACAGCGAGCCATGATACCGGATGGGGGATTCGTGTAAATAAATGACACCCTAAAACGAGACGAAACGGAGCAGAGGTGGGGTGAGGTGAGGAGAAGAACTACTCGTAAGTATATGGTAAATGCTAGTAAATGAAATGGAAAACGAGAAGATGGGGGGTAAGTGAAAGTGGCCATAGCCATATAATAAATGTCCCCCACAAACCATACATCATGGGTTATTTTGGTTCTACTTGAGGTCGTTGGCGTAGGTATAGAGAATAAGATGGCAAAGATTAAGTCCTAAGTTTAAGGCGTTTAGATGATGACAAGTGGAAGCTTGTTTTATTAAATTTATGAAAACACATTTTTAGGGAGTAAGCAGGGTTTGATTAACTCGCTCATAAGATTTTCGTGTTTTTCGACTTCCAAGTATTAATTCTTTGGCGTTAGGCAAAAAAGTCTTAAGTCAAAAAATTCCATTTTGGGATTTTGACTGGGTTTAACTCATTTTCTTTTTCTCTTTCGTTTGGAATTATCGAATTAAACATTATCGACTTTTTTAAACAAATTTTAACCAGGTTTGCAAATAATTAAACTATTTTCAATTTGGTTTTACCAACAACTGCAGTTTCTGACTTAAGACTTTTTTGCCTAACCTCAAAGAATTATTTTGCAGAAGAATTTAAGTAAAAAATGAATGAGATCAATTACAAATTGCGCCTTAAATTTAGATTTTTGAATACGTGAAATAAAAACGTCCCTGGAATTATTTCCAACTTCCACTTGTGAACATAAGCAATGTGAATTTCTCTCAAAGTTTTCCCTCGAAATTTGACAGCCAGTGTTTTTTTTTTCATCCGATACAAATTCAAATTATTTCAAGGGCTTGTGACGGGAACAGAAAAAAATCCAAAGGAAACAGAAAGAAAAAAGGTTTTTCAATACCAAAAGTTGCCTTTTTAAGGTATTAACGCAAGTATTGAAAGTTAAACTTTAAACAGTAACCTTAAAGTTAAAATTGTCTGGTTCAGTAATTTTTTTTAAGTGAACTACTGTAGTTAGCTTTATATTTTTATTAAAAAAAATCATCAGTAATAGATATCGTATTTGATGTTCGATTAAATTTCGACCACAACGCCCAAATTTATTCTCTTTAACTTACGACAATGAATGATAATTAAATACATTTCTTTGAAGCTCCTAAAGTTGTCAAAATAAATAGTAGCTCGTATGTACTGTAAGTTCTTCTGTTCTAATCAAATGTAGGTGTTATCATAAAAGCCTTGTTTGTATGAACTTATTAACTGCAACTTAACGCAAATATAAAATTACAGCTCACGCAAAAAACGTTTCAGTTTGATTATTTTAAAATTTTTGTATGTTCATTTTATGGTTGTGCATTTTTAATTTTGAAATTTAAAGCAAGTACATTAAATAAAATGACGTTATTTTTACAAAAGAATCAAACAGATCTTCTAAGTTTTACAAAAGTCCAAATATTCTTTGACAGTTCCTAGACGTTTTTCTTATGTCTGAACTTGTACGAAGATAAACTAAGAACTCAATATGGCATTTAATCTACACATAGATTTTTTTATTTTGTAAAAACCAACATACATACTCGTATATGCCCCTAAAGGCAGACCAGATCATAAAAGTAATAAGCTTTTCCTAATCCGAACGAAATCCTCCACAATCCTTGCATTCGCCATTTCAAAACTAAACAAAAATTCCCTTTTACAGCTTACCCGTATAATATCGGCCACCATTGATGCAATAAACATGTTGTCCAGCTTGACGTCCTCGTTCTCCAGGATATCCTTTACACAGAAAAGAAAAACCAAAATAAAAGTTATAAAACACATATCCACACAAAGCCAAACACAAAAACATCATCATAAAAACAATAATCCTTGAAACAACCAAGTTTTTCCCAAGTTCCTTCCCTCATCGTCATCATCATCATCATCCTCATCTTCATCGGTGTACTTACTTTCAAACTACCCCGAGTACAATACTCAGTAATTATGCATATATTAGGTGGATCGGTGCAGGCTCCGATGAAAGCGCAAATGTTGTCATGGCGAGTGTCCCGCAGCTATATCGTAGTATCGCACAACCAATATCAATGCCGAAGGGATATAAAAATGGACAAAAGGATGTAACGAAATGAAAATGAATGGAAAAATCCTTGAATCCTCGAATGAGGGAGAAATTTTATTGCTTGCACGCAATCTTACCAGCTTGAGTTCCTTCTTCATCTCCCGCGTTATGTCGACACTCTTTTTGCGGACTTTCTTAACCGCATACAATTGACCCTTGTACAAACCGATGGGAGTGAATATGGTCGTGTAACGGAAGTCAGCATCAGGATTCGAGCTTAAACTAACTTGACTCGTCCTTATCAGGGGATGGGTGGACTGCAAAGCAAAGTATCTTTTCTTTAGTAAGTTCATATACGCACCACACACTTTATAATCACCACAAAAAAAAATGAAAACCTAAACACCTACCCGAGTTTGTTTTTGACTAGAGGTTTCTTTTTCATTCTCGTGAATTTGAACTTCTCGAAAATCGATTTTCCAGAGCAAACTATCGAGTTCCTGTTCGTAGCGCCAATTACGATAGAGCACCAGCGATACGATGCTGAGCAGGAGGAGCGCTCCACCAGCAATTCCTGCTGATATTTCACCGGTATAGCCTGCAATTAAAACAAAACTCTATTTATAAAAGGGAAGTTTTTGGTACGGGTATGTTTTAAAGGATTTACTATTTTTTCTTTAAATTTTTAATTAAATTTTCAACTCCAGGAATTCATTGGTAATCGTATTATAAGACCAAATTAAGTTGAAAAAAGGTTCTTTCAATAGAAAAGGTGATGAGACGAGAATGATTTTTTGTGAATCAAAGGAATTTTTTCTGTTTTTTTAAATGATTGCGATATGTGTTATTTTTGGTTGGAGATATTTTTTAGAAATCTAATTTTACTTGTCTTTTTCATTGAGATATGTATATGTATGTATGTATATGTGGATTTTTAAAGTGAAAAGTCAAAAGAAGTTTTGATTCTTAATGAAATGGATTATCAAGAAGTGTGATAACTTTGTCCATCTAATTCTAATTCTTTGACGGTGTTCACATGGTACTCTTTTAATTAAACATATTTTGAAAATTCGTTTAAGCATGATCTTATTTAAAAAAAATAATGGTATTTTAGAAAGAGATATTTTACCTAACACATTCATAGGTTATACTTGCTTTCTTTCAATATTTGCTGTAGACTTGTGAAATATTAGTCTTAGAACCCACAGCTAATTTTGGGTTGCAAAATTTAACCGAAAAAGAAGGATATGAGTGGGAAGCTGTGGCAAATCTAACCACAAAAAATCATATTTCGATATTTTAAATTTGATTTTAACTTTTGAATATTCAGATTCTTTCATTCACATGAATTTCAGAAAACTCGCTCACATCATCTATCAAAAATGTCAAAACCGACAAAATAATTAATATTTATTCTTACCTCTGAACAATTAAACAAATTATGTACATATGTGTACATTTTTTCATACGAAATTATTTATTAATTTTTTTCATATGAAAACAATTTTAACATTATTATGGTTAATCACTGGTCGATCAAACAAAAATCAATACTTTTCACAAAAAAAAAAAAAAAAAAAAAAATACGTATACGCCACCATGAACGTGTGTATTTTTTAATCTTTTTCCTTTGACTATATTAATAAATTGTGAATTTATTGAAAAATTACCTTTATACTCTTTAAATTTAATTTATTACCTTGCATCTACATTCACTTACACCTACACCTACACACTAACTCATACATACATATATACTTACTTATGCACTTCTCTCCATTGAATCCACATTGTGGTTCAGCTGCCGGCGGTCCTGAGCCAATCCACGGAATTTTTCCATACAATTTGAAATCCTGCCAATGAAATAAAATCCAAAATCGAAAATGTCATTCTTATATGTGCGGATGCAGTATCAAAAACAACAACTTCACAGCAAAAAACTACTTAAAAATGCATTTTCCGCATCTGTTATTCAATGGATTTATTTTGTAAAATGTAAAGCAACTTGAACATGAACAACATCAACAACAAAAAAATACACACCCCTCACCTGAATATAGCTCTTAAGTGAATTTTCAATTTTGTAGCATTAGTGAGCATTAAAAAAAGAGAATAAATCGAGAATTAAACAAGCAAACAGAAAGCGAGACGACAGACAGAGGAAGGAAGAAAAAGCAATGAAAGGGCGATTTAAATTCAATGGAAAATTTTACTCTCGTAAACCGTTTGGAAAATTTTCAAAGGATTTGCTCAATCGATTACCATATATACTTACAGGCAAAGCATCACCCTTTGGGCTATTGAATGTACCAACTGGAATGAGGCCATGTCCGGTGGTGTTTCGCTTGTTGTAGGCCCATCCTCGTGCCAATACTGTGTAATTACCAGAAGCATCTCCGTTTTCATCGATGTACACGTGATATCTATTGAAACAAAGTTCCTAGTAATTTTGTGTGTTATGAAGAGATTATTTTAATTTAATTAATTTGATGATGTTGTGAAAATAAATTGGACGTTGCATACCTCTACTCGTACATGCATTTATTATTGAATTTCAGAAATACTGAGAGAGTTATTTTTGAAAGTTTTGCTGTCGATAGCTTGGGGCGCTTTTGTATAATTTATTTATTGGATTTCCATAAACGCATTCCTCTATTTAAACTAATTATTTTTGCCTATAAAGGGTCTTCCAATAGAGACTCACAATGTTTTGCTCAGTTGGCCCATTTTATAAAAACGCAAAATCTGCTGAAACCATCAAAAGATAGCAAGATAGCCTGAAGCAATTAGTTTAGCACCTCTCACCAGATTTCAGACCAAAACTTGGTGAATGTGAACCTGTATAAAATTTAACTGACACAGGATCACTAAATGGACTCTCAAACAGTAAGAAACTGGCCCCAGGTGTCAGTGATGAAGGGCATTTCTGGATGAATGGGTGTGTGATGGCACAAAATCCATAGAGTTCACTATTTTATATGGATATTCCACACAGCTAATTGTCATCTAACTTCGAAGCTAACTGACGCCTTTAAAGTTTCGAATGCGTGAAGTCCAGAGAAGCTATTGTGGATATTTGAATGACGTTTTATTTCATACAAAATGACATTAACCTTTTACACAAACATTCTTTTATTTAAATCTAAAGATGGGAAGCCCTTAACGAAAGACCCTGCACATGGACATATTAAATGCAAAATTTCAGCTAAATTTACTCTTAAAACTGAGATGTAATGTACCGGAAATTTAAGCTGACCAAAATTCCATTACAGTAATTGTTAGAGTGCTAGTCGCCACCATCTTTCTTTTCTGATTCCGAAAACATTTCCTGATTTCATCACAATAAAAAAAAAAACCTAATTTCAAAAATTGAATTATTTGTTTTTTTTTTGCGTGCCAAAACATTTGACGTATCATCAAATACACCATCTGGTGGTGGACATTAATTCCATTCATTGACTTTAACAACCACCATTTTTCTATTCTACTATCAAATGTCAATAGATTTATATTACACCTTCTCTTTTCTTACCCCATAGCACTTAAGTACTTTGTTCCTTTTATGACACTTATCAATGCAGTGCCATTCTTTGGTTCCTCGTTACCAGATTCGATGAGTTTTATTAAGCCATTCGCATACAAATGGACAGCATCATATAAATATGCAGCTTCAGCACTTATCTGCAACAACAACAACAACAAAAAACAAAAACCACATTTATTCTTAAGATATTATATAAATGATTGAAAATCAATGATGTTGATGAAACAATATTTGGTAATGGATTTTATTTTGATGGACTGGACAGGACATTGGACAGGACATGCTTCTGTAATCATAATTTTGTTATACGAGCAAAAACAAACAAATCAACAGACGCGTATTACTTTCATATACCATAATATCGTTTACGAATCATTGAACTGACCTGTTTGGATCCCCCGAAGTATCCCAATGGATTTGGAAAATTAAATGGTGGCTGTTCCATGTACTTGTTTACCTAAAAAAATTAAAAAAAAAAAAAAACACAATATAACAAAAAGAAGGACGAACATTTTATATGTGAATTTATTTTGTATATGATAAAAGGGCGACGACGAAGTAACGGTAATGGTTTTGGGAATAAATCATGGCAGTCTGTAGAATTGGTTTGCATACGAGTACGTATGAAGTATGTATATGAATAATGTGTGCGGTTTGGTTGAATTTCCAAAATGTAATTGTTATTATAGTGAAGTTGAAAAATGTTATTTTGAGAGAATTTGGGATTAATATAGTTGAGTGGACGATAAAATTCCTCGTAATTTAAACAAAAGGTGGGTAGTTGTTGTTGATGTTTATTTTCATTTCACTAAAATTTAAAAATTTGAATAACTGCTTAGATATATCACTTGTAAACTGTTTTTTGTTAAATTCAAAATTCATTGCAAAAGTTGGTAAATTTAAATCACATTTTTTATTTGATAAATGACTAAAAATAAACAAATTTTAAACTGAACAACAATTTGCTACTTTTAAAGCACATCAATAGAACTTACCTAAGATAATTTATAAACGAACCTTTTGACTCATTGGGGGCGTTCACATTATCAAACATGCTTGACAAGTACGGCTTAATGAGTTGTTTGTTGGCTTTTGATGGATTTTTGATCGCATTTGTCAAACATGATTATTGAAGATGAAAAAGAAGAAGAAATAAAATGGCGAGAAAATAAGAGGAAAAGAACTTGGACGAAAGAATGGCTAAAAAAGCGCCCAAAATATTCATCATTTCATTTATATAGTCCTCGCTTTTAATTTGCCAGGTCTCTGGAAAACTACTTCCAAAACTCGCAATTACCGCTTACAACAGCCAATTAACTTTCCGTAGGATCCGTGTCTACGCTTTGAAATCTTTCTTAAAATTAAATTTCCTCCTGATTTGACGAGAATGCGTTCACACTATCAAATATGCTAGTCAAGCAAGCAAAATAAAAATATTTTGATATTCATCAAACATGCTTGACAAAGCGTTTGATGGAGCGTTCACATTGTCAAATTCGAGTTCATCAAGCCATGCTTGTCAAGCATGCTTGATAATGTGAACCCCCTATTTATAAATATAAAAGTAGCCATTTTATGTTTTCAACTTTAGTACAATGTTAAGAAAAAGTACGAAATGTAAAAGTATTTTTTTTTTTACTTAAAGTCTAATACGCAGATTGGGACAAGACAAAATTTATCTCTACAATCTTAATCTCTACAAGATACCCGCGCAAAAGTTTGAAGTTGGAGAAATACAAGCACCTATCAGGGATGTTCTTTTCTATTGGTGATTATAATGCGCAACTGTATATAACCATTTACTCGTATATTTATTAAGAATATTATTTTTGCGAATGAGTCCATTTTGAATTGTTTTTTTTTATCAAGTTTTTAGTTCACTTTTATTTTCGGTAAAATGTCCCGTAAATATTTGGTTGAAATCATTTGGAAACGTGTTACTTGATCATAACTAAACAATAAGTATGAACAAATCACATCACTATTTTTAAGAGAAATATGTACTTATATTAAAATGAACTTGAGAATGATAATGCTTTTGTCTGTCGTTTCACGTTTCCTTTCATGTTTTTTGTTACATAAATTATAAACTTTTATAAAAAACAATGATTTCGAAGAATAAGAATAAAATATGGAGAATATGGAGCCCTAGTAAGTTGCCATCAAAAATAACTCCATCCCAGTTGGAATGGATTTGTGTTTGTGAGAGCTGTCAAAATTTGTCTCACAAAATAATAATTAGAACATTATTTTCGCGGACAAACGAGGTGGAGACTTCTTATGCTTGTTTGGCAATTTGAAAAGTATCGTTTACCTTGGGTTTGTTTTTCATCTGGTTTTTGGCAGTAAAATGTGAAAATTGCACATTGCTAAACATACCTTTCCAGTCAAACGTCATATTTTTGCGCGCAAACAGCGTACTGCGTAGAAAAAAACCTGAGACAAAATTTGTCCTGGTCCTGGGACAAAAATTGAATGGGAGACAAAATTTGTCCCGATCTGCGTACTAAGCTTAAGACTCAGAAATTGAATTTCAATGTTGATTCCAAACAAAAAAATGCCATATCCAAGGTAAAACCTTTCCGATAATCACAGTTCACAACAAAAAACGAATTGAATGTCAAAGTAACAGTTTGAACTGTTCATGACCACCCATTATGGATGTAAATTTTTGATTTAATTTTATTCGTTTGTCATATTCTTTTTTAATAATATTTTTGAAAAAGAAGTAAATTCTTTTGGAGCTCATGGAACTTCAAAAATGTTCTTTTATGTTAAAATAAAAAAACAAATACCCAAAAGCAAACCTAAATTTTTTGTAATTTTTAGAATTAAATTACATCATTTGTATGCAAAACAAAGATTCTCTTATACCTTAAACTAATTCCAACAAAAAATACAGACCATAAACTGGTTCCCAAAATGTAAATATTTTAATAAAGCAAGCTTAGTTTTATGTACATCTTTAAACTGTCTATCTTAAGGCAGGGATAACGGACTATTCTATCCTCAGAAATCACTCAATATTTTCTCAAATAGAAGGCAATATAGGAATAAGGAATCAATGGAACGATTAAAATTTCTTGTTATTGAAAAAGGGGTAAACCCGACATACCATATGTCGATGTTTACATAATATGGGTCAATCCTTTTGGATTTGAGATCTTTACAATCTAAGCAAATGATGTGACATGAGGATAAACATTATTTTTATGATTTATCCTTTTTCTGTTAGATGAGAAACAGTAAAGGAAAACTCATTTTTTTGTATCCAAAGCCAAACATCATCGGACGCAATGCAAAAAACACTCAATCATAGATAAATATCAAAGTCCTTGGTAAATCATTCTGATTGATTAAATTTTCTATTATTTGAACTTCCATCATGATGCCGATGCTGATGCCGGTCGACCTATGATCTACTATTTTTTTATTTGAAAATTGGAAAATTGTAGCTCCTTTTTTTCCTTTAAATAAACCCCTCATTGACCACTTCATTGTATTGTAGTTTAGTTTGTTGGGTATTGGGTTAAAATGTAGTTAGGTATTATTTTTTTTTTTGTTTTGAATTCTTTTTAACTTACTTCTTTGGTAAAATTCTGAAATAACGTTGGAGCTGTAGGAAATATCCCCAGATATGATTGGAATGCCTCCTCAGCCTTAAAATCAATTGTTTCCAGCAATAAGCCACGCAAATACTTGTCTGGCGACGATGGATCATATTGTTCGATGTCAATGCCCACAACAAAGTATTCGCCTTTGGATAGGAGTCCTTTCTTGTGTAAACTCACCATGAGCCCGACGTGCTCGTAATAATGACTTAGGATTAAGTAAACTGAAAAGAAAATGAAAAACAAAAATGAGAAAAAATCTTTAATAAAAATAAAACCACAGACATAAATTCAGTAGTTTGTATATAGTTGGAAGGAGGAAAACGTGGTCCAAGTTGGACTGCTACGAGTGTGGCAACTGGAACTGGCAAGGAAGTGAGTTGTAGAATGTAGATATTTTTTGAGGAAATTCTATTGGCAGAGCTCTAAGAGGTATTAACTATGATAAAATTGAATATTTAATATTAAAGATGAATATTGGCTTAGGGAAGTTTGAAGGCTGGGATAGAATCACAATCAAATTATTTTTTTCTTGTACAATGTTGCAACTGTGACCTACTGTCAGTCAGTGCCAGTTGCCATTAAAACTGACAGTAGACAAGTTTCCAAAAAAGTGTTATGTCGTTTTTAATTGGCAATCCAGAATTGGAATTAGAAGCAGAATCTCAATTGAAGTGTGACTCCTGCAAGAGAAAATTAACTGCATCACTTGCATCATCATCACTTTATGAAGAAGATGAGGAAGACGACTCCAACAATGTTTCTAACAAATTCAAAACAATTGTTAAGATATATTTTCAATATTATTTTCCATTTTTTTATATTTTAATTTTAATTTCAAGCAATCACTTCTTCGAACTGTCACTTTTGCCCAATTGAACGGTTTCAGAATGCTTTTTTCTACTTCCAGATTGTCAATTGCAAACGCCATTAGAGTCAATTTTTTGAAGGGAATCATTTTGACGTTTGAATTTTCTCTCTCTTTTTAACCATCAGAAGTGTTAGAAGTCAAACGTGAAAACTTCCGATAAATCTGATAATTGTTTTGACGACATTTAATTTAGTTTTACAGTTACAGGTTTGAGCTGCCCATATTATGAAATAAAGCCATTTTTGACAATTTTCATGGTGATCTGAACAATTTAATTTTTCACATTCTTAATTTTTTAACAGAGACACATTTTCTAGCCCCTTGAAGTTGTTCAGATTTTACACACTTAATGCTCTTTATTTTGACGTCTCATCTTATTATCCCAACCTCAAACATTTTTCTTAACTCTAAAATGTTTCCGAAAATGGATTCTGCAGAACAAGAATTGTCAATCGAAAAAGTCATTTAGACATAATTCACGCCTCTCATCTTTTCCGTTAGAATATGACAGAAAACCATAAGTCAGAATGCCAAACTCTCACATATTTAAATTAAACCAACTTAAACGAAACAAATAATATAAACTCAACGTAAACGTCGTTTGACAAATTTCAATGTCAAGACTTTAGCAGGATCATGTATGTATTCATGTATATGAGCACAAAATGCAACCTTATAATGTTAAATTTAACTAAACATAAATCATTGCTGTCACCGGAGAGTATGTTCTGGCAATAAACACCGACAGTGATGTAAATTTACGATGCTATTTTTGCAACAAAAATGCAATGCACTACTAGCTACAACAACATATATCCTTCTCCTTAGAACTCAGAACACGACATCGCCATAACTATTAGCATGAGCATCCTCGAACGACCGAAGTGGCAGGACCGACCGACTGGAAAAACTTCTTACAGCTTAATAATATACACCTATAAATATTTACTCACTTCGTGTGTTTGTATAAGTCTTTTCCACTAACTCATCAAAAGGATTTGCCATGAAGCCATGATGATAGATTGTGTTCCATGTGAGAGTATCACGAACCTTTACGCCAGCCTTACGCAGGATATTCAGAATCGTATCCGCTATGGGATTGTATAAGCTCTTCACGTTGTCAAGATACAGGAATGTTACCTGGAAGTGATGGAAAAGAAAAGGAAACAAAACAAATAAAAAAAAAACACATGTTAACCGACATCATATTTTTTCCAAGGAACCATTATGGTATATCCTTTTGCGTCGCCTTTGGGCCGGAATATTACTCACTTGAGTCCAATTGAAAGCTAAAAGTAGTGAGACAACAGATTTTGAAATCTGTGTGTCTGGCGGACGTGTTCGGGCAAATGTGGGGAAATCCTTTTTATTCGAAGTATCCCTGTGTGTGCAATACTGGAAAAGTGATGATGATATAGTCATACACAAAGAGTTCGTATAAATAGTCCCCATTGATTAAAGTGTGTTCGTTTTATTTTTGTCTGTTTTTAACTTACATAGGAAATCATAGGAAGATTAAAAGCAGCTGCCATTCGTCCTTCGTGTACACACGTTTCCTGAGGGCCTATATAGCCAGCAACTTGACGTGTCCATAGAGAAGCTGTCTGCCTGATGCTAGACACTTCATCACCATAAGTCTCAGCAACAACAAATGCAATCGAATGACCAAGGTTTTTCAATTTTCCCGAATTGACCTGAGAAACGGCGAGAGATATTGCTCCAGAGATGGTGATTCCTGTAGGGGAAATGATGACTCAAATTTATTAAGGATAAGCGTCTTTTGAAAAATGGTTAGAGTTCAATCAAATTATTACTTGACAAATTAAATTCTTAAGGTTAATCTGCATTGAAAACTTTTGAACTTTTTGACATTACTCATAATTTATAATCCAAACGAATGTGGCCACCCTTCATTTGTTCAATTACTCTTTTGACAGTAGTTAACAAAGTTGTCAATGTCCAGATCTTAAAAATTAATATTTTTGAAATATTGTGAAAAATCGTGAACAAATGTTTTCATGGTGTAGAGCCCTACTTTAACTGACTTAACTGTCAGCTGTCAATTTTTTTTATTTTAAGGGGTCTGTTAAAGGTGATTCATTAGGTCTGTTCCAAGTGTTTTGTGCACAGAAATTCACAGCACACATTTTTTTAAGGAGTGGGAGTAAAATTCTCTCAGCCAGAGAGAAACTATGCACAACGAAGTGGAACGACATATCACAGAAAATCACAGAATCTACGAAACGTCAAAAATTTAAACAAAAAATCATTCGATTCGAAAGCGCGTGAAAAGTTTCTAATTGTTTAAAATTAATTAAAAAATGGATTTGTTAAAATTGTTACGAATAGAGTGTTCAAAAGAGTCTGACGGGACGATTTGGAACTCAATACTGGTGTTTTCCATAATGAAAATTAGAATTATTATTTTAACGGCAGAACTGAAATGTCAAATGCTATTTTTTTAATTTGACACTCTTTAATTTTCTGTTCACAGACATTTTTTTGGCTGAAATTCGCAGGTTGGGGAAATTTTTTTCTCTCTCAAGAGCTCTCTCTTCTGTGAAAAACTACGAAAAATGTGTAACTTGGAACAGCTTTTCACAGTTTTTCGGTGATTTTCGGCGAATTTCACACACTTGGAACAGACCTAGTATTTTTGAAATTTATGGAAAATCTTTAACTTACCATCAACTGTCACCTGTCAAATTTTATATTGTAAGGTTCTTTTAAAGGCAACCTATTATGATGACGTTTAACGCTATTTAAGAAGAAAGGAACTGAACAAGTGAGGCAAACATTTTTTACTTTTATAGTAGAAATGAGTAGAATTGAAATGCAATTGATAAAACATGAGGATGAAAACACCCTTTACATTAATTGCAATTGTAAATAAAAAACTCGCGTATATTTTGGGGCATCCCTTACAAGTGAGTTTGTATTCTTCGATTATTTTTCATTATCTGGCCAAAAGTGATTTATGGCTAAAATGTAATTACATTACTAGATTAACTTGATATTATTTTTATTCAATATTTTCATCATAAGGCTTTTTGACAGTCTACACTTCATCATTAACGCCCTCTACCTTTCTTTTAACGAAAAGGTTTTAAGAAGAATCTAAATTAAATGCACATTTAATGTGAAAAATAATTACAAAGCCCATAAAATGTTTTGTAAATGGTAACCCACAATTAAGACGAAACCCATATTTTATTCAACATACCTGGTCTTTGGTAATCCAAATTGCCTGGTCGTCTCTGTGAACCCGTTAGGTATCCTAACGTAAAGACCTCTGAATTTACATTCAAAATTAAATTCAATACAAGAAACACAACGTAGGCTGGAACAGGAACTTGTACAGTGACAGGAACAGGAACACGAACAGGATACACTTGTAGTTCGAATAGTGCTGCCTTAAGTCGGAGGTATGACCTCATTACGTGTAATACCTATTTGTGACAGTAAGAAGGGGGAGAACACACTGCCCAAAAGGAATGTGCACAAGGGAAGGGTCGATGATGATATGCTATGAATGCGGAATGCGGATGGAGGAGGAGAATGTTGCTTTCTTGTCACTTGTATTTAGTCTCTCTCCCTCTTTCTCTTTAGCTTTTGTGACTAATTAGTATTACGAAGCACTGATTCAATTAATGTCCTTTAGCATCAGAGTTATTCTATGCATATTACAAGACAAGAGCTTTCAAAGGATGTCCCTCCCAAGTAGGATACAGTTCTTGTTGTGTAAATATGAGGGAAGCATTTTGTCTCAGCATCACCTTCTATGTACATCACATTATCTAGTTCGTTGTCCTTTTCCACTAACTGAGAATTATGTCCATTATCCTTAGCTTGTCATGATTTATTAATTTACTGTTTTATATCTTTTGATAAGTCCTCACAAACTCAATTGATGTTCATGTTGCAAACGACAACCGACGACATAATGACAGCGATGGTTTCTTTGATCAATAAAATGTTTGTATTTGTTTGGGCAGAAGAAATGCAATTAGTCTGTTTTCTGTTTCCATTGGAATTCCATAAGCCATCGATATCAATATTGTAAGCAGGTCCTTTTGGCTCTGGAATGAGAGGAGAACACAAAAAGAAAAAGGAATATAAATGACATTTATTGGCTGTTAATGGCAGGATAAATAATAATAAAATTGATTGAAAACGATTCAATTCAAATCGTGGTGGAACGGAATCGCAGCGCGTGGTTTGGGCGGGAGCTTATATACTTTAACCTAATTGAATTTCTACACGATTTCAACTTGCAAATCAAAGCATAATCACTGCAATTTGTCATCTCCAATTACTTCAATTACTTTTTGAATGGAATCCAAGTCTGACAGGTTTATTATCATTTCGTTTTGGATTTGGCCACAAACATAAATCGTCAAGACCGCCCACAATGGGTCCTTCCCTTACTCCTCGAACTTACTATACATACATACATATGTATGTATGTATGTGATTCAAGTTGATTAATTTGTTGGCAACGCGACATGCTGGTTTCAATTACAGCACCAGCTCCGCAAGTATACTGTCAACAAGAGACAACAACAAAAACTATAAAACGTTGCAATTTTTTGTCAACTGTGAATTGGGTACTGCTGCGGGTACTGGCTTCTGCCAGAGCCATTATGAGGAGGTGTGAGCCAAATAGCTCCGTCACTAGAATTCTAATTAGTTGCAAAGTTGCAAACTTGCTAAGAGCTGTGCTGCCGTAGTGCACCGTTTGAGTCGATATATTCGGTATGTTGGAGCAGCACTCCATGTTGTGTTTTAGTCCAAGTATATCTGTCTACAATATGTAAAAGGGGTTGGTTGGTGTGATGATGGTTGCTCCTATAGATAGAGAGGAAAAAATATTGGTTTGGCGGGCTTTTCAATATTCCAATCAGATAACAGGAGGAGGCACGCCAACACTCACTTTGTGCTCGTATCGTAAGTGAAAAGAAAATCGAATTTATTTCACATAGTGGAAGGACAATTTATTCATTAAAGTTGCAATTTAGACATAGACGAAGGGGGCACGCATTTGCTTCTAACGATGGACACTTTATGTGTCTTATGCGTGCGTGCATGTGAGACTAATGTTTGGTTTAAAGTGTTTTCTTAATCGTTTCCTGGGTTTGTTTTACATTGAAGTATCCTTAAGTTGATTGAGTGAAAATGCTTGAATTATTGATTATTTTTTGAGTGACCTTTACGAGTGTATAGAACGGTTACCTAGTCAGTTCCGTTGAATGATAACTTAGAGCGAGGGAGAAAGTGATTTTTATGATTTTATGAAAAGTTTCGATGAACGATTAACTTTAAATTCACAAGTTTCTTAATTAACTAATTGATGTCATCAACCCACCCGAAATTCAATTAAATAGAACAAGTGGTTCCTGAGGTACAATAGTTCAAAAATCGCAAAGACTGACTTACTGACTGACAACTAAATGACTCGTTGACAGATCATGATTCGCACAATAGTACAAACATATTCAAAATTTTCTATTTAAGTTCTTGTAACCGCCCACTTTCTCATAGTTGGTATCAATCATAATGAAGACTTCCAAATCATTTTGAAAGTTTTTACCAACACAAAAAACATTCTTGACACTGACAGTTTAGCCATTGGCTAAAGCGTGCGGTCAAAGTGACACTTCCTAGTTGTCAAATTTTGTCTTTCAGAAATAAAATTACAACATTAACTTGAAAAGACAACAAATACTCACCAAAAAAAAGTAAATTTTCCAATGATTCAACAAAGCTCAATTGTGTTAATATTTCCCACTGTTTTCTTTATATAAATTTAACATTTTAAGAATTAAATTAAAATTATCATAATGTCATTGGACATTGCACAATTCTGAGAATTTTAGTTAAAGTGAAAAAAATAAAGTCTTTTGTATTCAATTCAAATTTTAATTCAACCTTCAATATTGAATCGAAAAAGTATTCTATTCAATTCTTTGTTTTTCTTTTTTTTTGTCTTCTATAAATAATCCAACAAAGTCAACGCTTAATTATAAGTAAAATCCACCGCACGCCATCACAGCAAAAGTGCTCATATTTCAATTGGAATAATATTTTAATTTTTTGACTCAATATATAATGAGTCCAGCAAATTACTATTATTAAAACATTAAACCCCTTCAGCAAACATTAATTAGTCCATAGTGGGAATGTACATATAGACACAAAGCATTGAACACTGAATTGAATAGGTCTCTCATTTTGTTTGAGCAAAGCGCTGCACTGCACTTCCAACAATCTACCACATGATTAACATAATTACGAATCGATATCGGAATTAATTTTACCTCTGGAAGCCGACAGAAATGCCAACATAGTTTTTTTTTTTTCTTTCAGAAACTTCAAACTAAACGATTTACAAAATATTTCTAAGGCAATCACCTTTACACTACTAATGCTACTATTTATTAATATCCCTTGAAATAAAAATAAATGCGATATTTTTGTTACTATGTATTTGAAACACACCAATGGCAACCCTGTTTTCATCATAATCATATCGATTACAGAATTTGATGTATGACTTGTGAATGAATTTAGATTAATTTCTTGACCACGTCAAAATAACTTAAAGGTGAGAACATTCTCGGTTGTCAAAAAAAAATGGTTGAAGTAAAAGTTTGTGGTGAAATACTTTTGTATTTGCTGTCAGCTAAAACCTTTCTTGTGAGAAAAAAGATTAGAAGAATACAGTTCTATTAATATACAAGTACAATTGTCAAACTCTAGTTTTTTTTACAAGAAATAAGTCACTGACAATTGTAGAAACAAAAATTGTGGTGAAATGTAAATGTTTTTACCATCTTCTAAGGTTAGTTTACACTTCTTTGGAATCTTTCTGTCATTTTTCTTTTGTTGACTTTTATAAATTTAAATAAGTAAAAACAAAAGTTGGCAACAATATTTTTATCAATCACGATACCACCAACCACCATAAAGCTACGTGTTGCATTTTATGCATTCCAGCTTTACCACTGACTGACATGACGCGACGCGACGGTGAGTTGCTGATGTTGGTTCAAGTGGTGAGGGGATTTGGTGATAAAAATATAATTTCAATTTGGGTTACTCAAATGAACTTATCACTTAATCAAAACTATCGCAAGTCACACAACTCGCTCTTCTCTTTTCAATGTTACTATAAAAACAAAAAAATATATCAATTCACATGCGGTAGCAAAAACAACAACAATGGCCAAACTGCGGCGTGTGGCGACCAACCGACGACGACGACGATAATGGTCAGTCAAATCGATTTCCTGAATTCACTTCCTGCATCCTGCGGGCCTTGCGGCCAGCCCAGGAAAGTCACGTATAGGTTTGCCAACATGATTACTCACTCAACTTAAGTCTCATTTGCATGCAAATGCGAAAGTTATATTCGGTTTGGAGGAAGGAAGAAAAAACATTGGAATTCGCACTGCTGCGTCCGTCGTCGCTGCTGTTAACAAAAGGCAATCACTCATGGAATGAAGATAACAAAACTCATGTTCGTAAACGTCAGAACAGACATTATCATCATTTCAAAAGTTCTGTCATTAATAAATTCGTTTTAGTGTAAACGTGGCCTTAGTTTAGTAAAAACTTCTACATATAGTTTTTCTTACGCATTTGAAAAGTATGTAACACGTTAAAATTGATGTTGTTTTTGACATATTGAAATGCAATTATGAAGATGGAGGGTAGTATCAGGGTTTAAAACCAGACCGCTCGCTACTGGCATAACAGTAAAAGTCTTTCGCGCGCTCTATAAGTGAAACGTCAAAAGCATCATTTTTATTTGCAAATGTCAAAGAATGCGAATTGACTTTTGTTGCTATTCGCGTAAGGGATAGAATCGTCTGATAGGTTGATGACTTTAAAGCCATCTGTCATTTCTGATGTCTATTTGCAAAACATTATTACTTTTAAGAGTTAAGACTTTTAACGAAGATAAAGACAAAATTAGGTAATGAAATTAGGTTCATCTGTTAAGTACAATCACATTAAAGGTCTTAAATGAAAAATGGAACAAATTTGTCAATACATATTTTCAAACCCTTTCGACTATACGCCTTATCAAATTTCAAAAAAAAACCTCATTAAAGTAATCAGTCTTAAAGTTACTAGCCATCAACAATCAACATGTCGACTATAGCCCATGTCACAATACAAACGACCATAAAATGGTGGAATTTTTCGCTATTGTGACCATAACATTTGTACTTGCCAAAATTACTTTTAACACTTCGTCTTTTGTGTGGCATTTATGTACGTGATCTGAATTTTTAATGTTCATTTTGTCAACAGGCATAAAATATGTACAATTGAACAAAAACACGTGCAAATAATGGGATATTTTGATAAAGGTCAACTGATAACAGCTTTTTAAATAAAAAAAAAAAACATACTACATACAAACATAACATTTTAGTGTAGTTTACGTAAGTTCGTTTAAAGACTCCCAAGAAATTGTATAATTTCAATTCCAACAAAATTGGCAAACAAAATTTCAATCTCCTCCAATCTACCTAAAAAATACCTTCCTTATGTTTCTTTTAACCACAAGAACAAAAAAGTTCTGGAACAAAACAAATTTTGAATGAAAACCCATAACTATTTGTTAAAGATTTTTTTGTTCACAAACAATTGCACCTTTTGAAAGAAGAAGGAAAAAATTGAACAATTGTTGAACACACAAAACAAAAACAATAAAAAAAAGTTCATCTAGAAAAGCAAGACTATTAAATTTTGCGTTGTTTTTGCAGACTTTTCTTCCAGATTTATGAGCTATAAAAAATATAATTTAGTTCAATGTTGTGATGATGCTAAACACATTTTGGTAGCCACATGCAAAACAGGGAAATAATAAAATAATACTTTGCAACGCCATTTAATGGGTATTTTGAAATAATATAATACTCGTATGCACAACTAATTTAAAGAATCAAAATTTATGATTTAATTCCTTTAGAAGCAAGTGTCTTATTCATATGGTACTTTTTTATTACAACTTCAAATGGTAATTGTGGGGGTTTATTCACTTCCCAAGGGAATTATTGTAATCGGTCCGATTTGTCAAATTGAAATTTTTAACAAATCTGGACGTTTTAAGGTTACTAGAATCTGAATCCGACATTTGTAGAGAGATGTCTGTGTGTGTGTGTACGAACGTGAGTTCAAGATACCATTTTTCGTCCACGGTATCTCAGAAACGAGAACAGATACCGACTCCAACTAAATTTTGTTCGACAGGTTATAACTTCAAAAGAAGCTGAAAGGACTTTCATAAAAAGTTGTTAAGCGATTTTTTCACTATAGCAGTTTAAGAAAATAGTTAAAATTTTAGTTGGTCGCAAATATCTCAGAAACGGATGATGCTATTGACTTCAAATAAATTGTATTGTGTACATTGTTATGCTACACAGATTAAGTATAATTTGGAAAAAGTTCAAAATACCGTTATTTTTTAAAAATTTTAAAACTAAAAAAATGTTTGGCACTCAAATATACAATAAAGGAAAAATTATATAACCGTCAGAATAATTTTTTGCCATGTGAAATGACGTTTTTGACATCTGGTAAAGTTTTCGAAAAAAATCAATTAGAAGTTTTCTTTAGTCTGCTATTACACGATGCATCTAGACGCACGCTACTATTCGAACAACGTAAGTGCTAATCTTTTTTTATACAAATTTAGTATTCCAAAATTCATATTCTTCATCAATAAATAAAAAAAATGAAAATGTTGATTTCAAAGAAAACTGAAATCATTTGAATGTGAAAAGTCTCATAAGCAAACCTACAAGTCAACAACGAAATATAAATAAAAGAGAACTGTCAAAATAGATTCATGAATCTGGTTTCATCGTGTAATAGCACTTGAGAAACAGAATAAGATAACAAAGAAGAATTCGAAGATGTCACATGCATCTAGATTCATCGTGTAATAGCAGACTTACAAAATATAATAACTGGGCAACTATTACTTACAATTTATTTAAGTTTATACAAAATACAATTATTAATAGATATATGCTACAATTTTGACGAATATCAAATTGACATTGTTTTTACAAAAAAAAAAATTAAGAATATAATAAAGGTCTACCAAAGCCCAATCATTATTTTGTAGTAAAATTGTTATCAATTAATATAAAAAGTACGAGTAAATCACTGACAAAATTATGTTATGCTTGAAGACATCAAAGGGATACTTGATGGCTTTTTATTGTAACACAAAAACTTCAATAAAAGTCATTTTTTAAAAAAATAAAATATGAAGTTATCAGTGTGGGTCGCACCCAGCCTCTTTTTTAAGAATATTTTTTGCCTTATTTCGGGTTTTTCAACAGGGACGCTACAAAAGTAGAGGGACCGGGACAGTAAACGACGCCATATTTCTTACCGCTTTTTTGACATTTCTCTTGAGTAAGGTTTGGCATTTCATGATGGAAAGAAATACGAGCCAACAACGAGTCGAAACTCCGAAATTCGGAGTCAGTGGCATCAATTAAGAGCGCTACGTCGAATTTATGGTCGTCATAATTTCTGGCTGAATAGCTTTGTCCATAAACAAAATATGCGGTATTGGTCAGTCAGCAATCCACACGTACTCCATGAGTCATCATTGCATCCCGAAAAAATTACGGTTTGGTGTGGTTTATGGGCCAGCGCGCGGCGTCATTGGGCCGTACTTCTTCTGTGATGATCAAGACCGGCACGTTACTGTGAATGGGGATCGCTACCGTTCAATGATATAACCGAATATTTTTGGCCCCAATTGGATGATATGGACTTGGAGGACAAGTGGTTCCAACAGGACTTGGAAATCAAGTTTGAAGAACGTGTTATCTCACGAAATGATCCAGTCGCTTGGCCGCGATTTGACGCCGTTAGACTATTTCCTGTGGGGCTACGTCAAGTCTATGGTCTATGCCAACAAGCCAGCGACGATTGATGAAATTCATACGAATATCAAACGTGAAATTTCGACAGTATCGGCCGATTTATGCTTGAAAAATTGGGTTTAGCGTCTGGACTTCTGCTAGCGTGCCCGTGGGGGGCATGCAAAAGAAATCGAGTTCCATACATAATGGCATCAAATGTACTTTCACAGGAATAAAGAATTTCATTGATATCCAAAACAGTTTTTGTTTTATTTAAAAAAAAAAACGTTTGTAGCGCTCTTATTGAAAAACCCTTTATATATATGTATATTCTATATTGGTATACAAGAATTAATTAATTTATAAGTTTAATCAGAAAAAGAGCATTAAAAGACTTCTAATTTACGTTATTTTGATTTTAGCTTAAATTTTTTGTAATTATCTTAAAATTCTTTAGAAACTTAATCTATGTATATAAAAATAATTGCCTACACACTTTTTCGATTAAACTTTTTTTCAATTGAAGTTTTTCTATTAACATTTACAAATTTTGTACCAAAATTCGATTTCCAATTATCTACGTTTGAAAAAAAATACATTCCTGAAAATAGCCCACCCTTAAATAAATCGAGCTTCTTAGTTTCCTATTAAAAATATCCTTAGCCTTTAAAAAAGGTCCCTCAAGGGATTAAAACTCTAGAGCCAACAAATAAAATACGTTGTGGAATTTGGAGAATTCCAAAGGGAGTAAAGAACCCAATAAAGGTAAGACAAAAGTTTATTTTCTGAGTTCCTTCTGTTATTGGTAGTATTAAACAATAAATTTCAATTACTTTAACATATTTATAAATTTATCGGTCGATTTACCTAAAAAAAAAAGGTTCAATCCCATAAATTTAGGACTTTTTGGAGTAAATTCAAGCACTTCTTGTTTTCACTAAATTAGGCTTTCAATTTTGGGAACCTTATGAGATTATTTGTTCTTTTTTCATATTCAAGATTACAAAAACAAAAAACTTAACTTAAAAGTCTCAAATCATTCTCAATTAATTCCCATTTAAGAACTCTTCTGTCTGAAGTTCCCACACTCCTAAGAATGGTATTTGTCTGCGAACCTTTGATTTATCCGAACTTAAGACAACGGCTATAACAATAAGCTACGTGACTGTAATTTTGATTGTAATTTTATTACACTTCTGAGATTTTAGCATTTGCAATAAAACTATTTGGTTAAATCAATAAAAACCCCGTCCCGTCAAATTCTCGAGAAAGCCCTAAAACACACTGTAGAACTACCATCACATTGTCTTAACCATCCTTAAGAAATTGTAGGTCATGAAAATAATGGCCATGACAATCCCTGGTATGAATTATTTAAAAAGCGATAAATTATGAAGCAACAAAAAAAAAAAAAACAAAAAAGAACGAAACAAAAAACGTGAAAGTAATCAATTATGAATCAAAATCTAAGCTCTATCAAATCCATGTGTTCTTCCCAGTCACCATTCCGTCCCGATATTTATGCTTTGCTTCTGGGTATTTTATAAAAACATACACAAAAAAGTAACATCAAACCGACACAGGACGAGGTCCTTGAACCTTATTTTATCTGCAGCACACTCTCCATCTCCATTTTCAAGCTCTGGCTCTGGCTCTAGCTCTGGTTCTCTGGGTGTTCTGTTATTTTCATTTTAATTTTTCACACGATTGAACTGCTCTTGGAATACTCCTCATGGTGAATATTCCCAGCCACACTCCTGCTCCTCCTTTGAGTACAGGACGACAGTAGTCGAGTGTGTAGCTTCGCTGTGTCATCTTTTGGAATGGAAATAGGATTTTTAGTTGAATGTTGAATCCTTGAATCTGTTCTTTAAGGATCGATTACATGATTTATGGTTTCAAATTTGCTGTCATTATGAGCTTAACATTGATGGAGTATATGGAATAACTACCTTAAATAGAAAAAGAGTGTGAGGGGAGAGGGCGGTGGTGGTGGCGGGATGAGAGCTGGATGTGTTCAACTTCAAATTAAGAATTCCAAAAGTATTTTTGAGTTCAGTGAACTTGCGTGATTATTATTTCAAATGGAAAAAAACGCGTGTGTGTTTGTGTGTGCGTGTGTCAGATGGTGACGTTTCGTAGTGACAACGTTGTTCTTAATGAATTTGGGGATATAATTTCTGTCTTGTGAAATTGAGTGGAATATAAATGACGGGTTTGGCAATTTTTTGCTTAGAAACGAACAATATGGTATAAGAATGTTAGATTAAAGAACGTTTTAATTTATTTTGAAGTTTAAAATAAAAGCTTCTGTCATGAATTGTATTTTTACTGAAATCGTTACACTTTATAGCCCGATACTAAATTAAAAAAAACAGCTTCATATACTAAAGAAATTTTGAGCTAAACTTGTTTGTTTTTAACGAACCTTTTTCGCTTTTTTTCAAGTGTCAAAATCTTACTAACCCAAGTGAAAACAAATCTACTTTAAATCGCTTCTGTCAAAATTCGATTACGGATCTAGTGCTGTTGGCCATATCATATTTCAGTACTTCGTTTCTTGTATTGTAAAAATTTAAGATAATTTACAACATCAAAAGGCACATTCAACCACCTTTTCGAAGTGAGATTAATATGAGAAATGAGATATTAAAGTAAGTCGGTTCAATAAAAAGTGTAATCCTTCCACATGTCTACTCCATCACTCAAAAATTGCCTTTTAAATACCTCGTTTTACTTGCGGAGTTACTCTTGTTTAAATTACAACTTAAAAATTGGACCAATCTGTGGAAAACCTAAATAAGCCTAAGTAAACTTTAAGGAATTATGTAAAATTCAACATCTTCTAAGAATTCCTTGGATATCTTTAAATTTAATGTGGCTTCTTTTATATTATTAAATGATGTTTTGTCTGAAACTTCTACTACTAAATTGTGTCAGTAAAAACTATGATAATTTATACATTCTATTCATTTCCTTATCGTCCAGAATCAGAACATCAAACGGAGACTATGATTAGATCGTAAAATTTTAATCTCGGCAGAACGTCTATTGGGGGTATTAAAAACTAAGTACATAATCTAATGCGCTTACTACTCTATATCAATTGTAAATGAAAAACCTCCCCCCGTGCTCTTTTCTCTACCATTTTGTTGCTCTAACTTCGGAGGAATTGAAACTTTTTGTGTGTTACGAATCCAACTATATCTCCTGTGAAACGACCGCATAATTTGACGTCCCCAAAATTACAACGAAATATTAAGTTCACGTTCAACGACTCGACGGAAAAAATAATGTATTCCTCCCCTCTAACTTGGATGTTTATGTTTTCAAATCTTTAGAACAACCCCTATTTCTGAGTGGAAGTTTATCTTTATATTAGTCATCGCCCTTCATTTTTTCCCGGCAGTACAGGGACTCTAAAAACCATAGCCCGATGTGTTTGAACATTTCATATTCACTTTAAACGTAATGGTGTTTATAAGAATTACAAACTGATTTCTTAAATTACAATTTTTGAGATATGTACTCGTATTTTCAACAGTTCGAGATCATTTCTACTTTACAAGCTGTAAACTGTCAAAACAATTTTCTAGGGTTACCAACATTTTACAATGAAAAATATCAACAAATTCAAATATAGTGACACACTTTAGAGACACAAAATTACACTCAGGCATTTCATATTCGACAGAAAAAAGAAATAATTTTAATTGGCAAATTAAAATAATTCATCCAATTGATCAATCGATCTTTTATGATATTCGCAAAGATCTTATCTCTCAACAGACGCATACAAATTGTTCGTTTATGTACAATCGAATAAACAGATAAAATTGATCACTTAATTAGAGCAAATATACAGCACAGACAGCACTACATTATTGATGTCTCATATAAATTCTTAAGTTGGCTAAAGATATTTATTTATTTTTTAGATCCGCAAATAAGATCAATACACGAATTATAATTTTCCATTACGAGAATTAAAATAAAAAAAAAATTACTCACATCAATCATCGACGATTAATAAGTGATTTTTATTTTCGAATGCAAATTTTCAAAAAGATAGATAAGTTTATTTCGAATTTTCAAATTCAATCTCATTTTGCTCTCATTACACATCAGACATAAAAATTGAGGGTCATTTTCACTTTTAAAATACATAAAAATAAATAAACAAATAATAAACTTTGCCATCAACTGATGCACTAAACTGGTGGCATAAGTCTATTTTTGAAAATAGACAATAATTGAAGAAAAACTAAAACTAGCTATTCGATATAGTTTATGATGTTATATGAGTTTGGAAATCTAAAAATAAACTTTTTAACAACCAATAAACAATATTGAAAAGTGAACCAGAGCACACTCCTAGCTCCTGGCTGGCACAGAGAATATTTTTTATTGTGTTTGCAGTTTAAGAGTATTTAATTCCACTGACACATTGTGCATCGATTTTTAAATAAAAATACACACATTTAGTATTTAATAAAGAATTCTTAAAAATTGTATACATTTTGAATGTGTATGTTCCAAGGTTTTATGATTTATTCCTTAAAAGCAATTTGAACCCATTTTAAAATCTAATTATTCAATTTTTATTACAAAAAAAAAACTTTTATATTTTAAATATGTAGTAATTAATATTTAGATTTTACCAACTTCTTTAATGATTAATGGTCTTTTTATCCTAATTGGTTTTTTTTTTTTGTTTTTGCATATTTATATAAGATTTATTCACAGATAGGCTAGAACTTAAAAATAAACACATTTCGTTGAATAAATTCAATTTTTATTGAACATTTTCATAAAACTAAATCCATCTATTTTCAAAATATCAACATATTTCTTGTTTTTTGTGTGTGAATTGTGAATGCTCCAAATCCAGCGATAACCACCTCAACTGAAGTCACTGAATGGAAGAAAAAATGAGGACCAATTGCTTGAATTGATGGAATCAATGGCACAAATAAACTAAATTACTTTATTTATGACTAAAGGCGAAAATCTTCTTAGGCTAGGAAACCTACGTACGTAGTTCCGAGGAAATGGATTTGTTGAAGTGTAAAGAACATTTCTTTCAACTTGTTTTCTTTTTTTCCTTTTTTTTTAAAATATGAAATGACGATGTACGACGATGAAATATTTTTTTTTTTTAAGAAAATTATGCTTAAAACAACCGAACAAAGTTTGGTCTTAATAGAAAACTAGATAATAAAAGTGTATGTATTTTTATATAAAACTCATTCGAATGTTAAAATAAAGCATAATTAATCTATATATACAAAACAAAGACGGGTTTGTTACAACACTTATAACTCGAGATGTGCTGTACCAATTTTAATGGTTATTGATTAGTTGGATTTGTCTCCACCCCGAATAGCAGAATACATTTTAAAAACAATGAAAATTTACACACTATGGCTCATTTCTGTCTCTGTACTATTGAACACTTTGCTATGCCAAATAATATATTAAAAAATGTTTTTTCCGTCAATATTTTAAATTAAATTGCTTACGAAATTAAAAGTCTTACAAGTCTTATTTCGACGCATATTTTAAACCGCCGCCGCCATGTTTTTGAACTAATTAACTGATAGTTAATAGTCACAGTTGACATTAAACATCAATATTTATTATTATCGATAAAATACAAAAAGTGTCCTCCTGGAAGTATGATCAAGAGAAACGGTTGCCACTTTTCAAATCTGAATTTCTTTATTGTAATAATTTAGGCTTGCCAAATATCACTGTTTACAATACAGTCATAACATGGAAGATTATAGTCGAATTGAATTTTTGACAAAGCGGCCACAGTACCTAAATCAAACGTTTCTCGAAAGAGTTAGTAATATTTTTAAGACTGTATTAGGTAATCTCTAGATCTACTGAACCGATTTTTAAAATTCTTTTACCAATAGAAAGCTAGCTATATATTTGTGATAAATTGGATATGGAAAAAAACAGAAAATAGTGCCTCAAGATTATGTTTAAGAGAAATACAAGGGAAACATAGTTTCATTTATAGACTTTTATGCTGGATTGGTGCTGGTATTTTCATGCCATCTATTCTGTAAAGGCTTTTTGAATCTTAAAATCTAATCATATACATAAGTTGCTATTGTTCATGGTCCTATCATGTGGTCCTGTATGTGAAGAGAAAAGATCTAGGAGACGCTTGTATTTTGCAAACAAAAAAATGGCGTTTCCAGAATTTGAAAAGTCATTAATCGAATTGAGATTAAAAATTGCGCTCATTGATTAAGTTATGAATGCCAAAACTTTATTAGAACCTGGATATGAAGATTTAAAGCAATTTCTTTCACACAATTTGAAAAACAGGGCAGAACAACGTCTGCGGGGTCAGCTAGTATTTGATAAATTAAAATTGTTTTCGGTAAAATTCGGAAAAAGGCTAAATTTAAATGCATAAAAGTTAAGTACAGCATTAAAAATAAATCTCTTGGAATATGTGGCTCAGAGCTGAATTCATACAAACAAATTCATCAAAAATTTGACTATATTCCAAGATGAATTCCGTCAACAATGTTTGAACCCATCAGACAAACTGGCTTGACATGTGATTAACAAGAATCAGAAATACATAAATGTCCTTCATTTTGACAGAATTTTACTAATTTACTAGAACAATAGAATTAAATAATAATAGAATTAACAATAGGTATAGAAATTAAATTTAAACTTTTGATCTTATCATCAAAACCACTTTGGTCTTGAACGCCTCACAGAAAGTACCCAAAAATGAAAAATTGAAAATAAATTTTTGAGATGAACTTGTCTAGAATTCAAAAAAGGCAAAAACCAAAAACCTTAAGTATTGAGCAAGTAAAATGTATCCCTTCATTTCATGTTTGCATATCTTGTAAAAACAAACTAAAATCATAACCACATGTTGGCAGATCTCAAAGACAAAATACTTCCTTTTAAACTTTCAATAAGTTCTTATTCCAAGCATAACCCCATTTTAACATTTTAAATGTAACATAATTTTAAACCCTACTTTTCCAACACATGTGCAGGCATTGTTACATACAAATATGACAGCAAATGTCACAAGCATCAACATTGTACATACATTTGCATAAAATAAAATTATTATTATTATATCAACACAACCATTAACTAAATGGAATTTACAATAAAAATATAACAAAAAAGTCTAACTACTTCCTTTCACATATAAAGTATGTAATGTATACAAGGCAAAAGGAGACAAGAGAGATAAATTTTTCAGAGATATTATTATCAACATATAAAGCTATTTCCGACATCAAACACATGTTTCGAACAAAAAATAAAAACCAACAAATCAAAAAGGTTCTCCACTTCAACTATTGAAATCCAGAACCAGAACTAAACAACTACACATCAGTGGAAGACTTAAAGAAGAAAGGAAACAAATATGAAAACCCATTCGAGTCCCCCTTTTTTCTAGCTAAAAATTACATCTACATACACATCCGAGTGTGTGCCCTTTCCAGCAATCTAAAGTAGCAAAAAAAAAAAGGGAAACTAGGACAACATCCTGCGATGTTCATCATCGGGCTTTGGCTCATCACAGCACGATGGAAATAAAGTTCAAGTTGTGCAATATCCCCGCAGGGAAGAGGAAATGTGTACTATATTTTTTATTTTCCTCACTTAGGAAGAAAATAGTTGTTTTGTTTTTTTTTTAATACAAATTTTCATGAACGCAGCGGTAAAAGGACGAAGTTAATTCTTATCTTCCTGATGGCGGACACCTACACTACATCTATGGGTTCAACACAAAATGTACTTTTAAAATGGTCCAACAAATTGCCTCTCATTCTATTCCAATGAATTTAATCTCGCGCTGCATTTCCACATGGGTGAAAGTGGTACTTGTCAGGATAACAGACCTGAAAAAAAACACAATAAACTTAAACAAAAACAAAAACAAAGAAAATGAAAATGAAAAAAAAAGTGGAAAAATCCCAGAGGGAAATTTAATTTCCTGCAAAAATGTTGTTTACTTTTTCGCAAACAATTAAACTAAAAAGTCATTTTCACTTGATGGAAATATGCACAAAAACAAAACAATTATAAGAGACAATCGGAAAAATGAAAAACAAAAAAAAACTTCTGATTCTTAAAGAAAACAATTTTTCTGAAATCAATTAAGGAAATTGTGAGTTTTTTTCGAACAGTTTTGATGCTCATCGTATTCAGTATTTTTATGTCGAGTTTATTTTAGAACAATAAAACCATTTCTTTGGTTTTGTTTAGTGGTTGCAATTGAGATGGATAAGTTTCTATTTTTCAAGACCGGAAGAGGATAGAACTTCTTCAATAAACTCTTCTTTGTCGTACGTGGTGAAACTTTGAATGAATTGAGGTCGAAAATAAACAATTGAGAAAAAAGGTTAAGTATACGCCCGAGTGACCCAATGCACAGTGTGTTACAGTTAGATAGATGGTGTCATCTTGAATTTTACTTTTTATTTCATATTGTAACAGTTTTCCAAAGAATGAATTGTTTTATTTTAAGTAGATTGCTTTTAAAGTGAAAACTATGAGTTTAAGGGAGACTTTGTCATTTATTTATAATTTTTTTTGTTAAAAAATATTTAGTATTGAAATATCAAATGCGAAGCAATAGACAAAAACGTAGAAACTTTTAAATGTCTTATATCCTTTTAAAATATTTTAAATTAAAATTAAAAATAATTGCCTAGATAAATAAAAGTACAATATTCCGAAGGCTTAAATCACATTTAACATTTTCCTCTTCTTTTTTTGTTTGTCCTTATCAACAGCAATTTTTTCATATTAAACCGACATTAAAAAGAAGTCTCTAAGCTAAATTAAAAGAAAATAAATCTCATTACTTTTAATGAATATCTTTATGAAAATGGTCTCAAATTTTTTATGGGTAATTCTTTTCTTTTCTTTTAACTGCTCAAAAGCCAAAATAACAAAGCTATTCTCAACCCCCCAAAAAAAAAGTATAAAAAAGTTTTCTTTTTGTTTTCCCTTGACTATTAAGAACACTATACGATTATTGCAGCAATGACAAATGTATACCTCTTGCTTTTACAAAAGAAAACGCATATTAAATGTTTTTTGCTTTTGATAGATGGGAGATTAAATTAAAATATTTTTCTTTTTCGTACAACGAATTTCCACCCTTGAAATAATGTAGAATACCAACATTAAACATATCTGATAACTTAAGGTAGTAAACACCTTTTCTGGGACCTTTTGGTAATTCTAAAAAAATGTCCAATATAAAATTCCAACTTTGGTAGCAGCCTGATAAATTGGAATATATATGTCGAAAAAACGTTTTAACTAACAAAACCCTATGAAGTGACGAAATTAAATGAAAATGTAATAAAGCATTTGCTGAAAATGTTGAAGAAAGCTTCCCCCTTGGTGTTAGTTTTTTCTGTAGACCAGTGAAGGATTTCCTTATATAATTGATAACAGCATTTTGGAAAATACTTATACATTCAAAATACAGATGTCTCTGATCAATATGGTTAGACCAAAAATCATTTTCTTATGCCCAAAATTAACCACAACGGTTAACATATCCATCGAAGAAAAACAAAATTTTAAAACGAGTAGAAAGAAAAAAAAACATCAAGTAACCCAAAACGATGAAAATTGATTTTTTGTTAACAAAAAGTCAATAAAAATTGCTTAAAAAGGTACGTCGTCGTGTCGTTAGGATTTGACGACTATTTTACGCATCATTATTTTGTAATAAAAAACAAACAAATTTAAAGGCTTCTTTTTTTTATGCCTCCCGTCACCGCACCGTCCCGCACTTGCTGAGAGAGGTTTTTTTATGTTTACTTTCTTTTTCCGAATAACTTAAGTTTTATGGTCACTTTTTTGCATAGCAACTTACAATACAACCATACTTTACGAACCGAGTTAAAAAAAAAATGGTCTTTATCACGGACAAAAATTATTCAATTGGAATTCAAAGTTGTAAACTGTGCTTATGTGAATAAAGTTGACGAGATTACAAATATCTTTCTTATGATAAATAGAAGAAGTTCAGAAAAAATAAACTAAAAATGTGAATGTTTGAAAGACATTTTTGGTCAAAAGTTAATCGAAAATATGGGTTTGTAAAATGTTAACAATAGTTTTAGTTTAATGCTATTAAAGTAATGTCCTTCGACATAAGGACTTGCCACGAGATCTGAAATGTTATGACAATTCTACCTATAAGCATTTGAGATGAGTTCATTACGAAATAGCTTCGTTGAAGTTTGTAGTCTTTTGTTAGAAAAAATTAGAAACTTCCGGAAAAGCAAATTTGACTTGTGACATTTTAAACGAAATATCATATATAATGTCAAAATATGGTTACTTGTCCTTTTTCAAATTCGTATTTACTGAATGTTTTGACATTTACTATCCACTTAATATTTTTCTTCAAAAAGTTCTATACGAGAATTTTTGTTCAACTCTTTTGTCAACTGTCAATCATAAACAAAAACACGTTGGACATGTCTCAAAACTTTCATGTTGATTTATTCTCCTGGTTTTTGATTATTCAATTAGGTTTTCTGACATTGGCTCACTTGGTGTGGTTAAGTTGTGATCCTGCATGATACATTCATTTATTTATTCTTACATTGTGGCTCATGTCTTCCAACCACAATGTGCCATTTAAATAGACTTAAAGAAATAATCCACAACAACTTTATATAAAAACCACTTTATTCGTTACAACCAGAAAGTCTTTTTATTTTTCTTAAATTTTGTTCTCTTTCTTAACTAGTTTTTAAATGAATGGATAACTTTTGAGTTTATTCATTTAAGTCTTGTATAAAGTTGGCCGTTGTAATATTGTCTTTCTTAATTAAAACACACACCACACAAACATACATAACATAGAGAATTAATGTGACCACAATAATACCATGTCCTTTTTTGGTCGGTCTGTCTTTGTTGTGGAATTAATGTAGATAATAATTTGTGGTACTTTCGTTGTGTCATCGTACAACATTTTACTACACTGCATCTGCTGCAGAATGTTTCAATCAATTTCTGTCCTGTAAAGAACATTTTATAATGGTGTAGAAATGTCCTTACACACTTTATGGGTTTGAAAATTGTAGTCTCCAAAAAAAAATGGTGACTGAATTTATAATTCCCTTTGATGTGTAAATGTTAGGAAAGGAAAGTAGAGCACTTCCTGACAATAATTGACCATAACAGTTATTTTTTGTTGCATTCAGACATCTTCAGTTTAAGAAGTTAAAGTGACAGTTTTATAACTTACAACATTCAATATGTCACTTATTGGCGTTTTTTTATTGGTTAATCGAAATAAAACTTTGTACTTAAACAGGTCTAATTGATTCTGACGCTGGTTTACGTCACTTAGTACAACAGCCAAAAATAAATTCAGAAACTTTTAATTTTGACAACTTGTAGAATATATTACAACTTGTACAACTTATGACCTACCAAAGTTTTGTCTTTAAATACAACAATACTAAATTTCTAATTTTAAACAACTTTTCGATTCTAAAAAATTATAAAATATAGCTTGACCTAGACAATGTTTATAAGATTCAAAGTATACAAAATTAAGTGACACAAGTTAAAAATATTGACATCAATATTGATCTACACATTTATGTCATCGTGTAAACCGTTTTCAAGTATTCATATAATAAACAACTGCATCAATACAGAAGGTCAAGAGAATCATTCAAACTTACCCTTTTTCATGTAAGTCAAAACCATAAATAACCAACATTACTCTATTCATTTTCGAAAACCAAGCCCATATGAATGTGGGTCCGAATCTGAAACACCACATCAATAGTACAGCAAATCTTTAAGGCTGGTCATTGATCAGGCCAGTCCCAACCAGATGTCTGAATTAAATGTCTACACTGCGTGACATAATACAAAGTCATAACGGACAATTTGTTTATTGTTGTTGCTGTCATGATTCGTTGACATCGCATCGCATGACATTGTGAAGTGTGGCACCCGGCATCGGTAGCGGCCGCACCCCACAAAAGCTCCCTAAAATCGTTGTCATAAACATTGCTGCGAATCACATTGCAAAGTGTAAACATCTCTCACACAGTCACACTGATGCTCACAAGTTGCATACAATTCCGAAAAATCATCTTCATCATTTTATATTCGTCACCCACTCCTCGTCGTCGTCGTTCGTCGTGGTCGTAGTCAGTTCAGTCTCACTATTGTCTAAGCATCTGCATTCACACATGATGATGATTTCTCTCGAGAGGGTGTCAAGGCCGGCACGATACGTTTATAGAATATGGATCGACAAAGTACACACTTCTGCTCTGATGTTAAAGCAGAAGCAGCAAGGGACAGTCACTTGCAATTGCCAATCACTCTCCAAGTGCTTCTCTTTCGACCGCCCGCCGCGCCACCAACCGACATACATCGATGACAGAGGACCGATGCGAAGCCGGCGACAACGACGACGAGAGATGAAAGTGCAACGGACGCATAAAAATGATTTCTTATATTTTGAATAGCTGTACACATATTCGTTGGACCTGTAACTGCAACTGCAACTTTTGCAATCGTAAAAGATGGGATTGTCAATTGAATTGGTTTTCGATTAAGTCGTTTGACGTTTCGTTGCCATTGGCCCAGAAGGATGAAGTATGACAGTTGACAGTTGTTCCAATGGTGATTGCTGTGGCCTAATTTCCAGACATTCACTGCGTGTTTTATTCTAATCAGTGAATCATTACCACTGTTGTTGATTTTAGATTTGGGTGATAAGAACACAAAGATACATCACACCACGAGAGTATTTACATTTCAGTTTAACTTGAGACAACATACAAACTTTTAGGAATTCCTTTTGCAATTTATGAACTTTGTCATTCCATTTTTTTTTGTTTCGTTCATCCTGTGTCCCGGAAGTTGAGAAGAAATTTCTCACTTCCTTTGGCGATGGAAAAGTTTAAACTCACAGTAAAATAAAGTTCAAGCAATGTGCATTGTGCACTAGCTGCATAAAGAGTTCCCATCAGAGAAACAGAGAGATAAAATATAACACAATTTATTGCGTATAGACAGAGATGCAGTGTTTGTGGTTATGTGACAGAAAGTTGGATTGCGTTCATGCTCCATGTAGGAACATAATATGAGTCAGTGCATGGAAGTAAGTAAGTATGTAGAGTTAAAACTAATGGAGCTCATGATAGTTTGCGATTGTTGAGGACTGAAATTTGGAAAGATTTGCTTTTAAAAATGTGAAATGCTTTTAAAATACAATTCTCTGAGTTGGTTACTGTAGGATTTGGATTTAAATTAAGGCTGATAAAAAAGTTTTTGAATGCTTTTGAAACTTTAAAACTTTGAGTTGATAGTTTTTTGTTTTTTTAAGCAACAAAAAGCGTTGTGCAAGCAACGAAAAATTACAATAACATAATTTTGAATTGTGACATGCCCATGTATTTTTTTACATGTAATGTGACGTGTGAAAAAACGTGGGATATAAAATGTCAAACAAAAAACTTTTTCAGAAAAAAACCTGAAGATCACGAATAAATTTGATGAACTTTAATAGAATATTAAGGATTCAAGGAAAAATTACATTTTCGTCTTTATTTGGGTATCTAACGTTTGATAAATAAAATAAAAAATTAGAAGTAAATGACGTCAATTTCAGCGAATTATTTTCTTTAATACATTTGAGAACCAAGTGTGAACGAGAATTATGTAGGTACTGTAGTTGAGATTTCTACATTATGTATGTATGTATATGTACCTCACATTTTGACATCTCTCTGACATATTGATTTCAAAAATCCACGTTCAACAAATATCAAAATGTCAATCCAGCATATTTATGTCACTGGAATTGGAATGTGATTTTTCAGGGTACATGTGTGTGAGTGCCATTTTGTTAAATTATTCAGTTGATATTAATACACATATTTTATTCACACTACTAATGTCACTTTGAAGAATTGAAAAGAGTCCTGGGTTTTAGCAGTCAAGACTATTAAATTTTAATACTCAATTTGAAAACTTTTAAACGAAAAGAAACTTACACATTATTTTCATATAACTTACTTTTTCCTCTTAAATATAAGGACAAAATTGAATATACGAGTAAGACTGTGTAAAGATAAAATCATAATCAAATCGAAGTTCGTCGTTAATTTTATAACATGTTTATCTCAAAATTGAATTTCTTCATAAACCAAAACTTGGAAACCTTTCAAAAAAAAAGTTCCTTACTTCCGCCCCAGCATAAAACTCTCAATTTATCGAATTGAAATTTATTTCTACTTGAGAAATTTATTAGATTTCGAATTGTAAGGTCGTTTAGTTTCAAATGAACTTTTTACTCTTGCGAAAACCTTTACTTCCTTTCTTGATGACATAATATGCCTTGATGGTGTTTCTATAAACTTTACTTCCCTATATCAAATTTAAAGATTAGGTACTCAAATTCAAGTCATCTGGAATCGCAAAGATAAGTACAGTACCTTTACCTATGCCTTTAAAATTAATTAAATTCATTCAAAGAAGGAAGCAAGCTAAAAGAGTACATAAATCCACTTCAAAATATTAACTCACAAACAACCTTTAGTAAAAATCCTGAAAAGAGAACGCAGGAATACCTATGTACTCTCTGAATTCTGAGTAAAAAGCCTTGTGGACACCTTTTTACTTTTAGACAAGAGAGTCTATATAGCAATGTAAGGGAATGTGGGTAGGTAAGTGGGGACTATCTGCGGCAGCAATAAACTTTCGCTCCAATAATTACCGAACTTGCTTTTCTCCATGTTATTTTATGATTGCACTTTCAACTTTTTTTTTTTTCTTACTTCGAAAACACTCAAGTTCAATTAATGTCATTGACAAGTTTAAGAGGAGTTTCAAAATAGGAAGAGTGTTTCCATTGTTAATGACAGGTAAGGTGATGTGCGCGAATCGATTTAACGAATAATCAATTATAATATTGGAACTACGTTAAAGATGATGTCATTTGTGTTTGTGTAGTTTCAAAAAAAAGTTTATGAATTTATAAAAGTAAGAATTAAACATTATTGTCAAAATGACAAAAGTGACAGGACATCTCGCTTTGCTAACGTGACACTTGGATAAGTTTCTTAAGCGATGACACATGGTAATTTAAACTGACTTAAATTTTTAACGAATGTCAATTTTTTGAAAGAAAAAGAAATAAATAAAGCACTTTGCATTCGCTCCGGAGCTGTCGATGACATAGAAATAAGGTATCGGCCTCGATTTATCTCCCAATAATAAAAGCCGAGTTTCAATTTATTGAATTGAATTCTTTTTGCATGTGCAATTTACCTTACTCATACATTTAGTACTTCAATATTGTACAGTACACTCATTCATACCACACTTGTCGTACAAACAATGCGTATTATGAGTTTTTGACGTTTCTGCATATAAAAATGATAAACCTACCTACACGTACACGTATGTACGTAAATTATATTAAAGCTGAAAATGAAAACATTTAAATGCGAATATGCGTTTCATTGAATGGACTAACAATACCGACACGAAGTTTTGTTTTTCATAAATGAGTAAAACAATTAAACTTATTATCTGGCATTTGCATGGAATTGATGTCAATGATGGATTGAATTAATTATTGTTAAATGTTATGAGTCAACTCTGTCAACAAACTGTCGATCTTTGTTTAAGTTGTGATGTCTTTACTGTGGAAATAGAAACTGAATTTTATTATGATTTCCCAGTTGGTTGTTTTTATACACAAGAGATTAATCTATTTAAGAGAGTTTTTAGGTAGATGACTTTTTTGTTAGGTTTATGAATGGTAGAGTGTTGATTAAATCATTTAATTCTTTTTTCCTACGAACGCATAAATTATAGAAACATTTAATTATGTATACCTTGTTAATGTTTATGACCATCCTTAATGTCACTTAAGTTTCTTTTTTTTCATTTTGAGATGCATACATAAGTAGATAAACATAATTAATCGCAACAAACAAACAGTACATAAAGTGCCAACCGAATGGAATTGACAAAGAACATTTAACGAAACTTAACGAAAAAGAAATAATAGCGCACACGTCAGGGGTTAAACTTTAAATATCTGTCAAATAATTCAAAAGTAAACGGAACTTTACTTTAAGTTTATATAAGGCGCGTTTTGTTGTTCATTTTAGCCTTAGGTTTGTAAAATTATTGCGATTCCGATTACTAAGCTAACCTAAGTTTAGCAATAAAACGCGCCTATAGTTTTATGTCAAATAAATGAAAGAACAGCCAAATAGAATGTTGGCATAGGTATAGAGTTCTTCATCAAATTTAACGAAATGTGGTTAACTGTTGCGTATATGTATTTTTTCATTAATTCATAATATTATATTTTCTTTATTTTCGCCAAAAAATCACGAAATAAAAAAGAGGATTTGTTTAACCTCTGACCAGGCTTCTTAACACTCTACGGATATTACATTTAGTGTAAATAATAAAACACTTGACTTTCAAGTTTATTAACTCACTGTACTTCATAACTTTTACTGGGCAGCAATTTACACCAAAAGTTTTAAAAGTTTCCCTGGGATAAAACCCAATTCATTCATTGAAAAAGGTAAACATAACGAATTATGCAAATTTGAAGTAATTAGCAAGGTTTTGTATCTTTCCTCAAACATTTAAAATAATCGTATTACTCACGCGTAATTTTTACAGTCTGGAACTGAAATTAATTATAGGTATTTTATGTTTTGTTTTGCAGACGTTTTTCAAAAGGAATATTATTTTGGAGTTTGAAAAACAAATTTTGTCATAAGAATTGTCTTTTTATTCAATTAAACAAACATGGACTCAACCAATTGACAAAATCAAAGGAAAATTGTATGTGTAGTTAAGATGTAAAATATAGAAAAATACATAAATTCCTAAGCAAATGAATTTAATTTTACTTCACCAATTTTATTAAAATACATATGAATAAGATTTATTGAATGATGTATTTTTTTTCGAGCAAACACACTCATAAGAAATTGTTTTAAGTTTCAATTCACAGACAAAATGTAAATTCATTTATCATATCTATGAAGTTGATAAACCATTTATGTTAAAATCTATTTTCTTTTCTTTCAATTCAAACCATTCTTAGGATATAAACTTTTCAAAAAAACAAAAGATACCTCTGAATAATAAAATATATAAATATAAAATAGTCTGATGTCCTCATTGAAATTGAAGGGTGCACACCAACATCATACATAGTACGCACATTGAACGTACAAATTCAAATAATCTCGCCCTCTGAAAGAATTGGCCAAGAACACAAACCGTAATGTTGACTTTGGTTGGAAACTTTTTTCAAATCCCTTGCATTTTATTGGAAAACTTCATCCACCCGCAACCTCTGAAACGACCGAATGTTTCAAAACAATAATTCTATCATCATATAGACGAACGAAAGTAAGAGCTGAAACTTCTTTTCGTTATCCTTGAGTTTGAGTGTGCACATAAATCAAAATCTATTCAACTGAAAGTAACAAGTTATCCTTTCCCTCCTTATATGTGGATGGACTACAACAACATCCGTCGAGGAGATATTAATATTTTCAATTTAAAACACACAAAAATATAATCCTACTGTGGCTGCTTATAATATTCTAATTATGTATGCAAACATAAAAATCATATTTTGCAGACAAAAACTTATTTTGGTTTTGTATAAAGTTTTAAGACGATTAACTTTGTCGAAATTTTCACTTTTTAATAGTTTGAAATTTATTTTTGATAAGGATCTGTTAATATTTTCTAACAGGTTCAAATATATCTAGACAATAACTTTTAACTTTATCAATATGGAATAGAAATGTTATCTATTTACTAATTTAATATAGTGTTTTTGGTAAGGCACGCTATTTTTTGATAATTACTTGGAATTTAAATGGAAGAAAACATTTTGTTAGTTACCTTATTTTCAAATTGAACTTTTTTGAGGTGACTCATTTTGACGTTTTATTATTCCATCTATGAATAGACCTACCTAACAGTATATACTTTTATATGTCAAATTTACAAGAACCATTTTTCTTTTCTTCCTGCATCTTGAATTTTGTTTGAAAAGTAATTTTTATCTTCTTTATATGTATATAAAAGAAAGTCGTGTTAGTTACACTATTTATAACTCAAGAACGACTGAACCGATTTGGCTGAAAATGGACACAGAGACAGATTATAGTCTGGAATAGTCTTATTCCCCGTAGAATGTATTTTATTTGTATTAAACATGGACCACGTTTTACACAAAAACTAAAGCGGTTATTGTTTTAAATTCAGCAAAACGAAACAGATGGTTACAATATCTAGAAACTACATACATACATATATGGAAAAATAGCATTGAAAATCAAATAAGCAACAACAATATTTTTAAATAGCTTGAGTTTCTACATTAAATTGGGGCGAGACGACGTTTGCCGGGCCCTCTAGTTTTAAATAATTTCCAGGCAGGAGTTATGTATCTTATTTATAAAAAAAAAAAAACTCAAACAAATCTGCTAGAAATTTTATTATATTTATATTTACTTACATATCAGATAAAAATATTTTACGATTTAAATTAAATAATTTTCCCGAGTCGGACAAAGAGTAGTCATTTGATAAAATTTAATTTTGTACTTCGTTTGACGCATATTACAAAATTCTGCATTTCTGTTGGTTGGAAATAGAAACTTCATAAATAAATAAAGTTAAAATAATAAATAATAATCTAGATCCTTGGTGGAAGTACAAAATGAGAGCAATGCAAACAAACAGAACAGAACCAGAACTAAAATGACAGCAGATATTTATAGCAATCTGTTTGTTTATTTTAACGTATTTGTATAGATGACAGTCAAGCTACGAAAGAAAGATCAACGAATTATAATTCAGTGCTGAAAATTCAGTAAGTTAAGTTTAAAATAAATAAAATAAAATAACATTTAGTGGAATTGATTTAAGTTTTCATTCTGAAATTCAAAATCCTCATCTGAAAATTAAGATTTGTCTTGCAATCAACTTCCTTATATATTTTAATTTTTAATCATTAAATAATAGATTTAAAGTCTTATCGAGTGAACGAACCCATGGAAAAACAGTGTCAAAAATTGATCGAGATCACATTATCTGATTTGGATCAACTTTTTAGATATTGACACAAGAATAACAAATATTTTATAAATTCTTCTATTACTTTTGCAAATTTAATGACAGTAGGTAGGTACTCGTAAATATGTTATCAAATAAAACCCCATTAATTCGCACCTACATGTGTTTAATGTTTAAAACTAAATTTAAATCGAAAAACAGGTATAAATACAGTTTTTTTATTTTTTGATATACAATTTGTGCGGGTCCATGAGGTTTTCTATGGTTGAATAATTTCATTATGAAGGTGGAACTGTAAAAAAAGGCACGACATTCGCCCATACACAACTGTCACTCTATTAAGTGATAAGCGGGCTGTCGTCTAATAATTAGCATTAACGCATTAACACCAATGACGAATACTCACACAACAACATGGAAAATAAACAAAAAAGCATAATACTAGCAAAAAAAATGTAACGAACCCAAATACATATTTAATTTTTGGCCAACTATTCGTCCAATGGTTGAAAAATGTGAGGGCTTTACCTGTAGAAGTCTTAAAATACCCGCACACATTTAAATTGAGGAAGAAGTAAGGGGTGAACTATAAAGACTGTTAACGTTAACGGCAACCTGAATTTCTCGGTTCGGTTTTGGGGGTTTTATTTTATTTTTATGGCTTTTCTATATCAATTGTGCAATGTTCACTTTGATTAATTCCGAATTTAATAAACAACAAAACACTGCTTCGAGGGTAAATAAAGAATTTACCTAGATAAGAAAATAAAATGAAATGTTTTAACACAAAAGAAAAGAAAAGAAAAAAAAAAACACTTTGAGGGATAAAAGTTAACTTAAGTCAAAGTGAATTTTGGGGGTTGTTAATAAGTACGAATAGGTATGACATTTGATACAGCAAACAAATTAACTGGGTAGGGTATCCCTTGAGATGTTTTAGGGTTAGGGGAGTTCTTGAAGAAGATTGTAACGGAAAAGTAATTTTTCTTCGTTAAGATAAATTCATGTAATGAAGTCGTCGTCAATGTTTGCCGATGAAAATTCATTCAAGTTATTTCCCCAAAAAATAAAAATAAGGGCGATTGCACACCCACCCTTTTTGCACTCTGTTGTGTCACTGTCTTATCGTAGGGCTTATAATGCAAAAAACTGAGGGTTTCCGCTAGATTAATCAATCAAAACTTCTTTGAAAATGAGGTGAAATTGAATACCATGGTGTAGAAATATGTTCTCAAGATCTGATTTGATTTATTTTTATTTTTGAGAAATATTTATATTGTAAATATTGTAATTCTGACGTTTTATGAGGCTGAATTTGAAGCAAGATTACTTTCTTTTTGAATGATAAAGGAAAACTGAAGATTCTTTGATTTAATAGAAGACCTGACTCTCTCCAAAAGTTTTGTAGACTACAGCTGATTTTTTTGAGAAACCATCTAGGTACAAAGAAGATTAGTTTTCAAACTCACACCTCCCAATCTCATCAAACAATTTAAAAAAAAGTTTAGGGATAGCCAATTATTTATTTCCTTTACGAATTATAATTTCCTTTTCTAATTTCTCCTTTGAAGTGAAAATGTCTCTAACCTAACCACTGAACAACTGAACTATTTCATGAAAAGAAAATATAAAAACTTGTAATTTTTACCCATTTTTCCACAAAAAAAAAAAAATCAAAATTTATTTAATTTAAATTTTGTTAGATTGGTATTGCCAGTTAATAAAAAAATGCTAACTGATTACAAAACCTGATCATATTTCATTCCACGATTTCGTGACTTCATTTCACGATAATGAAATTTCACTTTTGTAAACAATTTTTAACGGTTTTTTTGTTTTCTAATAAATAGACTGAAAAATGTAACTCGTTTATCAGAAGTCACATAAAGACTTAGAGAAAAAAATGAATTTTCCAACAATTTCCACAGGAATTATTATTTTAACAGTTTTTGGTAAATATTCCCCACTGTCTTATTATATCAATAGTAACTTTTTGACGTTTTGATTTACAGTTCTCCTTCAATATGGAGTAGAAACTAACGGTGTAGCAGTGGCTTGTAAGGATAACCAATGCAAACATAATTCAGGACAAAGAGGATCGTCAGATCACCACCAAGGCGGTGGATCTTCATATGGAGGGGCTCACGCCACCGCCGGTGGTTCTGCAGGAGTTTCAGCTGGGATCTCGGCAGGTGCTGGGGCATCCGGAGCAGGTGGTTCTAAAGGGGATTCCGGTGGACTTTCTGGTGGTCTTGCTGGTGGTCTTTCCGCAGGTGGAGGGGGTTACGCAGATGGTTCTTCGTTGGGCGGCTATACTGGTGCTTCTGGTGGTGCTTCTGGTGGACTTTCTGGTGGACTTTCTGGTGGACTTTCTGGCGGACTTTCCGCAGGTAGCGGGGGTTACGCTGGTGGTTCTTCGTTGGGTGGCTATACTGGTGCTTCTGGTGGTGCTTCTGGTGGACTTTCTGGTGGACTTTCTGGTGGTCTTTCTGGTGGACTTTCTGCTAGCGGTTACTCCGATGATTCCTCGTCAGGTGGTTACAAAGGTTCCTTGACAGGCTCTCCTACATCAAATGATTATTCTGGAGGTTATCATGGTGGTTACACAACTGGGACAACTACAGGGACTACATCAGGTGCTTCCGCAGGTGGTTCTTCGGGTGGATCCTTGGGTGGATCCTTGGGTGGCTCCTTGGGCGGTTCTGTAGGTGGTTCCTTAGGTGGTTCCCTAGGTGGGTCCGGAGGCTCTTATCCAAGCAGCGGTTATCAAGGTTCTTCCACAGGCGGAACATCTAAAGGATCTCATCATTCTCATCACGGTGCTTCCGAAAGTAATAACACACATTCTTACTCTAGTTCATTTATATCAGTTGCTTACTAAGATTCATATACACAGGGGGACACAAAGTTTCAACAGGTTCTCATACAGGTGGTCATCGAGGTGGTCACTCTAGTGGTTCAACTGGTGGGGGTGTCCATGGTGGCTCCTTAAGTACTTATCTACCCACTTATCCAAGTGGTTCTGGAAGAACTTCAGCTGGTGGTTCGATAAGTTCTCACGCAGGTGGTTCTGCAGGAGCATCCTATAGTGGTTATCCACAATCTTACTCAAGCATGTATCAAATTCCTTATGAATATGGTAATGCAGGTGCATATCCATCAACTGGCTACCCGTCATCGGTAGGTTATGGTGGTGGTGCAAGCACAGGCTTAGGTGGCCTATCCTCCCATAAAAGTGCTTCAACAGGATTATACGGATCTAAAAGCAGTTAGTTATTATACATTTAAAAAAATATTTATGTATATTTTCATAATTTTCTTTTCTTTAAGAAGACGTATTGTTCGGTGACGGAAATGTGATAAAGACGTTGTTGGATATATTAGCCGATGTAAACATTCCAATCAACATTTTGTCAAAACCAAAATAAGTTTTCACAAAATTATGACACTGATGAAAAATATTTTTACTTAAAATAAAATTCAACCATTGTGGTGACCAAATAATAAAAATAATTTAACTTAAAACTATTACTTAATTTATAGACCGTTAAAAAATGTTGAAACAACTCATTTTTGACGTTTCAATATTTCATCTAGCTTCAACAAACATATGTACATAAATACACATTTCAGGGATCATCGGGTACCAACACATAAATTTTGTGTTTCAGTCGTCTGTAAGAATACGAGTTTTAACAATGTTTTTTTTTTTAAACAGACTGTCAAAATAAATTAAAGAAAGAAAAATGCAAATTTGCCATTGGAAAAGTTCAAAATGAACTAAATTTATGAAAACTTTGTTGAGAAATTTGCTGCAGAGAGTGTTCCTATTTAAAATGCCCCAAAATGACTTCGAAAAAGAAAATTGTATCGGGAAAGTTCCCAAGATTCTAACTCAATGAAATTTACTTTTTAAAATCAAAACGTTGGTAAAGTTGTTTATTTTCATCTTTAAATAGGCGAATCCTTCGATTTTTATTTATTTCTAAGGAGGCTATCCCTAATCCCTATAGCCACTAAATAACCTTTTTTTTACAAAAAATTAATTTTTATTACCAAACTCGTGTCTGCAAAATATCCACTCTATACAAAATACACCCTTAATCACTCAATAAAAAAGAAATAAAACCTCCCAGTTAACATTATAACTCGCCTGCAAAGCTTCAATATGATGGGAATCCCATCATTATCCATAAGTGAAACAAAAGAAACCACAATAAACATCATACCTCTGCCTAAATACATAATAATAAATACCCATCGCATACTTCATACATAGTATATATGTACAACGTTTAATTCAGCCTATAAACACATCAAAATCCCAAGCCCCTGAACTTTAATATACATCATCACTCACTATAACCAAACATTAACCGGCTTAAAGACAGAAATTCACATCTTGTACTTATGAGATACATGCCTTCATTCATATGAGTGAATATGTATGTACATATGTAGATACAATATTCGAGTATGTTTGTATGAAATTACACATCATCACGAATTATGCTGCACTTTTGTCGCACGAGATTCTCTCACTCAAGATAACCTAACTACCAGATACTTGGCTAATTGAAATTCAGTGGGTTAACCACATCATCGAAGATATTTGCAGATTTGCAACGTTCCATTTTATGCATTAAAGCAACAACGACGACGGCGACGGACGGACAGACGAACAATTAAAGAAGAGGAAAATATCCTCACACACTTATGCTAAGGAAAAATGTAAAAAATAAAGATAAATCAGTTAAATTGCAGCAAACGGGAATAAAATGTAGGTAATAATAACAATCTGATATTGCGTAACTTATTTAATAATATTGCCGGTAGGACTTTTGTCTTTTGTGTACAACGGTGTACCAGACCAGTATGTTACCAGTTATTGCTTCTTGAGAATTGCATCGTTTCATAACAATGTGCGGGATCTTTTGAGAGGATTAAAACTCACCAATTTCACGACGAACGCACGGACGCACGTCTATAACGTTCTCTCAAACAGCTCGATATTGAAGTTGTCCATCATTGTCTTTTGTGGTCAATAACTTAATTCGCATCAAGCCAATTTATGTATGTCTCAAATTGAAAATGCGATTAAAGACCTCACCACACAAACACACACTTAAAACCGACTATACACATTCGTTTTCTTTTTTGTTTTATTTAATTTATTACATATATGTATTCAATTAAAAATTTTACGCACGTAAAACGACCGCAAAGAAACTCTTTATTTGGAATTTATGCACCATGTGCGACTCTTTTATCTTTGAAATAATTTTCCATGCGCTACAACAACCGACAATTTAGCACTTGTTTAATTTTTTTTTTTTTTTTTTTTGGTATTTTTTACTTAAGTTGAAAGTGGTTTAGATTCGAGAAAATAATGCTAAGTAACTTAAAATTTGATTTCTGATAGTTATTCGAAGAAATTTGGCAAAAAGATACTTTTCTATCTTTGAGATACTTTTGTATTATTTTACAAAAAATTATATGAATTGAAAAAGAATTTATTTTACATATCATACGAAAAGATACATTTTTATCTTCGAGATACTTTTGTATCTTCTCAGTAAATTCATGTAATTTTCACAGAATTTTTTATAGTTCCAACATTTTTCACATAAATTCTTATTTTTTGACTTTTTAACAAGTGAGTGATTTCAAAAGATTTCTACCTACATTTCACTCCTTTTCCGGCAAAAAATATCAAAGATTCTTATATTTTTTTTTTCAAGAACTAAATATCTTAAATAATGTGGCTTAGATTCTTTTTTGTTCAAGCTTTATTTGTATCTTTAAGGTTCTTTCATATCTTCTAGTAGTTTTAGTAGTTTTCAAAATGTGCTTTAAATTAAAATCTGGACTTCACTTTAAAATTTTTTGTTCCCACTTTAAAATAAAATTGCTTTGACAAAAACTTAATATCCGTTTCTAATTTCCACTTTTTCTAGTATATGACATGAAAACACAATAAATCTCTAACAGATATTGTATTTACGGAAAGTATCTTGTATCTATTTTTACAGATACTTATTGCACTTTAACACCAATTGCTTTAGGCAGGTATAGGTACAATTCAGCAGCACGAGCCTCTTGCGACTTGCTGTGGGATTATAAATAAAACACCTGTTGAGTTGGTCACATGAAGTTTTTTTTCTTATTTTCTTTTTTTTTTTGTTTAAACTTGTCACTCTTTTAACCGATCTAATGACTCCCCGGTGGTCTGGGCAGTGTGGAACTTGAAACTTGCACCACTTCAAAAATATATTCAATTAATTTTTTTCTTTTTCTCTTTAGGAAAACTTCTAAAGGAATTTTTTTGTTTGAATTTTTTGCACGAGATTGCACGTTTTGCCTGAGGAGCCCGTTTTCATGCGGATTTCGAAACAAAATCCAACCGAATCGCACAGAATCTGCAAACAAACTAAAGTTTAAGTGAGTTACAAAGTATCTAGGAAGGTATTTTATAAATTTTCTGTTTGGTTGGGTACGTGCAGTATTGTTGCCAGTTGCCACTGCCACTTCTGCTGCCGTTGCCAGTTTGCCACTCTGCTGACTCTGAGACTCTGACTCTATACTTTTGTTGGTCGTTTCGTATTCGTTGCCGGTTCGTGTTGGATTGGTGGATTGTTTATTGCAAACTTGTGGGTCGGAGCTTTTGAAGATTTCATGCAGATTTCCCGAGTGGCATCGCATCGGATCGGAATCAGAGGAAACCCCCGAAGAAGCACATGGCATAATGTTTTTGGCGCTAAGCTTTTTTTTGTATGAGACATTTTTTGAGGGTGGTTTTGTTTATGTGTAAAAGTAGGTTAAAGTGTAGGTTAATATTTATATATGTATGTATGTATGATGGCTTAAGTGTGTTTAGTTGGAGGTAAGTTGTTAAGGGACTTTTGGGATTTATGAAGCTTAAGATGGCACTAAAAGTGTCTGGTGAAATAAATATGTGCACATCACTGCGGCGGGGTGATGGCAGGGTATTCTTTTGCCGGTTATTTGATGAATGAAAAAGCTTTTTTGATTTGTTTGTGTTTATGGGTGTACTTTTTGGCTGATCTTAAACGAAAAGCATATATGAACCTATACATACATATTTAGGTTTAAAGGGCTGGCTGTAATGATAAAAAAAACCTAAGAATGTCTAATAATTCCACTTTCAGAATAACAGTACGTTTCAAGCTAATTTTCCCTTCTTATCAATGTAATTTTAAAAAGCCTTGTATGTCACGCCTTTAAATTTTTTGCTGGATAAGGTGTCCCTATAAGGTAGTACATGTTTTTGAACTTACTACCAGTTTACGTTGCATCAGCCTAGTCACTGATAAATCATCGGTTTTTGTCGTTCCATCAATCAAGTATCAGTCAGCCTCAGCACTTGCACTCAATGCTCAATTAACGGTTTGAAAGAGTTGTTCAACTTTTTGACATTTGAAAATCATGAGCACAAACCTAACCTAGCCTTATGTCCTTTTCAATTGGCAATCCGGAATTGAAAGTAGAAGTAGAATCCCAATTGAACAATTTTTCTGAATTCTGAAAAATTTGAAGTTCGGTGTAACAGTATTTGTAAAGTGTGACATGTGTTAACTACATATACATATGTACGGAACAAACTAGGAACAATTATTGTTAAGATATTTTCAATATTATTTTCCATTTTTTTATATTTTATTTTTAATTTCAAGCAATCACTTCACACAGAGAACTCTCTTCTTTTTCTTTAATTCAAAAAATATGGCATTTGTCAAGTGTGACATTTAAAATCTTTGAATGTGTGAGTGATTCTGTTTTTGCTTCTGACTTCAAATCCAGAAGAGAACTCTCTTCTTTTTCAGAATTAGAACTGTCACTTTTGCCCAATTGAACGCTTTCAGAATCCTTTTTTCTGCTTGCAGATTGCCAATTGAAAACGCCATTAAGTTTGAATAATACTTATGTATAAGTGTCACAGATAAGTGTCACTTAAAGAGTCAATGGGCGCATTCACTAATGTAGTCACTACGTAGTCAAAAATCAACTAGCTTTGTGAATGCAAAATGCACTACAAAGCTAGTCAAACTTAAACTGTCATATTTTTGACAGATGTGAGAATAAAATGAAAATCATTTGTGATTTAAAAATAAGTCAAATCAAATATTAGATATAAAATGAGTGATTTGGAACAAGATGGAGTCATATGTATGCAATATAATTAATTTTAGATCATATTATAGTGGTTTGGTAAATTAAAATTGTATTTTTATTTAACAGCTGAGGAAATGTCAAAATCGCTGTCAACTACCTTTGAAGTTAAAAATGTTTACACTACGTCAGAGGGGAAATTTTAACTAACTTCTTTGTTGTATTTGACCAATCAGAGTGAGTTGACTACGTAGTGTCTACATTAGTGAATGCGCCCAATTTACATGTTATTATTGTTGACACTCAAAACTAGAACGCACGAATTTTTTTGACACATTTTCCAAGTGCAACAGTAGCTGTTAATTTTGTTCACTGAAGTTACCGTTTTAACTAACGTACCTACCCATTTTTAGTTCGACAAATAAAAAACATACGAAAATTAATTGAAAAATAACTAACTACACTGGTTTTTAAATAAATTAAAAATCATCTGAAAAATTGAAATTGGCAGTCTTACGATTAGTTTGAAAGTGAATTCACAATATGTTCAAAAGTTCAAAGTTGCCCAATCATATTTGGAAAACCCTATATACTTAAAACAATTTAACTCTCCTAGTCACGTATTCAACGAATATCAAAACATATGTCCCCTTTATCATGGTTAACTATTCGGTAAATACGCCCACACTTTTCGAGTCAATTTTGTGGTATAGGTACTTTTTATTAAAATAACAAGAAAAAAAAACAAATCTTTCCATAAAAAAACAACAGACAAACAGGAGCGTCTTCCTCTTTGTGAGATTCTTTTTGATTTTATAAAAAAAAAAAATAATAATAAAAATAAAATCATTCTCCTAAAAGGAAACCATCAAGTTATCCCTTATTACATCATAAAAACATAAGCCTTAGGTACATACGAGTATATGTAACTAATGGAATATTCACTGAGCAAAATGTTATTTTGTTAATCTGACCCACACAAGAAAATAGTCCTAATAAAATCCTTAACACAATTGCTTTATGGGCAAGCTTAGAAAAATGTACTTAGGCATAATTTAAGAATATATTATCCTGAACTCGCTTAATATTTCGATTATAGCTTATGGAGGTAACCTACACAGCATCATCCCATACCTAGACAACACGCCTCCGCCTCCTGTGACAATTATCTGCAAAAAACAGACGTTTCAATGTTGGAATAAAAGTGGTGATTTTATCGTGGGTTCAAATAATGTAAATGATGAATCCATTGTAAATGTGTTTCACCTTGTTCAATCTCTTTTTCTTCACATTTATTTTTGGAGATTGTTTATCTACTATATCACCCCTATGATGAGGCGAAGAGATGAGAAAGGATTTCACAGCAGACAAGGGTTGGAAGGCAAGGTATACGCTTCCAGTAGCGAAAAGATTTATTTCCCCAAAGTCTAGACCATAATTCAGTAAATAAGACTTATTATGAAGACGAAGACGAAAAATTGGAAACTAGGTTACAAAAACAGCCTCCAGAGGATGCTGAAACATCCTGCCCCTTACTTCTCACCCGGAAGAAAAAGATTATCATCAGAAAAGAAAAGAAAAAAAAAAACGAAGAAACAATTCAATCTGTCTGCGTCTATTTTTGTACCTCTCTTGTTAAATTGCGATGCAAAGATATGTTTTTCTTTTTTTTTTTGTTTGATAAATTGTAGGCATTCATCCCTTATCACTATAAGCTTTTTGGTTTTTGATATCCAAGTACATACATACATACAATACTACCTACAATCAACCCTCATTGAGAATAACAATCTCCTGAATTTGTTTCTAATAAAAAAAAGTTATAATATTTATACATGGAAATAACATATTTTGTGACTGCAAATTGAATTTTTAAATGTTTTTGGCACTTGTATATGCGGGGTTGCTTTTGAGTTATCTTCTACGAGTAGGGTAAGAAAAAGACCTATTTTTTTAGCAGGACGCTGATATAAGCATTTTATAGCTTGTTGAAATTAATTGAATACGTGTTTTAGCTCTTAGAGGGACTAATATTGACTTAAGCCATAGGCATTTGCAAATACTTAAAAGTCCTGAAACGTGCACAAACTGCATTGAAACATATAAAATACAAATCTTTCAGATGAAAAGTTTTTATTCTTTAGCCCATGATTTAAAATCCTCGTACGTAAAGAGAATTCCTTTTAGGATAATTTAAAAGAACAAGCAGGGGGCTTCAATGGAGGCATATCTGGCAACTAACTTATTGGAAGTGGAGACCTTTTAAAAGAATAACGATAGGTTATAGTTTCAGCGAACGCCAATATATCTGCCTATACATTAATTAAAATCTTGGTTAAATCATAGGTTATATTAATCCACCGAATTTGGTAATAAAATGACGATAAACCGTAACTCAAGGTTCTTATTATGTAGTAAAACTCTGAATTCGGTGAGTTCAGATGGTTAAACCACGAGTTAAGTATTGAACTACAAAACTGCAATTCAGCTAAAAACTTCTCACCAGGAATTCGTTTGATCCACAGTTCGCTCAGAAAATCTTAAATGCTTTTATACAAACATATTACAAAGTATACCCAACTTAAGTTTGAGTTGCTCAACCACAAAATCTTCTTGAAAATATTTATTCATAATCAATAAAAAATAAATAAAAAACAGGAAAATATGCAAAAAATTACAGTATTTTAAAGTATGAAATGTTAACGACAGTTATGAACAAAAATTATTATATCGCATTCACACTCATAATACTGAAAATCCTACCATCTAAACCTTGGACTTTTATTTTATATTTGAAAAAACTTTTACATTTTTAAGTACAAAAAAGAACTCTTAACAAAAACCTCATAAGTATACATGATTGTGTTAAAAAACAGATCTACTTTGTTCGTTAAACTACAGAGCACCACATACAAATTGTTATGCAACTACGAGTAATATTCCAAAAATTAATCTAGACATAAATGGAATTAAATAATAAATTGAATCAAAGTCATTCTATCATTAAAAAAAAACTCAATCATGTACCCTCCCATCTCAAAATCAATTTCAGATTAGTGATTAGTACTTCACATATATTGTAACTAACTCTTGTAAGGTCAGCCTTATGAAAATTCAAAAAATAACGTCCATATCTAACATCTCATGGATTTCATTTCTGAGGAAACCATAATTCAACGTAAAATTCATTCATCATGCAAAAATTCTTTAACCAAACTTAACGAATCTGCTTTTTTGACATTTCTATTAGATTTGTTTAGAGACGTGAAAAAAAATTTCTTCACTTCTTATAAGCAGTCAGTTCAGTTTTTCCAAACATTAAAATTTTAAAATGGAAATTCTCGAAAAACTAAAAGATCAAGGCTGGTAAATATCATTGAAATTCATTAACTCAATATTTCCCAAGCGAAATGTCATAATTTCAATATGAATTCCCTCCTAGGTACTTGACAGAAGAAGGATTAAAAAAATTGCCGGACAACAACGATGTGAAGAAAATTATTTCCGCCGCCCTCGATGTAAGAACAGAAAATAAGAACTAATTTAGGATTAAGCACAAAAAAAAAATCATCTCAATTGTTTGTTCACAATCGTTTCTATGCTGATTTTATATTTTTATTTTGTGTAATTTAGTTTGATTTTCGTGAAATTGCCGGAGGTGCTCTGCCACCAGAGCTCTCGAAAAAAGATGAGTCCTGTCCGGGGAATATTGTCCTGCAGGTGCAGCGGATTCGCAATATATCCGCGCCAAAGGCTAACGAAGAGTCTAAGGTCGCACCTAGGTTTCTGCAAGTAGAATTATCCGATGGCGTTACTCTTATGCAAGCTCTCGAACTGGAACAAATTTCTGTGTTGAGCCTGAACACTGTGCCCGGGACCAAGATTCACTTCAAATGCAAAAAAATTCCTCTTATGCAAGGAATGATTGTGTTGAGACCTGTTGACATACAGGTACTCGGTGGGAGGGTAGCGGCACTGGTAGAGAAATGGGAGATGACTAGGTCGCTGCAGAAGTATGCTAAATCCGGACGACAACAGACCGGCGGATCTGGCCCGCCACCATGGATTGCACTGGGCCAAAAAGTACAGCAGACTGTAAGCACCGATAAGAATTTCAAGAGTCTGGCTCAGGCCGAAAAAGAAAAGGAAAAGGAAGGCAGCAAGGAAAATGACGAGTTCAATGCCATGAGAAGTGAAGCTATTGCCGAAGCCGCCAAAATAGCTGGAAGAAAGGTAATTTTGTTAATAAAAGAAGATTCTAGTCGTTATGAAACTTAGTTTAAGAATATTTTTAAACCTTATACTAATCTTAAAAAAATCAACTTGGATTTTTATTTTGTAGATTTTCGGGGGTGGCAACCATCAAATCCTCGACCACAATGTTAAGAAAATTCTCGAAAAAGGCTACACCGAGGAGGAGGCAAAGCAAGCGCTACGTTCCACTGGAAACAGTCTCGAACGAGCATTGCATAATCTGAAACGTCGCGTAGATGATTTCAAGAATCGTGAAGATTTTCGTGATAAATTCAAGACCTTACCGATGGGAGCCAATAAGCGAGGATCCAAGGAAGTGGGCAAACGTGGCGCCAAAGAAGTAGAAGTGGCAGGAACAGCAAAGCCTGCAGCAAATGTGTCTCTATTTGATTTTCTCACCGACAAACTGCCAACTGTGGGTGTTATCATTTCAAAATCTTTTTTCTAAAAATAAATAATACTTTGTACTTTTGATATAGAACGCGGATCAAACTTCATCGTTATCCCAATCATCAACCACCACAACAACAAACACCGCAGCACCATCGTTTGCCTCCCACAGTAGCTCAGCGCAGAATTACTCACGTCCAATGACTAAAGCTGGCAGTGAACCATCTTCCACCAAACCGTATTACAATGCATCGTCGAATTCGAACCAGTCCCACGGCAGCTATCACGATCGCAAGACGGTTCATCAGAATCATGATAGCAGCTCGTCGGTTAAATCTCAGGACCAGAATCGACCGAAGTTTGAAAATAATCTCTCGTCGAGCTTTGCCACTCGAAACAGTTCGCATCCGAATGAAGAACGTTATAACCGATATTCGAGTTCAAATCGTGGGCGAGGTGGTGGCAACAGTGGCAGTGGCAGTAGCCACGCCAATGCCAGTGGTAGTGGAAGTGGAGTTAGTGGAAATCCATTCCATGGGAGACCAAATCAGCCATTCGAAGAGAGTGCTTCGGAGAGACATCGTGATCAGAAGAATAGTTCTGGCTTTAGCAGCGGTAGAGGCGGCGGACGAGGATCGCATAATAACAACTTTTCAGGCGGACGTGGTGGATCATCGAGCGGTGGATATGATAATCGCAGGTATAACGATTATCATAATCATAAAGATCAGCAAAATCAACATCAACGTCATGAGCGACAGGAGTCACAGCATCAAGTGCAGCGAAATGGCTACGAGCAACATAAAACAGCGTCTAATGGAAAGGAAACGGTGACTAAAGTCTTTTGTATTTTATTTAATTTACCTTAATGCTTTGATTTATTTCAGTCATCAACATCACGCTACCAACAGCAGAAGGAAAATTCCACTAACTATCAACATAATAGTGGAAATGTACGCAACTATGACAACAATCGGCAGTCTGGCTACAATTCTTCTTCAAACAATAACAATAACAACAACTCAAGCCATAATACAAATCACAATACAAATAGCAGCTCGAACAACTCCAACAACAATAACGACCACACAACCCGTGTGAATAAGCTTGTGGAGAGTACATCAAAAATGAAAATTGAGAAGAACCGATCAGGAGCATCAGCTCGCAGCCATCAGCAACATCAACAGCAGCACCAGAATCACCAACAGCAACAGCAGAACTATGCTGCCCAACAACAGCAGCAGCAACAGCAGCAACAACATCAACAACAACAACAGCAGCAGCAGCAACACCAACAACAGCAACAGCAAAATCAACAACAACACCAACAGCAGCAACAGTCGAAACAACATCATCAAGCGCCACCTATGAATTCGACAACAACCCAAAAGTTGCAGCAAACTTTCGGTCCACTACCAAATGGTTTCAACTATGATCCCAGCAAGATAATAGGTTTCCAGGCGAAAGAGACCAATGAATTTGCGTTAACGTTGCTCAAGAGTCAGGGAGTGGTGCCTACAGGTCCGATATCGCATACAGGAGCCAATCAAGTGCCATCACCAGTGGCGCAGCCGCAATATCTTTCAGGTCCACCTCCATCGGCTATGCATATGGCCCCACAACCATTTACCACTGCTACATATGTGGTCCCTCAATCTGTTGCACCACCCACGCATACTCCATCCGCATTTGGAATGATTCCCGGTGACAATTGGAATTGGAAGATCGGTGATCGTTGTCTGGCAAAGTATTGGGACGATGGTAGGGTAAGTTCCATCTTAAGATTGTTGTTGATTATCTTGAATTTATCGATGTTCCTCTTTAGTACTACGAAGCTGAGATTACAGGAATATCCGATAAAACTTGTGTCGTTCTATTCCTTGGCTATGGTAATCACGAGGAAGTCCTCAAAACCGATTGCCTCCCCATAACCGATGCCCAAAACAGAACTATAAATTTTTCCACTAATATGCAAAATGTCCCACCAGTTTCTGTTGCAACCCAACAACAACAACAGCAACAGTCGTCGATGATGAGCCGTGGTGTTCCAAATCGCTATCGTGGCGAAAGACAAGTTTATGTTCCACCTCCAAAGAGAGACAACTAATGCAACACCCTCACAATCCTGTCAATTTGTTTTGAAAATTATATAAGAAAAAAAAAACAGAAAACTAATCTCACCCCCGCCCCCGTAAAGCAGAAATTGGAAAACTTCGATACCCAAACAGAAAAAAAAATATGTTTTCAAACAAAAAACATACAGCAATGTGTTATATTTTAGATTGTATGTTTAAAACAACAAAAATATATAATATAATAATATAAACCTGCATGGAACATTTATTATATTACCTATTATTTATGATATGTGTGAAAACAAAAAATACGTGTTCTTCAAAAAAAAAAATAACAAAAAAAATGATTCAAATATATTATAAATAACAATAAGTATAAATATATTTATTATAACAATGTATACATTGGCAAACATAATAAATTATTATGTTGTTTGATTTTATTACTCTATACTTCTATAGGAATCATAGTTTAAGTGTTTCCTGTTTTGGACCTCGCCGACAAGGCAGTTTGTTGTTCCCAATGTTCAATAAAGCTAACTTATTTTGTATTATTTCCACAATTATTACTTTCGAAAAGATAACCTTAGTGATCAACCTTTTGTGTGTGGTCATATAACTAAGGTTGGCTGATAACTAGTTTTTTGGTAAAGTTTCATAATCAGTGACTAACTTTTTGGTCTAGGATACATTTACTGCAATAAATACCGTTGCTTAGAAGAGGTTATAATGTGTTGGATATTTTCAGAAACTTTAATCAAATCAAAGCACTTTACCTAACAGCTTAAGTTTAATCATTCGTCGATATCGTTTCGATCGAATTTAAGTTAAAGGAAATTTTAAGCTTTGTAATAATCTTAAACTGAAATTTATAGAGTTGTTAACTTCCCAAAACATTAAAAATGTAGGTTATGTTTTCATTGAAGACATCAAGAACTCCTATAGTTGTAAAATAATGGTTTAATATTTGGTTTGTTTTTTAAATTACTGATCACTTGGTTGATTAATCGATGGACCGATTTGCAATTGGTTAAATAAATACATTTATTTTTATGTATCAAAATCCAAGTACCTATGATTGAGTGATTTTTTTCAATTTTTGTGTATGGTCACACTACTTTCTTGTACCAACTCTCATTATATTTATTTCTCACTCTCTCTCTCTCTCCTTTACTCTAATGATTAAATGTCAAAAACAAAACAACACAACTATCCTATCACCTCTCTCTAACTACACAAGTAAACTCTCAATACCACATTTAGCCGTCTCTCTCACTCAACAAAACACAGTTATAAAACAAATGACACTTGACGTTTCCCCAGCATTTCGTTTTGAGAACTCATCAAGTTAAAGTTCCACAGCACAATTCAATTCATAAAAATTTACTTCTCGTTGCATAAAAAAGCGATAAAGCGAACAAAAATTAATTTGTCAAGATTAAAAAATAATTTTCCGTGAAAAAATAAAACAAAATTTTCTTCGTTGAATTTTTCTTTTTAACTTTTGCTGTTATTTCGAAATAAGATTAAAACAAAAAGGAAAAAGAAGAATCAAATACACAACGAACAACTTTCTAGTGTCCAAGGAGTGTGAAAAGTCGGGGATTTTCTCTTTCAATTATTTTTTTTTGTGAAGTGACCCGCCGCTGCTCTGCTTCTGCTGACAGGATTTGGAAAAACCACTAATTTTTTAGATTGTTCTGGATGAATATAAAAAAATAAAAAAACAGTGTCTGTAAAAATAAAATTACAACAATAAACTTTTGCTATTTGCTTACAAGTGGATTCTGTCCTTAAATTTGGAAAATAATCGATTTGTTCTGGTTAATTCCAAATAAAAACGCGCATTTCAGTAAATTGGTGTTCTTGCTCAAAGTGTAGTGCTTCCTGTAATTCTCTGTGACCTATACATTCGTTCATCACACCAACGAACGCCTTCTAGTACTCATCGGTTGGCTGGAATTCCACTTGCTTCGCGTATTCGTTGTTTTTTTTTTTCTCTTGGTTTTTTCTTACAAGCAAATTCCAAGTTTTGTTTACAAAGTTTTTTGCGCATTTTCAAATTCCTTGAGACCGAGAGTAAGCCACCAAGAAACTAAACAACTAAGTGCAGTGCAATGAATCTATCGTTTGCTGGTTGTGGCTTTTTGGGCATTTATCATGTTGGAGTATCTGTGTGTTTCAAGAAATACGCACCGCATCTTTTGCTGGACAAGATCGGCGGAGCATCGGCTGGCGCATTGTCAGCATGTTGCTTGCTATGCGATTTGCCATTGGGTGAGTAATAAATTACTACTGTTTGTATTTTTTTTTCTATTTACTCTATGATGACGTGTATTATATTATATACCTACCTTTATTATGGATTTTTTTTTTAAATAAACAATAATAAATCATGATATTTGTGATTGCCAGTAACAGGTACCTACTTAATACCGTTTTGTTGACTTTTTGTGTACCTAACTTGTAGTTTTTGGGATGCGTGCAATTTAAAAGCTTAATTATTATTTACTTGAAAATGTTAGAGAAAATTTCAGCCAAATTAGGGGCATGTGAAATATTCTGTATTCATGCAAAGTAAAAGTTATTTTTTTTTTGTATCAACAAAAAAACTTCTAAAAATTATTACTAATCCATTTATGAACCTGTTACAAAGGTTAATCAATTTTTGGTCTTCTCTAAAGGTTTCAGCTATAAAAGATCTTATTATTTAAAAGAAAAGTCACAAATCGGATAAGAATCTATAAAAAAAAAATGATGACTTGGACTTGGAAGTTATCAGTCATTCCATTTAAAAAGAATCTAATGAAACACTGTTACTGATACTCTGACGGTGATGTTCATGTTCATAACTAATTCGAATACAAATTACCTACTCAGGATTCTATATGTGGCAGTAATTAAAAAAATCAATAATCGCTTTGTAAATGCCTACCTTTGGAATGGTATAGGTACCCGCATTGTATTAGATCAATTAATATAACTCATTATATTATTCGTTATGCAAAAATTTATAAGAATTAATTGTTCTTTATTTGAATAAAAAGTTGTGAATTAAATAATTCAATTATCTCAAAGTTATAAAACTGATTGCCAACAAAGTAAAAAAAAATATATGATTCAATAGATTATTTAATACGTTATAAGTGTAATTATTATATTATTTAATAATTCTGTTATGATCACAGAGGACGTAGGTATTATTTGTACTTTAATATTAAATTGCAAAACGAACTGTGAGGAAAAAAACAGTTTATCGAATGTATTACTGCGTTCTTGACTGCTAAACACTTCTATTATCAACTGTTCCATTTATTTTGTTAATGTTTTGCATTTCTATTCCATGACCTACTCGAATGATCTAGAATGATAATTCCAACCAAATGAAAATGCAGAAGATCTTCTGAGAATGTTTACCTTTTTGTTTGTCATGTACCTACTTTCTATGTAAAAGAAGAAGTTATATGAAAAAGGAATAGAAAAAATAATTCTGCATTTGTAATATGTAAAGAATAAATTGTGTTGTTGACAAATGAAAAATGTTGTGTATAAACAGTGTTAGATCGGTGCGCTCACTTAAAAGAACCCACAAGACACACCTCCATATTACATTACTTTGGTCAAAAATATAAAAAGCTGTGGTAAGGTTTGATATTTTTTATCACACCGACAACGAGAGTTTCTTTTCATTCATCTTATTAATGTCGAACGTTCAAAGTTGGATTTGATTTGATTTCTTTATCCTCTGTCTGAATAAATGAATACATACATATGTATCTACATGTGCATGAATATTCAAACTTTGAACGACCTTCGTATCTGGCAAAAGTATACACCCACGCTACTAGTTAATTATATTTTTTTGATAAGATTCTTGTCTCAATCCTATAACAGAAACAAAACCTTTGAGTTTTTGTTAATTCGTATGAATGATAGGTGTCTTATCGATTGTGTGTTTTTTACTATTTTTCTATAAATATCAATGGATTAAATTAAAAAGTCAACGATTACTAACCATAAATCTAGTCCATAATTAATCTTCATTTAAACACGAATGTCCAATTTATGTGTTTGGGATAACTGCAGCAGGTAAACTGCAAGAAATTCTTTCGGATTCCCCTTTTAAATGTCCGGGTTTTTATTCTGAAAGAGACAATAGAATGTTAACAAAAAGTAAGAGAAACACAAAAGGACTTAGAGACAAGTGTAATAGGTTATGTGAACTTCTTAGGTTATTTTTAAAGGCATGGGAAATTCTTATATGAGTTGATTGGTATAACGCATAACATAAAACTTGAAGTGTAGGTAGGATTAGTTGTGAAACAAAGAAAATGTGGAAGGCTTTCTATCTTTCATTTAGATGTAAGTTGTTATGATAAAAAGAAAATCAGATAGATACAATTAAAAGCGAATGGAAAAAGAAGCATTCCAAATAATGCTGAATAAAATATTTGTGATCATATTTTGACCTAAGATGTATCTACTAAGGATGAAGTATTCCCTTTTATTCAAACTTTCCAAAATAATTTCTGATAGAAATCATTAGCAGGTACCTAATCTCTAATATTGTTATCACTTTTTTTTTACGAATTTGTAACTTCTTCTTATCAATATTTTTTCTTCTATTTTTTGTTTTAATCTTAAGTAGGCATTTTATTATAATTTTAAAAATATTAATTCCCTTCTTTTGAATTAAAACGTTAATAAGCAATAATAAGAATGTTTTTACGTTTTACAGCAGTTAATAACTAATTTCGCCAGCATCAGCAATTAATTGAACTCAATTTGTGTCGTCTCATACATTTTTATTTAACGAACCTTAATAATAACCTACTCAATGTAATATAATTTTATATTGAAAATTCAGCTATACTGAGTTAATTTTAAAATTTAATCAAAACAAATAAACACTGAACAACAAAAAAATCGTTTAGCATGCAATTTCATGAATCGAATTCGAAGACGAAAACGAAAACGGCCTCTTTACATAGAATTTGCATTAAATATGTATTAATGTATACACAGTAAATGCTAAAAACACTCCACATGAATTCATTGATACCTATATATTATGTACATTCATACATGTAGATACCTACATACAGTGGTGGACAAGAATTTAGCACACTTGTTAAAGAAAATAAAAACCATTTAATTTTCAATTTGTTTTCTTATTATGAAATAAGTTATATTTTATTTACATTACATATACATAGCACTATGTTTTCATAGTACTTTATCAAATATGTTTAACATCTGTAAGAAGAAAAAAGTATGAAATGTAGAAACATCAATTTTTAGCTTGGACACGAATTTAGCACATTCAACGGTTTTTTGATAAAATTTTACTTACCGTTATCAATTCTAAGTTTTTTTTTTAGTATTTGGTAGGGAACCCTTTATTTTTCAGTACAGAAGCAATTCTTCTTGGCAAACTTTCAACCAAAGCCTCACATCGTGACTTTGGAATTGCATACCAAGCATTTTGAATCTCCTGCCACAATTGTGTTAAATTGGTTGGTTTTTTTTGCTCAATATGATGTTCAACATCATTCCACAAATTCTCGATCGGGTTAAGATCGGGTGATTGTGCTGGCCACTTCAAAACGTCGATTTTATTTACCTCTAAGGCACTCTTCACTAACTTTGAAGTGTGTTTAGGGTCGTTGTCGTGCATGAAGCGCCATAATAACGGCAAATTGTCTTCTGCGTAGGGTATCATATGATCCAACAGAATATCTCTGTACACGTTCTGGTCCATTTTGGTGTCAATTTTTAATATGGGGCCAACGCCGTGCCATGAAAAAGCAGCCCAGACCATAACGTTGCCTCCACCGTGTTTCACCGTCTTAATGGTGTACCTTGGATCATATTCGCTGTTTTTTGGACGCCATACATATTTTTTCCCATCCGATCCGAACCGGCAGAATTTGGATTCATCGCTCCAGAACACGTTTTTCCAAAAACTAATTGGTTTGTCTAGGTGAGCTTTGGCAAACTCTAACCTAGATTTCAGATTTTTTTTTGATACAAGCGGTTTTCTCTGAGCAACGCACCCACGTAGATTGTTTTCATTTAATCGGCGCCTTATGGTCCTTGAGGAAACATTTACTCCATAGTTCGTTGAAAGTTCGCTTCGAATGGCACTGGAGGTCTTAAACGGATCCTTGGTCGATAATCTATAAATAATTCTATCTTCATTTGTAGTTGTCTTTCTGGCCCGGGGGTTTTGTTTAACGTTTTCAATCACTCCAAACTTTTTGAAATGACGAAGGGCATTATAAATCAGCTTCCTGGAACATTCTAACAACTTAGAAATATCTGTTACCGTCCGCCCTTTTGACTTCATTTTCAAGATCAGACTTCTTTTTTCCTTTGAGCACCATTTTCCTTTTGCCATGACTAATTAATTTTTTTTTAATTTTTTTTAATATAGATCATTAAAGGAATATTTAATTACCTTAAAAATTATTATTTTCTTTTTAAAAAACCACAAAAATTAAAAATGCACTCTTTGATTGCAAAACGGGCTAAATTTATGTCCAGCTAAAAACAACGCAAATCACAAACAATCTTCATTTTTCGCAAAACGGTATTTTACTTTTCATTCATTTAGACATTTTTATTACCATATAAGGTAGTCATATTAGCAACATAAAAATGAACCGTTACTTGCAAGTAATAAAGAATTGAAAGTAGAAAAATACTTGTACTCTTTTCAATGTGCTAAATTCGTGTCCACCACTGTACATATTTACAATGAATAAAATGTCTTGCTCATCGTTTAATTCAGCAATGTATTTGTTTGTTTTATTTTGCGGGCATTTGTGACCCATTAAATTAGTTCGTAAAGAGTGTAGATAGACTTTTCCCTAGCGCAATAATTTAAGCGATGTCAGAATAAAGTGGTTTTTTCTGAAAAGATTTGTATTTTCAATTGAAGTAGCTCTTTTCGATAGAATTTTCTAGAATATAATGTCATGATGCGTCAGTTGGTTTATTTTCCTGAAGTAAATTTAAGTTTTTATAAATCAACTTGATTGTTGCTTGAGAGGAGATACTATTAATTTATCACATTAGTTTTAATTTTGGTCATTTAAGTGTGTGAGGGTATTAAATTGAAGTACTAGTCAAGTTATTTTTATTGAAGATGCAATTACTTAATCAGCTTTATTAAAAAGTTGGACAGATACTTATTGACGATGCAATGAACAATAGATTATGACTAGGACGGATAGAAAACATAAACTCATAGTAATCAATTACAATGGAAACAATGTCAATGTTATGATTCTGAGACCTAAATATCTACAATTCTTAACAATAACGATTGCAAAAATTCGATGACAAAGCTAAATCTATTGTAAGTGCAAAAATGGATTGAACAAAAAAAAAAGAATGATAAGCCAACACTTGTTTTATTGCACTCTTGTGCGGCACTAATCAAAGTCTATTGCTTTTTCTGTGTGTTTGATTGTTTCGAACGATTTCCTCAGTTTGATTAATATCATGTCACAAAAATGGTTTTAAACTTTAGACTCTTCAACTTGCAAGGTTGAATGATTTATTTTCAATTAAATTATGATGTGAATCTTTGTCTCTCTGCTTTATGGAACCAACATGAAGCTCATCACATTTTAGTTCTGCTGATAATATGACTCGAAGCTAATATTAGGTAACGTCATGAGTTCTTTGTTTAATCTTTAGATTAAATTAAACTCAGTCTGTCTAGCTGTGTGCTCCAATCAGTTTTCAAACAGCGTCAAACTAAACAAGCACTTCACTGAAACTCATATTGTCTGGGAAATACTTGCACACACAATCGCACTCAAACTGAAATGATTGCACAATTTGCTATAATCATAAATTAATAATCATGCCATTTGATTGTTCATTCTTATACATACATACATATGTATGTATGTTTAAAAATATTAAGTTGTGTAGGAATAGTTTATATTTTTTAAGAATTTGAATGTAGTATTATTTATTATATTAATTTCAAACATAAGTATAGTACGTCAATCATTAACTTGAAATACAAATCGACACGTGTAGTGAAGCCTCATTATTATCTAAAGAAATTAATAATATAATGAGAACATTTTTAATATTACATATTAATTGCAATATGGAACGGAGCTAAGCACAAGGGAAATAAGATTGCGGTCTTACAAAGAAAAAATGTATAAAGATTGTATGTAAGCTATCTATAAAGAAGATCAGAAAAGAGTCAAATGAATTTTAAAATAAAGGTCTCGTTTATGAGGTCCCCACCCAAAGACTTAGCAAGTTTGTTTTACACTTTCGAGGTTGAAAGTTTGAGTACTATGGGCAATTATTAAGTTTGTAATTTAATTGAACTTGGAATGTATATTCAATATCCAATAATTTATCGATCAGACATTTCGAATTGAGTTTGCCTGGCATTCAATTCTCTCTTTGAAGTAGATGGAAGTTAAAAATTTATTTTTTTCAGATTTAATAAGGTGTAAATGGAAATGGTTTCGCTTGATTAGTCTATGTATGATAAGATTTTTAACAACTTGGTAATTCAAGTGGCTCGGTTGAGTCCAAGTTTACGATTTTGCTCTCTCAATTGTTTTTTTTTACTTACTAAATTTTATGGTATTTCATAAATTTTCTAAGTAATGCTTGGGGGCAGTCATAATATTTTTCGGGTTTGCCCCTAAGTGGACTCAACATTTTATATCATATTAAACTTTGCTTACTTAAGTCCTACATAAGCCATCTCGCTGTCACAACTCAAGACAAAAGAACACTGCCGCCGTCAAAACAGTCTAAGTATGTACTGCATGAAGATGATATACATTATATGTAAAAATCAGTATGTTATCCGAACAAATTGACACGCTTCAGATGTTTGCCTTGCGAGACTGAAAATAAGTGTAGCGTGAGAAAGATTTTGATTGGGGGTATGATCATTTCACACGTGAATTTTATTTACTTTTCGTATAATTTGTTTGTTCCGTTTTCTTAATATTGTAACACGTACCGTATCATATTTCAATATATATGTACGAATGTTTACCTATAATCTCCCGCAAAGTAGCTGCTATTTACCAACAAAGAAAGAATAAAATCAAAATCAAACAAAAGCATCTGTCTGATAATAAATAATGCACTTGCAGGGCCCATTCTTACGGAACAATAAAGTCACGCAAATAAGTCAACTGATAAGAATTTTATTGTGTTTATTGATTTCAAATTTAAATAAAAAAAAGAAACTGTGGTAAATTATAAAATAAAATACTTGTACAAAACATATACCTACATAAATCCAAGATGGACTTGACAGCAAAAAAAAATTTTTCAGTTAAATCAACAAAACAAACAAATTAGTTATGGAGTGTTATCATTCTTCTTTTTTTTTTTTTAAATAAATATGTTAATATTGACTATATCACTACCTACATTGAACTTACTACACATTGATTATTGTATTTTATCAATTTTCTTGTACATATTTGTGTAAAATTAAATTCATTGACCAGAAACAATAAAAAAATACATGGAGGGAAATTTATTGTGGATAGTGTATTTCATCACAATGAAAGTTTGTAGGTTTCTTATCCCCTAGTTGTTCAATATTTAACCCATGGTTTATTAATTTTAATCCACAGATTTATTAAAAGATTAAGAATTTTGCTCCGAGATACTCGTTAAAATTATTGTACTCTTAAGTCTAACTACATAGTTTAGATACTGTTGTATACAAACTACTTGTGTAGCTTAAAAACTATAAATAATTCAATGTATTGATTTTAACCGAGTTTAATTGAGAAACGTTATTAGAAGTGTGATATTTTGAATTTTTTCACGAATCTGGGATGTGCTCTTAACTTCGACATTAAAAAAAATATATCACCAGTTTATTTTCCATAAGATTCGCTTGTCAAATTTAATTACTAAAGTATGACAAGTAAATTTAACAATTTGATAAATTTAAACTTGTACTTATGTTATGATTCATAATTTTGTGAGTCAAATAAAAAACTACAAGAGTGCTACTACTTTGGAGGTGATATTTAATTTTCAAGTTGTCTCGCAAAAACACCAAAGTCGAACATCACGATAAGATTATTTTTTTTTGTTGCTCTTAAGTGCTGCTGCCCGTTCAATCAAAATTAAAAACAAAAAAAAGAGCAATATAATGACAGTAATAATTTGTTTCTAGACATGTGTTTTACTGTCACCGAACACGAAGATTAAAGGTCAGAATAGACTTTCGTCGAATGCATGTTTTATTTTAGAAGTGCAATTTATTTTATATGACATTAAGTTCATTGTCAAGAACACAAATTGTTATAAAAAGGTTCATTTGCCTCATGACAGTGCTCAAGGTAGTTTTTTTCTTTGACGTTCCTATTAAACCTTTACACATACATATGTAGGTACTATGTGCAAATGAAATATTGCAATCTATTATTATGTGCTTTTTAAATTGTTCTTACGACAAATTAATTATTTTATTATAAAATTATTACGTCAGTGCGGTGTGTTTTTATTTTGATAATATTGAATGGACTTTATACTTTTTATTTTCTTGTTGTGTACAAAAATAAACAGGATAAAACAAATAATCACACCATAATTTCGATTATTATATACCTATTAAGCACGGTAATTTTGTATTAGTCATTTAGAATTTTTCCATGAATGGCGAGTGTTGGAACGTAGTACTTAGATCTTGTTTAGATTCCCATGAATTAAATGTAGAATTATTGATATTTTTGAAAGTCCTGATCAATTTTACAGAGTCCAAATTGACATTTTAGATTTTTATTCAGTCAGCTGTCACAAAAAGTTGGAATTACTTGGAAGGTCTTATCTGAAAATATGAACAACGTTCAGCTAACATTTAGGTAGTTCATTTGCAGTCAACTGTATTTTTAGAACGCAAACCAGGCAAATAAATTTTTAAAACCAAATTTAATAAAATAATGAAACAAAACCCAATTTTTTTTTTAATTTTCTCGTTGACTTTACATCGAGTAAGGCGATATTTTTGTATACCAATTGATTTCAGATTTTTTTTTTTCATTTTCAAAGATACTTAAGGAGTAAAACATTCGATTAGATATTTTTTGTCGATAGCAAAAAATACATAAATGTGACTCAAATGTTCTTTGTTTCGTATAGGATTTTGCAATTGAAAAAAATATGGGGTTATTAAAATGAGATCATTTTATGATTATAAAAACGTTATACCCAATAAAATAGAACAAGAAATCAACATGATTTATTATTAAGTGATTATCCTAATCTACATGAATTCATTGATTTTTTTTTAGCTAAAATGCAAGACTTATGGTCGGGTCGCATGAAATCGTTGTGTCGCATACAAATCAAATTTTACTATAACCTAATTTGTTTGTAAGCAATTGAATATTTTTTAGTGCATAGTGACATATGATTGTATGTATATATCAGCCGCTAAGTTTCGTGAGACTTAATGTAAGTTTGACAAATTCGACAAGCATAAAATAAGTCTTAAGTGTTGCCATGATACATTTTAAAATGCAAAACAAAAAAATATACATATGTGTCAAGCTCAGTGTGAATAAGCCTTGGTTTGTATAGTATTACAAGGAAACAATAAGTTAATGCACGAATAAGTTTTTATTTTTAATTCAAAAAATAAAAAAAAAGGAAATTTAATTATACTTTCGATTGACGTCATTTGATTGAAAGCCACTGGCTGCGTGTGAGTTGCCCCACAACTTAGTTCTCTTTATATTTTCTTGAGATAAGATTGAAACAATAAGACATACCTACTTCTAGAGTGTACGGACGATTACATTTCATTTTTATTGTTTTCTTTATTTATTCTATGCAAATTAATTTTTTTTTTTGTTCATTATTGGTTAGGTTATCATTTTTATATACATGCATATTTTTCAAAATGTCCCTGATGGTGTGGTCAACGGGTGCGATAGAAGTTTAAAACTATAATTATTTTTAATCAATTTTTTCGAAATAAGGAAATATGCATGTTAACCTAATTAAGTGAATTAATATTTTTAAGGAAAATCATTGTTCTAAGTTTTGTCATTAAATTTTATTTAAGGAAAATTAAATATCTAGTAGAAGATAGTTGCACTGTAGTTGGGTAATTTCTAAAGTTGCATGCGACAAATTAGTTTAGATTACATCAGTCAGAAAATCTATCGCCTATTATCAATTACCAGCACTAGGTAGTATCTCTATTTATCTTACTGCCATCTATCAACAAACATTTAAACCAATTTTCAGCCCCAAACTTGACGATCGTCACGTCAAATGTAATTTCCGTCGAGAACAAACACCCCAGAAGATTCGAGAGGCGAGAGAACAACCACGAGGGCTTTCAGTGTCCATTTTAACGAAACAAACTTCAAAACTTTTTCTAATTGTGTAGGTATCCACATTTTCTATGTTTTCTCACTCCAAGATCGATATAATTTTCCTCCACAGATTTTGGGAGTCTTATGTCGTTTTCAATTGACAATCTGGAATCAGAAAAAAGCATTCTCCAAGCGTTCAATTGGGCAAAAGTGACAGTTCTAATTCTGAAAAAGAAGAGAGTTCTCTTCTGGGTTTGAAGTCAGAAGCAAAAATAGAATCACTCACACATTCAAAGATTTTTAATGTCACACTTGCCAAATGTCATATTTTTGAATTAACAAATTGTGCGAACTGTAAAGTGATTCCTTGAAATTAAAACTAAACTATAAAAAAATGGATAATAATATTGACAATATCTTAGCAATTGTTCCTAATTTGTTAGAAACATTGTTGGAGTCGTCTTCCTCACCTTCTTCATCAAGTGATGCAGTTAATTTTTTATTGCAGGAGTTTTCCAAAAAGCCAAGATTGCAAAACTACCAATACAGTCACACCAAACTTCAAACTTCTGCTTCTACTTCTCATTCCGGATTGCCAATTGAAAACGACATTAGATAAATTCCAAAACGTCAAAAATTTGACACATTCACATTAACTGGTTATAGATATAGGAACCTGGATTAACAAACTTTCAAAAACTCTTTACGATGATGTCAATATTGTTTATATCTGACTGTAAACAACAACGTATTTAATTGCAAGGCGTCAATTTATTTATCACACATTTTATGTAAGTTGTTTACGAAAACACCACTGTAAAACATGTGTCGCAGTTTGTTACTTTGTTTACGTATCTTAACTACTACAAAAATTAAAAACAACAAAATGCATAATTCTACACAATATACATAGCTATACTCTTTCTAGATATCTACATATAAACAAATCTCCATTACATATCAATCACATAACACCAAGTAGGTAAAAAAAAGTATAAACAAAGTAGCAGTTTCAATTCCCCGAAGCCCCCCTTTAACGATTCCTATTTAATTGTACGTACCTACTCTTCCTGTCTTCAAAATCACATGAGATTCAAAATGTGTTCATTTAATACTTCATCATGATTTCTTGTTCCAAATTGTTCTAGATTGATTAAAAATAAATATAAGAATATGGTCAAGGGCATGGCCAAATATGCATTAACAACTTATCTAGGTAACTCGACCTTTTATGCGGTAATAGTCCGGTTATTTTTGTATACCTGTCAACATAATATGAAAAAGGTTTCTACCATATTCATCACCTATGAATACGTATACAAAAAAAAAAACCGGTGCATACCGAAAGTATCCACATCCACATCTTCTCATCAAACAAAAACATAACAACAACAAACTCGAAGAAAAATCACGCCACTTCTTAATAAAACTACAAACCTATACAAATGTACATTGTACATTACCAACATACACATAAAACGTGTCGCTTTACAGTCCCTTGGCCACTTGGGGCGCTGCGTATGTCTATTTACTCAGATACGCTATAACGCAACGTAGCCTCTATACGCATACGATACGGAATGCGGAAAAGATTTCCCCCGCGTATATTAGTTTGCCTTTATTTTTATTTTTATATTCATAGAGCATATTTGTGAAAGTGTGAGAGAGGTTTGTTTTGAGATTGTATTAGTTTTGCTGTAATAAAGTACAATAAGGTACGTTAAAAGGGGGCTCGTCTCTCTTATATACTATACAAAAAAAACAAAAACTTGGAAAACATGTTTGTTGTCTGCCTCCTCGCTCGGAGATATTTCCCTTCTCGACTCGGTGTGATTTGTATTTTCTCTGTTTTGTTGTTTCTTATCGAATGCGATTGTGCAGTAAACAAACATTCGGATCGAACCAAAACCGAATCGAACACACCCCCTTTTGACACTGAAGTGATGTTTCAAATTTGAACTGATAGTAAATTTGAATGCTTGCTGATAGATTCTGTTGCTTGTCATTTGATGAGTATACATTTATGTATATGAGTACCGAATCACCTTGACGTTTATTCGTTTTAATTTTGAGGTAAACATTTTTCATTCACCATCAGCATATTGTCGCAGTTGTTTTGCTTTTTACTATGTATTTATATATTTTTGATCGGTTTGAACAAATATTATTTAAAAGGTTTTTATTGATATGACAGACACGTATGTATGTTGATAAGAGTGATCCCCTATACTCGCACATACATAGGTGGCTATATTTGTCTTATTTACAAAAGAGAAGAAAACCTTGAGATAAAAACAAACACACCCACACGTACTGGTTAAAAATAACAGCAGCTGGTAGTTGGGGAGCACTGATAATTTTTGAGGTGTGTTTGTTTACACATTTAATTCTGTACCAAAATAACTGGTGCCAGAATTATCTCCCGAAAAGAAGTGATTATATAGTAAATATAAAAATTATTTTATTGTTTTTACATGGTGATTTTTTTTTTACAATTTATTGGTACAATTTGTAAGAACCTTCCGCCTTTTAATCGATTTCTAAATTCTCTCGTAGGACAAAAGAGTTTTGCAACGAACTTAAATTGAAGGTCTAGATAAAAATCGAAAATAGTTTCATCTGATTAAAGAAGCCGAATATTTCATGTATACGTGTACATATTGAGTTCGAACATTTTTTATTGTACCTTAGATTATTATAAATTTTAAACATTAAACTAGAAGAAAATTGTTAGATTGTTAAATTTGAACTTAACAACAAGTCATATAGTTTTATTTTTTTTTATTATTTTTATAATATTGAGAATTTTTGAAATCGATAGAAACTGATGATAAGAAATAGTAATGCGATGGTTGTTATATTAATTGAGTCTTAATGACGTATATTGTGTAAGAAAAACCACTTACACGCAGAAAAATGAATTTCGTAAAATCAACGTAAAACTTTTTACACTAGTTTTACGTTATTTATTTTAAATATAGGAGACAATCAATATCTAACGATGATTTTGATGTATAATATTAATTAATTTTCACATTAATGTAACAAATTAATACTTAAAAACTAAACTGCTCTAGCGACAAGGCTTTCGGCTGGAAATAATATAATAATATCCGTATGAATATTCAAGAAATAACTTAAATAATTTGGCAAACGACAATCTTAAGATTTTTTTAAATAAAACATTTTTTCAATAATAAATTAAATAAGACAATTTTTCTAAAAATAAAGTCGGAGGCTCTAAATGAAAAGAAAAAGTAGATTTAAATTGTTTACTTCCTCCAATTTAGAAAAGATGCTAAAAATAGATGAGAAAATTATTTCCATTAGCATTGAATTCAAATTAATGGAAATCCAAATAAAATTTCTCACATTTCTTTTATTTCGAAAAATATTTAATTTATTGTCAGGTATAGGTATGTATAAAAACAAACAGATTCAGAATATTCAATATTTTGTCTATTCTACTTTCCCATAGAGTTTTTCTTATTTTGAAGCACTCTAGAAAATAATGGTATTCTCATGTCGAACACGCTCATTTGAATGTGTTCCAAGCATCAAGTTGAAGGTCATTTACATTTGCCAACTTATCACGCATAAAAAAAACAACAAATAATTACAAATTTCCAATAAATACGTACATTTATGTTGTTTATTCAAGTTATATTATTTTTATTTTTGACCAAACACAATAATTGTATAATATAATTTAATCGACTAAGTTGAGAAGTTGAAGTTGCAAAATTCGCCATTCACACAAGAAAACTAGTTGCTGCAGTTTTGTTTGACGTTTTCTTTTAGTTTCCTTAAACATTTTGTTATGCCTTTCACATGACACAACGTACATATTTGGCAGAGAGTTACAGAGATGGCAAACGAGTTTTTCTAAAATTCCCAACGTTCGTTGTTGAATTTCATTCAATCCTCTTTTTTGTGTACCGATCCTGGCTTTAAATTAAAAGTAGCTGAAAACTTAAACTTCCTTGTGTGAAAGGGAATTCAATTTTTACTTCAGCTACACATGAAGTTAATTTTATAATGTTTAGCCAGGTGAGGATGACTTAATAAATTTAATTGATTTTAAATAAAGAACAAAAGACTCATATTTTTTTTTTTAATTCACTACCTGCTTTACGTTGAAGGGTTTCAAAGTTTAGAGTTCCATAAATCATAAATAAGCTTGAAAGCACCAAAACAATTCGTTTCTTTTTTATAGTAGATAGGTCTAGGTACCTAATAAAATTGATTGATGCCTCCTTGAAGAAAAGCAAAATTTAATTGGACTTTGATATTTTGTTAGCGTGTGGAGCAAGATGATTCATTATAAAAATTATTATTTATTATTGTTATCTTGTTTACATTTAGTTTGAGAAACGAAAAAAAAAAAAAAATAGAAAATAATGTGCCCTTCTTTTTTAATGTGTTATCGAGTACGCATTTGCTAAAGGTCGTATATTTTTCTGATAACGTTAAGAACTACATTAAATTCAAGATTGCGCATTTTGCAGATTAACTATTTAATAAGAGAAAGATAGATTTATTTTTATTTGTAACCTAATTGTTTTTCTTTTTTTGCTTTGTAATCAATTAATTCATTCTTGGAAAAAGATTCAAATATTAATAATGTGGATTTTGATTCGAAATTTGGATTGACAGATCCGGGATCAAAATCTCTGACAGAAGTCGATCTTTTGTAATTGAAAAGAAAACGTCATTATTTTTTTTTAACAGTACATTCCAGAAAAAGTGACTTCAAAAAGTCGAAGTATGCTAACAAATCCTGTTCATTGACTTTAACATCTCATCTTACGGAATCTGCTAAAATTCAAATTCGTTGTCAATTTACTTCTTTTATAAAAAAAGTCGAAACAAAGACCTTTCAGTAAATTTGAACTGAAAACTGATATAGCTGCTTGCAGATATTATTATTCCTCCATTTGAATGCTTATTTTGCATAATTATCATATTAATCAACAACAAAATATCTACAAATTAAGCAATTCAAACCTCGGACGTCCGAATTATATTTCTTCAATGAGGAAATTGTCTTAAACACGTGCGTAAAATTCATTTGTATACCTAGACAGTATACACGCAGTTGTTTTTCAAACCGTGACGATGACGCACAGTGAAACAGATTGCTCTTAAAGTTGGTATAAATAAAAAAGTAAAGTCACAATGACAGTTAAGAGATTAAATTGAAAATCCTTAAGAAACCGTGTTTTATTATGGCTATTGAATAACAAATACTGTTAAACTATTTTTCTGTTAGGTACACAACTTTGACGGAGGTAAAAAGGCCGCTAATTTAAGTCTCATAAGTATTTTTTTTTTCAAACACAAAAAATCGATTTTTGTCAGAGTATTGGATTGCTGGGGCCCAACTATGTAACCCGATTCTATAATAAAAATATTCGAATTTGCAAATTCTGGACTCTATAACTCTTTTAATGACGCTTTAATATGCGATAATCGAACAGCTCTAGTGGTGCCAGCTTTGTTTTTATCTACTTTCGTATAATCGAAACCACCCAACTCGAAAGTTAATGTCAATCATGTGTCATCAAATGTGTTTGCGAGCAGATCGTTCGAAAATCGCAAAGTTGTTGAAAAATGCTTGGCATTACTGGCGCTCTATTCTTTTTTCATGCATAGTAGTATTTAAAAGTAGAATGGCAAATTGGTTTCGAATAAAATCAAAATTAGAATCGAGTTACATAGTAGGGCCCCTGATCTATTTTCACTTTCATGTTAACTCAAAAATTTCGTTTAACTAATTTGTGCCATTAGACATGACAAATTTCATCTTTGAAGGATGATTAGTTTGCAGTGTATTCATTTTTGATTAAGGCACGACTTTTGTTCCTATTCTGTTCTTGTTTAAAATTTCGGACTAAATATTTCTCAGTTTTAATAAACTTAATGAAAAAAGGGATTTTACTTTTTTTTTAAATAAAAGTTGAGCCTTTTTTTAGGTTTTTGTCTATCTTTCGACTCTCTTTGTCCCATTGTGCGTTTGTTCAATGATTCATTTATTTATAATTTATATATTTCTACATTTACATAAATAAATTTAGCTGAGCTTATTATAGAAACAACATACATACAAATGATGCCAATTTCTTATTTAAATTTTATTTTTAATTTTATATCGCTTCGAATTAAAAATGTAACACAGAAAGATGCAGACAAAAGATACAATAAGTAGTTATCTATAGATTTTGCAATTCTCTCTCATAGTCAAGCGTCAAGGTCAAAATCATAAACTAAATGTAGATAAATAGGTAGGTATCTACGATTATCTTTTGTATTTGTTTTATTTATCTGATAAATGCAAATACCTTTGCATATGAATTTTATTTGTAATTTGTAATTTGCAATTTTTCGTGGTGAGTTTATGTTATCCTTCTGCTTCTGTATTTGTGTTTAATTTGTTTTCACACTATTTTTTTGTGGTTTTGAATAGATGTCACTTTGAGGGTCGTCAAGCTTAAATCATATTACATATTTATTTTTCTGTATTATGTTTTATTGCAAAATAAAAATGAACTTAATCAGTTTGGTTAAAAATAAAATATTATTATTTATTGAAAGCAAGTTCAACAACAAGGTGTATATTAAGTGCACACGTTTCACGTCAGATAAATGTCATTATTTTTGTGCTGTTTTTGTTTTTCTTCAACTTGTTGACACTTCGTTTCTGGTTTGGATCGGTTTCAACAATAACAACAATAAGGGTTTTAATTTTTTTTTATAATTCAACTGGAATTGCAGTTGATTTGTTTTTGCAGATATAGGCATATTTATTTTATGGTTTAAGACAACCTATACCACAAATTCGCAGCTGGTAATGTTTCTGTCACTTAATGTTTGTTGTGTTGATTGAGTACCTAGTTAAGTTGAAATTTGTATGGATTTTAAATGAAATGTCCCGCGTTCTTTATTTCGATAGTTTTTTTGTAAACCTTTTAATTAATTCGAACTGTCATAATTTTCTTTAAAGTTTAAATTATATTGTTGCGTTTAAAAATGATGGTTATTGTGCAGTAAAATACCAGTTACCGATTGTAACGAAAAAACTAAAACCCAAACTTGTATTCCATTAGATGATAGTTGATTAGCCATTTAGTCATACCATAGTCACCGATCAACAGTCAGTAGTTGTTGCCGTTGATTGACTTATTAGAAAATACGTACGTCATTTATAGGCAGCTAAAGTTTTTGGTTTTTAATAATAAATAAAATGCACAGTTGTGATCGATCGGCAAACATATATCAAGGATCGTATTAAGCTTTTTATAATATAAAGAGTTATTTTGTTACGCAAGAGAGAAAATCTTTATAAATAATAAATAAGTTGTGTAATTTTTTGTATAAGAGTTTTGCTGCAGGCGCTGACATACTCGTTCATATATGCTCTGTAGCTCCAGTTCACTGAAGCATGTATTGCATATACATACTTTCTATCTGTTGCAATTCTAAACTGAACTCAATTTGGACGTTTGATTGAATAGATTGAAAAATAATATGTATGTAAGTAGAAATAGCTCCTGCTGACCGAAGGCCTTTGAAAAATAATAGACTTTGGGAACGTTTATATGTCGGACCCGTTTACAACTGTTTGTCGAACCAAATTTTGACAGAGACAGTCCCTATCTCGTGTTCAGTTGGAGTTTTTTTTAGCTGATTAGATCTTTTCATTTTCAAGTGTTTCAAGCATGTTGAACGCGTCCAGAACAAAGTCTGTTCTAAATGTTGTCCTCGTTTGGAATTACATTTATGTATTCAGTTCTTATAAACTGACATTTGTGATAACTTAAATTGTAGATTTGCATATTTTCAAAATTGTGCTCATCCACCTTCTTTTTTTGAGATTTCTTATTCAGTTTTCCAAACAAATGTCATAATGGTTGTTTGACATTTGTTGTGTTTTGCTTTTCAATAAGACTTTGACGCTGAATGCTGAATTAATTGTTGACTTTGCAAGCTAAGGGTGCGTTTATAGTGAAAATTCCAAGTTGTTAAGTGCCAACTGGAAAGCCCTTTTTATAAAAATATGTGCATAAGTACGTGTACTTTATTTAAGTATCAATAAGTTTGATACACAATTTAATAATACACTTTTTCTTATCTTTATTTTAGTTACTTAAAATTATCAATATTTTCTAAGCTGATACATAATACTTAATATGCCTACAGAACAAGATAACTTTTATAAAAAATAGCTTGTTAATAATAATAGTAGTTGAATTGTAAAACACTCGATATGATAAGCATTATTATAATTGACAACAACTTGACGACAACTTGACAGCAAAATGACAATCTGATAGCATTCTATTATAATATTTTAGATGTACTGAAATTTCACCTTTAAATTTAAATTTGATAAAATATTGTCAATTAGCTAATGTCATCCCCTTTCAAAAATAATTTTAAAAAATCAATCTTCTTAGAAAGTCTTTTTTTAGATTTTTAATCTAATTAATTAAAGTCTCAAGTGGTTAAATAATGTATGTATGAAAATCTTAAAACAAAGTTCATACTTATTCATAATAAGTACTTTTTAAGATTTTGAATTAAGACAAGATAATTATTTTTTTTATTTCAAATTAATAAAATCTTTCTTTTCGAAAGATAAGTTAAACTCATAAAGAAGCGTGTTTGCAAAAAATGCATTTTGAATGGTATATTTCGAATTTATATGCAAAACAAATTGATTTCAACCGAATTTGAACTATTCAAGTTGAATATTAAGTTGAAAGCTAAAAAAAAAAAAAACAAACATACCCAATTTAAATTTATTTAAATATGTTCCACGACATATAAATTGCACGTAAATGTCAAAAATATTGGATCTCAATTATGTGCTTCCAAATGCCATTCGCTGCAATCTGAACTGTAAGCTCTGAAGTGAAAGTCCTACGCACTTCTAACTACGTCACAATCTACTACAAAAAAAACCTTAAAAATTGATTAAAAAAACATGATTATTTACCAAGAATAATAATTAAAACTTAATCAAATAATAATAATTAAAATTTTAGAAAAAATATCAGTAAACAACAATTCACTTAAAAAAAAAGTAGTAAACAAAACGTGTACTATATTTATGCAATAACACTTCCGTCAACCATTAAAGTTTGCAAAAAATAAAAGTAAGATTAAAATTCCTTACAAAAATAGTTGTTTTGCGTCACAACTTGTTTACCCAAAACGCTAGCGCAAAATTATTATTTTTGCACAAAAAATAAGTAATGTTTAAGTATGTATTTTGCACATATACTTAATTACTAAAAACTAATCTCTTCAAAATTACATAAAAATTGATTGGTAAGAACCCCCAGCAAGTGTGTGTATCTTATCGTAAGTTGGTTTTATAATATTACTATTTACCAACTTTACTACATTCAACTTCTTAAGAATATTTTGAAAAACAAGTTATTATTAACAAATTGTCATGTTTATCAAGATAAAATATAACCTTGCGAAAATTTGATAGTTTTTTTTTATATCAAAAAAAAGTACCTGCCTGATCATGATACACCTTTCTTTGGTAATTCCATATTATTAAGGCAACACTTTTAATCATATGATGTACCTTCACCTTATCTGTCAAACCATCATTTATACGAGCACATACATATTTACATGCGTCAAACTTTTAGATTTGATAACGCATGCAGCCGACAAAACCGTTTCATTATCACTCATTTCGCCTTAACTTTTAACTGGACTTTTGCAAATCAATTAAAACAGGAAGTAGCTAGGTAATGAAAAAAAAAACTTGACATTATAAATTGAAAAATTGTGTAACAACTGTTTGATCGTATGATGATGTCAGTGAACTGATTTTTTTTTTTAGCAAATAATCGGTTTTTTGTTTTGCTGAAATTTGATAAGATCGTTCGTTCGATTTTTGCGTTGAATGAATGATATCAGCTTAACCCCTCTTAAAGATAATCTGGTGATTTCTTGAATGTAATGAAATCCTAACAGTAAAATAAATTTGTACTAGATTCTCGAAGAATATTTTTCCTTTTGTTGCATGCTTTTAGGTAAGAGATAGCAGAATGGTCGGGGGTAAATTGTTGCATGCTCGTTGGAGAAAAATGATTTGAAATAAGTTGAACCGTTAAGACATTTTTTTAAATGTTCATTCATCAACTTTTTGGTGTAAACAAATGCATTTTATTAAACAATTTTTGTCTGCATTTAATAAGACTTTACTTTAAATCAACGTAACTTTAACCTACAAACTCTTGTAACTGGCCAATTATGAACGAATTTGAACCCATTCATTCCTCAGAACGGGCTTGACATGTCTGGACTTCATTCAAATAGTTTCTTAGCTCAAGAACTTTCTTCGTTGATTGCATGTATTAAATTTTGATCAAATATTTCACAAGTCTTCTAACATGTCTAAAAAATGTACTAAATCAATTTCCATTTTGGTTTTTCTTGCAGGCAGCATGACATCGGACTTTTTTCGTATCGTAAACGAAGCTCGCCGTCATTCCCTTGGTCCATTCAGTCCATCGTTCAACATTCAAACTTGCCTCTTCGAAGGACTTCAAAAGCATCTGCCCGAAGACGCCCACAAACGAGTCAGCGGCCGTTTGCATATCTCCGTGACACGTGTTTACGATGGCAAAAATGTCATCATATCGGATTTCAATAGTCGCGAGGAGGTTCTCGATGCAATTTTGTGTGCTTGCTTCATTCCAGGATTTTCCGGATTCTTGCCACCAAAATTCCGTGGAGTTCGTTATATGGATGGAGCATTTTCCGATAACCTACCAATCCTCGATGAGAATACCATAACAGTTAGTCCGTTTTGTGGTGAAAGTGATATCTGTCCGAGGGATCAGAGTTCACAGTTGTTCCATTTGAATTGGGCCAATACGAGCATTGAGATATCTCGTCAGAATATGAATCGTTTTATGCGAATTCTATTCCCTCCGAGGCCAGAGTTTTTGTCGAAATTCTGTCAACAGGGATTCGACGATGCCTTGCAATTTTTGCAACGAAACAATCTGATCAATTGTACAAGATGTGTTGCTGTGCAATCAACATTTGTTGTCTCGGAATCAGTGGCCGAGCCACAAGATTTCGACCCTGAATGCAGAGAATGCAAGAAGCATAGAAAAGTAAGAACTCTGATTTAATTTCGAAATTTGTGTAATTTTTCTCATTTTATTGTTTGTTGTTTTTTTTTTAGGACGCTCTACTTGCAAATATGCCACAAACTGTGTTAGATGTTATCCATGGATACATTGAACAGGCTAACAAAGGTCTAGCCAACTGGATATTCAAACATCGTGGAGTAAAGCTATTGTCACTGCCAGCCACAGTACCATTGGACTTCCTTCTGGCTACTGTATCAAAGTAAGTTTCTTTTTACTCTCCCCTCGCTCCATTTGTTCGTTGTCTGCACAAAATGTGCATCCCAAAAATCTGGTGTTGTTTGAACTTAAGTTAAACAATTGAAATCATTTAAAACCATCGACCAATTCGTTACCTTTTTTCAATTTTCTTTTAGAACAACCAAGCAGATACCATTGCCATTTGGGAAAACATTTGCAAGTGCCTGAACACGTAGTCTGCTCTTTTAACTATACAAGAACAATTCATATACAAGAAAAAAGACTTATTTATAAAGAAAACATAATAATTATTTAAAAGAATTCCATTAGAGGCCTAAGGAAAGTCAAGTACTATAAGAAAGAAAATGTAATGAATAATTAAAATGTAATTGAACAATTAAACCAAAGGGTAAAGATGTATACAATTTTTAAAATATTATCTCAGATAATATTTTCTTAAGATTTTAGTATGAAATACTTAGATGATAATAACAAGATATAATTAAGATACATATTATGGTGAATCTCATTTCATGTAATAGAACTATAGCCAGTTTCTAAAACAGTTATAATTCAAAAATAAGAATACCTACCTACATATGTTCGCTTGACATGACAAAAAAATATTTATCTAGTAATTTGTTTTATTGATTGTTTACTTAAATGTATTTTCTCTTAATTTATTAAAATACTTAGAGGAGTTAAGTTCAATTTATTGAATATTTAAATGAAACTGTTGTTATCTTAATATAAAAAAATAATATAATAATATAAAGACCTTTTCGTAATGTTTTAAATAAAAAAGAAATTAGAAAAAATTGTGGTTTTTTCCTTGTATGTAAAATGTAATATGTATATTTTTTCTAGATCCTGTTTCATTTCCTTGCTCACAAGTCCTTCCTGTCGCTGCAAATGTTTTCCTTCCACCTTTGGCAACTGTTTTTTTTTTTTTTTCTTGACTCATTCATTTCACTTTCACTTACAAAAAATCGAATTTCTTATCTTCTTCTCTATTTCCTAATGTTTTTTTAATTACAATTTCAGAATTACAACTTTAACTCCTAAATTGACGAGACAAATGATATTAGTACTTGAAGAATTAGTCTATCGACTAAATAATGCTGTTCATGTTCGAGTTTTGAATAATTTGACTGTGAGTAGTTTTGTTAGTTGATTATTAAAAAAGAGCATAATTAATAATATGGTCAATTAACAGCTCTGTGAACCTCCTGACTTCGATACAACTGGACTATTACATTCGAGCAAGCTCTACGGACCAAGAGTATCGATATTGGTGGACGAAATGTATGTTTTTGGTTTTTGTTCTTAAATGTTTGTATATTAAAGAAAAATTTATATTTTTTTTTTCAGGGGAGCACCTCCTTTAGAAACTGATGTTGACAATTATGAACATGTTCTTAAAGTGACGACGCATAATGATGCATTGTATGCCTATTATTACACAGATGACCTAACCAATAAGGTGAGTTATGAATATTTATCTGAACTATGTAAGTTCTCCTTCTAATGCTCATATAACTTTAAAGTATAACTAACTTAAAGAAGTTTACTTGAGCAAGGGCTTAAGACTTTTGAAGAATTAAGTTATCTCAATGTTCAGTGCAATATGCAAAACTGCAAAGGTTAGACTCACTAAGTAAAGAAATAAATTGAACAGCATAATAAGAAACTCTTTAAAATAAAATAGCTCCCGTTTGTTAAATTACTATGCAGGATTGCAGGTATTAAAATATATGACTCAAAACTACGTCTTATGAATTTTACCTTGAAACTTCCAATTTATAAGATCCTCCAAGAATTAGAAAACGATTTTTTTATTTTAATAATCTTACTAAAGACCCTAAAAATATAAATTTAATAATGGTAATACATAATTTTGATGTTTAAATTACCTGCATACATTATTATGGTGTTCTAATTAATTAATTAAAACAGCAAGTTTATTCTTCATAGATAATTAAATCAAGCAGTCTTAGGAACAATCACATATTTATGATTCAATTTTACATATTATACCCTCAAGTTAAGGTATAATATGCTGTTTTGCAATTTTTAGTATATAAAATAATGATTTTTGTATAACTACAAGAAAATTAAAAATTAAATATTGATTAATAATTTGTTTCTGTTTTTATTTATTTTTTTTTGCAAACATTGATGACATATTTTCAAAGTACGCAATAACTTGCAAAAATAAACATTTTTTTTTACTGCCAAACCAATATTTAATGTAATTGTATTTTTGTGTGTTTTAATTCTTAGGTCAAAGTAACAGAAATATTTGAAATGACTGAAGACGATCGATTAGCAACAGATTTAAATATTTTCGAAGGCTCCGTCGAAGATCACCCAAATCCTCACCAACATCAACATTACGCTGTGGAAAGTGAATGGAACGGAATTGAATCAGGTAAATTATAAATACATTTTTGATAATAATTGTTTCCTATATAAGAAAAAAATAACTCTCCTCGTGTTCGTGCGATAGTAGTTTCCTTCGGACAAGGTGTAGAAAAAAACAGAGGTTTTAACCTTCTTTTAACTTTGAGCATTGGGAATTTATACTTACCAATGAGCACTAATTTTCACATAATTAAAATAATTATGGTTCTGTATCATTTGTATTCGTAGTTCTTTCAGTTACATAGTTTCTTCTTATTCTACCCCAAAGTTCCAGACAAAATAAGAACTCATTTCCCACACTATTATTTGCAACTAAATAAAAATCGGTTTCGAGCATGTAAGGTGGAAATTTCCGAATATCCCAAAAAACATCCTTAAACAAATAACGAAAATCCTTCAAAACAAAAAAAAAAATATTATGACCCTTTAACAAATACAGATAGAATGAAAATATAACTTAAGACTTACTTTCTTAATTGGACATTTCTTTGGAAGCTCTCCATATTCTTCAACCTGTTCTTTGATTATCTTTAAGAAACTGTTTGTGCGTCCTTCGAAGAAAGCACAAGTATCTTTGTTTTTCAAGCTCAATATTGTTCGTTTTTTATTGCTTTTCATGCCAAAACTTAAATTGAATGTATGTTTCTGAGATTTCACTTCACGCCGCATTTGCATTTCGAAATAGCCATGTTCTGGATTATAACTTTTATCAACTGTACAATTTGGTGGATGAGTATAAATAGGATTAAATGTACACTTAAAGATGTCAATGCCAATTGAAAAATACGTTTGTGGGATACTAAAGGTTTTTTTTTATTTCTTGTAACAGCCTTTCCATGAATATCAGTCACCATCAAGAGAAGGACAAAAATAAGGAAAAGCAAAATTATTATCTTAAAAACCATTGGAATTAGCACAGAATTCCGAACTCTCTTGTTAAAGTTTTTTTTAGCTAATAAGCTCTGGTTTTCCTAACTACAAAAGATTTAAATGAAGTATTTTGTTCTTCTTTCATGCATAACCAATTAAATTACAGAATAATATATTCATATACGAAAAATAGTCTAACGTTGTAGCCATAGTACTCCGTCAATGGCTTTTATTTGCTGTGGCACGTTAATGAGCCTCTCACTAATGGTGAGATATTGATCACCAAATGTAATTGAAATTATGGGATGATCAGTAGTTGTTTTACCTTTTGCTAATTATGATTCTTCCATACTTGGAAAACTGACTGCATTTCGGATAAAAATTAGTTCTATTTAAACCGTGGTTTATGTTTAAGGAGCAATCTAAAATAATAATTTGAACTTTATTTATTTGTTATTATATCACATATAACATATTGTATTTATTTTTAAGATTTTTTTTTAGATTTAATTGTCATTTCAAAATTTTTCAGTTAAAGTTATTCCATCGGAACCTGAATGTCGGCTAGATATTTTTTAAATATTTTATTTATTAAAAAAATCTACACATTACACACCTACACACATTATTATTATTTTTTTTTTTTTTGCAAAAAAAACAAAAAAAATAATAAAGAACACTTTTGGATAAGGTAAACACTACAAACAAAATTGTATTTTTTTCGTAGAACAAAATTTGTGCATGTCCTTAATATGTGGAAGTAGATTATTGTTTGGTAGAAGGTTGATTTTTTGTTATAGCTAGTTTTCATCATTTTCATTTGTAATTAATTGTCTTAATTTTATTTTCGTATCATTATGATTGTCTCTAAGGCTTACTTATATGTATTGAAAGTTCCCTTACTGCAAATAAACAAAACATTGTATTACTTGAATTATAATGTGATATTAATTTGTTTTCAGATTTTTTCATCGATAAAACTCCTAGCGAAGTTCAACAGCTACAAATTTTTGAAACAAATAATAACAATTTAGAACACCATAATATCAACTGCGGGGGAAACATTATTCAAGTACCATTAACCGATAGCAAAGATTTAGAAGCACCAATACCAGAACGTACGACCTACGATATTGTTTTCGATATTGATGATCCGGAAGTGTCAATATTCAGTGATCCTGAAGTTGATCATCATATAGAGATCGAAGCTGTTCGGAAGAATTTCCAACGAAGCAGGAGTGTTAGTCAGACTATTTTGCAGCCAAGCACATCAGATACGACAATAAAAATTGAATGATGGCGCAGGTTATTGTAGAAGATGATACTAAGCGATATACTTTTAGATACAAAATTATTGTCTACGTACACAGTGATCTTGTAAATAGATGATTTCTTTTAAATTTGATTACTTCCCCTACGGAAGAAGAAGAAGATATTGTTTTTAAACACACCAGTGTGATTTATTTGGATATTAATGTAAATTATATTTATAATATTATGTAATTAGAAACAGAACTACCAAAATGAACAAAAAGTATTTAAACAAATATAGATAACACAAAAAGAAATGCTGGGCAATTTGAATCAAAGCTCTTTGAAAGAGCTCTAAACATATTTTGTATATTTTTTTAAAAATCTATTCAATGATACTTTTATTTAAACCAAAACATTTTAAGTATTCTTTTCTTGCTGACATTATTTTGCCTTGTAGTTATTAAGTGCAAACACAACTTGTATATGTATATATAGAAAATTATAATAACAAGCTCTCTTAATACCACACGGATTATGTCTCAAACCTTTGAAAAATTCATGTCTCCAAAAGTATATAAAACAATCAATGTTCCTATGCTTTTAGCTAAAGACATTTGAGATTTTGTAAATTGACTAGAAACTTAAAAAAAAATGTTATGACATTCCTATAAAATTTAAATAACTTATTTATTTGTTAGTGAGCTTCATTGTTTACAAAACAAAATAGAAATTAATTTAAAAAAAATGTAAATAGTTAATAAAAACAAAAAATCATTTATTTAAAATAAAATAAATATTTACAAAAGCTTAAAATGTATTTATGTATGTATGATATAAAACTTAAAAAAAACACAATTTAAAACAAACAATGAAACTAAAGGCTGTGCGCTAAAGCGACAAAGATATAAAAGTAAAATTAAAACAATACAAATAATAACTAACTAATAAAAGAAAATCTATTAGTTTCATTTATTCAATAAGCGATACGAAAATATTATAAATAATTGTTATTTTTTTGTTTATTTTCTTTTAAGTCTTAAAATTGCTTCTTTTTTAATTTTGTTATTTAAAATAATATTATATACCTGTGTATTTTTAAAACCAATTATTAGAACATATCTAGCTGTAAGACTTTTTTAAAATAATATTTTTTTGTATTTTATAACCAATTTTAAGCTATTGAATTAAATAAAAAGAACAAATAAAACAAGAATTATCGTCGACTCCATTCTTGTGTGCCTTAAGTCAGCCAGTGTGAAGAAGGAATTTCTTAGATTTTATAATTAATCCTAATGGTTAACGTAAAAAAACACAAGTTCTCGTCATGCACTCCCACTCTTAGTAGAAAAAAAAAATACAAATAAACACACAAATGTGAGACAAGACTTTAATTTTGTGTTAAGCAAATAATATATTTCCGCGTTAATTCCATTAGTTTCCAACTAAGCTGGGCATATTAAAATGCACACTGTTTACCACCTCTAATGGAAATTTATTCAAATATTTATAGGCCACTTATCTGCATCGGGGTTGTTACCGAGCTAATTATGAAACTAGTCCATCGAAAATCTAGTCTATCAATATTATAATTTTGGCGTCGAATAAATAACAAACCAATTCTATTTAATTCTGCCAAACGCCCTGTCCAACTATTCTTAACCCGAATAATTTCAATCAACCTTGCTAAAATGGCTTTAATACACTTCAATGACACACTATAATAAAACACCTGCTCAGCTTATATCAACAATCCAGATCAGATAAAGGTTTATGTTTATCATGAATTTTAAATTTACATAATAGAATAATTATGCATGAAAAGTTGTTAAAAGCCTTGACTAATAAAATAATACCTGCATACCTATGTAGATAGTTGTGTCTGCAAATTATATAATTTTATAGAATTTCTTTAATCATCCAATTTCAATCACGCCAATAACCGGATCAATTATACCACAAACAGATGCTGGACATGAATTTCTAAGTGTAGCATCGAGATATTTATGTTTTGTTTGTTCTATGTTTGGTCCTAATAACAAAGAACAAAAGACAGTTAAGTAGATATTTTCAGGTCATGTTTATAAGCAACAACTGCGCAGCGCATTGCTTTTAAATATAAATCTAATTCATTTACAGATCTCAAACTGCCATAATAACTCATTTAATCAGCATGAGTACAAAATACTATATTTTTACAACCCCAAGGCCGTCCTGTACAGAAATACATTTAAATACTTCGTATGCTACGTGCAAGAGCTCGTGTTTTCCTTCCTCGAGTTGAGATTGAAACACACAAAGAAGTCGTACCTTCTATGATGTTATGCATATGCATTATTTTATTATACATATTACAATTTTAAAATATTGCACACTTTGCGTATTGATTTAAATCAGATCGCGACATTGGGTTAGCATAAATGTTAATTTATTCCAATTACAGAAACAACACCACGATCTCGGGGATAACAAAAAAATTGAATTTTCTACCCTCCCCCACCTGCTGATGCTGATGGAAAACAAAGTGTTGAACTGTGTGTTGATTTGTCGGATTATTCACGCTCTCAGGCTTAATAAATATTAATCTCAACAGAAACAGAATTAACTACACGACTTGGTCGCACGAACTGACTCGGTGATTGGGGATAAAACTGAATGCATAATAAAATTTTATCAAAATCGTCGTAAACGTTTAAAAAAAAAAACAGTTGCAACAGAATTACGAAGCTGTATGACGAAAATAATTTGAATTAGGGTTTTCCTATCCTCGTAATTAGTGTAGGTACCTAAGTTTGATTAAATTTTTCTTATTTTTTTTTAACAAATTAAACTTACCCTAGATTGAAGTCAAACTATGTATATAAAGAATTCAGTGGGTGATTATGCACCTTTTTGGATTGATCTATATACGGTCAAGATCGTGTACTCTGCTCTGTTAACAATGCCACCAAGTTGCCGCCGCCGCCGCCGATGACCAATGCTGGAGAGCACAAGTGTTAACTAACATTTCTAGATTTAGGTTGGCATATAGACGGACTCGTTTTGAAGTTGCTCATTTTGAAATATATTCATTAATAATACAATTGAAATTCTTTGACACCCAATCGTGTGTATTGGCAGCTGGTGGCGGGTATGGTATGACGGATTGTGGGTAATTCCACGTTAGAGGTGTACCTCAATATATAGTGTTCCCAGCTATAGCTATGCGGAGGAGGGGATTTGCCCAAGGATGATAGAAGTTTCTATGGTATCAACACCGGGCATATTTCGACATAGTGTACAAATATTTCTTAAAAAAAAACAACATTAGAATATTCGTCATGAAACTTGTATCTCGTTAAGACCTAGAACAAAAAATTGTATTCCAAAGAAGGAAGAGAATATTTATGTCTGTTGTACGAAATGCATGAATATGATATGAATGGCTGTAGTTTACACCTTGGCCAACTTAAAGGTAAAATTAGTTTGGTCCTGCAAAAGATTAATAAAATATATGCGAATTTTAAGAAAAAAAAAACACTAGAGATTGTAATATTATGTAGGTATAAGTAAAGCTCCAGAGAAAGAGACTCACATCATCATCGTAAATTGGGAACTGTTGAAACTCAGCCTTGGAATTATTGAAATAAGGAAATTTACAGGGGCCTTTGCCTCTGATTTCAATAGACCAAAATCTAAGGTTTGACGTTATCGATGCGAGACGGTGTATGTAGTAAAATCGATCGTGTGATCAAGAAAAGTCGAAAGCAAATTGGAGACGTGTCATTTTAATAAAAAATTAATAGTTCCTTGGTAAAAATTTAAATACTTATCAGAGTATTTTTCCAAAGATATTAAATTTAGCTTAAAAGTTAAATAATTCAGAAACTCTCAGCAACAGCCCTAAAAAACAAACTCACCACAGCCAGCCTATAAGCAATTCAAATGATATACCTACACTATCATTTAGTATAGCTTAGTAATTTCAAGACAGGCCCGTAGAATATAGAAAATAATAAAATAAAAAAAAAACAACTGAACCAAATTTGCATAAACAATTTATTTAATTTATATAAACAATAATTTTAAGTTTTTATTGGTTTGAAACAAGAACTTTATTTAGTTATATTGCAAACACACTCCAATAGTGTATAGAAAGAATGAATATAATTTTCAAATTAATAGATCGAGTATAGTAGAAGTTTGCTCCCACCAATATTGCATCACAATAATACAAACATAAACATCTAATATCAAAATACTATAATGCAAGCAAGTGGTTTAGAAAATAGTAAATTTTATCAAAGCACCGTTAAATTAAAATTAAAAGAGATTAAATTTCAATAAAATTTTAACTAAAAAGTTGACTTTTTTATCTTCTTGTTTTTTGAGCATCTTTTCTTAATTTTATTTCTTTTCTGTTGAATTTATGATTTGATATTTTTATATACATATTAAAAAAGAGGGGGTGAACAAAATATAGAAGACGTAATAGATATTTAGTACCTGAAAGATGATACTTTTATTTTTTCATCCAGTTTTTGTTGTTATAGTTTTGAAAGTTGCCTTAATGTTGTGAGACTAGGTAACGACTCTTTAATCTAAATCTAATCTAAAATTTTAAATAATCTCAAAAATATCCAAATTAATCTTTAAGATACGAGTAATCATAATTTAGTTTTCTGACATTGGCGGTTATTACGGATAAATTTGTATTGGAATGCTTCCCTTTTTCGGACATCAGGAACGTACGATATCCAAAAATTTGCATGGCAATTAATTAAACCTATAAAAAATCCAAAGAAATTAAGCTTTCACGAGTTAAAAAAATAAAAACAATGATACAACTGCATTGAATCGACGACTGTAAAATAGGTGTACTTTCATACCCTTAATCTACCCATGGGGGTTGGTAAAACAAACTTAACAAATAAAAACAGCCAATTTGACAGGTGTTGTTTTAAGATTAAGGTTGCGATCAACACAACTGTCAAATTTTGGAAGTCTTTATTTGGAACACTCTTTTGCGGTCAGATTAATAAATTTTTACACACGATATTTCAAAAAATCTATATTCAAACGTTTATTCTGCGAAAAAAATCCAACTTTGAATCTAAATAAGAAGAAAAAAAGGGTGCCCTTTTCTTGTTATAAAAATTTTAAGTATCTATAATAGTTTCTGATTCTATTAGTAACGATATGAGATATTTTTTTTAACTAACTAATGGCCAAAAAAGTCAAACGACTCAAAGGTGTTAAATTTGATAAAACCACTTGTTTTATCGAGCCTCTCTTAACGATAAAATTAAACAGCAGGACACCATAGGTTACATATCATGAAAATATTTCCAACACTAGATGAAGTGATATTTTGCTTATTTATAAAAACAGATGCGGTACTTATACATACTCTTGTGGACTACATAATCCACAACCTCAAAATCAACAACAATAATCTTTACATTTCTCACCATCATCTATCACCATAAATAAAATTATCACAAGTTCAAAGTGTATCTCCTTTGTAAATACAAATTTTTAAAAAACCATTGCATCGGTCTGCTATCAATTCGGCAGGTGGCTCTCTGGTCTCTCAACAAATCATAATATGTGAATATTAAAAAAAAAATAACTCAAAATTGTTACATCTTACGAAAATGTTCATTTATTAATTTGTTTGCTCGCAGAAAACGCAACAAAAAAACCTACAACTCTCAAAAGATTCGCTTTAATTTAGCCAAAGCTTATACCTTATTCTCCCACCCCATGCCCGCCCCTTCTCATGTTAGTCTTCACGAACAAAAAATAAATATAATAATTCGCACAAAAATATATCAAAGCGATTCCAAAAAGAGATAGTTGTTGTCTCTCAACTCAAAGTGAATACGTGCCTCCAGATAAAAAATTACACGAACAAAATCATCAACTAACTTTATATACCACCCGCCACTGCTGGCTGGCTGCTTCCAACAAGCCACCAAACCACCATACCAACCAACTAACGAACCAACAGCCCGACCGTGCGTCGTCGTCGTCGTCGTCGTCGTCCGTTCGACCAACCAGTTCCAGTTCTCCAAAGCAGAAACGTTCCCAGAAAACATCCATCCATAGAAACAATCCGATTCCGATCATGAGGCTGATGTTGATGTTGAGGTTGAGGTTGATGTTGACTTCGACTTCGACTTGGACTTCGACGATCGGCCAACAATCTGCAACCACTCAATGCCGAGTAAAAAGCTGAAGTGATCGGACGAGTAACTCTCTCCGTCTCGAGGTGGAGAATCTTATTTATTTATTTATTTATTTTCGAATTTTCTTATTTATTCATTTATTGCTTAATTTATTAATAATAAAACATATTAAAACTTAAAATAAACGGCGGTAAATGTTAAAAAGTTATTGAATAAATTGTTAAAAATAAAATATAACAAAATAAAACTAAAACTAAAAAAGACTTCTTAGTTTTAATATTATTTATTTACTTATTTATTTTTCAAAGTCAAAGTGAAAACAAAAAAAAACATTGGTCCTCAAAAACCTCCTACATGTGCCAATAAAGTTTTTTTTTTAAATCATAAAATTACGCAAAGGAAAATAACACAGAAAACAGTTAAAATATTTTCTGATATGAATCGCAACGAATTACGCAAAAGTTTCAACAAAAACGTGAAAAGTTATCAAAAAAAATTTATTCAAAAAATGTATCCACTCTTGAGACATTTATAAGCGAACAAAAAAACAAAAGCAAAAATACGAATCAAAATCCAAAAGAAGATTCCACCAAAACAGACAAAAATTTTGGACAAAACAAACTATCTAGATACAGTAGTTGAAGTGTATTTGTGACAGAGAAGAGTGGTGGAAGAAACCACCAATAACCGAGCCATACGAAAAAAGTGGCAGTAGAGAAAAAATACTCAAAAAAAAAAGAAAGAAAAAAAGAAACGACAGTGAAAGAAGAAGAAAATAAACCACAACAGAAATGGATTACGACAAAATGTACTTTCCAAAGACCGAGGTATGTATTTTTTTTTTTTTTATTTCTTGTCATATTTAAATAAATTTTATATTTAAATAAAAAATTAATTATTTCTTCATGGTCGATTAGATTTATTAATAAAACAATATTCTTTTTGAAGTTATCAACAATTGTTATTTATTATTTTAAATAATATGTCAAAATATGTTATACTCTATACCTACTCTGCGCAATCTTAATTGCCTTCAGATATTTCGTTCCATCAAACATCAAATAGAAATAAAATTAAAAAAGCTTCTTACTTTGAAGTTTGACATAAATGTCATATCAATATTGTGATAACCTTTAGCCTGTTTTTTTTGAAAATCTGAAATTCAGATGTGGGATTGTGAACAAGAGCATGAAAATCGAGTTAAAAAACAGAGAATAGTCAAAAAAAGCTTTGTGTATTTTGGTATTTTGAAACTTAATTTCGATTTAATTTGGTTTAAAACCATAAAGCTAGTAAATGACTGATAAGGAGACCATTATACTTTTTGTGAAGAGGTTTTATTCGAATTTAATTTGCATGGAATCTTGGGGTATTTATATATTTAATTTTAAACGCCGCCGCGCCGCACGTCGGCTAAAATAGATAACACAAGAATAAATGGCGTGAGAACGGATCTAGATTTAAGGAAAAGATCGGTTTACTTGTTTGGGACACAATTTCTCCAAAAAGATTATGTTAATTTTGAAATTGGGGGTTATTTTGGTAAAGCATTCTTGGTTTTAACATGTGGAAATCATGTAGAAAAATGACAGCTTTTTTCCTTTGACGATACCAAATATGCATTGGTTTCTCGAAATTGAGACAGACTTCCCCTTTTAAGTGCTCAAAACTTCACTGAACTTAGTTTCGTTAGTAGTAACTCTACATGCCATAATAGTCTCCAGACCGTTTCTTATGTCGTTTTGAATTGGCAATCCGGAATGAGAAGTAGAAGCAGAATCCCAATTGAACACTTTTTGTGAATTCTGAAAAATTTGAAGTTTGGTGTGACTGTGACTGTATTTGTAGTTTTGCAATCTTGGCTTTGGCTGCAATAGAAAATTAACTGCAAGAGGACTCCAACAATGTTTCTAACAAATTAGGAACAATTGCTAAGATATTGTCAATATTATTATCCATTTTTTTATAGTTTAGTTTCAATTTCAAGCAATCTACTTACTCACAGTTTGCACAATTTGTTAATTAAAAAATATGACATTTATCAAGTGTGACATGTAAAATCTTTGAATGTGTGAGTGATTCTGTTTTTGCTTCTGACTTCAAATCCAGAAGAGAAATCTCTTCTTTTTCAGAATTCGAATTGTCACTTTTGCCCAATTGAACGTTTTGAGAATGCTTTTTTCTGATTCCAGATTGCCAATTGAAAACGACATTAGTGGTTTTGCTGACATTTGTCTTAGATTCTTAGAATCTTCTGTCAAAACCTTAAGTTTCAAAAACTTGTAAGTAAAATCTCTGATTTTAGCAGTCTGACAGTTTTTCTGATAACTCTAAGGGTTCTTAAAGAAATCTAGGCCAACCCTTCTTAACAATAATGTATGGAGTCATAAGGTCAGTCAACTTTATTCAAGTCAATTGAACATGAGAACTGTCAAAGTAATGTTAACTAAGGTAAATTTTACAAAATGGTTCCAATAATATAAAGAAAACGACATCTTTTAATAGATGGTCTTAACCTTAGACTCTTTTGAACCTATTCATTTTGTCTAGGAATAAATACATTTCTTTTTTAAATTTAAAAATGGCGGATTGATCTTATAAGTTCTGTCATTTGTCAAATGAAGCCTTTGACGTTTTATGCTTAATCATGGAAGTTATAGTTCTTTGATCCATTCAAATATTTTCTTAAATGTAAAGATTTAGACTTTGTTCGATTTTCCAGAATGGAATACTTTGATTGCATTAAAAGTCTATGTAAAATATTGATACTCATTTAGCAGGAGTAAACAGTTTTCAACTTAAAACAAAAAGTTTAAGGTTAAGGTTAAAAATGTTTCTTTTTGAAAATAAAAATTTCTTGGAAGCAATAGTGTAATATTTCTTATGTGAATTTCCAAATTACAAAAACCCTTTCAATATTCATTATAACACGCATCAACAATACAATCTAATATCTTTACTAATGAAATACCTAATGACAATTATTTAATTAGCATTTTAAATTTCGTAGAAGGGTAGAAGTTTAAAGCTAACAAAAGACTATTTGCTTTAAATATTATCAACAATGCTATTTCGTCGTGTTAATGCTATAGCAATTGACTGTAATGTAAATGTAAATTGATGAGATCATTATCCTAAAAAATAATAATTGCATTCTGTAATATTTTCTAATTTATTGTTTGTACAAATAATGGAGGAGTGAGATATTTGTTAGAGAGCTCAAAGGTAAAATTCATTAAAAGTTTACTTTTTACTACCTTAAGGTACATTTTTTATTTTCTGAGACAGCTTTAAGTTTTGATTAAGGAATTTATCTTCAAAAATACTTTCAAAATTAAAGTGTTTTTAGATTCGAATCAAAAATTCATGCGTGATTTGATTACTCAAGACACAGACCTCTCCATTAAAACACCTAAATTACTCGTAATTTAAAAAATTCAATTTAGAGAAATGAACATTGTACTGAAAGATATTTGATTTGCAGAACATTTTAATTTTTCTATATTTATAAAAACAAACACTTCCGTTTGTTATAAACTATTTTAAAATGTCCATTACTTTTTCATAAGGAAAAAAGAATTGCAACAAAAAACCTACTAACAAAGAAAGATAAAATAATAATAATTTATAAATAGCCTTTTTCTTAACCTAGAAAAGAGATATTTTTACTAAGAAGTAAAACTATCTATGTTAACACTGACTTACCTTAGACTACTTTTCCCATAAATAGCCGTTTGTTCTAATAAAAATAAGTCAAGTCATCTTATATTAAAGAGACAAAAAACCCATCATCCTGTCGATGATTTAATTATTTACTAATAGAAAAAGTTGCTTCTTTATATTTATTGTGTCTGCTGAAGTAGCAAAAAAAAAAGTAACAAAAAAAATAAATAATAAATATAAAAAATGGAGAAAAAAAAAAACTTATACAACCTGCAGCAGCAAACGTAGCTTAGCTTGGTTGGTTGGCACACACCACACCATCCGTCCGCACCACAAGTCAATTGCAAGATCGCAACTTATATAGACACCGAACAAAATTTTAGCCTATAAAAAGAAAAGTGGGCCAATGGAGTAAGTATCTCAAAGACGCGTCGCGTCTTCGTCTTCGTAGCTAGATTCATTGCAAATCGGTTGGATGCACAAGAACAGTGCGAATCACTTGGATAATTTGATGAAATCTGAAAAACATAGTTCTTGAAATCGATAGAAATTTTTTGCAATTGTGCAAAGTTTATATTCGGGATGTTATGACAGAAGGAAAATTCCTTTTCCATTGGACACCTTTGGTTTATTTTAAGGCCTTAGTCAAAAACTAAATTTTGACATTGACAGCTAAAAAATTAAACACAAAGATGATAAATAATCCAATGAATAGACTAGAGAGCAATTCATATGTCAATTTGACATTTTCTACATTTCTGTAGTGAAAATGTCATAAAATCACTATCATTTCGCATTCTGTTATTAAGGTGAATAGCTTTTCTATGACGTGACTGTCCTCACATTAAAGTTAACCGTTAACGAGGAGGTGAATTCAAGTGACGATTTTGACTGCATGATGTTGTTTTATTTAAATATTAACAAATAAGTTAATTTTTTTCCTTTAAATGAAGTTTACTAAAGCGAATTATTCTGTTCTGTTTTTCTAAAAGATTAATTTTATTATTTATACTTAATAATAGATTAAAACACGGAACCGTCTACTTGAAAAGTCAGTTTTCGTTGATAGTGATGGATACTTTTGAACGATTTGAAACGCCAAAATATTTAATGCCCACAACATTTTTGACATTTGAAAATCGTGAGCAAGATAATCTTTACATAGAGTCGAATTTGGGTTGAATCTGACTTCAATTTTTTTTCTTTTGCAAAAAATTTCATCAAGTGTGAAAAAGTTGTGCAGGTCAATCGCATTGTGGATACGTAAAACAAACAAAACTTTTTGACAGATATCCCAACTGCAGTTTCCTTTTTTTAAACGAAGACTTTCACGACTGAGGCTATTATAGGGGACACAACACAGAACAATATTAGGTTTCGGATAGTCCCCCCATCGCTCAACTTACCGAAATTACTGATGCTACTCGTATATCAGCGGCAAGGTCATTGCCAGAAATTCTGGCTCAGTATGTTAACTTTAGTCTAATCCAATGAACCGCAGTGTACATAGGTTGCTACAACACAACTTGCGATGCTGTGTACATAATTTCAGTCATCCATTCAGTCCTCCGCTTTTTATTAAAAGTAAAATACAAAAAAAAAGTAAAAAGGAAAGACATCACTTTTCAGATGGTCTTACCATCATCATTATGGCCAAGATCATGGACGGCGGACATCACTATCACCATCATCTTCATCTTCGTTGTGTTGTTGTTGTCATAGTCCAATGCCATCTTTTCGCGTGGTACAGGTACTCGTATACCTATATGTATATAGTGCCACTCTGCTACTGAGTATTGATGCGGGATGCGACTCGGCTGCTCGGAATTGGCGTAAGCCCGGTATAAGTAGATATTTTTTTTTTTTGTTGTCCATTTGTTGCCTTGCGCGGCGATTTTGAAAAATGCGTACAACACTTGCTGCTTAGCGTAAAGTATCTCTAAGATACGAGTAGCAGGAGCAGCCTCTCCATCAAGGTTGTTAGACGAATGTAGAAGACATTCCAATGGCCATTGCTAGCCGTAGTGCAGACACCTCTAAGAAAGTTTTACTACAACTTTTTGTGTCTTTTCTTTCTGGATGTAGCTAACTAGTCTTGTTTGTGTTTTGTGAATTGGATTCGCTTTTGGATTATAAGTTGGACCTTTATGGAAAAGTGCAAAGAACGAGAGAGAGAGAGAGAGAGAAAGAGAGAGAGAGGATAAAAGAGAAACGTTTTTTTTTCTAAGTCAAGACAACGAGCAACGATCAGCGATCGACGATCAACGATACAACGATCAACGTACCAAAGCAACAAAAAACCTTGTTTATTCTGTAATCTTTTGCCTCTCTCTCCTAATTGACCAAAAAGACAATTCTTTGAGGCATTTTATGGTTCGGTGATTATTTTATTGCGAAAAACACACATTCATGCATTCATGCAGCCGAAGAGTGCGAAATGAGAAAAATGAGGTCTTCAAATGGAATTTCTTGCCATCTCTGCCCCTTTCCATCGGCCGTCCTTCGTCGTTGTCGTTTTGTGCAAATGGTCGCCCAATTTTCCTTTGTCACGATAAAAGGTGTGCCTTTTGCCTCATTCTACACAGTGAGTGAGTTGCATATGTGTATGTATGTAGCTCTATACTGAATAGGGTTGCCCCAAGGTATAAAAAATCTCAAGGCTTGATCCTTTATTTTTGCTGGTGCTGGCCCGTGATTAGAATTATTATGAAGGCATTTTATTGAGAAAGATACACAGAGATATTTTATTCTCGTTTTTCTTTTTATTTTGCATTTTTTTAGCAGCTTTGGTTCTAAGAAATCTTTTGTATTAAGTTGCATGATTGGAGGTTTTTTAGTTGCTGCTGTTGCTGTTGCCTGCTGCTATATGTGGTGGCACTGGTGTCTATCTAAATTGTTATTTATTATGAAATTGGCGTAAGGTATAAGTGCAAAGATATCTACATTTTTTTGTTTTTGGTTTTTTGTGAGATAGTTTTATTGTATATGTATGTTTTTTTTTTACCGAGTGTGGCTACTGTGCATGGATATGGAATATATTGGAGATAATGTATATTTAACCATGATGACGATATGGTGGAGGAGTAAGAGTTAGAGTAAGAGGTTTTAGGAATTACAAGAAGTTTATGGCAAGGAATTTGCAATAAATTTGATTGGCAAATTTATTGTCTTCTAGTAATGGAGACAATATTAATTTGATTGGATTGAGGAAGGCGGTTTACTGACATTGATTGGTTTATTATTCCATCAATTTATTTCACAAAAAAATAATAAAAGAAATACTAATTGACATGTAAATGCTTTGATTTCTGTATGTCATACGTATTGTATTCTGGATCGTTAACAGTGAGTTCCACTTAACTGAAGCGCAAGACATATTCGGGAAATTGAATCACGACATTTGACACATTCAATATTTGTTAAATTGGACATTAAAAAAAGATTATGATAAAATGACAAGCTGTTCTGGTTGAAACGTCATCGCCTCACATGGTTTTATTTCATATTCTTTTTTCAAAACTAAAATAAAACTGTTTTGAAATGGACAAAACATATACAAAAATAGCTTAAGTTTGATGATTTTGAATCCAGTTTTTCTGACATACAATACCAAGAATTCTTTTGAATTCGAACAGTCCAACATTGCTCAAAAGTCAGAATACCTTTAAATATTATTCCTCCATTAAATTTAATTTCACTACGTGGACTTGTTTACAATATAACACAAATCAGTTATTTTTACGACCAAATTTTTTTTTCAATTTAATTTTGATTTAGTCAAGGACAAAATTTAACTGGTTAATTATGATTTGTTTATTACTCACTTATACTTTGGTTGTTTCATGATCTTTGTCACGTAAAAATAAAATATATTGCATAATAAATTATAAAATTTAAGAAATTTTTAAAATACAAATTTAATTTTATATGCCTTACTCCGAAATGACCGGTTTGCAAAAATCAAGTTAAACCTCTATTTACTTCAATTTAAAAAGTTTAAACTGATTTTTAGGTTGACTTTATCATTATTCTATTTTGTTTGGATACAAATTACAACTAAATATGTTAAATACATTTTTCTGAGATAAAACTCACACATTTTTTGACTTGAAGGCCTTATTGATACCTTCATATAATATAGGTGTTTATTTTTAACAAACATACAAATTATGATTGGTTTTACAAACTTCAGTTCAAATATTTTTCTAACGGAAAGTGAACACGTCAAAGAGAGTGAAGTATCAAAAAAGTATGTTAATCAAACAGATCTATATAGAACTTAACTGTCAATAACTAAAAAAAACTTAAACAAATTCATGAAGACACACTTAATTTATCAAATTTTATTTGAATTGAGAATTAAATCAAATCACTTTAAAGCATAAACTTGAAACAAGAGCCCAAAAAAAAGGACCACCTACACCTGGAGTGTCAAAAGGTTAATCGTGCACAGATCATTTGTTTAAGAACTTATCGCAAAAAAAAAAAAAACAAACAGCACCAACAAAAAGCCGTTTTTACCTTTAACAAAATCTCGTTATCTCAAATTTACCAACTAATGTAAACTATTTCCTTTAACACAAAACTCAATAACTCTTGACAAGAGTTCTTTACTTTTAGCTTCTTTCAAGATCTTGTGTAGGTAGGGGCACTACTTCATAATTTTTCTAATCCTATTATAACCTCCTACAAAATTGTTGTTTTAAACTATTTATTCATTAATCTTTTTAAAGCGTTTAAACCAAAAACAAGGCACGAAAAACAACTTTACGAATAATAATACATCAACATCAACAACAACAAAAATATTAACTCCTGTTAATCTCCTCACTTACACACACACTCTTTAAACATCAATCATGCAAATGGTTTTAATTATCCAACTGTCATTTACACGGTGCGGCATTTATGGCGGCGCAACACTACACAAATTTTAATTTACAAACATATTTCCTCATACCAATGTGACAGTCATTATGGCTAAACCAAAGGATCGATTTATATTTGTTCTGTCACAGTGTTTTATCTAAAATTTAAATACAAAACAGGAGTAGCTATGGTTATATGTATGTGTGTATGTGATGTTATAGATTTTTTTTATTAGATGTTAAAAATTATATCAACATGAATTAAATCAGAATCACGAACAAGAAAAAAAAAAAAAAACATCAGAAATCTGAAATCAAGATTTCAAGACAAAGCCACACAAATGTTAAGCAAACAAACCCAAAACACATACAAACAAACAAGAAAACAATTAAAATCATGAATTATGTAAATAACACACGCGTACTTTTCAAGTGTGTTCTAAATTACTACCTTCCCAAGCTCTTGCTCTTTAGATGGAGCAAGTTCTCCAAACGCCAACAAAACCAGTGTAACAACATTTTATGCTGAATTGTTACTAATTCTCCTCAAGGCCGGATACAAGATGAAAAATCTTCTAGACCTACCTACCTACACAACGGAAAGGTTCTTATTCCAGGAGTGTGAGACTTGAGGCAGTTTGGCTAAAATAAAATCGAACATGCAATATATAGAAACCTACCTATATCTCCTCTCCTCGTATTACACAAAAACAAATGCCAAAGTTAAGAACTTGAAATAGAACAGAACTAAATTGAACCAAACACAACAACAAAAATGCCTTCTCTGTAGTTAAAGATCTCGTTCTGTAGTATGATATTAATCGACCTTAGACGGCAGATTTTCAAATATGAAACAAAGAAGTGCGGTATTTCCAACAAATACTCGTAGAATGAAAGTTTTTTATAAGATTAGCTCATAATTTTCTAAAAAGTCTGATTACATTGACATGTGACAGTAGCTGTCAAATTGTTTCATTATGATTTATTCTTTCTATACTAATGATTTTTAATTATTTTTTTTATATCTTGAGCGATTTAAATTGTTATTTTAGACACAATTACCAAGGTTGACAACTTTACTTTCTCTTCGTCGTCGTCGTCGGCGCATGTTGCATCGTCAATTGTTCCACCGCGCACCGTCTATACCCTTTTGTCATTGCAAATTCTATTCTAATGACATTGATTATGTCAACTCAACTCTCCACTTAACTTAACAACTCATGTTTGGAACAAAGTGTAGTGTAGAAAATGTGCTTATTTCATTATTAGCGCGTTGACAGTACAAAGAGTTACCACTGTTTGAATATGGGAAAATGAGGAAATGACAGATCACTAAGATTTTGTACTTACATATTTTCATTTGCCTCATCATTTTTTTTTTGTTCACTTGTGATGTGATGCGTTTTAGCTAAATTTAGAAAAGAGGTGCTGTGTCGTGCATCGTTTGGTTGTATGATGATGTGCTACTGTAAACTGCTACTTAATTTATGCATTTTAGTCATGAAATTTTCACCTGAAAATGCATAAATAAATAAAAGAAAATGAGCACACTTGGCAAAGGTAAGAGTATATAATGTTGATATATAAACAATACAACAATAACAACAACAACTAAATACTAAATGCAAAGGGGGGACTTGATCAAAATCCGATCACGCGATCGAAAGAAAACAAATAATCAAAATAATTGCACAAAAATGATGATGAAAAATATATGAACACTCTTTATACCAATACCCATCCACCTAAAATGGTTTTATTTTTAATTTTTAGTGATTTTTTGTTTTGTTTATTAATTTATTAAATTTTTTAATGAGAGTTTTGAATGATGACGATTGCATCTCCATAGAGATGGGGATTGTTAAACCCCCGACATGTATTTTGCTTTTTTGATTTGAATGAGAGGATTTTGTTTCATGGGAATGGAAAATTTTTATTCTCGTAAAACTATAATTATGACGTAAAGTGAATAACTTTGTACTTATAGTTGAAACTATGACGAAGAAGTGATGGAGATTTGGGTTTTCCTTAAAAAGAAGATCAAATATTGAAAGGTCTGCTTTGTAGTATGAATGATTCTTTGTTCATTGCCATCAACTTATGACTCATTCCAGTTGAAACGTTATTAAATCAGTATATTAACGAAACTACAGGTTTGCAATTATGTAACATCACTTTCACAACTATAATAATGTAATATAAATGCTGATATACTGGAAATAAATTTAAAAATACATAAAATTACTGAGATCCAATTTCTGTAATCAAGAACCTTGAAACTAAACAGTTCTTTTACATTTACACGTCTGAGTTTAACTAAACTGTCATTTGGCTTCTTTACCGATAGCCAAAATTGCAAAATCAAAAATAATCAAACTTTTACAGTCATAGAATTCTTGAAATGCACTCATTCCAAAAATTGACAAATGTCAGATTGGATAGGTAGTATTTCTTCTCAGTCTTAGTAACTTCACCTCAAACAAATCCCATTGCATTGAATTGCACATTTCATTCAATTAATATGTTCTTATGACATTTGATTATTTTGCTGAATGCTTCGAAAGTTCTGTTTGATTTATAAAGTTTATATGGAACGTCAACATTAAAAATCATGGAACTAATGAAACTTTTTGTTTGTTATTTAAAAACATTTATAATTCCAGTCTCTTACGAATTGCTGATTCTGTTTTCAAGTTTCATTCTTCTTAACAAAACCAAATTTTATTTTATTTAAATAAGAAAAACTCTGTCTCTTGTCTTTTGCTTCTATACCGTTACAAAACTAACACCACACAATGGTTTCTTGATCTAGGCATAATTTTAAAATAAAAAATTTCTTTGCTTATGCAACTTTAAAAACTATAAGCTTAAGTTTTGTTTTATTTCATAGAAAAATAATAAAGTAACATAGAGACAAATAAAAACAACACCTTAATCTGCATATCAATTATTATTTTTGTCACATAAACAAGTTGATTAAGATCTGATTTAAATAAGTTGGATTTATTCTGAAAAGCCTTTTTATTGAATTTTTATTAGTCAAATGAATCAAATACCACATTTTCACTTATGTATATTGTGTATCTATATATTTTATGGCATTAAAATTTTTAACATACGATCTGTCAAACTCTTTGAATTTTGCTACACAGAGCTTATAAATAATATAAATATGTATTTTTAACTTAATGTAAGCTTATAAATAAGATGACTTTTCATTTTATATGACACACCTCTCTTTTGAGGTTTTGACAGTTATTTGGCTAATTTTTTAATGACTTAAATATTTTATACATTATGTAAAATTAGTTTTGTTTTGCATGATTTTTAAATGAAATCTTCAAAATTCTATGGGATACTCCTGCAAAAGATGCGATCATCATCTTCTTCGACTAAAGAAAGCAATATTTTCCCTCCAATTATGGAAACAAAGCCATTACCAAATATGCCCGCATCATTTATGCGACGATGTCGAAAATGTTGCCATATTTTGCCAAATTTGTTAGTGACATATGTCAAAAGAAAGATGACGCCACCCTTTTTGGTGCAAATGAACTTTTGTTAGAGTTGCGAAGAGTTTTTTGCTTTTCTTTTCTTCTTTTTTTTCGTTTCGTTTTATTTTGTTTGTGTTTATCCAAATCCAAATCTGCCTACGCTTTCCTGTACTTAAAGTATAACCCGTAAGTCCTAAGGCCATGCCTGGCTCATAAGTCAAATTGTCATTACACGGCTTGTATTGTATTTCTTGCTGTCTTCTATTGTCAACATCAGTGGGCAATTTGACGACGACAATGACGCCGTCAGCTATGAGGAACCACAAGAGTGGTTGCGGGCGCACGTACATTTATTATTTTTCCCGAAACGCGACACACAGTCCGACATGGAACTCAAGGCAGCTAACACTACTTTTTCTGAATTTATAATTTGTTATTATTTTTTTTTCGCTGTTTAAAGTGTGGATTAAAAAAAAACAAAAAACTCGGCTTAAAGTTGGGGGCCTAGGGTTGGGTTTTATTTGATTTAGATCTGCTCGTTTATGTTCAAGAGACACTTGGAAAAGTCTTTACCAGAGCCCAGAGATCCAGCGAGAAATAAAGGTTCTTATGGTTCTTATGTAAAAGAAATACTTAAGAATCTACACGTGACTTGCTGTTGGCAATTAACATGGTTAACTAGGTACGAGCTTATTGATTGATAATAATGGGTCGGGTCTGTGCGCATTGAAAATGGGAGCGACAATCGACAATAATTGACAATGGAATTGGCAGAATTGTGTGTATTTTTGATTTTTAATTCAGTGTTATTTAATTCTGCAAGGTCTTAAGTTAAAAATGATATATTGAGGATAACAAAACTAGAAATTAATATCTAATAATAAAAAAAATGATTATAAGTGTAGATTGTAGACAAGAAGTATTTTGATAAAATATTTTTTGAATTCTATAAACCAAGTGATGGATTAGAATTACTTAATTCTTGTTTGCAATTACAATTTTGAAGAATGAAATAATCAAGGGCTATTGTTAACACAAACAACAGGTCAACAACCTTAAAAAACATCCCACACAAAATGGCGTTTTTTATGCCTTATCTCTTATCTTATAGTCTTGAGACCCTTTACGTTACGAAAATAATCAAGAATCTGTTTGATCATTTTCATTTATAAAAATTAATAAGTAATTTTAAAAGAGAATATAAAGTACATTAAAGCATTTTGAATCTTAAGTAGATGGCAAAAGAATACTCCTCAGAGAGCCATTGTATTTTTTCGGTCACTTGGGCGTATACGTATTTTTTTTTTTTGGGAAGAGAATTCAAATTTGTATTATATTTAAAAGAAATATTTGAATACCTTAAGTAAATTATAAATGCCAACATACATATGTATGTACCTATTTCATTTTAGAAAAAAACTAATCTTTTCTTGTCAGTAAAGTCATTGTGTTTTATTATATTATTTAGACTTGAGCTATCCAATTTCACTTTTGAGGCTAAATCGCACTTACATACATATATGATTATATTGCTAGTGTTTCTTAAATTTAAATAATTTCAACACTTTAAAAGATTTCTTAAGAAGGTAATCACTGTAAAATAAATTCATTAATCATTAAACAGACTTTCATAATAATTCCATTGAATTAAATCCCACTTTCTTGTTAAGAACTTAAAAAAATATTACATTAAGGTTAACTTAGGAATGTTCTTTTTATTACAAATAAAATGTTTATGTTTTTAATGCCAAAAATCATAGATTTTTCATTTGATTGATTGCCTAACAGCACATAATCAACTCTATCTTTAAAAATGTCTATTATCGTCTGTCATTGCCTTATCTAATTTAACACGTTAGCAGCAATAACAAAATACCTCTCCACTCCATTTTCTCTCTTTATTTAAATATACATAATTAATTATTTAAATTAATTTGACCAATGTTAATAACTTTACTAATATAAACCAAAATTCAACTAATTAACTCCGCAATTTATTGTCAGACTCGTGTCGTGGATTCTAATTAATTTGAATTGAGAGAAAGACAAAAATTGGCATTTCATGATAGAAACATGCAATATTTTTGTACAACCACACAAACGTCACACCAACGGAAAAAGACACAAACTTCATTATCTTATAAAAACATATAAAATTGTATTCATTTTTTTTTACAACATTCACAAAAAAAAAAAATATAATACAAAACTCAACTCACATAAAAAACACCAACAGTATTATTCTCATCGAGAGAAAAGAGTTAATACGACCTTGAGGCAGACAGTTACTGGAATTTCATTATAAGACACCACGAGCAAATAAATAAAATTGAAAAAAAAAACTAAATAAATAAAGCTCACAAAAAAAAAACATCTTAAGTAAAAAAACTCACTTAACAAGTTTTTCTTCACAGTTTTTGTTTTGAATTTCAGTTCTTCTCGAAATGGAGAGAAATAAAAATGAAGTAAAATAAAATAAAATACAAATTATGTGCTAAAACATTCTTGTTTTTTATTATTTTTGCTTAAGAGTCACTTAGTAGCATTGGATAATAAAATTACTATTCGATTGTAGTTTAATGCGATTGGAAATGGAAAGAGATACATTTGAATTGAAAAAAGTTGTAATTACATAAAAGATATTCCTGCCATCGTAGATTGGTGTGACAAATTAGAGTTCGATGAATCTCTAACACATTGAACTAATAGTCTATGTTTATTTTCATTAGCTTTGACTAGAAGTTAAATGGCTCTGCAATATAAATGTCAAATTTGAAACCCATTTCAACTCAACGAATATGCATGTTGACATTTTGTACTATTTTGTATGACAAAACATTAGCAATTGAATCAAAATTCAAGATATTATGAAAATACCTTAGGTTGACAGTATTATAACAATGTTTACTGAACTTTCGTTCAGTTTTGACATTGACATAAAGTCAATCATTTCCCATATGGAACTGTCAAAATCGAGTAAAAGTATTTTATTGGAAATATAATTGTGGTATGAAAATGTAAATCACAGACTCTTAGTTTTGTTTTAACTTCTATATTTAGAAAAAGTCTCGGCACATTTGCAAAACGAAAATGCATCTTTTAAGCCCAACTGGCAAACGGCACAAATGAATTCTAATGAAGGCCTCATAAGTTTCTTAAATCACAAGTTCCCTTTAATATTCATCACTTTATTCTTTCAAACTAATATCAAACGTAACATTTTGAAATACTAAAAAAAAACTGGTAGTAAGGAATAAAAAAAGTATTTAGGTATCTAAGGAACAATCAAATCGCTTTAATCAAAAATTCATCTCAGAATACTAATCAACATAAATACGTTCAGGTAGGTACAAAAACAACAACAAAAACAACAGAGTTGTATAAAAATGTAGGTATGCACACCGCGCACACATTTTTGCATATAATTATTAGAACTCTCGTACGTGTGAACAAGCCCCTACTTTATAATCTTAGCCATATGACAACAAAAACAACGAAACTACCTTCGAGCGACAACGACCGTCATTGACAGTTATTTCGAGTTGTTCTTTTTTTCTTCGTTGACTTTTTTTTTTTTTCTTTTTGCGAATGGAAATGCAACCGAAAACCATTGGAATGGGCTTTAATTAGTTTTGTTTCTCCTCCTTATTCGTTCTCGGATCGCCATTGCCATCATCGTCAGTCGTGGCCGCCACTGATGCTCATTCAAGCGACAACGATTATGTGAAAGTAATGGTAGGTATGTACCTAGTTGACTTTTCTCATATTTTGTGATGTCAGATCACGCTCTTCGGTGTTCAGTCTTCCACCGCAAAAAAGTCACTTTGAACTGTCAGTATATGTGACTATAATAATATGACGATGATGAAAAGACAAACAGACAATCGGACAAAATATCATTTTTAGACTCGAGTGTTTGGGATAACGAACGGCATACATAGATGAGAATAAAAAGTGGATCTGTCATTTAAAATTTAAAAAGGGCTGAATAAAAATATTAGGGCGATTTTATTCTTGACAAATATTTTTGTGGTGAATTCTAAAATTAACAGATAAAACACACAATTATTATCAGCAACATTAGATAAACTCTGGAATACATAGTGTCATAATTCATCCCATAAATTGAGTATTGACAGATATAATCTTTATTTTTCTTCACTTACTACATGTATATCTGTCAAATTTAAAACTTCTGTCAACTTTTTTGAAGCATGTAAGTATCAGTAGTCGTGCTTTGTCTATCAGAAGCTTGGTTTTTGTATTGCTCCATTTCCAAACCTTAAATTTTGGTCTTAATTATGGTGAGTAGATGGCTCTTTTATTTTCCAGTGATAAGGCAGTGTGCACTGTAATATTAACAAAATAAGACAGGAAAATGGTTGACAAATTTTATCATTTCACTGTCAAAAAAATTGAACCTTCTATATAAATGGACATAAGAACAAAAAGATATATCATTCCTCTACAAGGATATGTCCCTATTCCGATGCCAGATTTCTAGAAACACATTTTTGATGGTTGACAGAGGAATTTGGATCCGTCAAAAACTGAAAGTCTTATTTAGTTTGAAATCATTATTTCTGACGCATCAGCCATTTTTTCCCATTTAACATACATATGTATGTCTTTTTAAAAATTGACTTCAATTTGAAATTCTTAAATCCGTCCCTGGACAAAAACACAAGCCCCACCATCATGCAAGCATGATGCGTAGTGTGGATTGACTAAATTTATGGTTTACACATAACATTTCGCAAGCAAGGGCCGCCATGTTTGCGCCACCATGAATATTCAATGTACTCGTGTACACCGCAGCAGTGTATTGTTGTGTGAGGGCATTTTGTGATAGCCATAGTTGAAAGAAAGGTACCTTTTCCATAATGCACTCGGCTTCTGTCGGGCAGTGGCGCGGCGAACGACGACGACGCCGCGCGCCGTCGCGATGTGTGTGATGATGGCTCGGCGGCGTGGTGGCCCGACGACCGACACCGACGACGACTGTGTTTTACAGAGAGTGCATCCATTGATATGTCTTCTGTGGTCACCATAAAAAAAATTACAAACTTTCATAATTTTTCTTGGAAATATGAAAGAAGTCAACGCCGAGGACGACGAAGACGACAACGACAACGACGACGACGACAACAACGACTGACACACCAAGTGACATATTCGTATGACAATTCTTCAGTTTCGTTGTTTTTCTTCTCGATTTTATTTTGCATTTGTCATTATGACAGCTCAACACGTTTGCATATTTTGTATGCAAATCAAATTGTTTGTTATGTGTTTGTGCATATTTTTTCAAATGCGTTTATGTTGTGCATAGTAATAGAGAGTGGTCATTGGTCATGCAGTGTTTTTTTTTTTTTTTGCGGTTTTTTGCAATGAATATTATAAAGTTCAATGAACATTTTGTTACTTGTTACGCAAGAGATGATGAGCAAGAGTAATTTAATTTTTTTTCCCTCAACATTCTTGCAGCTTATGGTATACCTACTCGTATATGAGTTTTGTTGCTAATATTAGAAAAAAAAATCATTTAATTAAATTTGATATCTGTGCCTAATTTGAAACTTGTTTTTGTTTATTAATCACATAGTTCTCACGTCAGTTGGTTAGAAGCATCATCAATTTGACAGATACTATTTTGTTTTCTTTCTACAGAAACATTTATAAAAAAAAAAAAACGAGTTTGGTGATATTTTAATATGTAAGGTTGTACTGTTAACAAGTTTTTTACTTGAAGTTTCTGAAACTTCATGTCTACATACAAATGTATGTTATAAGTTGCTATGTAGAAATTTTTTTTAATTAAGTAGTAAAATGTGATTTTGATGAGATTAAACTGGTATGTGGGATGTTGCAATTTGTATAATATTAGTGTAATTTTTTTTAATTTTTTAATTTTTATTTGTATTTTATTAAAAATAAGTCAAATAGTTTCATGATTCCATAAATGTATTATAAAAGTTACCAAATTAGTTATGGACAACCAAGACCAGTATATAAAAGTAATAAAATTTACGAAAGATCAGTGTTGCCATAGTATTATATTTGTTTAAAAGTCTTATGTTTTATTTGTATGTTAACTATTTTTTTACTTCTGGTCTGTATTTTTGTTTTCAAGACATGAAGCTCACTTTGCAGCAATCTTCTTTGAAATAACTTTTTAAACCTAACATCTATAAAAGTAATGTTATGCACAACTCTTAAAACTCTTATATATTTATTGCCTCACAAGTTGTGATTTTAAAACGTCTTAAATTTAAGATCTCATTGAGCAGCTATACAGACAAAAAGAATAACGAAACTAGCTCTGTAACGGCCTTCCGAAGTCCATGTAAAAGCATATAAAACTGAAATACTACCACGTTTGTTTTATTTTATTTGTTTTATATTGATTTTTTATTCATATAATTATCTATCCCATCTTTAAATATTGTTATGGTAAAAAATAATCTCAACTCTTCTTCAATTAAAGTTCTTACCCCAGCTCTTTCGTTTAAAAGTAAACTTCAAGCTTAATTGTTATTAGTTTAGCAAACAAACGTTACTTAAGGTTTTTTTTTCAACTTTTCAGAAAAAATAATTGAAGCATCTGTTTTTTTTTATCATTTATAAAAAATCCTTGCTTCAAAGCAAACCCAAAAATAATAAAATAGGTAATTTAGAAAAGAATAAAAAATATATCTCATATTAGAATCTTTGCATAAGCAACACGTAATAACTAATTTTACCCACTTAGTATTCAAAGGAGTACCCATTCATCTGTACATCAAAAAATAAGATCTTTAATTATATTTATGTATTTGTTTTTTTTTTTTTCAGTATTTATTACGTGTGACTCCTGCAATTGAAGACTATTAAACAAGCACATATAATGTGTCAGACATGTTTCTATTGTTGTCTTTATATAGAAATACATAATATTGTATATTATTGTTAGAAGATCAAGATAGAATACTGATTTTAAAATAAAGAAAAAATAATCTTGCATTCAGCAAAAATTAGATCACGTTGGGATTTCCTATGAAAAATATTGTTAAAAATAAATTTCAATTGATTGATTTTTTTCCCCTCTCTCTTTCACTATCTGATTTATATAACTATTTTAGGATTTAATTGTTTATGAACATGAATGGGGTTACCTACCTACTTATTGTCTATAATGACGACATTTAAAACAATTGTAAGAAGGCGAGTAATTAAGTTAAACCCACTTAAGAACGGATGCAGACGTTAAAGAAAAGATCTTAATGTAACAAATCAATTAATTACTTTTTATACATACATATGTACATATGTGCATACATATGAGATATTAGACTAATAGTTTGATTCAAACCTGTCGACGAGACGAGAGAGAGAGTAGTTCATGTCACGACGGAATGTCACAAATAAATCGTATTCGTGGTGACATGTGGACATGGAAAATATTTGCAAAACTGGATTTTTAACTTTATTGTTTATTTCATTCTATCTTAACACCCCTTATGTATATTAAAAATGAATTTAAAATAAAATATAGAAAGAATTTTTATGTTCCTTTAAGAACTTAATAATATGTAGAAATGTTATTGTTTTAATAATGGGAATTCCATGTGACGATGATGGCGATTGGATGGAGCCTTTGTCTTAATTATATATGACACTCAAATGCGAGTAGCTATAAAGTTGAAGTTGAAGCGGATTTTGTTTACATTTTGGTTTGGCCCATAGAATCGGATATGAATTATTTGACATCTCATATCAAAAACTTTTAAAATATATAATTATATACACACATATATGTATATGAATAGAATGTGTGTTAAGAGGTATAACCTACGTCAATGATATAACTTGTTTTTTTTTGTCGATCCTAAAATGTTGGCAAGGTTAACATTTATTATTGTGTTTTTATTTGTTCTAAAGCAAAGAACCACACCTATTCTTTCATTGCTTAATTTCTACTTTATTTAAATTCTAACTCAACTATTTTTAATTGTTTCATGCTGAACTATAAAACTTAATCAAATTAGAGATCTTCATGGTTTAGCCATTGGTTAAGTCATTTTAGTCTATGATGAAAGTTTTTAAATTTGTGATTTGTTTTAATGTTAACTTAAATAAAATTACATTCCTCAAAAATGATTATTTAGAAAACAGTTGACTTTTTATACGAAATTCATTTTTTAATCTCATTGATGAAAGAGTTATACAAAATTAATGTGGTTCCTTTAATTCTTGGACTTCCTTCAGGATACCATTAATAATAATTTTTGATGGTGACTCCTACAATATTTATTCTTTGGTTCATCAAAACCTTTTGTTGGAAATTTCTATAAATTAATATTAAAATCGCTTAATGAACTAAGTACAATTTTTCAAAATTCATCTTTGAACTTAAAAGTATTACTCACCACACAAATCACACACAATTACATTCGAAGAAATCTAAAAAAATAACAAATAAATAATCATTGAATCCCCCCAGAAGATTTACCTTTTCCCTGCCATTCAATAAATTACAATATTTTGAATGCCAATATAATAGTTATTATTAATATCTACTTCACATTACCTCTCTATGAATCAGTATATAAGAGTACAAACCTAAAGTAAATTTTTATCAAAGTCTATGTGAATCATCATCACCATTCATCAATAAAATATATAATATCGACATCGCAACGCAATCAGGTTAATTAACTCATTAAGAAAATACCATCGCTGATGCTCTGGTCACTCAGAAAATAACCTTCGAATAAAAATGCATTTAAACAAGAACCACACACATCATCAATATGCGTTTGAAAAATGCGTTGTCATAGATTTCTTAGAATTTTTAATTCTTCGAATTAGATTTCAACACATTCTTCCAATGATTTGCAAAACACGGAAACTGTATCATTTCTGCGTATGAAAAAAATGTATGCTATAAATCAATCATCAAGGAAAATTTAAATTCCTATACTCAAGTACATACACTTTTACCATACTTATTCGTACTTAGCAATATTATTGAAACGAAACAAAAGAGCTGAGCAGCAAACTCGTTTTAAGAACAATTATTCGCCATATTGTTTGTTTATGAGCGTGTGTTAATTTAAATAATATTTCAATCAAATTTAACTTAATTTTAATTCAATTTCATAATTAAATTTCAACTTTTGTTTATCTTTTTGACATTTTGTCTGCTGCTTATTTTGTCTGTAAGAAAGTAAAGACATACAACTAAAAAAAAGAACAAACTAAAGCTCGAAAACAGTTAATTTATATTAAAAAAAAAAAAACATAAGAAAAAACTGTGCAAAATATTGTCATGAATTATTCATGATATTTCAAAAAAAAAAAAATTGTATAAAATGAAATTGGCTTAAAGAATCATCACATACGAGTATTTATAAGAAAACTAAAGAAAATAAAATTATATCTTCAACCTCAATCAAACTCGTCTCAATCATCGTTATACCGTCATAGAATAGCTGAAGCAGCAGCGGCAACGGCAGCATGAAGTATAATTCAAATTCAAGAAACGTACATATATTATTCGATTTTTTATTATAAGTAGATATGTTGTTGCGACTTGCGATCACTGTATTCTATGACACAAAAAAGCTTCTAAGTCATCAATACGCCGGCCGTGCAGAGAGAGGGGATCTGGTGTAAGCACCTCTCATACAATATCCAATAATCGTGACATGCTACTAGTTAATAAGATAAAATTAAAAGAATACAAAAAATACTTAACACCAACACACCACCAACAGAAAATCCATAAGATACATTTTTTTTTCATTGTATTCTTATTGGTTTTTATTTTTTTGTGTGTGGTGTTTGTTGCTTAATTCTACTTTGAGAAATAAAAATTACAAACAAAAATAGAATTTTAATTCTTAAAGGCTCAGAGTTCAGTGTTGTCAACTTAATACAATCGTAGTGTTCGTAGTACTTTTTTGAGTTTGTGAATCAGAATCTTCTTCAAACATTGTTATGCTTGTTGGGACTTTTTTTTTACTTAAAATTATACATTTATCATGAATTCATAAAATTGTCTTTAAAATGTACTTGTTTTCGGAAACCATCCACTACAAAAGTACTGAATTTAATGGAAGGCAACACTGGTAATTAGGTACGAATAGCATGCAAAACTTCGCAAGCACAGACGACCAACGATCAACGACGACGACCGACGACAGACGACGACGACGCCAACGATTGAGAATAATACATGAACAACCGGTGAGCTGGGAAATTCCCAAAAGCAAATGGATTGGATACGTACAGAATTAGATGGGGATAGATAGATTCGTACCAAACCAACCTAACAAAGTATTGTGTATCTCACTGGCAGATATTATTAGGTGTAACCTAAAGCTTTATTTTTAATGTCCCGCGAGAGTCTGAAAGGTTCAGAGTACTTAGCGTTGCGGTTGTGTGGTGTTTCGCGCGAAGTTAAATATTTTTCTACCATAAATCCAAAAGAATAACATCAGCAACAACAAAAACACCAATTCTGTGATTTTTAAATTTTATTTTAACTAAAATTGAGTTTTTTTCCGTTTTGAATTGAAATATCTATAATATAAAGAAAAAAAAGAGTGGGGATAAAAGAACTATGCCAAGCCGATGTGATATTTTATTCTAACAGAACCGAACCAACCGAAAAAAAGAATAAACGAAATAGTAAGTTGGGATCATAATTTCACTACTAATCGGGCTGGAAAGGTGGCGCTAAGACTAAAAAATAAATAAAAATAAGTCACATACCTACCAAATAGTTAATCGATATTATTTTTTGATTTTTAAAAGAAAAATTAATTTAAAATAATATATAAGTTGTCTTTGCGCCCATATGAATCTCTTGGTGTGATGAGAAAGAGTGTTCTTATATGAAAAAAAAAAAATATAACATAAGAGATCAGTTGTTGTTGGTACGTACAATTTTCGGGTTTTCAATTTGATTTTAGTTTGACGTAATAAAATAAATAGTGGTGATGTGTTAGCTAAGGAATTTCAAAAAAAAAATTATGAATTTAGTTTTGTTGTTTGAAGTGTTCTTTTCGGGGATTCGGTGTGAATAGAAATTTCTGTTGACGAAAATGTTAAGGTTTAGAAAGACCTTAGTTTGACAGATGAGTCCATTTATCGGATGATATTCAAATCGATTTGTTTGAGTGAGATTTGAAGTAGAAATAAAACTTAGTAAACTTATATGACAAACGCAGTAAAGTGCAAAAAAAGTTTTTTGCAAATACAAATTTTGCTTAGTTTTTTTTTACATTTAACTTCAGATTGAAAGAAAATGCATCAAAATAAAATAGATGACAAAATTACCTACATACATTTTTTTTCTTAAAGTGAAAAGTAACTCCTATGCGTTTAAAAATTCACCAGTTTATGTTTTCAAGATATCAAAGATCACCGTATTCTCAAAATATAAACAAAATTCCTCTTTTAAAAAAGAATTATCAGTCAAAACTTTGAAAAAAGAATTTTTGGAATTGATATAAATTCTCTGTTGCACAATTCCAATTTAAAAAATAAAAGAAAATAGACGAATTTTACCTATGATTTATTGTTTTTGTTTTGTCAACTTCACTATAAAATGGAAACTGTCCAGAAAGTTAAAAAAGTACACAATATTTACCTTTTTAAAAATATACCACTGTTAACTTTTTCATATAAAAATCTCCAATTTAATTTTTAATAATTCTTTGGACATAAATCAATATTTCGAAAGCAAAAATGTTAAAATCTCCGATTTCTGGATTTTTCAAAAACTAAGAATTCTGTTTTTTATAAGAAAAAAGAATTAGGCATAATTATGACAAATCTCTTCAATTGATTTACAAAACATCTATCCCTAACACAAAATGAAGAAGCCTACAATTTCTGCAAAGAATATGTTAACAAATTCAAGTTTTTCTGTCCAAGAAAAGAAAAAAATTAATAAATTAAGAATTCTTCAAACAATAGGTTCAAATTTTCATCAAAACTTTAGGAAAATGGTGCACTTTGCTTTCAAAAATTTACTTTCTTTATTAAAATGTTAAAATTATTTATAAACTATGAAATTCAATTTTTTCTTACAATTTTTTTTTTTTTTAATTTTCTTTACAGATGTCGCAACTCGCACCCCTTAAACCACACAAACCGTTAACCGTCTCATTGTCTGACGACACATATCATGCTTATGCTGATAATTTTGATCTCTCATTGCTGCCAAATGAAACAGAGCTTCCATTGAGTCCTCAATCGGAATTTTCTTCTTCTTCTTCTTCTTCTTCTTCTTCGTCATCTTCATCTGCTTCTTCTTCCCAATTACAATCATCATCACCAACATTGGCAACAACAATATCGCCATATACATCACTGTCGTCGTCGCCGTCGTCGTCGTCGTCGTCATCTTCGTCGTCTGCATCGTCTACGACTGCTCCTCATGCTTCCCTTGATTACATTCCAACAACAATCTACCATGACCAAACGGTGACCCAAATCAAAACCGAAAAACCTTGGTCAGACGACACCCTGCTTTCTTCCACCACTCTTAATCACACCAATTCGATTCTTCTCGAACAACTCCAACACCACTACAAATTCTATCCATCACCCCAACCATCTCCGGATCACTTCCATCTCAACAGCAACAGCAACAACAATAACAACGGTCCGCCGGCGACCGTCAACGCTTCTACAGTCTACCCACCATCTCCTTGCCCTTCGATTGATGCCAAATCACCATACTCCAGCCACCAGTACCACCAAATCAAGCAGGAGCTTCACATCCTGCCACCATCGCCACCAGAGTCCAGCTGCGGAGCACCATCACCGCACTCCTTTGCCGACATCAAGCAAGAACCCGATGAAGCTTTCATTGACATAAACTCCTTGCTGGAGAAGTCATTGACTAGCATGCGACAAGAAACCACCAACACCGCCACCCCAAACGATTCAAAGCCACAAATTGTGAGCCACCACCATCACCATCACCATCAGCATCACCTCCACCAAGAGTCCCAACACCAGCCGTCATCGCAAGACAACCAGCTGCTTCGGGAGTACCTTGAGGACACGACCTTCCAAAAGAAGCACAATCTGAAGCCCCTGGCTTTGGAGACTCTCATCGGAGGCCTAGGTGTGCGCGGGGATATCGAGCCAGTTATTTCGCTAGCACTGGAACATGCCAAGCGTGAGGCGGAGGCTACGTGCAATAAATTGCAAATATCTGCTGGTGAGTCATTTTGACAATTTTATTTAAAAATAGACACTGATTGAGAGTCGCGCTCTTTTTGTTTATATTCGAGTATAAAATCTCGTTCTTGGTCTCAGAGGGTTGTGCTTTTTGAGGGGGGTGTTTTGCACCTATTTGAAATAAGAATGACTAACACCGCCGAAGGTGATAAAAATTGGATTAACCCTTCTTTTCCGCATCCGGCAATTAGTGAAAAACTGAAAATAAATTGATTAATTTAATTTGAATTCAAATTTAATTCGAAAATAGATATCGGAAAATTATGATGCAGTTTTTTTTAAAGATTTAACTATTAATATCAGATACGACATTTAGCAATTGAGTTTCAATTTAAATCCATGAGTCGGTCAAGAAGTCAAGTCTTATTTGTTTTTTTTTTTTTCATTGAGTAAGAAAAAAAAAACTTTATATTTATCTAAAGCAAATAATTGTAAATAAATTAAGGAAAATGGACTTTGGAAAAGTCTGATCAGCGTGATACCTTGTGACTAGAATTTATTTATATTATTTATTATTTATCTTTTTGTTTAGAGTTATTAATTTTGGGGAAGCACCTTATCAGGTAAAATTCATAGATACATTTTATGTACATAGATAGTTTATCTTGATGTTAATGAGATTAAGATAGGGGAACCCTTACCGATATTTTAGAGAGTGGCTTACGTTTTGGATTTTTTTTCTAAACAATAAGGAAACAATAAAAAAAAGGTTTTATGAAGGATAAACATGGATGCAAAAATGTACAACCTGAACTGAACATAAATCTGTTGAAAATGTTTATAAAATTAAGAAGTAGAACAATTATGACAGAAACATTCTACTGATAAAATCTATTGACGTTTGATTGACATAATTATGGCCATTCCTTGGGTTGTTACGTATCCGAAAATTGCATTGGATAAAAGAACCTTATTTAGCAACGATTTATAATGTGTATATTCATTGCTTGACAAACATCTATTGATTGAGGGTTTGAAGAATCATTCGTAGTCTACAATTCTACCTACTTAAGATCATATTTTCTAGCAGTTCGTAATAAAATAAAACAAAATAATAAAGTTAACAAATATGAAACAAAAATTGTGACTTACTTTTAGAAGCTTTTAAAAGAAACCGTTATTTTTACCACGTTAAGATCTACAATTTTCGAGACATACACCCTTATTACGGTTGTCAAAGATCAATACGATATTTGATATTTATCAATAAAATTAATGAATCGGTATTATCGTTGTCAAAAATCAAAATTTTTGATAAACTGTGAACGCTCTTCAAAAATTAGATCTATTGTGAATGATTTAAATTGACAGTCTTGGTATTATGGTTGTCAAAATGTTTGTTGATTATCAAATTTTCAGTTAATCACAAATTCCTTGTTGATAAAATATTTTACGTATCGCGAAAGCCAAAAGCATGTCTACTATAACTATTTTTCGGTGAAAATGAAATTGAGGACGAAAATACTTTGGAACAAGCAAAGATTCGAAAAAAATTACGCGATGCTTTAAATCCAATGGATTTGGCTGAACATATGTATGTAGATAAAAGATCTTTTTTAATTACATTACAAAAACTAATTTGGCTCGCTTCTAGATTCATTCAAAACTTTAGACTTTCGAAAGAAGCCTTCCTTAATGTATTTTTAGATATCAACGACAAGTTAAAGCCAACGAAAAGGCAACAATCCATCCCAAACATACTAAAATTTGCAGCTGTCTTAAGTAAATAGGTACTATTCACAGATTTTTGATCTTTGTTCACAATGATCAACTCGGGTTCATAATACCGATGTATCAATTGATTGACAAAATATTTCAATTGTCAATTAATTGATCTTTGACAACCGTAATAAGGCTGTTATCGTTAACCAAGCAACCTTAACTTTCCACTGATTTAAATGTATCGTTTGAAATGACGTTATCTCGGAAACTAACCGTCTTAGTTGGATCAAATTGTGATTTTCTTCTAAACTTTATATTCAAAAGCAAAACAATAAATGCTGACTTTGTTTTTTGTAAAAATAAATCCATGGCTTTTAAGATATCAGTTTACCGAAATAGTTTATAGATTTTTTTATTTTCAAAAGTTCACCTCTTGATCAAAACATTTAGCTCCAATTTTCATCACAACTTGATTCATTTATTTTCAATATTACTCACACTTTAACATTAAATATGTGTTTATAAATCAAAACTTCCATTACAAGCAATTAATAAGACTCCTTAGGCATAACTAAACAAAAAAAAAAAAAAAACAAGTGCTGGAAGTTATTTTGAATTATTCTAGCATCGAGTAACATTTATCTTCATAATTGCTCTCAACATAATAATATAATAAATAAATCACATCAAAAAAATATTTCAAGGCTTACAACAACTTAAATGTTAAGAATATTTAATACACATACACTACACAGGTGATTTATAAATTAAAAAAAAAAAACACACACAGAAATAAAACAAAACGAAAAACTATCATCAATAAATAAATTCACTTACACATTTACTTTTGGTATGAACAATTGAATATTATACACTTTACAGGTTGCTATTGTATATTACTATAATTATATTTCACGGAAAGTCCAATAGAAAAGGTTAATAGTTTTTTTTTTATTGTTATTAGATATTATTCCAAAACCTACTCATATAGCAAGTGATGGAATAAGAAACTGTTTATTATTCTCCGTAAAACAATTTAATTTTTCAGAATCTAATTTTTCATTATCGTAAGCAAAAAACTGTATAAATCATTTTAAATTAGTCATGTATTTTTATTTATTTTTTTTTCTACTCAACGTTGTGTTTTATTGTTTTTTTTTTTATGGAGGAGTAGTGGGATAGTTTTTGGGTAGTAAATGTGTTAAGGAAATCACGATTTTTGGATTGAATGAAAACTATGGTTCCTTGGTTCCTTGTTATAGGAGATTTCAATGTTCTTTTACAACAAAACCTTTAAAAATTAAAGTAGAAGTAGATTTAAAGGAGACTTTTTCCATAATCAAGTTCGGTTCTCAAGTCTTTTGTTTAGAACATTTATTTCTTTTTCCAAGGGTGATCAATTGTCAAACAATAAATTGACAGTGCTTTTAATTGAGAATTTCATTTTTACTTGAAAAAAAAAAAACAAATTTTAACAGAATAACGTCGAAACTTCTCAAGATTTATGTTTAAACACACATAGAACATTATGTTGACTTTATGTGTTAACACCTCTAATATATGCTAGTTCTTGTTAATTTAGCAACCTAAAAAAAAAAAATATACAAAACCACTCAACTTGTACACTTAAACCTACTTCCAAGAATAAAACAAATCAATTTGGCACCTGGGACCACCAGGTACGACAATCAATAAAGTATACCTACTCATCATTTTTTCATTTTTATTTTAAAAGTATATTCTATTTTCGTGTCGATTTTTTAACATTTATCAAAAATCTTCTTTCAGATCCACAAAAATGGACTCCACCCCAAGTACACGCATGGCTACGATCCACCGCTGATCAATTCAAATTGCCGCCAATCGTTGATTTGGAACTTAAGTTTCCCGAAGATGGTACGACCTTGTCATTACTCACCGAAGAAGAATTCGTACGCAGAGCACCTGAGGTGAGTTTTTTTTTGTATATGCATACATACATACATATTTATTCATTTAAACAAAACCGAAAAAAAATAGAATCAAAAGAAACAGAGTGGAAATAGTGGAGTGTAGCTCAAGTCCGAGTGACGTCAGAGGCCGAGTGGGACTCGGAATCAATATGCTGATGAAGAAGATGAAGATGATGAGAAATGGGAAAGAAAAACCAAAAGTTTTTTGTGTTTTTTTTTTTTTTTTTTCTGGAGAAAAATCTTTTTTGTTTTTATTCACTGCATGATGGTGCCGCCGCCGCCGCCGCCGTGCCGTGTGGTTGACTCTCTGTCGATTGTGTCTCGCTCTCGTGGGGAAGAAAGTAGGTTTCGGTGATATGTGTGCTTTAACTCACTGCACTGCAACAAACCGATGCGCGATGTTTGCCTTGATGATGGCAAAGTCGTTGATGAAGATGATGGTTGTGGTAATTTTTTTTTGTTTTTTTTTTTTTTTGTTTTTTGATTTTGTTGTTGTGGTGACTGAAAAGTCACTTTCACCTTGCAATGCCGTTTCTTTTCTTTAAAGGCTTCCACGATATTATTATTGTTGTTGTTTTTCAGTGTTTTTGTTGCTGGTTGATATTACATTACTTTATGTATTTTGTGTTCCCAACCTTCACATTCCTTAAACTTTATCAACCTTATAATACCAGTCGGTCGTTTGGTTGGGCAGTTGGTCGGTCGATGGTGTATAGAATAAAAGAAATAACACAAAAGACAAAAGACTTACGAATGGTGACGACGGACGACCAGCATATACTATTGGCATGCGCTCGAGCTTCAACTCACGTTCGATAACGTTGGCTGTGGCCATGGCTATAGTAACTTTGTTTTGTTGTTGTTGTTATTCATTTTTTAGTTGTTGTATTGTTGTTAAAATTCTCGTAAAATGATGAAATTAAATTGATAATAGAGAAGCAAAAACTACGAGCATAATGCCTTATTGACATAAAAGAAGATCGAACACAAAAAGCAGGCCATGATTTGTATGCATCACCATGTGTTTGATCAATTAGTAAATAGAATTTTATTTTTCATCATATCTTGTAAAACAAAAATTTCATCCATAAATAAATATAAAAATAAATAGGTATAAGAGACCGAAAGGCGCGCAATAAGTTGCTTCATTGGTTATATAATCATGTTTGTTGATGGTTTTTGTTTTGAACGATTGTTTTGTTGTTCATTGGCATAGTTTAGGCAAGGAGGAAGTGGAGGAAATTTTACTTGCAACTAACTAATTGTGTAGGGATTGTTTTAAAACCTCGTAGAGTTTGAAACGATCAAATTGAACCATTTTTGAATTTTAGAAATAAATACCTACTAACACAAATTACTCCTAATGGAAGATACAGACAAAATTCTTCGGTTGACTGCGTTCTCTTAACATCTTCAGTTCATTTTTCTAACTTGCCTTACGCCAAAGTTTGATCATTACCATCCTGTCCTTCTTACCATACCGGGCTATACAACTTTTCTGAGTTAAACTATGCAAATATGCAAGTTTCAAGCAATTGACACATTCGATTCAAGTCACTATAATTCTATTCCCAAGAAGACAGATATAATCCGCATAGTCTTGATGTACATACATATATAGCTTATCAAACGGTCTCCACTTAATACGTGCTCTCTTTACATAACGTGATAGACATATTACTACGTTTGAAATCAGCAGTAAAAACAGAACTCAACATAGAACATCTCCCTGTCTGACAGACTGTTGTCAAAAGAAATGAAAAGCTGTCCCTGATGGTGGAATATGAAAATAGAACATATTGCTTAATCGCAACATAGACTTGGTGAAAACGGTCAAAGAACATACCCTTTACAAACAAACAGTAAATAGGTATGCAAGATATTGATAACACGTTTGAACATCAGCTCTTTTGTTTCTCATTCTATAAAAATGATTTTTTCTATTTCACCACAGAATAAAATGTTTATCGTATATCTTTTAGATCTCTAACAAGGTCGACTTGAACAACATGATATTTATTTTTTGAGTTGTTTATTAATAATTTCATTTTAACTTACCCAATCTTTAAATCTATAAAAAAAAATCACAAGAATTGAGTAAATTATAATCTTGTACAGATTATGCAACTCCAAAAAAATCATGTCTAGCCTTTTGCAATACTTTTTTTTTACCTAGGTATACATATCTCCAACTGTGCAACTTAATTATTATTATTTTTATTATGAAAGTTGGTTTTAATCAAACCCACCAACTGTCATGGCAGTTAATGTGATGACAATTCATTAGCGTTGTCCCCACAGTCGTTTTGGTTACTTGCATGTGCCAGGGCAAAAGCAAATGCCAGTTAACAACAAAACTTAACAAAATAAATAATAATAAACAATAAATAATATTCTTAAGCAATCTTTAGAATTTATTAAGGACAACCTAGTCATGCATGTGCAGTGCGCAATCGCGCATGCAGCGTTAGAATAGTGTTCAACAACATCGTGACAACGCTCCACAACCTGATTACAATATTTTTATTTTTTTTGTATTCAATATCGAGACTTCCCTGCTGCGCGTTTTGTGGTTTTTCACAGTCTGTGCGGAAAATTCTGATTATTGTAGTAAAAATCGTGAGAATTTAAAGCAATTAATTTTACGATAAATATCGCGTTTTATTCTTCGTCTTTCTTCCTCACTTCATCTCCAACATCATCTTGGCATAAATTATAAAAATAGACGTACTTATTTCGAAATTGTTTGGTATATTAAAAGTAATAATAAATTTGTTTGCTTTTTTATTCTATTTTTAAGGCTGGAAGTACAATTCATGCACAGTTGGAAATTTGGAAATTAGCCTGCAGTGATAATTTCTCAAATAATTTCAACGCAGCAAATCCAAACAACAACATTGTTGGTGCAGTGAATGCAGCAGCAACAACTGCTATTACCACACCAACAACATCAGCAACGCCATCTGTCGTCACAGACATTTGGAATTCTGAGTGTATTCAAAGTATGGATATGGATGTCAGTGATGGTGAGTTTTTTATTTTATTTTTTTTCTCGTATTTTTCTAACGTCATTGGGTAATTAAGCAGAAAATAAATTAAATGATGCTCAATATAATAAACAAATGACGTTCTTACAATAATTATAAAAAAAAAAAAAAAAAAAAACGCATATATTCATTCATTAAAAACTCATCACACGTAAATTGTGGCGACTTTTGTGAATGACAGAAGCAGAGGCTGACGCTAGTCAATTTAATATGATCTTATGTGTGTAAATAAAGTTCTATTTTCTGATGTAAGTCGATAAAAATAAATTGCATCGATCATATTCTTCGAATTCAGATTACTTAGATCTAGGTGTTAGTTAATTTATAGCTTAATTGTGTTTGTTTTTGAAATGAAGATTGTAGCTGAATGTTTGTTTTTGCTATTGATTGAGGAAAATTGGGGTGTCCAACAGCAGAAACCTAAATTCTTGTCAAAACAAAATGTCTATTTACGGCTGCTTTTATTGGCACAGTTAGTAATTCTAACTATAAGTTACTATTTTTGATGAAAAATATTGGACGGCAAGTGACTGTAACAGTTTTTTGTTATAAAAAATATGCACGTGATTAGTTAGTAAACACAACTTTAAATAATAATTTTTAAAACTGACAGCAACAACTTTGCTGACACTGGCAGATAGTTCTCCGATATTCTGTCAGTTGCAATTCTCGTAAGTTCGTTCATTTCATATTTCGTTAATTTATAAACGTCAAACTTGTTATTTTTAAATGACCATGTGTACATAGAATTTTAAAGGTCAGTTTGTAATTTTAAGCCCCACGATCAGTTTTCAGTTCAGTTATCAGTTCATTTTTGAGTTAAACTGTCAGTTAAGTTAAAATGAAACTCAGTTCGGTGTTCAGTTTATGAGTTTAGTTGATCAGTTTCAGTTACAGTTTCAAATTAACGTTTCAGTTTTTGTGTTTAGACATTAGTTTAACTGAAAGCTTAACTGATAGCTCAACTGAAACTGAACTGATCGTCTAAAAGGGGCTTTATAGTCTAATCCATATAGACTTTATGGATAAGAAGTTAACATCAAGATCCAATTGAGTGTGTGTTCATTTGTTTAAAAGGCGTTCAAATATTTTTCAAATAAGTTATTCTGCATAATTTTACAACAAAAATCTTTTTCTTTTCTATTTTTGTTCCCTTGATAGATGACGAAGAAGAAACTCTTCCACCCGGCACAGTGAATAGCTCACCAGCAGCTATGGCATCAACAGTCACTAACAATGGCAGTGGCAGTGGCCCCTCAGCATCAACACCCTCTCCCGCAGCTAAAACTCCAACCGGACGCACTGGTGGTTCGCACATACATCTTTGGCAATTTCTCAAGGAATTGCTAGCTACTCCACATGTGAATGGTACAGCAATCCGTTGGATTGATCGCAGCAAGGGAGTCTTCAAAATCGAAGACTCAGTGCGTGTAGCAAAGCTATGGGGTCGTCGCAAGAATCGACCAGCCATGAACTACGATAAACTGTCACGTTCAATTAGGCAATACTATAAAAAAGGAATCATGAAGAAAACAGAACGTTCACAACGACTTGTCTATCAGTTTTGTCATCCATATTGTTTGTAATTTGACAGTTGACTCTCACGAAATCGATCAAAGAACTCACATTCGAGTACACTCGTATGTCAACAAATACTGACAGAACTGGCACTTAAAAATTTATTTATTTATTATGAAACAACAACAACAAGAAGAAGCAACCAATCAAAAAACAACAAAAAACAAGAAGATATAATAATTTATATAACTTATTTATTTATATACATATTTATGATATGACATATGACAACTTATATATTTTGGTGTGAATGCTTTTATTTAATTATTTTTGAATGAATGCGCGCGCATTTTCTATTTAAAAATAAGATCTAATCTAAGGAGGTAACTTAAAGAGTACTCTTTGGTATTTTTTGTCATTTTTAGTGGAAAAATATCAACAGAAGTATATCTACAAAAATCATCACAAAAACAAAACAACAAAATCAAATGAAATGAAATTGATATTGAAATTGAAATTGAAACACATACAATCCACCTAAGACGCATTGACTGGAGCGTTTTTGTAAACCTTTTGGTAATTTTTTCGTATATTGAGAAAAAATTGCCAAACGCGAATGGCGCCCAACCGGGAAATGCATGAAACCATACTTAATATTATATATTTACGTATTTATTTTTGCTTAATATTATTTTATTCAAGCGTCCATTTACTTTACATTACATAGAAGCGGAGAACTAGCCGTAACCGATCTCGTCGGAGGAGATTATTGTGCAAGGTGCAAGCTCCGTACACCGGCAAGGTCGGCCGGTAGTTCTTCCATTAAGATAACATATATCTATGATATATAGAATATACGTTCTATGAACATAAATTTATTAGTCAATTAAGCATTAATCTCCAATTTTTTCTTGGGGATTAATAAATCTTTAACGGTACACTGATGGGCCTTTGAGCCAACAGACAGGTACACGTACCTACATACATAAAAAAAAAATAACAAACGAAAGGAAACTAACTTTAGCAATATATTAATTGTTCGTAAATGTTTTACGCAAAAAAAACTCATTTTTAAATCAATTATTTTCAATTGAGAGTGAACATGAGCCCAATGGGCTTCATTGGAAGAATTCAGTAGGAGAAAACAAAAATATTTATTTATTTATTTAACAAATGTAACACACACTGAAGAACAACAACCATGCATATTTATATGTACACGTTAATTATGTATATTTTTATTTTTATTTATTTTGAACTCAAAACTATGATTTTTTCCAATAAACCCCTTTTGGAAAAGCAATACGACAATCTATTTACTATAGAAAAATTTATTCGTTATTGAAAATAAATTTACATATTTTTGTTTCCTTTTCTCCTTACGAAAACAAAAAAAAAAAATTATAAAAAAAAACAAAACTATTTATTAAACAATAATTTATATTTATATATTTATGGAAAAAAAAATATGGGTGTTGGTAATTTATTTGATTATTTTTATGATTTTACATTTTGTGTTGGGAACCTACTTTTTTAAATAATTATATTAAAAATCAAACTTTCATGCTTTCATATATTATGAATATTTATAATCAAGAAATTAAATATTAACTTTATAAGAAATTTTATGTGTATAATTTATATGAAAAACATTAAATGTGATTTAAGTGCCTTTTTTCTGAAATAATTCATCTAGTTAATTGCAAAGCAAAGAAAAATATGAAAGTGTAAACATTTTACGTAAAACAACAATACAAATATTATATGTTTTGAAAACATAATATTTTTTTTTTTATAATTTATTTATTTATTTAATTCTTAAGACTTTGAGGTACCTCAAAAGAAATATGAGTACATTTTTGATAATAATGGAAATTACACATTTATGAATGTTAAACATTTTTATTTTCTAATTAAAAAAATAATAATAATTTAAATAAAACGAAATAAAATATTTATTGAAATAAAAGACCGTTTTTTTTTTTTTCTTTTTGAAATGAACATTCTTGGTTCTTTATTTTGAATTTAATAACCATGAATGTTCAATCTTGTAAAAAGGCAGACCACAAATACTTCAAATGAATGTCTTGAACGGTTGAATTCAGTTAAACATACAGTGCAATATTTAAATTGAATACATCTATAAGAGATTCAATTCCCAAATGATTGCATTCTTTTGCAAAGTTGGCAGAGTTATATGTACATATTACTTAAGGCTTTTAAGATAAGTGTATCTCTGAAATCTTAAAAATGATTGCTTTCATAAAAGAACTTGATACACATTTTTATGAATTAGAAAAAATGTAGTATCTACTAATTTTCAATACTTTGATTGGATATATAAATGTTCCCGCTATCAACATTCTCCCTGAGATTCCAAATAAGATCCAGCAACAAATTTAAAGGCGTTGTGTCCTGAAAGCAAAGATTCTCATTTTCCTTGTTTTGAAGCAGAATACGAATCCAAGCTATAGCAACAGCAGCTTTGAAATAAAATAATTGTCTTGATAAAATAAGAAAATTATAAAGCATACATTTATTAGCATATTAACAAAAATCTAGGATGAATAACTTTAAATCTACGTAATCACATGGAAGTGTGGGTAGGAATTATGCAAAACACCCACAAACAAGTAAATATGCTTTTACACTCTATATAAACAATTATTAGCACAATATTTTTTTAATGCTTTCATAGAATATGTTTCGGATGCTCGGACCATTGTCAGTTCCATTTATAGCTCTAAGCCACTCTTGGTATCACATATGTATAAAATATTTGTTTATCAAAGGGGAAAAATAAGGAAATACTCGGTAACTTAAATTAAAATAATGGAGCACTGGGTTTCAACCTGTGTGTAAAATTTCATCTTGACATACTAATTCTTTTTATAAATTAAAGTCTGAAAAAAAAGCATTTAGCCAATAAAAAAGAGCAAAGGTAGATATTACCACAATTCAATATGATTCACTTTAAAAACTACCTACATATGTATTTCAGATTGTATACATACATTACCCCCTGATGGTATTTTTGTAGCAAGAATTGAAATCGTTACCAAATACGTCTCGCATAGGAAGTTATTGAGGCGGCTATCACTTTTTCCTTCAAAGTAATTCCACAATGATATATGCATGTAGGTTTGGTGAATAGCTAAGGGCATTTTTTACTATTTATTTTTACATCAATATTAAGTTTTTGGGGTACTTTGACTTTTAACTTTAATTCCAAAACTTCCCTCCAACCGAGTATTCTTTTTCCAGAACTGTTTTCTTCAAATACCCTACTTTTTTTAATTATTAGATTCCATTATTCGTTGTGAATAAAAACACAGCTTTGGTTATATTATTTGATTTATTCATTTTTATGATTTTTTTGCATTGTTTTTGTATTTTTTGTTTTGTTCAAAATTCATTTAAAATTTATAATGTTAACAAATAGTTTCATTCTATGAATTAAATATTATTTTTCTTTTATCAAATAGTATTAAAAATTAAAATAAGTAAGTTTAATAAAAAAAAAGTTCTAAAATTAAATTTTGTTAAATCCGAAAGCTTTTACACATTCAATACATTTTATCCTCTGCCAGTTTATCAAGTATACTTCAAATAGCTTTTGTATATTTATGAACCAAAAATATTCGTTAAACATAAAATAGGTTAAATAAGATTAAAAGCCAACAATCGAATGACTCTCATGACACATACATTTTCGTAAAAGTTAAAATTAAGCACAGTTACTGATACATGTAATTTAAAAAGTAATTCGTTTCAGAAGTTTGTTCAGTTTTTTTTTTTTCATTTTCGTTCAATTTATGTATTAGGCTTCTCAATCGACCAGAACAAAGTTACATGCGAATTGTAGTGTGATTTTAGATCTTCTTGAAAAGGTTGATTTGAAAATATTTTTTCGAAGTGTTTAGTTATTTTAACTTTGAGCTTTTTCGAAAAAGAAAAGACTTCTTTAGACCAAGTGTCTTTTGCGAGTGTTACAAAATTATTTTGCTCTGTGATGCATTATGAATTTTGTTTAATTGTAACAATATTAATTTAGTGTTTTAAAAAATGTGATTTTCTTATTTTGTTTAAATTTATGTTTTAGGCAATGAAATAATTGAGGATAAAAGTGTTTTAATCGCGAATTGTTTGCTTGTTAAGGTACCCCATTAGAGCTTGCAGTCTCTTTTTGACATTCTTTTGATCGTCGAGTGTGCAACCAAGTAGAGCACTTTCGAATTTCTTGTCAACTATTACATCCTGGCCGGTGCCGTGCTCGGCAAAAGAACCCATATTGATGCTGCCATCGAATGAACCACAAGCGTTCAGGTATTGCTGGCATCGCTGCCGCGAGAGAACAGGATCACCCAGGGTTATCATCATATCGATGAGCATATTTATTTGGCTAAGAGAATCTTCTTGTGATGTATCACGCACTGTGCGAACGTTCAGTTCCACTGTAGACAGCCGTGAATTCACGCGCTGAATGTAGCATGTGATTTCTTCTCGTTCGGCTGAAAAGAAAAAACATTGTTAGTTCTGGAAAATCTAATGCAAAAAAATCCATTTTTAATCTCAACGTTTGGTGGTGGCGATAGGTTTAAAGTATTAATTTGTGCAATTAATAAGGCCCTCAAGAACAAAATAAGGCCCTCAGAAAAAAAAAGATTGTTCCATACCATATTATAATAAAAGTATTTACAGGCCTGTTCTTCCTCCACCAAAGTCAGATCTAAATTCCTGCCATACTTTGCCTATGTTCTCTTGAGACTTACCCTCATTCATTCCTTGTAACAGATCATTCGTCTTAATCAAGTCAATTGACATCAACAAAAAGTCTCTTTTCTCCTGCAAGCCCATTGCATCCTTCCGAAATTTCTCCACCCTTGCATCCAACTGATCCAACACGCCTACAAATCTGTAAGACATCCAACAGTTAGTAAAATCAAATTCTTGCTTCTTCTTAACAAAAATTATCTATTTCCATGTACCTCTCGTTTAAATTAAAAGGTCTGCCATTTTATAAACAACGGAACGATGATAGAAGGGAAAATGTTGTTTGATATAAAATATATTTTTTGTTTTTGTTTCGTGTATGAAAATGAATCGGGAAATAAAGAAAGAAGAAAAAAAAGAAATGCACTATTTTAATCATCAATTTCACTACAAAAAAGAAAAATTAGTAAAACAAAGAATTAAATAAAAATTTGTTGCATAAGAAACCAAAAGCATCAAATAAATTAACGATAAAATGTTTGGAAGGTTTTCATTTTGTTAGCAAAAATATTGACCTTTCCGCAGCTCGGTCATCCACATAAGCCAGACTGTCTGTGCCTTTCCTGTATGATGAAGAGTATCCGGGTCCGGTGCCTGGGGCTGATGTGTCCATGCTGCCACCAGAGTTATATCCTCCAGGTGCTGCAGTCGAAGAATGCAAACTGGACAGATAGTCGAAATTCATTGACGACTCAGAATGTTGCTGTTGGAATGATGGACTATCGGAATACTCTTGTGGCGGTGGCACTGGGGTGGAATCTATTTCCATCGCTTCTTCACAACTTTGGCTTGGTGCTCGATTTCGTTGCCGTTGTCTGGGCTGGGGATCGCTTTCGAACGAATGAGCACACGAATACAATTGATTTGCTTCTGACTCCAGGATTTGTTAACTTCGTTCAAATTTCAGATAATTTTCTTTGATATTTCGATATTGATTGTTTTTGATATTTTCGATAATTTTCAAGCTGAAACAAAACGAAAGGAAAGCAAAAACCGCTTTAAGCAAAACACACTCCTCAGTTGCATTTACCTATCGAGCGCACGGCCCATTACTGAATCTCCATCGAAATCAGAACTGCTAAACATCGTACAAGTACGAGGATAAGGAGACGATGACTCCAACTCTGCGGACGTTGCTTGGGAAGGGGAATAATAATTGTTTGGGTTAGAGTTGGAAGACGCTGGAGTTGAAGTCCCCGACTCCCCGATATGTCATAGTCATGCTAACAAACTAGACGTGTTTTTTTCGTCGTCCGATTAGTATTCCTATTTGATTGTTAAACTCGCAGTTTAAGTGCATAAGATCAAGCACCCTGTATTGTCATAATTCTTGCCTAACGTCTGCTGTATCTAAGTTGTCCGAAGTAATCACTGTTGTCGTGAAAATCTGAACTTTTTGTTATTTTTCATTGCTTTGTCGATAAATTTAAATTTAAAATGCCACCAAAAGCAAATAAACGGCACCGTGCTCAACAACAAGGAAGTGAGAGTGATTCTTCTCTGAGAGACGTTGAAGTAAGCAATTCTGATGGCATTGCTGACAAGCTGTGGAGCCGCATTGAAAAGAGACTGGAGGAGTGGATGCTGACATTCAACAAAGCACTGGACAATAGACTTGCTGCCTTGGAAGAACAACTGAATGCCAAAATCAGAGAGAGCGCATCATTTTTGGAGCAACAACTGCAAAAAACTCGCAACAACATCAAACAACTAGAGAGTGCAGTTGATCAACTCGAACGAGATAAGATCTCTTGTGATGCTGTACTGGTCGGTGTACCGGAATATGCAGGAGAGGACTTGGAGAGGACATTCAACAATATTTGTGTTGCTGTGAGTATTCAGCCCCCTCAAATACAGAACATTTTCCGTGCCAAAACGAAACAACATTCCCCTACCGACTCTAGCATCATACTAAAGTTTGTAAATAAGCGAGGAAAACAATTATTTATGCAAGCAGTAGCGAGCTTTCGCAAAATGAAAAAAGCTTCGCTTAAGCTCTCTGATATTGGCTTTGATTCTGCAAAAAGCTTTTACATCAACGATAGCCTTACGAAATCCAATTACCAGCTGCAGCGTTTTGCTGTAAGATTAAAAAAAAGCTCTCTTCTCTCATCCGTACACACATATAATGGCCAAATCTATGTTCGCACACCAACCTGCCAAAGCTCTACTATTATACATAACATCGAAGATCTGAGGAATGCCGTCGGGGTCGACGATAACAATGATCTCAACATAAATGCAAATGGTAGCTAATTTGAGTTTCATTTTATTTTTTTTATTTTATTTTATTTTACGAACAATTTTTTTCTTTTTTCTGTTGTTTACTTTTCACTTTCTTTCTATGTCGCAACTTTACCTTAATTATTATTATTATTGTTTTATTGATAATGTGCAAGTTTTTTCAGTTCAATTTGTTTCTCAACATTTTTTCTCTCCTTTTTCGTTAAATGTTTACAATATTTCTGTTTTCGATTTTAGACTCTCTGTAGATTCTTGTTGTCATAATGGGCAGCAACAATAACAAAGGCTTTTTCAGCATGAATGAAAAAAATAAATTTTTGCTAAACACTCTTTGTAAAAGCGCAAATGGATTACATATTTGTCACATTAATGCGCAGAGTCTTATTAACAAGTTTGATGAGTTTAAAATGATTTTTGAGGATAGCTTAATTGATATAATTTGTGTGTCTGAGACTTGGTTTAACCCAAATTTAAATAATAATCTGTTTTCTTTGAAAGGTTTTAAGAAACCATATCGAGCTGACCGAACTCGCACAACGGGAGGAGGTGTTGCAATATTTGTTAAAAGTTATATTCGATCTTGTCATGTTAAATGTTCAGATGGTACCGATTCATGTGACTATTACTTTATAGATATATTTGAGGGTGATAATAAGTGTAGCGTTGGTACTATTTATATGCCACCACGCATGGCTAGTTCTCGGATGATTACACCGATTGTTGAAGAAATGTCCTCTCGTGTACCAAACCTCTTTATTTGTTTTTTCTAAGTTTTACAATTTTTAAGTTTAAGTTTTACAATTTTAATGCGCAGAATTTTTCGTAACGTTCTCAGTCGCTGACACAACACACGAAATAGAAATGGATTACGTTTTTTCTTGCTTTGGAAAGCAAAAACTTTTTCAAAAATATAAAAAAAAAGTATTTTGCAATCAACCCGACTCACATTTCTATCTGTTTAAAGATTGTTTTATTTGATTGTTACAATTTTGTGGAGCATTGTACGCGAACAAGGTTAACAAAATAAGAATTTACCTGATTCGACCAGAAGGTTCGGCTATTTCCTTCAAATTTGTGGTCTTTTTGTAAGTTTTCGATTGGATTTTACACAAAATATGCAGTTTTTATATGGAACATGAATTTTTTGCATAGGCGACTGACTGATTGATCGAGGCTCGAATGTCAAACAAATAGTTGTGAAAAGAGGAATGTCAGAGAATATAAGGGCGCTCTCATACTATACGAATTAACTACGGCACCACAATTGAAGCGTACAGCTGCTGTTAAAAATGTATATTTTTGATTGGAATATATGAGTGGAAGCGTATCAGGAAAAGAATTAAATATTATACACGATCTTTAATAACTATGACTTTCAATACTTAATGTTGCAGAAACTTAATACCATACGACTATGTTTTGCTAATATTTATAAAATCAAGTAGATTGTTTTCTAAAAGTGAGGCTTTCAATTCATTTTTAATACTTTTTGGAAATTATCAAATATGGAAAATATCTACCACCGGTAGACCTAGAGACTCAAGAACGTTACTAGCGTTACTAGTCTAGCATTTGGTTGGATGAGCCACTATTTAGAGAATAAAGAATTCCATATTATTGAAAAAAAATTTAACTTCTAAGTGATATAGCGTAGAAGCTACAACTACAGCTATGACCATTTTTCCCCAAAAAATTGATGCATACAAAAATCACAAAATCTGCTTTTCTCAAAATGAGCAACGTTCTTGTGTCTTTAGAGTGAAGAACCATTACTTCCATAATACTCTCTTTTCACAAAACCATAAAATTTGTTCCTTTCAGTTTTTATAAATATATGCGGCCATTCCTCTTGCACGATCTACACTACCGACATTCGAAATGAGTAACCAAATTTAGTGTTCTATTCAAGAACGCTTCTTCTTTTCTCACATATGTCATCACATCTGTCATTGCACCTCTTATTTTTTTACACGTGCGTCTTGAATTGTTGATAAATTTTATTTTAAAGGCTTGGACGGAAAAAATTAATTTTACCCTCAATTATCCACCAACAATTCAGAAAAAATGGGCAAAAAGACCAAAGTTGGAAAGGCCCGTAAGGATAAGTTTTATCAATTGGCCAAAGAAACTGGTAAGTCATATAAAATCAATTCCAAAAAATTTTACTGTAATCCGTAATTTGCTCACGCTGCTAGGTTTCCGTTCACGTGCCGCCTTTAAGTTAATTCAATTGAATCGTAAATTCGGGTTCCTGCAGCAATCTCAAGTATGTATAGATTTGTGTGCTGCTCCCGGTGGTTGGATGCAGGTGGCCAAACAAAACATGCCGGTCTCCTCGATCGTTGTGGGAGTGGATCTCTTCCCGATCCGACCCATTCCTGGATGTATTGGCATTGTTGAAGACATCACCACAAGCAAATGTAAAGCTTCTCTGACCAAGGAACTACAATCGTGGAAAGCGGACGTTGTGTTGCACGACGGTGCGCCAAATGTCGGAAAGAACTGGCTCTTCGATGCCTACCAACAGATCTGCCTGACTTTGAATGCTCTCAAACTGGCAACACATTTCCTCCGGGGAAATGGATGGTTTGTAACCAAAGTCTTCCGTTCCAAGGACTACAATGCCCTGCTGTGGGTGTTGAAGCAACTGTTTAAAAAGGTCCACGCTACCAAGCCAAGTGCTTCCCGTAAAGAGTCGGCTGAAATATTCATAGTGTGCCAAGGATATCTGGCCCCAGATAAAATCGACGCTCGTTTGTTGGATCCCAAGTATGTTTTCGAGGAGCTTGATCTGGAGGGCAAGAAGAAGAGCAGTCTATTGCACCCAGACAAACAGAAGCGTATCAAAGCCGAGGGCTACACAGCGCAGGAGGTTGCGCTGCGCAATGACATCTCTGTCAAGGATTTCATGGAGAGCGCAAGTGGCTTGGGTGCCTTGCAGGGCATTGGTAGTATAACAGTTGATGACGAGGCGGTCCTGAATCATCCCAAGACCACCAAAGAAATTCTCGAGTGCTGTAAGGACATAAAAGTCCTGGGCAGAAAGGATATCAAAGGAATTCTGGCGTGGTGGAAAGCGGTTAAGGAAGATCTCTTCAAGAAGCCCGAAGAGCAGGAAACAGCAGTTATCGAAGAGGAGGCACCAAAAAAACCACTCACTGAAGAAGAGATTAATGAGCTGGACATGGAGCAGTTGGATAAACTTGTCCACACTTTAGCTGAGGAGGAGAAGAAAGACCTAAAAAGAAAAAAAAAGAAGACACTAAAGGCCAAGTCGAAGCTGAACGAAAAGATGAACCTGAATATGGTTATCAAGGGCGACGAAGGACCAACAGAGGGCTTTGAAAGTGAAGTTTTCGAGTTGAGGGACATTAAAACCGCCGATGAGCTGGACGCATTGTTGGACGTTGCTCCAGATTTTGACGTCGAGGGTCCTGAAGTGGAACGCCAGAAGCTTCCCAAGTACAGGAAGTATGACAAAGATGACCAGCGGCTCAATGATGACGCACAGTATGAAAACGATAGTGAATCCGATGTGTCAGAGTCCGATCAGGAAAGTGATCCTGGGAAGGACGGTCTTGGATTGAGTGGTGACGAAGAGGATAAAGAGAATGCAGGTGTAAAGTCTAAAAAACTAAACAAAAAGAAGCGTGATGAGCATCCTCTGATCAAGTCCGGAGATTTCAGAGATAAGGACACAAAACGGCAGCAAAGGGTTCAGCTGTGGTTTGAGAAGGATAACTTGCAAAAAATCGATTCCGACGATGATGAGGACTTCGATATCGATCGCTTGGCAAAGGAATACAAGGCCAAGGGCGTTGCAGTGTTAGGAGCAGACAGCGAACCGACGGGGAATGGAACCCAGCCTTTGGGCAAGAAGGCCAAGCGCAAGGCAAGGCATGCCATCGAGAAGGAATCGTCCAGCTCGGAGAGTAGCGATTCCGAGGAGGAAATTGATGAAGACAAAGTCAATGGTGATATGAGCAAGGGTAGGCTTTCCTATTGTTTTATTTTTCTTTTAATTATATAGACTTACTACTGATTTTGCAGAACCAAAAGTTAAGAAGATCCGTCTGTCAGAAGAGGAACTCGCTTTAGGAGCCATGATGATAAAGGGCAAGAAAACTCGTCGGGACTTAGTGGACAGTGCCTGGAATCGTTATGCTTTCAATGATGAAAATCTACCCCATTGGTTCGTGCAAGACGAAGATGTGCACATGAAAAAGCCAGTCCCAGTGCCGAGAGAAATCGAAGAAGAATACAGACGAAAGGTCGAGGAGTTAAATGTTCGTCCAATTAAGAAAGTCATGGAGGCGAAGGCAAGAAAGAGGCGTCGTGCTACAAAACGTTTAGAGAAGGCTAAGAAGAACGCCGAGAAGATAATGAACAATGCTGATGCCAGTGCCCAAGAGAAGTCAAGGCAATTGAAGAAAATTTACAAGAAGGCCGAAGAGAAGAAGAAGGAACTGACTTACGTGGTGGCGAAGAAACATTTGTCTGGCAAGAGAGTGAGACGACCGGCTGGCGTGAAGGGACGCTTTAGAGTTGTGGATCCAAGACAAAAGAAGGACAAGCGAGCAACGAAAGTAAAATCAAAGCGTGACAAGAAGCGAAAGTAGGCAGGAGTTTAGGTAGCATGGATGTTATAGATTGGATTTGATGATATATTTTTTAGAAATAAATAAAAATGTGAGATGGACATATTTTTATGTTGTAAGAAAATTAGATTTTTTGTTTGATTTAAGTTTGAGGGGTTTCATTTTTAGACTGAATGCGATTTTTTGTAACACTCGGGGGCGTATACGTACTTTTTCTGACATATAACAGAATTTGACAGATAAACCTACATTTTTTTGTTAACATTTTGTTTTTATTGATCCCCACCAAAAGTGAAGTTCACCAAGTGCTCAATCATGGAGGCATTCATATTTATTTTTTGTTTTAAATAAATCCAAAAAACATATTATTTAGTCTGATATTCAATAGAAGAAGAATTTTTTTGTTATTGAATTTTCGTTAGAGGAGGTTTCCAGGATCACAATACTGAAATTTCAGCCTTCCAGGTAGTCAGGGAGCCGAGATATGCGGTGTCAAAAAACGCAACCTATCTAGGACTTATATTTAAGTAGATATTCGCATTTGAAGTTTGGCACTGGATTTTCCTTGATAACTTTTTTGTAAAATTGCTTCCATGCAAATATGGGCAGACCGTTGGAAAGAGCAGGTGTCCAGGATTACAATACTCCGGGAGAAGATATCATTTATATTTGAAAGTTTTTATCACCAGAACACACTCCCTCTTCAATAATGATTCAATTCTTAAATAGCTTCGTTTCAAGACTAGATCATTCATACATGTACATGATGTACTCATCAAAAAAAAAGCAGAATCATCATTTTATGGCTTCAAACCTTTACAAGAATCACAATCATGACCCCAAGTAAAGTTATAGAATATAAGCATTGCATGTATAAAGGTCAGTTTTCATGGCTCTTTCTCAAGCCGCGTTGCAATGTTTATAAACAAAAATAATGGCGAAGCAAAATTATGCACTGCTCATGAGTTTGTTCGAGATTTCGAATTTAACCGCTGCCAGTGATTCACCCGACTTCGTTTAGAATGAACATCATCAGTACTATAGTTTTGCTCTTGGTATTTTCGGTAGTAGTTTTAATTGATCATGTTCACTCATGGAATTTAGCTCCACTAGGGTTGAACGACACCTATCGTTTGGTGCATGTCTCCACCTACTATATTCGGGCGTTTTTGTGCATCGAAACGCAATCTAAATACCAACCAACTTTGGTCGAGTCTTATTGGCCGGAGAATTTTTTCGCTCTGGCACCAAAAGTGTTTCCCAACAAGCTGGCCCATAGAAGAAGAGACAAATCCATGAATTGCAATTTTATTCAACAAGCTATGCTCACACAGATTGACAGCAGGAACAGATTATGGTTGTTGGACAGGGGAAGCCGGACATGTAAGCCAAAGATTATAGTTTACGATCTTCTGAGGGACAATATTGAGGTAAGCTACATTGTGTCGTGTGGTTATAGTAAGAAATTCCTTAACCTTAAGCTGTTCTTTTCATAGGTATTTCGCATTGAAATCGATCATTTCCGGGGAAATGAAGTCATAACAATGAAGATCGGCCCAACACCCACATGCTGTGAAATAGAAGAAAAGGCCTTCTTTGTGATTGCCAAAAAGCCCTATCTTCTCACCTTCGATTTGCTACGACATACCTGGCAGAAAATTGCAATATCTAGTCGAAAATATGACAACATTCAACAATCATTTCCTGTTCGTCCGAAAAACATAGCATTCGGTTATGGAAATCAATTGCTGATCGGTGAACAATGTGGCAAATTATTTTTGGCCAATTCCAGAGTGAATGGAACCGAAATTCATGCGGAATTTATGGGAAATCTCATTGGTTCTCCGCATGGAATGATTATCGACGACGTTGGCGTGTTGTACTATTTGGTGCCGAAGTTTGGAGCTGTGATAAGATGTTTTCCCAGAATGGGTCTTTCGACGGAAGATAATGAAATTTTGTCATTGAGTTCGTTGCCAATAAATCAGATATTTTTTGGGGTTCAAGGATCTGTATGGCTAGCCAGTGAAACACCAATATTTGCCTATGATCATTGTCATCGTTTGTTGGAAAATATGGGAGCTGTCACGGGTTAGTTGAAATTTTGTGAATAAAATAAAAAAATTGGAAAATTTGATTTTTTTTTTTTTTGGTTATTTCTTGTGCCGATTTATTTGTCAACTGTTCATTTAAATTGAACAAAAATAGTTGAAAATCATAATTTTCATAGATTTAAATTGATTATATATTATTATGTATATTGAAGTGAGAGACTAAAAATCATTCTTTACAAACAAAGGGAGTTTGATGAATTGTTAAAAATATAATCAAATTGTGTTCAAAATATATAATAATATATTTGCCTGAAACCTGAGGAATTTATATTCTTTCAACATCGGCTAAAATTTCTTATGGGTTAAGAAAGAAAGAAGGAAAAAAATAACCAGAAATTACTTCTTTCAATTTCAAAATAAAACAAACTGTATCATTTTTTATAATAATCAATATAATATTATATTTCTCATTCAATTTTATTGCGATCACTTTGTCAAGTCTCATATATCTTTTAAATTTTTTGTTTATTAAATCTTACTTCATTTTATTCTCTATCGATCTACCTTCGCCTTTTCATAATTTCTTTTTCTTAATGATTTTTTGTTCTGTTTTGTTTTTGTTTTTTTAATAGACATTCATTGCTTTTTTTGCTTTTCTTCTTTTGTTTGTTAATATTTAAATTTTGCATTAAATATATTAATATATATTCTTTTATTTTATTAGCAGCCAATAAGTAGAGATTATTAACAAATAAAACAATTTGATTGAATTTTTATTCAAAGGAAATTAAATGTACATACATACACATTTTAATTTGTAAATAAGAAATTATTCGTTAAAATTAAACATTTTAAATTGTGTTGCTTATAATAATTATGATTTGTTTTTTTGTTTTACTCACATTTATCTTTATACATTTATTTTATTCAAAAAATAAAAACAAACTTTAGTTTTATTCAACATAATTTTATACTAGGCATATATATTCGGACAATCATACAATTATTTTAGTTTTTTAAAAATTAATTTGCTAATTATTAAATTTTGTTTTTTGTAGGTAGTAATGTCGTATTTACATATTATTACACTTTTGTTTTTATTTTATTCTCAAAGTATATAAAGGCAAATAAATAAAACGTAATAAACATGAATATAATAATTTATAATAATTATGATAATATTTTATATATATATGTATATATATACTATATGATTTTTGTCTATCTTGTTTTTGTTTTTACAGTAATAAATATGTGGGTAAATATATCACTTGTTCGGTTGTTGTTTACATGCTTTGTTTTTTTTATATTTTTATTATTATTATTGTTATTATTGATAAATACATTTAATTCTAAATAATGCTTTTATTTATGCTTATATATTTTGTTTTTGACATCTATTTTCTGTCAAATATACATTTTTCTATTTTAATTATTTGTCAATTGATATTTTTCCATGTCCAATAAATGGCCATAGAGCAGATCTTCACCTGGTGATAGACCAATCATTATCCAGCCAAATATGCCACCAATACTGCGTGCCATTGACAGACTACTCCATACGCTTATTGCTTGATTGTGACTCTCCTTAAATTTAAAATAAAAAAATTATAATGTAGTTATGTACAGATATTTTTTCGCTTAAAATTTTCTTACCATTTCTTCTCGCATTAATGTCACATTTGAGTTTTTGGTCAAGTAGATTTTTTCATTCATAGATTCCGCACATAATGTGAGGATTATTGTCGCTATGTAAATCATTGCTATTATTATCCATCGAAATGATATAACTTCGGATGCATTGGAAAAGTCTAAATGGCACAAATCCATGCTGAAAAAAAAAAGATATATATGTATGTGTTAAGTTTATTATAAATGTCAAAAGGTTAAAGATTCAAGGGGAAAAAAACATTTCAAAACATCCTCTATGTCGAAAGTATCGTAATCCATTTTATGTACACAACACAGTTAATATAAAGTTTAAACTGCTGTCAAGTAGTAGAAAATAGTAAATAAGTAAGAATATGACAAAAGTGACAGCTTAAAATTTAGACACAGGAAGAACTCCAAAATATTTCACATGAAAAGTTTACATTTGACTTTTCTCCAATGTAACAACGATCCAAATTTTTTGCACATTTCATAAACTTCACAAAAAATCTCGTCCCAGTTTTAAAGTGCTGATTTTAATCAAAATTATTTCGACTGTTGAAACAAACATCAACAAATTTATGCAAATATTTGTTTTAATTTGATTACTCATAGAAAAGTTGGGCCCTATACTCACCTTTACTTAACTAGACTTCATCAATATCTAAGCATAAGGAGAATTCAAATCCACTTTTAATTTGAAATGGCAACGGAAATATAACTCTTCCACAAAAGTTAACAAGCACATCACCGAACTCAAAGTGACAAAGGCACTTAATTATTTAAGTTCCTACTCTGCTATAAGTGTTCACGTGAAAATCTCTATTTGATTGTAGAGCTAGAAAACAAATCGAAGCAGTTTTTTAGTTGGTGTAATATTCTGATGCTACCGTTTCTAGCGCCCTTTCGTTTGTCTATTTTCAAAATTAATTTCAAGAGAACTATAACTTTAAGAATAAAATAGGAATTTTAACTGTTAGAAAAACTAACCAAAGGTTCCATTCCAAGGTTTAATTTTCAACTTCAAATATCTTTGTCCAATTAAACTAAAGTGTAAGCTAAAAAAAACAATCTTAAACTACAATGCATTAGCCCACTTAACTGTATTTTGACCAAATCTTAACTTTATAAAAAATGCTAAAGTTTTAACCTTTTTTTTGTTCACAAGACGGTATCTTTTGAGACGTCTTAACGATTTGTATCCATTGAGTTGCCAAAAAGTGTTCGTTCGGTTGATTGGCAGCTGAAGATCTTAAAATTGAGTATCTCTGACTTAAGGCTGCATATGCAAATGGTTTCATACATATTCTAATACACTCCACTGAATGCTGTCATTTTTCATAAATCATCTAAATTGCAACCTGTCAATATTTTTACAAAGTCTTTGTCCAAAGCAAACTAAAAAAATATATTCCACATACGCCCCCTACGAATGCCCAAACTCTTTAATTTAAAAAAAAAAATTGATTTTTCTTTCAATCGTCAACCCTCATCAGACTATAAATGTGCCCATTCCTCAGAAATATAACCTTCCCCACATTGACTTCGAGTCCACATATAAATATAATAAACATAAATAAATATCCTTTATTCGATATATGTAAATAGAAACCATGGACGTCATAGATTTCTAAAATCAAAACCGCCGCGCCGCCTTCGCCGCCTTATCAACTACAGTTATACTTTTAGCAATCCCTAATGAAGCGTGCAATTTGCTATATTTATAATTTTGTATTATTATTTCTATCAACAACGAGTATTTTTATGAATCTAGGAGAATTGCAAAAAGGCGGATACTTACCGGTCAAAAACGGACACCATGCAAATTATCGCCAAGCAATAGAATGTGTTTGCGTACGCTTCAGCAAAGGACGAATAGTGGTGTATCGCGCCATCGGGCCAGTCCAATGGTCGACTTGTGGTCACGAAGAGCAGGTGCGCCAATGCCAGGCCACCTAATAGGCCATGACAGATGTTGGAAACCATTATCCAGATTCGATGGAATGAACAGGCTAAATGGACGCTGGTGGAGATGTCATGTCTAGAAATGGACAAAAAAAACAAAAAAACAACCACATAAATTTATTGATATCGCACAAAACAAAAACAAATATCAGAGGGGAATTCTACTCGATTTCATAAACAGTCTAACCTAAACCCACAAATTTACGTCCCACGATTCTTGAAGGAGGCTAAAAAAAACCAAGACATTTTTGCTTCATCGATTAATCTCTGATGTGACAGCAGCTGTATAATGTATATGTACGACGACGACGAGTACGAGGAGACTTTTGAAAGCATCCAACGTTATTTCTAAAATTAGAAAATGGGACTCTGTGTTTCGGAGAAAGTCAGGGTTTTTGTGGGAAGAGGGGGAGTCAGAGGAAATCGGGACGTTTGTTGATTATACAAAAGGAAATTACTTCACACCCACACATATTGGCATTGCTTGTTAAATAAAGGACGAGTCGACTTAGGCAAACAGTTTGCGTATTGTGCCTCTGGAATTCGACTTCTGGGGCTTCGGATGATGCGTGGGTTTCCGGCAAATCGAGACGGAGAACTGTCCCCGGTATAGTTGGCCGTCATCGTCAGGCGTGCCGGGCCTAGCCGGGCCAGTGCGTTGGAGTCGGAGTCGGAGGGTACCCAAATGGGATTCTCTTGAATGAAAATTTTGCCTTTTAGTGATTTGAAAGATCTCTTCACAAAAATGAAGTTAGCTTTAATGGTTTCGTTGGGTTTGTTCGTTTCCGTTTTTGTTTTCGTATTGTATATGAAATGAACCTTAAGGTAAAATGTTTTGATAATGTTGATTTTGCATGCGATGGGCGAAGAAGAAGGAGATGAAAATGGAGAGAAGCAGTTTGACATTTTCATTATAAATGTCAGAGCTTAAGTTCTTAGTTTACTACATATGTACGTACATATGTATGTATGCATGTTGTTTCTATTATTTTTGTATATGGTTTTTGAGGTAGAAACGTGAGCTGATTTTGTAACGATTTGATAAAATAAAGCTATTATCTAGGGTGTGCAGAATTTGTTTGTGTGGGAGTGACGTCAAAAGGATACACACATACGCATTAAGTCTACGCACCACCCAGGTATTATTTTTATTGATAATGTTTACAATGGCAAAGCAAGAATAATAAGAACCTCAGGAAAGGTACAATTTTATTGTTTATGGGTTCTCAAACGAGAAAATTATCTTAAAATAATTTAATTTAATTGAATTTAAAGCATACAGTAAACTAATTTCATAGTTGAATTTTAAGGACTTCTACACAATTTTTGTACTTTTTTCTTTTCCTTTTTTGAAATAAATCCTATAGCACATAAAAATGAAGGTATTCTTTATGTATGGTGTGTATTCATTTTGTTAGGAATTCAAAAGGGTCTAATTTATTTGCCAATTAAATTTAATCGAGGTTTAGTTAGAATTCCAACTATGTTTTTATGAAGATTTTGATATTTTATGAAGTTTTCATTTGACATCTTACGAAAGCAGTAAAAAAGTTTTGTAATTAGGGAAAAGAACTATTCTAGATGAGTTTGTTTTTTCTCTTCAGTTAAGAGTGGGAGAGTAAATCTTCAATGAAGAAACTAACTGCTTTTGATAGAAGATTTTTAATTCATAATTCTTTCAGGATTTGTTAAGAATAAGTTTTTTCTTAGAAATTAATAAATTGCAACATTATTATCGAATTTAACACTTGTTATTCCTCAAAATACCTCCCACCTCAAATTATGTGGGTTGCTTAACCTTTAAATAGATGAACTTTTGTTCGAAGCTATATTTAATACTTGGAATTTAAAAAAAGGAAAACTTTTCCAAAAATAGAGTGGGAAATCAATAGCATTCTCAAGAACCTGACTCTCAGTAAGTCAATAATAGTTTTCTTATGTTTATATAAGGCGCGTTTTATTGCTAAACTTAGGTTAGCAGCTTAGTAATCGGAATCGCAATAAAACGATATCCTTAGTTTTAAACTGACTTTCCCCTTGAGCCAAATGTCAACACTTTTCAGAGAAAAAAGAAAAAAAAAAATCAAATCAAACGTCAAAACCTGTCAGAGAAATAAACAAAATATCGCTTTGAAATAAAAATAATAAAATGTGTCAAATAGCCGAAACTGTATCCTTAGTAAATTACTGAGCTCGATTACTAACTTGTTTCACCTCAGTTTTCGTTTGTTGTTGTTTTCTATGTAAAATTTTACTGAGGATAAAATGAACAACAAAACGCGACTATAATGAAAAGATTTCTAAAAATTTATTTTAAAGTTAATAAATTGATTCCAAAAGTCAATGTAGAAATAAATTTAGCAAGATTAACTTATCTCAAAACTATACTATAATCGAGATAAAATGTATACATATATTTATTTTAAGGATAAAGCATTTTAAAAATAAACTATCTCTATTCTATGGGAGTTCTCAAACGGCTCCCTGTACAATTTTATGTACCTATAAAGACTATATAATGTTTTATCTTCAGAACCCATAAAAATAACAACAGGAATAAAATTTAAATGAAGTTGTCAAATTTTTATGCTCGAAATACTTTATCATACCTACTCTTTAAAATTGATCCTATATTTATATTGCTTAAAATATAACACAATAAAGTTATTTCATAAAAAAATAAAGTACTGAAATATATTAAAAATTCAACAGTACCCCGAAAAAAGTATATCCACAAAAACAAATACGCATATTTCACATTATCTCGCCTCGTTCAAAATAAAAAAAAAAGTATAAATCAGGGTTACCCTTGGTTGAGTTTTTGTCTTGATTGTCGATATTGGTTGTAAATGGCTAACACACATTAATTCATTCATATGTAATCATTATAATTCATTATCAGTAATTGAACAAATCAGCAGGGTATTGTGATATATTTTATTTCACACCTTGAAATAACAAATGTTTAAAACTATGAAAAAATACTTTCAATGTGTCAACCTTATGGTAACCACCTGGCAACACTGGTGGCACAAACTTTATCTGTTCATATGTTCATAAACAAGAAATTTGCTTACGAAAAACAGATTCAAGGTTCCCTTGGGTAATGTTGTCTCTCTATGTGTTTTTTTTATGCTCTTACATACATACAGATGTGTATGTAAAAAGCTAAGCCCCAAAACACAAACATAGAAAAACATCATTATATTCTAAAAATAACCGTAAAAACCACAATAGACGCCACCCACCGCCGCCACCGCGCCGCCCCCCTCCGTCCTTCGTGTTGCCATATAACGTACAATATGCATGTAAACATTTTCGGGAACCAACCCACCATTTATGCATAAAACCACAAAAATAAATTCTCCTTTATTGTACCCTCGTCGTCGTAGTCGTCGCTAATTTATTCCCAACCAGACCCGCAATAACCCACCACAACTTCTAGCACGCAATTCCAGTGCGAGTTCGAGTTCCCTCTCTATGGTCTATGGGATGTTGTATGCGGTGTAGAGCCTGGTGGAATATTCAAATTCTGTAACTATATAATCCGCCCCGCATCATTCGAAAACTATGGTGAAACATAAAACTTCAAGAGGATGGGTAAATAAATCCTTTTACTCACCTATTACTCTCTGGATCCGATCCAATTGGATGTTTGTAGTAACAATGATCAACGGGTCGATATCCGGACGCAGTCTGGATGAACATTTTGTCAATTCGTGATGATTGTTCCTCCGTTGGCGATACAACCGGGGTAAATGGATTGTAAATCTCTTCTCCATCAGCTGGCACAATGTCATCGGAGAGCTCTTTAAGGATAGATGATAGTCCGCCGGCCGTGTAGAGTTTTCCTAATGAAACATTCAGAGAAAACAAAACATTGTAGTAGATACATATGTATGTACATTGGTTAATGTAGGTGATTTCCTTTTCCTCTTAAATTCTTTTCTGTTTAAATAGGGATAGGGCATTATTATGTATGATGAAGGATACAGGGTATATTGATTAAACATGATGGCCTATAAGACTTTATCTCGATCTCTTAATTAAGCATGTACAAAATTGAGGTTACCTAATGTTTTTGAGATTGACGTCACGATTTCATTATAATGATGTTTATATAGGATAGGCTAAGTGTATGGAATCTTAAACTTTTGTTTGGTACTTTTTGCTATTTAACCTTTTTGGAATTTAACTGATGAAACTTTTTGAACTGTGTTTATTTGGATGGATTTAATTTATGCAAATTAATATATTGTTCAGTTAAAGCTTTTAAAGTGCTTAGGTACGATAAAGATTATATTTAAAAGGCTCCAGTCGAGAGGGGTAAACTAAAAGTATTCTGAGTATATCCTTTTTAATATTTAACAAACATCTTATCAGGCTTTTTAGGGAATATATGTATTAGCACATCATTTGTTACTCACTTACATACATACAAATATAAACTTTAATTCTATTTTCAAAAGCGAAAAGAACTTTTCAATGTTTGATTTTACTAAGAGTTAAAAGCGTTTTTATTAAAAAATTAAAACACTACAAATAATGTGTATACGCCCGAGTGTACCATTGTAAAGTGTGTAGGTGATTTTAAAGATTTTATTACGAAAATTGTATTATTTAATTTTTTTCATATACATACACACATAATATATAGACTTAATTGATAAATCTACCACTAACGCAAAATTTCGGGTAAATATTTTATATTTTTTGCGCTCAACCAACATTTTTTTTGTGTCCCAATAAGAGGCATATTTTTCACATTTCATAAAACAAAATATATTCCCGAGCAATTAAGAAATTTTATTATATTTTTAAGTCATTATAATACTTTCTCTAGTATAAAATAAGAAACAGGTGGTAAGTAATTGGATTTCGATGAATTAATAAAAAGTTACTTTAAATTGTCAAAATTAATTTCTTTCTCAACGAATTTATAAAATTGCTCAAATATGCTCTCACAATAAATCGCACGCTATACAACATTAATTTAATTATAAAAAGGATAACTAATATTAATTTTACTGTATCGCCTGTCTTTTGTGAAAAACCATTTTTTAAGAAAACAAAATTGAAAAATATTCAAAAAAGTAGGAAAGAGGAAGAATATATTAGAAAGAGTCATTAAGTCTAAAATCTTAACAGTCTAAAAGTTCAAGAGTCAAAAATAATGAAATGTTTTATAATATCTCTCTACAATATTTTCAAATACTTTGTAATTTATAACGAACTTAATAATAACTGCGACCTACATAATAGATAACTTTTTAATTACTTGACTTTCCAATAGTTTCGAAATAGTTAAAAAAAAACAACAACAAACATCAAAAACAGACGTAAGCATGTAGAGTACACACACACACTCAGATGAATGTGTGTCGCCATTTTGTCTTCCAACAAGAATTATTATGCCTCCAGGACTTGGACAAAACTTTTATTTGATTATCTCTGGTTCATTGGATTGACAGTTACTATTAAAAGAAAAAAAAAATAACTAAAGTTTGAAATGTCACTCACAACAATGTCCTTACAAGAGAATTTGAAATGAATAAAAAATTATTATTTGATTTACGAACTTGGACGAAGAGATAAAATTGAAAATAAAATATCGAAAACTTTTGACTTCAACTTTCCTCCAATTTAAATTAATGAACCAATAAAGGACTTTCCAATAAAAAAAAATGTACTCCACTAAGAACTCACACAAAGACAAAATTTTAAAAAAGTTAATCAACGACGATAAAGATTCAAAAATGAGCAAGTTAACGGTCTACTCGTAGGATAATAAAACACACAACACAACTGACCATATGTCTTACTTATTAGATGGCCCCGCTTATCCCTTTGCGATTTCGTCTTCCGGTGTACCCTGCGCTCGTCATAATTGTGATCGATTTCCAGCTCACCAGACAGCGAGGCGTCATTCATTTCCGAGCACTGCTTCAGGTAGCGCATCAGAGTCTCGTTAGCTTGGCGCACTTCCATTTCTCCCGCGGCGATAAGTTTACGTTCGCGTCGTCTTCGCGACTCCGATTTACTGCGTTTCCGACGCGGGCTTTTTTCCAGACTACTTCGACTCCGAGTCGAGCGCTGTGCCGGACTAGCTTGAGGATCCGATAGCGATTGGGTTTTCTTTTGAACTCCTGCTTTCAGTTCGCGATCCATGAATCCCAGAATGCCGCGATGCAAATGGGAGTGTGGCTGAGGTTGGGATTGCGTCAAGCCGATTGCGTGTGGCGATGATCGACGGGAATGCTGCATTATAGCACTGCGTAGACTTATCGAATCTATGGAACTTCTAGCGGTGTCCCGAATTGAGGAGGTTTCGGGATTATTTGTCGGTGTTTCAGCAGCAACTTGTTTTTTGTCGTGCTCGTCATCGTCCATTACATGGCCGTTAACTAGAACCTCAGGATTGTTGATTGCTGGTGACGATGTCTCGTCGTCGTTTTCGTTTTGAGCCGACGACGTACTATTTGACACTTGGGCTGATGATGACTCAATGAATGCGGCTGCCGCCACCGCCAGAGCTGATACCACTCTTCCGGTGCTGGTCGTTGGTTGATCGTTATCGTTCGTAATTGCATCTGATGTTATTATTACTGGAGGTACTATTGTAGGTGTCACTTGTGTCGTTGTTGTTGCTGCTGTGGTTCTAGCTGCGGGCTCGCTTCTTCGACGCTCCGTTGAAGTGTCTTCGTGGTTCGTACGCTGTTCGTTTCTGCGGGAACTCGAACGCCTCTCGCGCCTGTGATGGTGACGATGGACCTTCGGAGTTGCTTCCATTTTGTAATTTCTGAGATTTTTTGTTTCCTTTTTTAGTTCGTTTTAGAGTACTCTACTTTCCAGTCCTATTTATTTTGCACGAGAAAAACAACAAAGTAGCTCACACTGCACTCTAAATATGTATATTTAATGAATCCTTTGGTGGTATTGGTGTGTTGCGCTTTCCTCATAAGTGATGTGACCTAAAAATACATCAACCACCATCGGCAGCAGTAGCAGCAGTAGCAGCAGCAGCAGCAAAGCTACCACCCTCAAAACCTACTCTGGATCTCTGCACAATCCTTCAATTCTTTGTGTGTTTTTATATTTATGATATTTTGTTTTTTTGTTTTTTGCTTTCCCGACGAATGACGTTAGAAAATCGAAAATAAATCCAATAAATGTATGTCTGTTCGAGTTCACGAAGTTATTTTTCGAATTTTCAGGCGAAATTAATTCGAGATTTCATCCTTTTTTTGCGATCAAGGAATTTGTAACTTTCAATTAGCGAGAAAATTAAACAAAAAAAGGAACACTTCTAGCCAAAACTGTGACACTTTTGGGCCTTGGTCCTTATTGACTTTTTTTTTCCTCTCGAGAGACAATAAAAACGGGACAAAAACAGTAGAAAACGATCACAGAACTTTTGGCCACGGAAAAGATTGTGCGTACATATTATTTTTCCTTTTCTCGAAATATAAAAATACTGCAAAACTACTATTTTCTATTTTTTTTATTTTTTATTTTGTTTTTGTTTTTGATAAATTGTTTTCCAAAGGATAGACAATTTTCTGTTGTCTTTTTGAAACAAACGACTTCGCTTAGCCCGTGGAATATGTTTGAGCTGTTATTCCAAACTGTAGTGGCTAGCTTCGACTGGATGGCTGCTTGGCCTAAACACTCAGTCGATTCGCAAAACAAAAAAAAATCAATTTAGGGTTGATGACGTAAGAACATCCAAAAATGTCCTTTTTTATGTTGTATTCTGCTTGTGTCCTTTGTGTTCTTGTGACTGTGTGAGTGCGTAATAAAGCTCCTTTATTCTCCTAGGATATTGATAAATCCTCGCTGAACGCATGCGTATCCTTCGGAACGTAACACACATTTGGTGTAGAAAGCATCGAATGCTTTCACTGTTGCACAAACATCCACCCTCGCTTTTTTAACAAAATCCAAAAACAAATGGTTTCAAATCGATATTTTAAGCTTGTAACTGTGTGTGGGTTTTGAAAAATATACATCACAGTCCTTTGAAAACAGAACAGAGACAACAACAACAACCACAAGAAGGAAACTATTACGTCGTTGAAAATCGGGTCTCTGGTTAAACTGGCTGGAAGCGTATACTTATGACATCCTACTGTGGCATTCACGACTGGAAATATGCACCCACATTGTATGGCCTCATATTGCGGAGGGGAAATTTACAGAGAATTTTATTTTATATTATTTTATTTTTCTTAAGGAACTTAGGCATCAGCAGTTACACTTCTTTTTTCATTTGACAACAACTATATGTGTATGTGTATGAAGTACTAGCAATTTTGAGTGGAAAGGTTAAAGGTTTTCCTTTTCATATTGTTTTTCAGAATATTTTGTAAAACGTTAAGCGGATTTCCGGTTGTTTAAGCTTTTTGTTTTAATGGCAATTGTACTTAAATTGAGATTCTATATAAGGAACGCATTAATTTTATGGGAAGTTTAAAAAATGGTATGGTAAAGCGTAAAGGTAGCAAAGCTTTTGGTAAACGCATCATTGATTGTAAAATCTGAAGTTTGGAGTTGGTTGTTGATGTTTGTAGTAGATTTTCAGGGTTTAACGACTTAATAAAGTTCAAAATAGTGTCGCTCCTTCATATTATAATAGTTCATATATGTATGTTAAGTTTCATTCTGTGCTAAGAAACATAAAGTTGGAGGCTTAGAAAACCTCATAAATGTTTTTGAAATGATATGTGATGAAGAATAAGAAAAGGTAGGGGAATATGGAGTGAAGTTAAGGATAGAGCAAAATAAGAGAGAACTTTTTTCAGTGGTTTATTTATTATATTATGTTTCTTAAATAATTACTTTTAATACAGAGTAAATGTCAAAAGGGAATCTCTGAGAGTTTTTCTGTTCTACAGTTTCGGGGATGGTTCGTCACTGAATATTTTATTCCTTTCCAACATTATTTGTGGGCATCGAAAGTGATTACTACTCAGATTGGAGTCAATTACTTCCCCGTGTTTCCCTACACAAATTTGCCCTTTAAACAAAGACAAAACAAAGTTTAGATTTTGTTCACATTTTTGTTTAAAATAATTTACATTTTCAAAAAGTCTTATTACTTGCCAGGAATTTTTTCAATCCTAGCGGTGAACATTGTTGTGCCTAAACTGGATATTGGATGTTGATCTCTTTTTAAGGATAACGATAGGAAAACAATCTGTGTAAGGTATGTACGAAATGAATTTGTAGAAGCTAGAAGCATAAACTGAGTCACCCTTTTTTTTAAATATATTACGACATACTGTGGTCATGGTCCTAAAAAGTGGTTTATAACAGGATTGTAGTTCTGCTTGGTTACATACCTACTTTTAAAGTAATATGAACCCAGAAATGGACTCCTTAAATGTTTACTCCCTTCATAGTCATACATAACCGGCCAAAAGAAAGATTTTATAATTATAGGCCACAAGTCTAAGTTTTCAAAACAGGAAACGAATAATTTACTCTGATTCTCATGAAGACAACAGATAAATACATACTTTTCTTAATACCTGTTAGTTTTAGCTGAACAAAGATTTTTGGCAATATTCTGATAGTAAAATTCAGGTATTCTATACTGTTCAGTTGATGTCTCCACGTTATCATCAAATTTAAGATGATTGACGAAAAATAATGTTCTTTTATAACAAGAATATGTCTTTAAGTTCCATTAACTCGGCACACACAATTCAACGTGTGTGGCTGTAGACATTTTAATTGAGGCTTAAAAGAAAGATAATGGACATTTAAACATTCCTTCAAGATGGTCTCATAAAAGTTGACTCCGACATATTCGCTGAACTCTCAACTATGACCTAAACACAGTCAGCTAGAACACGAGAAATATCAATCTGTAGCCCCATCTTAAGTATACTCGTAATTAGGTATTTTGAAATCAGGCTTCGAATTCAGAATTCAACAAACAACTCAACGCAACTCAACAAATATTTTCTTCCACTTAGTCTATATACAAATCCAATTAGTTAAATAGATTTTCATAATAAATTCATCTTCTTTTGTTGAACTTTGCCATTTTATTTATTCGAAACCCACGTGCAAAGCACCAAACAGTCCCGGCATCAAATTATGTAAATCCCAAGCAAATACCATCATCATTGATTCCCCCCAAATCAAATAATCCTGGAAATCATTTATCCCATCTGCCAGTCATTTAATGCATCATACACGGGTGTATAGTGTATATTGTTGTGTGTGTGATGATGATGGTGAAAACTAAAAAACAAAAATAGGAGGAAAAAAATAAAGAAGAAAAAATAGTTTTATCCCTTTTGTGGATGTATGCAGCTTTAACTACTTTTCAATAGACCATAGGTCAGGCATGCGTTTTTCTTGACTACATCACAGGACTTTATGGAAGCGGAGGTGGTGAATTTGTATACTCCCTCCCTAAGTGCATTCCTATTTCCTACATCCTATACGTGAAAGTATGCCCGTATATAAATTATTACCACCGCATATCCCAAAAACCAAGCCCACATTCGAAATAATAAATCTCTCCACTATTTTAATTGTACAAGATGAAGGGAAAAACTATGGAAAATAAGTCTTCTCCAAGCTTTTCCACGTGCGCTACCCCTGTCTCAAGGTTCTCCACTCCGAAGCGCATGTCTTTCGATGACGTCAATGGAACATCGCGTCTTCGTCCGAACCTGCATTCGCAACAACAAAACTACCCACCACACCACTCATCGTATCCACGCACATACCGAACACACCGACCGACCATCAGAAAACCGGTATCTGTACGTACGTACTACAAGCTACTAAAACAATCCAATACTCACATCCTCGCTTAATCCTGACAACGCAAATCTCTTACCACCACTCACCAGCAGAAGCAGAAGCAGAGGCAGAAGCAGAGCAGCGAGTATACTGGAGAAAAAGCGCGCCATTCATGAAAATTTGCGTAGGAGTAGTACAGCACACAGCACCACAAAAACAAAAAACAACACAACGACATCAACATCGATAGGATGAGATGTAGGGGGCGCCACATTCTGTTGTAAATGTCATATCTGTGAACTGAGCTGTGAAGACAATTTGCTATATTCATAGATATAAAGTATGTTTGGTATTTCTGGCGTGACGTCAATGCTATTCCAGCTACTGACGTCAACTGAATTTTTGCCAATTTTTTTCGGTCATGAAAAAGGGCCTCCCCTATGCCAAACCAGAACCAGAGCCAGAGCCAAAAGCAAAACCAAAGCCAAGCATCTCCTCTCCACTGCCACCCTCAGCTTCCGGCCTCTGGCACAGAATTTCTTTCACAGTTCTGCTTTATTTTCGGGGCGTTATTTTAATATAATCGGACGGACTCTCGAATAAAAATCTATTCTTTTTCTCCGGGAATGTTCTTTTTGTTTTTGTATCTATTTTTGGGTGGATGACTATAAGAGTGGGTGCTCGGTACTTGGTACTCGGAACTCGGTACTCGGTACTCTGGGGTGAGGATAAGCATCCCACGCTTTCACAACGTGAATAGAATAGAGCGACGACAACGACAACGACGACGACGACAACAGCCGTGATGGGAAAAGTTTCTCGGCATACAATTATCGAAATGCCAAACGGATTGGATAGGAGATACCAGATACGAGTACAATATGACGGACTTTTAGCGTTACGTATTGGTTTTGGTGTGAGGCAGTGAGATGGTGATGGTGATGGTAGATGGTGTGATGCCGATACTGATACCTTCAGCCATTGGATCTCTGTATAGGGACCGGAAGAGGTTAGTACTGATGGGTATAGCCGTATGGGTATGAGTGCGGGTGGATAAAAATATGTATATGTACATAAGTCTCCACTATTAAGACTTGCTTTGTGTTGTGTACTTTTAGTTTGATATGCTAAAAGTTCACTTTTTGTTGTTGCTTTTTTGTAACCATCCTGCTTTGTTGCCATTTTGTATCTTCGTATTGTAGTATCGAATTTAAAAGGTTAATGTTATATACTAATACATATGTATATGTACATATGTGTGTAAAAACATCTCTGCATTGATGTGTAGTGTGCACAGTAGCGATGGCAACGAAGTTGACATTTGTGTAGATGATGCTTGATGATGACATTTCGTAAGGTTTAAGGAATACATTATATGCGAAGTGTGAAGTGACATTTTGATTCAGCACCTACTCGTAGATGGCTAAACTCAATTAACTTAATTAAACTGGACACTGAGGAAAATTTTTACCCGCAGTAAAATCTTGTTTAAGAAAACATATTAATCTTACAAGTACATATGTAAAAGGTACATATTCAGGTTTTATTTTTCAAAAGGGTTGACCAATAGAAGTCAAATAAATCAAGTTACACATTTGAAATCTGTCTCAAACAATAAAAAATGGGTTTCGTATTTTTTGCGTTAAATTGGGTAAAAGTAATTGTTTTTTGTTTGACAGTATTTTTGAAATTACTGCCGTAAAAACTAAGAGCTATTTTTATCTGTCACCCCAATTTACAACCAATACAACTTTCAGAGCAAAACTTGATCAAGCTATGTTATGAAGGTTGTTGAATGATATTATCAGTTTTCTAAGTAATTTATTTAGGTACTGATCAAACATGTCACGATAGCTTACTTCACAGTTAATAAAATATTCTAGAGCTGAACACACCAAAATTCAGAACTCTACACAATTTCAGGGTTTCTTATTCGACAGCTGTTAAAATTGGTACACGGCTTATATTAGATTAAGCTAATTTTTATCTGGGTTTATTTTGTATGTTAAAGACAGTAGGTATCTATAAAGTTAAGCTTTCAAGTCTTATTTGCATTCAATGTTTGACTTTGAAAACAGATCTAAATTTGAACAGGAAGGAAGTTAAAATTCAGTTTTAAGTTTTTTCTTTGACAGCTGACCTATCAGATGGCTCAAGGAATACGTCAGATATCTCTTTTACACCTCAATATAGATTTTTAACATCGAGGAAAATAAAATTTTGACATTTGTGTCTGTACATACATATGTATGTATGTTCAATCGAAATTTAATCACTATTCTTAACTTTACATGACACACTATTAGATTCTGGAACTTTTCCAGTTTCTTGCCTTCTGCACTGTGCACAGATTTTTGTGACTTTGTCATGTCAAGCACTTAGCATGAACAAAAATCCTAGAAAATACATAAAGGCAGAAACATAATAAAAGAAAATTTTAATTTTTCGTACAGTGAATATATCTACATTATATGTTCAATGTTCAACCACCCGCCAACGCCGCCGCCCGCCCGCCGCTCCGCTACACCACTCCCGCCATCGCCGCCGCCGCCGCCTTGGTGACCTTTTTTATCAACCAGCTGACATAACATCACCAGCCAGCCTTGCTCTAAGTGCGAGGGAGGTGGAATGGGAGGGGGTGGAATTTTTGGGGTTTGAGTTTGCATGCATATTACTACTTAAGTTCGTCCTCAAGCTTCATATACGAGTTCGAGTATAGCGAGAGTCATCTCAATCTTTCCACACGAACCGTTTCAAAATTCGTCCCTATCATTCGCATAGCAGCGCAGTAGGTACGGTACCTCTTCCTAATACGAGTATAAGTATATGTATGTATGTATGTATGTTATCGTTATGTAGGGTAGTGGGGCCTTATACTGTTGTGTACGACCGCAGAAAATAAATCCCTTCAGCTCACATGCATTTGTCAGTGTGTGAGTGCGATTGTGAGTGGGATTGTGTTTGTGTTAGTAAAAATGAGAACATTGGCCATGGAATGGAAGGTATAAAGTCGCAGGACTGGAAAACCAAGGATGTTTTTATGTGCTGTGTAGCATAATTATCATAAGAAAGGTTATTTTTAAAGTTCAAGTTTTTGGGATACAGTCGTTCGGCTCTAGCTATGATGCTTCGGCATGTAGGGGAAACGTGATGTGGTTCGAAGACTCTTAGACTTGACTAAGACGGGACGGGAATGGTTGATGATTGCAGTGGTGGGTTGGGGCGAGAAAGGAAGATATGGTATGATGCAATTTTAAGGGTAACGGGTGAAAGTACTTCAATGTGATTTGTGTTCTTGTTTCCCTGACTTTATTCAGTGTGGGAATATATAAGATGGGGGAGGAGGAAAGGTTTGTTATTGCTTTTCAAGTGAATTTGAAGTTTTACGGGAGTAAATAACAAAAGAAAAAAGAAAAAGGAAAAAACACAATGTGGCATTTTTGTGACGCCAAAAAAGATGCTTTGCTTTTTCTTTCCCCATCTCTCTCTCTCTGTTTCTCTTAGAACGAAGTAAAAGCAACAACAACAACAAACAAAAATCGTTAACTTTTGAAGGGCAAAACTTAAAGGTGATAATACCATCGCACACAGAGTTCAAATAAAATTAATTTTTATGGGAAATTCCTTGTAGGTATAGGTACGTACTCGTACATTTTGTGAGTGGAATTATAAATTTGAAAAAAGGTTGAATGAACATAGGCATAAATATTTCTGGGTTATTCTTCTGTGTCCTTTTTTTGGTGCAAATGTCAATGAGGGAATTCTTTTCAGGAGATTTAATTAATCTGCGTGGATTAATCAAATATACGAAACGTATAAGTATATTCATCTGAACCCAGTTTTATAACTTTATTGAGGTTTTTGTTGAAATATTAACGACATGGAATATAGTATTTTATACGTACCCGATGTTCTGACGTCACAGAATAATAAAGTTGAATTTGAAGTGTACAGGTTGGTATAGGTAGGTACATGTATGAGTACTTTTGGCAGAATACACGTCACAAAAATTTGCGTTAAGGAATATTTGTGTTTATGACGTAAGTAAGTTGTGTTGGATTTTGGCATTTTATGTTGTTATTATGCAAAATTAGAATGCTTACTTTTTTGGGTTGCGTGCTTTCGAAAGAATATTTGGGTTATCAGCTGGCATGATTATGACAAATTGAATTGTTAAAAATTGTTGCGTGTGCTATTACTGTATATACCTTTGCTAAACCAATTACCTAAAAATGTCAATTTAATTGTTAATCTAATTGTTAAACTAACGAAATTTAAATTTAAATATTGTCCAAATTCGGGTATATTAAAAAAAACTTAACAAATTCGTACCTACCTACTTTGTAAGCAGTTTTGGAATAAGAACTTGATTATTTTAGTCTCTACAAAACTCAATATACTAATGTTCAGCGCAGGAAACATGGACCCATCTGTTTCTAGACGATGTTTGAATCGGAATACAGTTGCTTTTATTTAGGACACGCTTAATCCTCGTCCTCAGAGCTACTGAACTCAAAACACTTTTAATTACCTCTCTGGACTTAAATATTTAAATAGGTATCCTTTTCTTTTGATATAGATAACTTTGGCACTTAATATAGGAATCCTTACAACTCTGCCTTTTTAGGGGATACATCATCCCAAACCACACATCCGCCCTAAGAAAGTTACTTGATGCAAATGTGTGTTCTTCCAAATACTGAAAATCATCTTCGAAAATACTGGTAAAATAACGATTTTTTTTTTTTTTTTTCAACAACAGAATTGAAACAGTAGAATTGCAATTCTTATAGGGAAAAGAAATAAGTAGTACCTATACCTTTAATCAGCTATACAACTACTTACCAACTACCAACCGTGTTCCCCTGAACTTCCATCTAAAAGAGTGAATCAAAGTTAATACATAAATATGTATACTAACCAATACATCCGTACATATTTACAACACCTGACTTGATCTGAACAGTATAATCAATTGAAAACACAAGCAAATCCTAATAATATACAATTACTTCTTATCACACCACATGGCTTACACGTATTCAAGTTCAATTTATTGAAATCGATTTCCTCTAAATTTGGGCTTCTTGATCTAGTGGGAATACACGACAACGGGTTGTATATGTATATTACTATATTCCCTTATATCCTATTCAAATGTGTCATAAAAATGCCCAAAAGAATTTCGACCTTAACCGAAATATACATACATACAAGTTCTATATGCATGTCGATATAACACATATACATATGTCGATTTGTTTATCTTTTTTTTTTTCTTTAACTCAAGAACTCCTTCCTATCTATTTCATTCAGCCTTATAAGAACAAACACACAATGATTCAAGGACATCTTGAGTAAATTCACGGCAACGAACAACGTAGGGATAACAATTCATTACCAAAAATAATCATTCCTATCCCTGACATGTTTATCGATAGAAGAGTATAAGCATGTGACTTATAGTCAACACACAAAACACCCACACACACAACAAAAGAAAACAAAATGCACAAGGACGGGAGAAAAGGGAAATATTGTTTGAGGATAAACAAAATTATTGAATTGTTGTAATAAATTGGAATTTTCAGTTAACATTAATATTCAAAGTTGTTGTTGTTATTCCGTATCAAGATTTATAAATTGTAAGGTTGATTTTGGTGGGGCGGTGCAGCCGCAATGCGGGTGGTGGTGGTGGTGGTGTCGGGTGGATGGTTGTTAAGCTGCAATCAAATTGTCAGCTGTCAAAGTTGGGAGTGCGGTAATTACCTATATCCAATTGGTTATCTGAATGCAAAGTGGGTGTTAAAGTGATTTTTCTTTTGGACATGACACCACGACGAGGAGACGACATCGACAACAGACAGAACATGTAACTCACCATAATCGTGAATTGATGTATTATTTCAGAGAAATAATATGTTACACGCTTTGACAATGACCTACGCTGATTACACTTCACCACAAATTCACAACTAATAATGCGCATTTGTCTAGAAAAGACAACCGAGCCATCCTATATTTTTGTTTGTATACATATTATCTCGATTTACTTTAAATGGCGCCCAACGCTTCATACCCAATTTGTCGTAGTTTAAATATTAGTGAACAGAAAGGGTTAAAGTACATGAATCGATGGCTGTGAGTCAATTTGTCTAGCTATTTGTTCCTCTATTGAAAAAAAAAATGAAATACAAGTTAAAAAGTAAATACGAAGAAATCATCAACGGGTACATTTAAGGTTTTAATCTGATACGCATCAGTAATTTACCATCATTTTATACGAGCGACTATATAATGGCGAAATTCTTTCTATGTAAAACTATTTTTAAGTTCTGCTTTAGTGTTTTTGTCTTCAACGATAATTTTAAAGCTTGCTTAGCTAACCTTAAACTCACACATTCATTAAATTGTATATCTTATCAAATAAATCTACATACATAAAAATCAAAAAAAAAAAATGCTGCCGGAAGCAAAATATGAAAATAAGGACTGCCACCACCATTAGAATAAATAAAATGAATAAAAAGCGAATTTAATCGTTGGTAATTTATAGTAAATTGCTAACTTTAAATTTAGTCCGAAGCACGCGATATTGTGTACAGAAGAAAAACCTTCACTTTAAACTTTCTGACAGGTGGTGTAAATGATTTGACACACAATATATGTACATAAATGCCTGCATACATAAAAAATACAAATGCTTACATTTTTAAATACAATTTTACTTTTCACAATCACATCACGGTTACAGTCCTAAAATATAAAAAAAATGTGTATTATTTTACAACAAATGACTTTCGATACGAACTGGTCTAGTCTAATCAACTAGAGTTAACGTGTAAATCTCAAAATGGCTGTATTCAATGAATCTCTATTTGTCAATCAACATTTAAAATCTACGAGTAGTCTCCACAGTAACTTTTCAACTATTAAATCAATAATTCTACATCATTGAGCATAAAAACAAGAAAATACCGCATCAAATAAAATAACATTTTCGAATGAAAAGTGAATTTTCTTCAAACAATGCCAATTACTGAGGCACCATCTGAAAAAATTGACAGTTCTCCAGAATCATCACACTCTGGAGAGCGGCCAGGAAACCCAGAAGTCCCAGTGCCATATTTAAATGTCAATCCCAATCCAAATGTTCAACAAATTTTCATTCGTCGTTCGTTGAGTAATATTTCATTGGATATTGCTGAGATCGAAGAAGACCACCATTATCCAGCTCAAGCGTATTTGTTGCCTGTTGTATTGCCAAATGTCACTGAGCCAACACTTGACGAGCTTTTGGTAAGTATTCGAAAACAAACTTAATCACAATTTTAATCATATGTTTGACATTTTTACTTCAACACATATAGAGACGTGTAACCGGACGTAATGATATTCACAATGTTGAAACCGTCAAATTGCGCGTCATTTCTTACATGGTCAGTCTGTGTAGACTGTCATTATTCTTACCGCGATTGGTTCACTTGGATCTCAGTGGTAGTGTTTTGAATTCCTTGAGAGATCTTGGATGTGGACTTATTCACTTGACACATTTAAATGTCAGTAATTGCGGCTTAAGCAGTGTTGACGGAACAAGTTGTATTCCAACAATTGAAGTTCTCATTGCCGATGGAAATATGATCCAGTTAGTTGGCCCGTTGTCAACTCTGGTGTTGTTGAAAAAACTAAGTTTGAAGAATAACCGAATAAGTGATTTGGGGATGTTGACATTTCTTGGAATGTGTTCGAATTTGATTGAGGTTGATCTCCAAGGAAATCCAGTGACAAATTTTATTTTATACCGTCGAACTCTGCAGAGAAATGTACCATCTTTGGAGCTGCTTGATGGTCAGCCATTTACCGATGAAAATGTGTTGGTGGATGGCGCTCGAGTCAGCTTGGGAGATGACACTACAGACGCTGAATCATCACTGTCAGATGAGGTGTATTCAGCTGGATCCGATAGCCTAGCAAGCATTGCCTCTGCATCTCTTGATGAACGGCCATCGACAAGTGGAGGCAATTGCAATGTTACAATTGTGAACCCACAACCACGCCCCATGTCAAGTAAGAATTATTATCACTTCTGAATAAAATCAGTTTTTGTAGTTCTTCGAAACATCAGGTTCTGTAGTACCGTCACGTAGATCATCGCCTCTTCAAGGAAATCTCCATGTTGGTACAGTTCTCGGTATTGCACGGATGAGGAAAAGAAGTCAACGATCAGCTTGGGAGTCTACCGCTAGCTCATCAACATCGTCGTCTTCAAGTAGTTTGGATGCAAACAAAATATTCCCTAATCGTTTGCCTCAAACACTTCTACCTCCACTTCCACGGAACGATCATCAACGTCAAGTAAATAGGGATATGGATAGTTTTTTAAGTTCAGATGGAAGTTGTTCAAGTTTACAGAATATCGCAAGGAGATGGAGGGCAGAATCCAGCAGAAATGATATACCAACCCGAGAAAGTGAAAGCGAGGAAAAGTAATGTTAAGTTATACAATATTTTAAAAATGAATAAAATATACTCATATATAGTTTTGGAAAATGTTTTGGTCTCTTGCACACCTTTATAAGTTTAAAAAAAAAAAAAACTGGCTCTATGGATCATGAAGGAGTTGAAAATCAATTCCAGGAACAACCAATTTCGAATTTCCTGGTCAAGAAATAGATACCATTATACGAAAGCGCAAGTGGCAGTGAATTGGACATACGCTTCGAAAAGGTAATGACGGCATTGTGTGCCAGGCAATGCAGTAGAACCCACTCACACAAGAAGGAAGAAGAGTTGGCAGACCGAGAAGCACGTGGAGGAGGACAGTTGAGGAGGAATCTGCGAGATTAGGAAAGAGCTGGAGGGAGCTAAAATACATCGCTGGAAAACTAGGAGTAGGGAACACCAACGGACTTCGTAGGTCTGAGGGCCTAAGTAAGTAAGTAAGTATTGTCAAAAAAGCAGCTAGTAGTTGGAGTTTGTCTGCATCTAATTTTTTTTTATATTTTCGTTAAGTATCAGATCAATTATTGTGTTTTATAGAACAAAAATACACAGAATACAACTCATTCCTCCCATCTTAATTTATTAAAGAACTGCTAAACTGTCTTAGATCAATTTAGTTTTTCATTTAATATTCATAACTTAATTCAACTTAATTACAAAATAATACATTCTGTAAAAACGTATACCTCTCAACTGGGTGCGTAGTTTAAAAATCATGCAATCAATTTTAAAAAAACATGCAAATTGCAGTCTTACATTAGTAGCATATTTACTCGTATACTTATTTGTTAATAAAATTACTTGTTTGCATTTCAAAATGGTTATCGTGTTGACAATAATTCAACATGACCTTTTAAATAAATACGTAGGTCTATAATATTTACCAAAATATATGTTTAACTTTTAAATTACGTGTTTCATAAGATAAAAGTTAAGGTTTCCATAAACATATATACAAGGAAGGAGCTACTTGAATCGTGGAATGTGTTGAATTTATGGAAATCGGAATCACTCGAGTCGGGAAATAATCCGATTTCCATAAAATCAGATTCAGATCACAGAAGACAGTTACGCGAAGAAATTTGTCTCGTTCTTAAAACAAATGTTTAAGATAAATGATATTCCTAGATTTAAGACTTTATTTCACTTTAAAATCTCAAACCAAATAGAAAATGATAAATTCAACTTAACATAAGATTCTTTTGGGGCGATCTATTTTGAAATCTAAATCGTTTTATTTCTATTGAGCTAAAATGCCATTAGACATCACAATCTACGGTCGTTTACTTTAAGGTTCTAGATCAACTGAATTTTGTACGATTTTGAGTTTCTTCGACGAACAGACTCTATCCTTCTATTATGATTTAGAAAAACAGACTTAATAAATCACAGCCAATTTGACAGGCTAGGCGGTGCAGTTTCAATAAAATTTTTTTTTTTTTTAAACTGTCGAATTTTGAAAGGCCCTATTGGAAAAGACCTTTCCCAGAAGTTTAATGAACGATGATGGGTCATAGTTTACATTTTATGTATAGACACATGGCAAAACCTACCATTTTTATGAAACGTAGGTACTTCTGAGGTTCCTTTAAAAATTAAAACATCATAAGCTACCAACACTTAGAATCGGTATTTTGAACGTTCTTTATCCAGAAATCAAGGCCAATTTATCCTTGTTCAATTTGACGATCGATACATTTCAATTTATTTTCCAAAATTGTATTACTTACTATTTCCACATCAAGCCGCGTGACACATTATGAATATCCCTATAATGCTTTTAATCTGACTTGAAGTTTTACATCACGCTTGAGTCAAACGGAAGATAAAGTGCCTTTCCGCATGCAACTCACAACGCTCCTCATTAGATTGTTTAAAAATTTGCCTTTCTTCGAAGCACCGCACTACCCACACTACCACCACCAACAACACCAACACCAGCATATGCATTAACGATAATTTGAAGAAAATAAATTATTAACTGGTCATCCGTTATTCTTGTGTGAGAAGTATTGCTTGCCACAGTTGCAATAGTTGCAGACTGTTTTGTGTGATGTGTGTGTATGCCGCTTCCAATTATTATGGCACAAATAATCCTCTGAAGCGTGTACAAATATTTAACCAACTTCCAACCACTCCGACGACGACAGGCGGGGCTTTGTTGGTTGTCGGCATTCAGGAGTCGGGAGTCGGGAGTCGGGACCTCTTACTCCCTAAGTCAACTGGAAACATAATCTAAACAAAAATCAACTCGAGCTAATTACAAAGTAAACATTAAGCACACCACGCGAGTTGGCCACAAATCATAAGTCATGAAGTGCACAATGTCCTGGGCTAGAGAATGCAAGGTACTCGTATATCTCCAGGCTTTGGAGGGAGCCTTTGCCACCCTCACACCCCCTACTACCTCCCACCACCCACATGTGTGGATATCCATTTTTGTCACCATCAGGACTGTGGGTAATCATTTCATAATAATTCTTAGTCAGTTTTTCCTTGGCCAACACTCGGTGCGGTAGCGGTATCGGTTGTAGAGTTCGGAAACGAGTTTTAAAGTGGTTTTGTTTTGGAACCATTTTCGGGTCTAAAAACAGAACTTCCCTCGATCCTTGGACGGTGCGCCTTACTTTCGGATTATGAAACGATTCAAATTAAAATTGAATTTCAAATTTCCGAGTGGATTTGAAAAACGTTAAAATAGAGAATACCGACGATAAAAAGAAAAAGAAGATAACGACAACAGCGACGGTAACGGTAACGGCGACGACGGCAAAATAGATTATGACTTCGGGCTTTGAATTAATTCTATCGGCCATCCTTTGCTTCGGATGCAATGCTACGGCACCGGCATCGGCACCCGAAGGCCCAACGACGGCTGTTGTCATCTCCGTCAATGGCACTGACGTTGCAGCTGTCTCACCTGACCTGAAAAATAATGGCAATTTCGAGATTTATCGGACGAAACGGGAGAACATGGAGAAAATGAGGCAGTATGTAAATGGGAATCATTTTCGCATCGCTACTGTTGAGGATTATCCATTGAGCTATACGCAAAAAAAGCCCGATGGGACAGTTGTGGGCGTCGGAGTTTCATTCGAATTAATTGACTTTTTGGCGGAAAAATTTAATTTTACTTATGAGGTGGTTGTGCCGGAGGGCAATATTATCGGCTCCACGGGCGACTACAAAAAAAGTCTGATTGAGCTTCTTTATGACGGGGTATGGATACGTTTTATGATATCTGAACATGCATTTCACTTGGCAGAGCATTTCAGTTTTTCTATTTAGCGAACTGAACTTTTTGAACTGCTTGAAACCAGTTTCCACGTATTTTGCCGACGGATTACGAAATATTTTCACAGAAACAAAGATTTTTTAGAAGTGAATAAAACACAAGTTGTTTCATGGTCAGAATTTGAAACCATTCTCTAAAAAATTTTAATGGCATTGTTTAAACCAACTACGATTACGGTTGTACAATGTATCGCGGTATTTAAATTTAAATCCCCGTATTTTTTTTATATGTTTTCTAATATTGACAAATAAAGTCTGAAAAAGTAGTAATTGGAGATGTAAACCATTAAGATTATAACTCTCGAAAATTTGAAACTGAGGAATCATAAAAGCTCAGGAAATCAGGGTATCAAATTTGATTTTATTTTTAAATTATTTCAGTTCGGTCGAGTTATAGTTTATACAGAAGAAATTTTTATTTCAACGTTTTTTCTTAAACAAAATTCGTTAAAAGTTTAGGTTTAATTAGGCGATTAAAATATGATATCTACTTTTTTATGATCCAACAAAAGCATTCCTAACCGAATTTGAGCCAAGTTTAAAACTGAAAAAATAATCAGGAGCCGTGTCGTCGTCTTCGTTTAAACAACTATTAACCATAATTACTTAGAATCCTCTATCTAAACCATGTCTCAGTTGTTTAATTTGAAGGATTAGGTTGTGCATAAGCACTATAAGCAGTTAAAGTTAGTCAGATATAGGCTCTATTCAACGTTGCGCAGATCCGTATTTATAAAACATTTCCGAATCTATTTATGGTATAATTAGAATGTCTTTGTGTCAAACTATTGTATTAGCTCTAATCGCTAAGCAGTATTTATAAATCCGACTTTAGTATGTCGCTTCATCTTACTTAGTCTGCATTTGATTCGATCGAAACCTTTAATTCTCTTTCGTATAGCAAAATAAAATTTTCAGTTTTCAAAGCATAAACTTGGGTTTGAATTATTAAAAATTCAAAAATTTGCGAAATATTAAACAAACAGAACTCTCTTATGCGAACAGTGATGACAAAAGTGAAATCAATAATCATGACTGTTACACACGCTTAACCTTAATTACGCTTTAATTATAAAAGAAGTACTTTAGCAAACAAAACCGATCTTAGAACGGTGTCTTAAAAAAATCATTTAGGATTTGGTTCAATAATCTAGAAATATTTTAAGGAACTAGTAATAACTTTTTGAAGTGAATTGGAAAATTGCAACCAAAAACAAAAACTTACTATATGAAACTTCAGTCACGCTGTAATCTAAAGTTTAATTTTGTCAGGTCGTTTTATTTTATTTTATTTTATTTTATTTTATTTTATTTTATTTTATTTTATTTTAACAGTTTTGACATTGCTTCCAATAGATGTTGTTACTTAAGGCGCACGATTTTCAAATTTCCAATTTTTGATCGTACTTGCTTGAATTATAGTATTAAGGCGTTTTCGAGGATGTGCAAGTATTTTTCGGAATCGACAGTTCCATATATTTATACAGTAAAGATGTCCAATTTTGTGTGTTAGAACATAAATTCCCATTATATCATTAACTTAGCTTTAAACTTAGTTTTTTTTTTAAACTTAAATTATTTTATTTTATTCTGAACTGTGTTTTCAATTTAAATTTTTAAACGTGAAGTGATTTGGAGTTCTAATACAAAAAAGTCAGTGTTTTCAATATACCGTAATGTAATTTTCCTTTTTTTTTTTCATTTCAAATGTATTTAGGAAAACTTTGGAAAGGTTTTGTTGTTTAAATATGTGTGTGTGACCACCTAACGCGCGTATACCGATTCCAATTTTGTTTTTGTTTTTGTCGATATACATATGTATGTATGTATGTACCTATGTATAAAAAATTATATTCGAAAACAATTCTTTGCAAAATGAAAATCCATAGATGTACATACATATGTATGTATGTATGTATGTTTTTCTCGCTTTATAAAAAATGTTGCTATAAATTATGGTCACGCAGTTCTTATGTCAAAAAAGTACGAAAATGGGATATCTATTCCATTAAGATGTCATTATAAAATGAGCTGTGTCTTCTTCTTACAATTAAATCCATACTAATATTATAAATGCGAAAGTAACTCCTTTTTGCCTGTCTGTCTGTTACTCTTTCACGCCTAAACGGCTGAACGGATTTTGTTGAAATTTGGTATGGTGATAGATGATAACCTAGAAATGGTCATAGGCTATAAAAAATCACGCCATCGTTCTTAGGGGGTAGGCAGTAGGCAGATAACTAATTAAGTTAGTGATTTGTAATCGTTTGTTTTAAAAGTTTAACTCATTTACGCCTTAACGTCTGAACGGATTTTTATAAGACTTGGTTTATTTAAAGATAGGATCCTAGGCACGAACACAGGCTACTTTTTACGGCGGGAAAATACCTCATTCCCGCGGAAATCTACCGTGATCGTGTTAAGAAGCCATAGCTACTGAAATGATTTTGATGTTTTTTTTTTTAACTGAGTGTTACCGCACCGGGTAACAGCTAGTAAACAATAATACAACAAAATGAAATCGAAAGCGAAAAGGATACGCACTACAAATATTGGGACTTGTCCGATAACTTTGAGATCTACGCGAATGTGGCCTCCTCTTTCGAAAATTTACATTTATTTTTAAATTCTCCATCGCTTATCCCATTGGATTTTTTTTTTTGTATACTTTTCTCCTTCTCAGAGTCGATTTAAATCATTAAAATCTAAAATGGGACGAAAATTGGAATGGCATTTTTATTATTTTTAACTTCCCATAGGGAGTAATGGGTCCGATTTGTCAAAATGAAATTTTTGAAAAATCTGGACGTTTCAAGGTTAATAGAATCTAGATCCGTCATTTGTAGAGAGATGTCTGTGTGTGCGTGTGTACGTACGTTTGTACGTTCGTACGTTCAAGATACCCTTTTTCGTCCTCGGTATCTCAAGAACGAGTAGAGATATCGACTCCAACTAAATTTTGTTCGACAGGTTATAACTCCGAAAGATTCAGAAAGGACTTTCATAAAAATTGGTTGAGCGGTTTTTTCACTATAGCAGTTTTAAAAAAAAGTGAAAATTTTGTTTGGAAGCAAGATAGTGCCATTGACTTCAAATAAATTTTATTGTATATACTGTGATGTGATATAGATTTGATATCAATTTTGAAAGTTTTCAACTTACCGTTATTTTTTAAAAATTGAAAAACTAAAACAAAAAATTTTGGTGCGAAAATATACAATGAAGGAAAAATGATATTTTCTTCAAAACAATTGTCTATTATGTGAAACGATGTTTTTTACATCTCGTGAAAGTTTGAAAAAAATTCAATTGACAGTTTTTTTTACAAAAAATTCTACCAAAAGTTGGTAAAAACTGTTTTTTCGACTTGAATATCTCGAGAATCAACACCGATGTTGAATTTAAACTTATTTACGTTTATACAAAATACAATTATTAATATATGCTACAATTTTGACAAATATCGAATTAACAGTCTTTTTACAAAAAATAAAAAACTTAATCAAAAATTTACCAAAAAAATGTCAAAGGTAGTTTCTTGACTTGAATATGTCCACAGTGGTCAATCATTTTAACTTCGAATTTATTTTATTGTTTGCATAATATAATTTTGAACATATGGTACTTTTTTGACAAATATCGAATTGGCAGTTTTTTTACAAAAAATAAAAGACCAAAACTGAAATTTACCGAAAAGTGTCAAAAATTGTTTTTCGACTTACATAAATATCATCACAACAAGCAATAATATTGACTTCAAATAGGTTTAATGTTTAAGATAATGCATTTGTCAATACCTTAAAAATGATAAAATATTGACGAATATGAAAATAAAATTTTTTTAACAGTAAATGAAAAACTTCAAAAAGTTCTAAAAAAACAATATCTCGAAATATCAAAAGTAAATCGATTAATATCGGAAACATCAAGTTTTCAAATCATGCATAATGGGAAGTTATCAGTGTGGGTCGAACCCAACCTCTTTTTAATTTCTTAATTTCAATTATGGACAAAAATCTGAATGACATTTCGTCACTAAAATTTCCGAAAAATCGAAAAATGTTTTGCATGCATTTTGGGTGGAGAAATTAGAAGATAAATAATAGATGCTAGGTTGTGTTCAATTTGTGGATGTCCTTTCCTTTTTCTATTGATCAAATGTGTTGATTTTTCAGCAAAAGATCGATTTTTGTGTATTATTACACCGATTCGGAATAATCGTACACATATCGCACACAACATACGCAAACGTTTCAAGCAAAAATTACTGTTGAAAACAATGTGATTCAGGACAGGAGACGATTATTATCAATTGAATATTCAAAAGAGAAAAGGACAATATCCCACGGGTTCCAATTAAAGCGGATTCAGTTTCCTTTTCTTTTTTGCTAAACTAAAACTATACTGACTGACTAAAACTTTTAAAGGAAAAAACTTCTTCTTAATTTTCATCCTGGTTGCATAACTTAAAAAAAATATACCAAAATACGCCCCAAAAATGTTTCTAATTTGTTCAAACAGTTTTTCTTTTAAACCCGAATAAAAAACAAAAAAGTTTCTACGTTACCGCTAAATATCCAGAAAACCAGAAAATAATAAATAAATGTTTCTTAATATGCATTTCGTAGAAAGCCGATTTAGCAGCAGCATTCCTACCCCTCCTAGCAGATGTACGAGCTAAGTGTGACTATTCGACCACTGTGTTGGATGAGGGCGAATGGATAATGGTGATGCAACGTCCCAAAGAATCAGCTACCGGTTCTGGTCTGTTAGCTCCATTCGAATTCTGGGTATGGATCCTGATATTCATCTCTTTACTCGCTGTCGGACCCATCATTTATGTCCTCATCATAATTCGAAACAAAATCACTGGTGACGACTCCCAGCAACCATATTCACTTGGTCATTGTGCTTGGTTCGTGTATGGAGCACTAATGAAACAGGGAAGTACCCTTTCCCCCATTGCAGGTAAAACAATTATATTTAATCAAAATTGTGTGTTTAAATAAAAAATTAAACTCGCTGACCCTGCATTTAATTTGGATTCCATATGACTAAACCGCATTTATACTCAAACTCATTTCAGACTCTACGCGTTTACTCTTCGCTACATGGTGGATTTTTATCACCATTCTAACATCATTTTATACCGCTAATTTAACTGCTTTCCTCACGCTATCTAAGTTCACATTACCCTTCAATACGGTCAATGATATCCTTGCAAAGCAAAAGCATTTCGTAACTCCGCGAGGAGGTGGAATAGAGTATTCTATTAAAAATGTAAGTATGTATACATACATATTTGGATGCATTACTGCATTTAAATGTGACGAGCAATATGTCGAACTTGTGTTTATTTTTTCAATATAAAAAATCTATACACAATACTGATGCATACATATGCAATATGCATGTACATGTTAACCTTATGTAACTGTTAGCAAAAACGTAAAGATTGAATTTTGTGATAGTGTTTTAAATATTCCCTGTAGAAGTTTGTTTAATTTTTAGGATAGTATCAATTAAAAATGAATTTAATTTATAGATATAGTTTAATATAGTTTTTTTTTTTTGCTTATTAATGGTATTTTTAATTGGTAATTTATTCTGAAGATAAAATACCAATAGAAAGTTTTACACAAATCCAATCGTCGATTCTGAAGTTTGCAAATTTTGTTTAATTTTTAATTTGACAATACAATTGCGTGTTCTAGACAATTCTGGACTCAAATTTTATAAATATTGGATAAGTTCACATCATATAAGTAACTTGAAAGTAAAGCTAGTTTCTAGTTTTAGATTGGGCGCATTCACTAATGTAGTCACTAATTGGTCAAATACAACTAAGAATTTTGATGAAATTTTCCCTCCGACGACGACGTAGTGTAAAAATTTCAACTTGAAAGATAGTTGACAACGGTTTTGACATTTCACTCTCAGGTGTTAGATAAAAATACAATTTTCCAAACCACTATAATATATGATCTAAATTTAATTATTTTGCATACCTACTTAAATTTGATTTGATTGATTTTAAAATCACAAATGATTTACTTTTTATGCTCACATCTGTCATAAATATAACAGTTTACGATTGACCAGCTTTGTACACAAAGCTAGTTGAATTTCGATTACGTAGAGACTACATTAGTGAATGCGCCCATTGGTCCTGAACGTACCCATTTTCTCTCAATTTTTTTTTTTTTAATTCATTTTTATTTTTATTCAATCTTAAAACTAATTAAAGCTAGACAAAAATTTTTAAAAACCAGCATAACTTACAACTAACTTACTGGCCCTATGCGGACACTAAGTTAAACTAATAACTTAATTTCCCCCTCTATTTAAAAGAAGAAGTGTCATTTGAAGGAGTTATAAACTTGGTATGTTTTAAAGTTGTGCTTATTTTCAGATTTAAAATTTGACTAGAAAGATGAGTAAAGCTTATTGTCTTTAAATTTTGAGAGCTCATTTGATAAAACCCCTTCATGTACTCTTAAAATTATGAAATTTCATTTAAAAGCATACATTTTTACTCCGAAGTTACTATAACTGGAAATAGTGTTCATGACAGGCTTAAATGCAATCATTTGGGAACAGTCTGTTTCGACTTGAACTTAAAGATCCATACATTTATTTTAAGGCTTCAAACAACAGGATTGACAAAGTCTGATAGATAGTATTCAATTTAATTCAAGTTTAAAAAATAACGTACGCTTCATTCAATTTTTACACTGGTTACTGCTTCCTGATCCGATTTTAAATTTCTTTTAACCATTCTATACCTATATGATACCCCAAAAAACGTTTAAAAAATATGTATAAGTTAAAAGTTTAATAACATAAATAATATGTAAATACCTACAAACATAATTCATTCCCTCCCCATTCTTTTAGACTAATGAAAGCCTTTCAATTCTAAGCAACATGGTCTTAAACAATCGAGCAACATTTACAGAGAATGACAACGACACGGTAACACTGACAACATTCGTCGAAAAATACGGATATGTCTTTGTTCGAGACCGTCCTGCAATTAATCATCTCATGTATCTAGATTATCGCAATCGAAAATTAATCAGTGCCGATAATGAAAAAATTCACTGTCCCTTTGCCATGGCTAAGGAACCTTTTTTGAAGAAGAAAAGAGCTTTTGCCTATCCATTTCAATCCAACTTAAGCACTCTCTTTGATCCAGAGTAAGAATAGAAACTAGACTTTGATCAATCTTTAACAAATTTTTGAATTGACTAAAATTTTCAGGTTACTTAACTTGGTGGAATCGGGAATAATCAAACATCTCCTGGCCAAGGGCTTACCAAATGCAGAAATTTGCCCCCAGGACTTGGGCGGCACTGAACGTCAACTACAAAATGGCGACCTTATGATGACCTACTACATTATGATAGCTGGATTTGTTACCTCCATCGTAGTCTTTAGCACAGAGATGCTATTCAGGTTCATAAATCAGCGACAGAATGGCAAAAATAATATGATTATCGGTTCGAATGAGCTCCAGCGTTCAACGAATTTCCGTTTGCATGGATGGGCTGCTGGAAGGGCCAATAACAACAGAGAAAGCCTTGGCAATCGGCTTAATGAGGGAATTATTTTGAGCAATGTGACACCGCCCCCTGCATATGCGAGCATTTTTAAGCATAACAAGAACGCAGTGGTCGATATGAATAAATGGAAACAAGCGGTTTCAAAGAATCAGGATGACTCGAAGGGTGTGAGGAGGCTTATAAATGGACGTGACTACATGGTTTATAAAAATACAAATGGTATTAATCAATTGGTACCAGTTCGAGCACCTTCAGCTACTCTTTTTCAATATTCATACACTGAGTAGTGGATTTTACTTAAAATACATGCAATGTACCTACGATTTTATAAAGTTGTTTTTGAAATTATAATTTTTTGTGATGTTTACATTTTCTATTTTCTGATGAAATAAAAGTTTCTATTTTTGTGTAGTTATCTTTAGGTGTTTAAATATTTTCTTCTCATATTTCTTGGGACAATAATAACGAAAATACAGAATATACTCGTAAGTAAGCATGAAATTTTTGAGATTAAATTGGTTGTGCTAGGTTTTCCAACACCTCAAGTCACAGTCGAAAAGACATTTTCTTCTCTGAATATTTTTTTCACCTGAATAAAGTTAAAATCTTGGAGCAAACAATCTTGAAAATTTGTTAGCAGTAGGTACAACTTGATACCTAAAATGAAAAAAAAACTTAGTTTGTATTTATTTTTGAAAAAATGTGGTATCGATAAATTTGACAATTTTTTTTGCATTTTGATTTATTTTCAACGAAAAATGTTAAAGGTTGAAGGTCAACTTATTTTTTCGAAAAAAGTCAACCATTGAGAGATATTTCTTTAAGTATCACATCAGTTTTATATTAAATACATAGTCATGAGTCTTAAAAAGAAATCACAATTTGTTGCCAACATTTGGATTTTCTATTAAATATTTTGTTCGTTTTTAGCTTCGTTTCGTTTTTATTTAAAGTCGATAGTTAAAATTGTTTAATGTCTTTACAAAAGTATGTACCTACATTGTGTTTTTGATTTCGTTTGAAGAATTGGAGTGAAGATGAGTGAAATTTAATCTCGCACTTTCATATGAATGACAATAAAAAAAATATGTCAAACAGACCAGAGTTTTAGGAACCTTAAGCATTTCATATTTAGATTTACCTTATTTTTTATTTGTCTTATTTAATAATAATAATAAAAAAAAACTAGTGTGAAGATTCAAAAATAACCACCCTTAGCCAACGGCAGCATTCAAAGTTTAATTACAAAATCGAGTCTCGAAATAACATTAAGCAACTGCTCCCAACTTCAACTTAAAGACTTTGACATATTCCAATTCCAAAAACACAAAAAATAAGTTTTGTTGCAGAGTTGTTCGGTTCTGAGTCATTTTCATTTAGATAAAAATAAAAAAAACAATAAATCAAAAAAACATACACTTACACATTTAGTTTGAAAAATCATAGTTTATCAAAAGATTTACTGTTTATTTTAACACAAATCATCAATTAATCAGTTAACTATTCTTTTTCACCTACGAAACAAAAATCGATTATAAGAACTAAACCATAACTCCAACGATGATGATAGCTTATTTGTTTATGACGACAAATTAAGACAATAAAACAAAAAGATTACAACAACAACAAAAATTCATCACTCGAAAAGAAATCAAATGAATATGAAGTTTTTTTATCAAATAACATTTATAATTTGTGTAGGAATTGCAAATTTTTCACAAGCAAATGATATAACGCAAAAGGTGTTCGGCTCTGTAAAAGATGGAGTAGTTGCAGCCTTCGGAGACTTCAATTCAGATGAGCTGACAGATGTGTTTGTTATCAGCAATGAGTTCACAACGCTTCAAATTCTATTGGGTAAGCTATGTATATGGTTCTAGTTTTTAAGGAAGACAACGTACCTACTTTATTCACAAATGGAATAGTTTTCCTTCATTTCCCTGAACATTTCACTAACTTTAATAAAATTATGCTTCTAGGATCTTACACTGAGCCTCTTCTCCATCCTGGACCTTTTTGTACCTTCGAAAATAAACAAATAACCAGCGTTGTTCCAGGAGACTTCGATGGCGATGCTTTAATGGACGTACTGGTAACAACTCGTGGATCGAAGAAAAATCTCCTCGATGTCTACATAAACTGGGGTGCATCAGACACCCTTATTTGCGCCAACCAAACGACTCTCAACACCACCGGAGAACCATTGGCGATTGACTACAATAACGACATGATTATAGATCTTTTTGGAGTAAACGATAAATTAGAACGCACCTTCTGGATATTCCAAAAGAATCGTTTACCTCCACAAACCGTTTCTCAACCTCCGGCTCCGAATAATCAAAATCTAAAAGCCTCCATTCAGACGCCCCATGCAAACGCTTATTTGGACATCAATCACGACTTTACGGCGGATCTGTTCATTCAGACCGAGAAGTTCTTTGAGGTTTGGTATGGCAAGACGGATGATGACAAACAGGGGTTCTTATTCAATCACAAAATAGACATTAATATTATTGGCATGACCAAAACTCACGTCGGTCAAAGCATCTTTCTGGATTTGGAGTTGAAAGGTGTCCAAAATCAGATTTTGCCAATGTGTTTCCACGACGATTGCACTAATTCTACAATCTTGGCTCATGATGGACACCATTTTCGGGACATTCACGTGAATTTCAAAGATCCCCAAGGAGTCCAGTGGGGATTTATCCAGCCAGTCGAAGATGACGTCTATTTAAAGACGATTACAGCTCGTGCAGGCGATTACAACATGGATGGCTATCCAGATCTGTTGGTTACCCTTAAGGCAATCACTGGGCCGCAAGCGAGAATGCAGACATTTTTGCTAGAGAATGTTCCCTGCACAGTGTGCAATGGCCCACTAAAAAGGACTTTCGAGGTGAAATGGAATGCTCTTTCTCCAATGGGCAACGACACTGTGGCTGGGGCGTTCTATGATTTCTATCAAGATGGTTTGTTTGGTTTGGAATGATTTCTTAAGAACTAATAAATACGGTTTTCATTTTAGGTGTCCTCGATGTGATTCTGATTGAGAAGAAAAATGGAAAGTACCGTCCACTGGCTTTCCGCAACACTCTAGATTACGATGCTAATTTCGTCAAGGTGATCGTCCTCACAGCCTTGACAAACAAATTCAATCCCACAGAAAAAACACCCTTGGGGCGTAAGAAACGCACTTACGGAACCAACCTGCCAGGGCCACGCATTGAATATTTCACCACCACACAGGAGGGTGACATCCAACGAGGATCGAGTGTGCAGCTTCCACAATCGGCCTACTTCGCTCTACAAATGCCCTATACAATATTTGGACTCGGAAGAACACCAAATTTCGTAGATACTCTGATAGTGGGACTGGCAAATAAGTCTAGAACATGGACCCAATTAATTCCTAACTCTCAAATCATCGTAGTGCCACAGCCCATCGAGGAGCCTCAACGTTGGAAGGCACAGCTGTTTGTAACTCCAAGTAAATTGATTCTTATGAGTGTAGTGGCCTTGGGTGGAACTTGTTTGGTCATTATTTTGATTATTCTGGTTCTGTACATCAAGGAGAAGAAGGAGGATAAGCAGGAAAAATTACAAGAAGCACACAGATTCCATTTTGATGCTATGTAAACAAAGATAGCGCCGCATAGCTGTGTGCATTAGTTCGTGATAGTAAATTGATACGTTTTAAGAATTATTACTTTTCCCTTCGAACCCCATTTATTTTTAATTTTTATTTAAAATTTTATGTAAGATTGAAAACTAAACCTTAAAATTAAAAAAAATAAATTCATTAAACAAATAACTACAATTATTGTTTTCTCTAATAAATATTTAAATTTTCTAACGAAGCAGTCTACTTCTTAACCTTTTCTGTGTTCGTGTTGCGAAAGGAATGGAAGGGACCTACAATTTTATATCAAATTGAAACTTATTTGACGTACACTTTTACTTGGAAGATTCGTCAATTCTTCGCGTTTAACCCCCACCTGAATGGAGGGAATTTGCTTAAAAAACCAACAGCATAAGTTAGCATTAAATTTCAAGTTAATGCAATGCAACAAGATGGGCAAATTTACTCTAAACGTTGAATTAATTCAGCTGTTATTCCAATAAAACTTTTAATTTCAATAAAACGTGCACCTTAAGTTTACAGCGATATGATTCTATATTTAGTTCAAACAAGCAACAAACTTTAATTCCCTAACCACCACTCTTGGAATACCGTTTCCAGAATTTCTTCACATCGTCATGACCATTTTTCGTGACTACCATGGTGCGATTTCTTTCATTCTGCCACACAAGAACATTTATCGACTGGGCATAGTCCCGCAGCGTTATAAAATCGGCCACCGACAGGAACTGGTTGTAAACTACACCTTCAGTGTAGACAAATCGATTTCGTTCATTTTCCCACAGTTTTATTTGATCGACAACTGTTGGCGGAAGTGGTGATCGGGACTTTATGGCCGATTCTGTGGTTTTCATATTGTGATGGGCATACTGTTCTAGATAGCTGACAATTTGTTCGGCTGTGATTCCGCCACGCAGGGCTTGCCGCACCGAGTCACGAGTTAGAACACCAACCACTAAGTTGGGGAAGCGATAGAGCAATTCTGTGAAGAGGCCCAGCAGGGCGACTTGAAGATTCGAGTCCGTGTAGGCATACACCCGATAATTGGTTTCAACAACGATGTACCCGGGATCTTGACTCTTGTCTTCCTCATTGGAAACAGTTGGAACAGGGCCGTTTTTGTTAGTCACGTTTAGCGCCAGACGCGTGGGATAAAACCGACCTTCTTTTCGTTTTCTTTGATAAACCAAGCCAAATTCACGCAGATGCTGGAGAAAGGTCAGCATCTTAGGATTGAGTCCTTCGGAACTGTAATCTCGACCAAGAGTCGAGAAACTCAACTGAAATAGCATAGACAGACACTCTGGTAAGCTGAGATTTCGCTCTTGGCAGGTGTCTAGGTACTGAAGCATAAAGTGCCACACCTGTGAATTTGAGTTAGAGTTAGTGAAAGGAAACATATACTTTCGAAAGGAGGTCCTACCTGTGATCGTGTGTCAAGGAGGAGGAATTGGAATCCTTGTCGGGTAATACTTGGAGTTCCATCGCGTTCATCTCGCTTCATTAGGTTAGCATGTAATAGAATTCGTACGGCATCTGGACTGATGCCCTCACTATCTTGACCTTTGCTCGTTGTTCCACCACCAACCATGTAGTGAAGTACACATCGCCAACGCGCCATGGCATAATTATCGAGGAATGCTACATCTCTGGGCTTGGCATCTTTGTCCATGAGATGTGATAAGGACCATGGTTTCCCACCACCTAACAAAGCTATCTTAAGATTCTTTTTGAACGTCGAGCAGAGTTCCCAGGCTGAGAGACCGCCTGGAATGGCCGTGACCCTCCAGATGTTCAACTCTGTCAGACAGGATGTTGACGCTGCTTGTTCCCTAAAGAAAAATAATTCGTACAAAAAGCAAGTGTGTTAATTTGCAGGCTGTTAGTTTACTTGGCGTAGTGTTGCGTTCCCCAGGAAGCGACTACTGCTTGTGGAACTGGCTGTTCTACGAATAAAATGCGAATCACAAACTGGCGGGCAATCTCTGGAAGTTCTCTGAAATTGATTTATTATTTTTTTGGAACAAACAAAAAATTATCAGAAACGAGACAATCTTGCCATACCTGTAAACAGCCAAACAAATGGTTGGGTAGTTATACAGCTTTTCAAGCACATCGTGACTCCGAGTTCTCAAATAGTCCTGTAGATTTTTGCATTCAAGATTTTCCGGCTTTGGAATTAGACATCCCGTTTTACCTGACTTCGATTCAGACATTTTCAGTTGTTTTTAATTTGCATTTGGGAGAAAATTAGTGTTTGGGTTTGCTATTTGTTTGAAAAAGGAAAAACTGTTGAGAGTGCAATCAGCAAAATAAAACACTTTTCTTTTTTAATTTTGACGTTTTTATTTTTTTTATTTAACAGAGCCGAATTTTTGAAGTAGAGACTGTTTGTTTCAAGATTTTGAAAGCATACAAATTCTAGAGGGAAGCATTCAGAATCGAAAAGAAAAAAATGTTACTTTGAAGGCATTCGAGCGATTAAAAGCCAGTGAGTAGGTTTATATAGCTGTTAAAAAAAATTAGTTATTTAACACCTAGTTGAGATTTTTTTAAAGAGTTGGAAGCTTGCAAGGTATTTATTAGCACAAACTTGTATTTTTCCGATTTATATCACCATTTCACTCTTACTTACTGCCATATTTAGAAATTAAAAGAATAAGTGTTTGGGTATCTAATTTGAAATCAAGTTACGCTATCCTAAACAATCAACATATAATAATATAAAAGGTCAAGTGTAAATGGTAGATCCTATTTATTTAAAATGGTTAATCAATATCGATATTACTTGCACAATTAGTGCTAGACCTCGGTCTTGCAAGCTTAAATGATTCCTTTTCCAAACTATTTTTTCACCATATACCTGTAATTAAAATGACTAAATATGTACTTTTTTCTGTCAAAAAATTGAACTTCAATCATATGTAGTCGCAAAATATTAAAATTAATATAAAAGCAACAATTGAAAAAAATACGATATACCCTTATTATTTTTTAAATAAAAAAAACTGAAATTGTTTGCGTTCGGTTAGTTATCCAGATATTTTATAAATTGGTCCAGTTCTGGACATGTTTTGTAAATTTTCACGAAATCAAACAAATCGAATGACAACAGCTGACATTTCTCAAGCTGTCAAAAAAAATAATTTTCGCAAACTGGGCACTGGGGCTCGGTCGTCTGTCGTCTCCGAGATTGTTTATTTTAAAAACTTATTTATATACTTAAAACAAATTAAAACCAAATTCTAATTAACGTTTAACCACACTTAATACCAAATTCTATCTTTTTATTATAGTTTTAAGTTAAAATATTGGGAATATTTCCTAGAAATTTACAATGAAAAACAAGTGAATTTTCCAAAGCTCAAAAATAAAACAAAAAACTTACCCGAACCCGACCCATACTACGCATGTACACAAAAATTAAATCGTTTCTCCCCATTATGACATTCTTTATTTGATTCCTTTCTTCATCGTCTTTCGAAAAAGCATTAAGGACGAAATTTATTAGTCGGGTCTTTTTTTCGAAAAAAATAAAACGATAAATAAGAATTCTCCTGGAACAAAGAACCGACTGGTAGTGGCAGTAGCAATGGCTTCATTCCATCAACGATGCGGGCGTCGAATAACTTTGACCAATAACAACCGAACGGCTATGCGTAGTATCAGAGACTTTAGCCATGCTTTGGTCTTCAGCGCGGAGCCTCTACAGGACGATGTTCTCTTCGAAGTGGTCATTGAAGAAAAGGTAACTTCCGAAATGGTTTCAATGCGATTTTTCTCTTTATCAAAGCAATTTTTCTTACAGAATCACTCATGGGGAGGAAGCATCGAAATAGGAGTCACCTCTGAGAATCCCGACAAGTTGGAGCTACCTTCATGTGCGGCGGCGATGAGAAACGGCACTTGGATCATGTCGGGCATTGACATACGTCGCGATGGTATTTGTTTGGTGGAATTCTATGGCACTCACTTGGAATCCCTCAACGAGGGGGATCGTGTTGGAGTGCTGAAGACATCCCAGGACGAGTTAGTTTTCTATATAAACGGGGAATCACAAGGTGTAGCAGCTACAAACCTGCCAAAAGTCGTCTATGCTCTGGTAGACTTGTACGGCAGGTGTGTCCAAGTATCAATTTGTCCTACGGAACCTTTGGTAAGATCAAAGAACCTCTTTACCCAATTTCGATTTTAATTTGAATTTATTTAGGATTTCATGTCAGATTCCACTCAAATTGTCCAGTCAATTGATGTTCCCATGTGTGTCGATGTCACAGTAAGTTCAAACGGAGGCACTGGTATTGCTTCCGTCCAATCAGCTACTAACGTCGGAGACTATTTCGATATGAATGACCGATTGCGATTCCACACTCGATGTGGTTCCTTGGTTAAATTGTCCCCGAATTGTCGATCGGCTGAGAGACGTCGACCACTCGACGAGTTCAACAACGGAGTAGTAATGACCCATCGACCATTGAAAGACAATGAGCTCTTCGAGATTCGAATAGATAAGTTAGTTGACAAATGGTCGGGTTCTATAGAAGTCGGCGTGACCACCCACAACCCAGCAGTTTTGCACTTCCCAGCGACAATGACGAATATGAGGAGCGGAACCATAATGATGTCTGGTTGTGGCATCCTGACGAATGGCAAAGGAACTCGTCGACAGTATGGAGAATTCAATCTGGACGAGTTGCGCGAGGGCGATCGAGTGGGAATGATGCGAAAAACAAATGGAAATCTTCATTACTTCATCAATGGCCAAGACCAGGGTGTGGCGTCGAATAGAGTGGCGCAGACTCTTTGGGGGGTCATTGACCTGTACGGCATGACCATCAAAGTGACTATAGTCGATCGTGATGAACGGGAGCAGCAAAATCTTGTCACACGCCGAAACAATTTGATGTCAATTCAGACCAGCTCAAGTTCGAGCTGTGGTGGTGGACATATTGTGAATCATGAATTGTCGGCTGCTTTGAGTCCCGAGATCGAGTCCGTAAGTGGAGCTGGGAAAAATGATGATCGTTTAACTTTCCATTCAACCTGCGGATCTCAGGCAACGGTGACGCACAGTGGACGCACTGCCTTAAGACCAAAGTTTGTTGCCATTTCCATTTTTGAGAGAAATTTGTTTTAGTTTGTATTTCTTGTTTCAGTGCTTCGGATGATTTCAACAATGGAGTAGTGTTGACCAAAAGACCACTGCGACCGAATGAACTGTTTCAGGTTCGCTTGGAACGTGTTGTTACCAAATGGGCTGGTTCGGTTGAGATGGGCGTGACAACTCACAGTGCAGAGGAACTGGATTTTCCGTTCACCATGACCAATGTGCGGTAAGTAGCTCCAAATTATATCATATTCCTTGTATCTGATTTAAAATTGATTCTTTTTTAGATCTGGGACTTGGATGATGACCGGAAATGGTGTCATGCACAATGGCATCACTGTCATCGAGCAATATGGTCAGAATCTAGATCGACTGCAAGTGGGCGATCGTGTTGGCGTTGTCCGCAAAGATGATGGAACCTTACACTTTTGGGTAAATGGTGTTGATCAAGGTGCAGCCGCTGTCAACGTTCCCGAAAAAGTCTACGGTGTCATTGATCTGTACGGCCAAGCAGCACAGGCTAGTATTGTAGATACGTCAGAGTGTGGCAGTCCCGATACTGGTAACTCAACGATCTCAAACACCACCCTCTACAGTGAGCCACCGTTGCGATTCCATTCAATTCATGGAAAAAATGCTGGCATCTCAAATGGTGGCCTCACTGCAAGTCGACCCAATTCACTTGCTGAATTCAACGATGCTATTGTGTTCAGCAACAGGCCACTGAGGCAGAGGGAATTGTTTGAAGTAGTTCTGGAGACAATGGTGCGTCATTGGTCGGGAAATATAGAAATCGGAATAACCGGCAGCCGGCCAGATGAAGTGGTACTCACGGCAAATGCAACGGATTTGGAAGGTGATACAATCATCCTGTGTGGTTCAATGGTCTTCCAGAACCGAAAAACCATTCGGAGCAATATTCTTTTCGATTTGGATACCTTGACGGCTGGTACGAGAGTTGGCGTTATGCGCAACGGAGACTTCATTCATTTCTTTATTGATGGAGTCGATCAAGGTCCAGCATGTGAATGCCGTTTGCAAAATGTGTGGGCAGTTATTGATCTGTATGGGCAATGTGCCCAGGTGAGCTTAACCTTGTCTCAGCCGGACATGCGAGCTCCGTACGCCACAAGTGAGAACTCACAAAGTTTCCAAGCAACTTCGGTGATACAGCCTCCTCCCGAAACGAAACACCGATGGACTTGTATCTCGGGCAATGTAACCCTCTCCCAGAACTGGACTGTTGCTTCGAGGGTTACTGGTGCTTCAGCTGCTCTGTCGCGTTGTTTGGTGTTTTCAGAGCATCCCCTCTCGGTAGGATCCCCATTCGAGGTGAAGATTGTTTCACACAATCCACTATTTGCTGGTATTTACCAAGGGAATATATTTTTGATAGAAATCAATTTCAACCTAGTTTTCTTTAAAACGCAGGTTGTCTCAACATTGGGATCACCGATTTGAATCTCTCCGATGAGTATGTTCGCAAAAACATTCCAAGTAGCATGAAACGTATTCCGGCGAATGTTTGGTACGTTTCTGGAAACGAAGTCAGGCATAACTCAATGCTAATGCAACGTTCGATGGCGTCGTTGGAATGGCTCCGAGTTGGTGATCGAATCGCCCTCGAGATGACCCAGACACGAACATTGAGAATTCTGCTCAATTCCGAAGATATGAATATCAATTTTCAAAATGTTTCGAGTGTAAGTAGAATTGTTTTTTTTTTTTGGGTAACCCTACAATTTCAAACAATTCAATCAACTCACATTTTTGTTTTTTTTTTTTTACTGTATTTTTCCCTCCCATTTGTTGTGGCCAATCACATTTGAGTATAACTACATAATTATCATCATCGACATTAATTTATTCACACATTTTTGGAATTTATTTCGTTTGGTTTTCTTTGTAATTTTTGTTTTGCAATTTGTGTGTGTTTCAAAGACCTATTGGACTGGAGATACCTTCAAGCCTTTAAAAGTAACTACAAAGTTAACAGAAAAACTAAAAATATAATAGATTGTTGAAGTTTTAACTAATACATATTGCACTTTGAATGAGTTCTTCCAGAAAAGCATGTTCAAATCACACTTTTTGTTTGATGGAATACTTGATAAGATTTAGAGCGTTAAAGTTTATGTGCTTTCAATTAAGTTGAGTTATTTGTTTATTTGGAAACTAGGTGCAATTGAGGAACAGGGGCTAAGACATAAAAAGAAAAGCTTTGAATGTGTTTTGTTTAAATTTATTTATATTTTTCCCAGGGTTTTAGTATTAATCGCTTGCGTTTTTTTTTAACATTCACGAGGTTCTTTTTCTCCCAGAGCAAAATTTCCATTGCGTCAATGCAACGATCTGTGATCCCTTTAGTAAACAAATTTGATGGGTTTAGATATGAAATTTTTCCGGTTACCGAAATTGAGACGAAATAAAATACATATTATATTGATAGGTACCAAACTTAAAGTTCCTAGGTGAATTTGGGTGTACTTTCAATTGGAGAAATTTTAATTAACATTCAACTACAAACAAATATTAGCGTTCCCAAATTTTGTCTAAACATTTTGAGGAGAAAAAGTACTCCTAATAGGTAGTCCCCAAGATTCTGAAGGTCGTTTGATATTAGCAGCCAGGTTGGTTTTGTATGGTTTTATAATTTTTCTTGTCGTGTTTGCTCAGGATCTAAAAACAAAACAAAAACAGATAAGTATGTTTAGTTCTGTTTTACATCTCTCAGTTTATCTCTTCTTCAAATCAATTGAAAATACAAAATATATAATCTTTTTTCATTTGAATGTACGCATGCGTAACGAATCACATTAATTATACGAGTAATTCACACAGTGCAACGACTTTTCATATTACATTATGGCACATCAATCTGTAGGTTCACAACATTCGTTATAATTTCCATTTCAATTAACGAAACAATTTATGTACCTGCATAGCGAGCAAAATACGCCTTTGACAATACAACAATTAAAATGTTACTAACAAATTAGTTTTATCAATTAGGATGTTTATGTAGTTGTGGAATTACAAGGCTCCACTATGGCTGTTCAAGTGATCTCAACTCAAGGTCCAACTTCACCTCTGCGACCGTGTAGCCTAAGACTGCAAGATTCTCTTGAATTTGGGGTGGATCCCCTTAATAAACAAGATTCCATGTTGGAATCAATAGACTCTGAATCTCAGGCTTTTGAATTTAGTGATTTCCATGGAAAAAATGTACGCTTGGGCGACGAACATCGTAGTGCGATTCGCACACAGTCCTTCAATCAAGCATTGGTCTATATTGCCAAACCGCTTTGTAAAGGACACAGTATCAGTGTAAGTTAAATTTAATATGACGAGAAGATTGTAATATAGTGAATTGAAAAATTTAATTTTCGACAGATTAAAATTGATGCAATCAGCTCCAAGTGGAAGGGTACAATAGGCGTTGGAGCTCTTGGCGTATGTCCACAATTGGCAAACGTTCAGCTACCAACATCTATTGTACTCTGTAAACGTCCCTGCTGGGTGGCCACTCATGATTACATCAATATAAACGGAAGTCGTATAGCTTCTAAGTATGGTGAGGCTCTGGAACAGATTCAACCAGGAACAGTGATCACAATGTCTCTTTCGCATGCTGGAGCTTTAAGTAAGTTTTGACTTGTAATTTAAAACGAACCTCTTTCAAAATGTGTTCCATTGGTTTTTAGCAATAATGGTTGGACAGAACAGCCTAGAGGACCTGGCCGCAGGTCTGCCGAATCACGTCTATCCCGTCTTCGATTTGTATGGTAAATGCGAGAAGATATCGATTATTAATGGTGAGCTTCGTAATGGAACTCCAATCGTCGAGGAAGTACTTTTAGAGCACGATCAACTGGCTGAAGGTGATGGAAGTGTGCCGCAGTGCGAAAAAGCTGATCTGGAAGTCCACGAGAAGGAGACTGAAGGTGCAAGTACATCAAATACGTAAGTAATAAAACTTTATGAATCCAAAACTGTCGATCTGTGTGACATCTACACACTTTTTCAAAAGAGCTCGAACTGTGATGCAAAATTTCACTGGGAACCTCTTAATCAATCTGTCAATAAAGTATCGATCGAAGGAGGGCAGGAATGATACTAGTCCATCTTCATCGTCCTGGTGAGAGAGATAATTCGCTATTCTTAGTTCTAATATGTTTTTGTTTTTCAGTTGCCTTCGGGAATCTCTTCAGCTGCAGCACAATACAAACCTGAACATTCAACGCAGCCAAAGTACCCAGCGCTTCACGAACAATCCCTCAACATCAAGTGGCAGCACAGACACAAACAGAGAACAGGTGGAGCCACCCTGTGACGACGTTGTCCAACCGGTAATGACAAACTCCAAAGAGAATCTCTTAGAATACAATGACGAAAGTAACACTGCTATTCAGCAAAATCTTCAACAGCAGCAGCAATTCCTGGACATCAACCAAGTGCCTGATGAGATACCACCCCAACAAGAAGAAGATCCAGACGATGACGAAGAGCCGCCCATACCGCCGGCTAGAGATCCAATTCCAGCTGATACGCAATTCGATTCCATCCAGTCGTTGCCTAGTCTCGATTCAACTAAAGACTGTGAATATCTGAAGCTGGTGAGAGGCTTCAAAAGCTCCTTGGTACTCCCCCATACGTTTTTCCAACAACCAAGTAGCCAGGCCATCTGCTTTTGCCAGCAGTGTCATGCTTCTAACTCGGAAAAGCTAAGTGGTTGGGTGTACTTTAAGCTGAATCAACAAGCCGTAAACACTTCGGGGACCGTGCAAAGTTTCGATTCGGGTGACTGGGTGCCGCTGTATTATATGACACGCGTAGACAAGATTCGAGCTATTCTTGACTATGGCCAGCCACTTCCGATTGAACAAACCCACGAGGCGCATTCTGGTATCAATCAGAAAGACGAACCCGGGACGCACTTGGAATTGCATTTTTCGCCAAATTCCCCGACAATCCAGCTCACAAATTCCCACCACAAGTACACTGCAGCAATGCAAAGCTATACAATTGGCACAGCATTTGAGGTGTATGTGAGGCGGCAATCTCTGTGTGCCACACAACAAAAGAGCTCAGAAGAACAGCATGAAGATGATCAGCAACAACAACAACAACAGCAGCAGCAATCTCAACCCGGGCCCTCAACTACACCACAGACGACTTCTTTGAAAGACATGTCGTGGTTCACCAAAGAGACCGGAGCCTGCGTGCTGACAGCATTAATTCTCAAACTAGAACGGGTGCAGTGCCAAAGTTCGGGAAGCTAAGGGATTGATTTCTATTTGCGAATAAATGGTTATTCCTAATTTTAGCGACTGTAATTTTGCTTGTAAAGCGCATCGATTAATTAATTATTATTTATATAGATATATAAAAACCTCATGAAGTATTTTAGCCTTTCCTTTTTCGATCAGAGTATGTTTAATAGTCAATGTACGTCTATTTTCCAGTTTGTGTTCGAAATTTAAGTACCTATGTCTAATCTTTCACATTTTCTAATGCAAAATTACCACATAAAATATAGTTAAAAATTATACCTACATTTAATTTTGGTTTTAAAATCTGTGTTACAACTGACGGCCAATATTGGTCCACTACCTTTAAGTCACTTAAGATCTATAAATTTCCTTGAATTTGAAAAGTTTTTACTTAATTAGCAATGAAAGTGAAAATTCGATGTGCTAATGTTCGATAAGAGATCTTTTTTATCCCTTGATTTTGTTAAATATTAAGGTCCATTATCAATAAAACCATTATTTCGCCATAAATATTACACTATAACGACTTTTGGAAAATAATCTCTCCATTCATATAAGAAAAAATTAGTACATGCAAGTTCACAATAATTTCAGTTAAGCAAAAGAACATTTAAAAACAGCTCATGTAGTACTTCTATTATGTTTTTGGTTTTTGTCCTTGCTACAAAAAATAACCCAAAAACCGCCGCCAACTTCACATCAATTATATGACATTGACATTTGTGATTAGTCTGAATCTTGCTACGAGATAGAAATTCAATTTTGTGCAATCAAAAAATTTTAATAAACTTTATCGAAAAAATCATATCGGTAATTATTCCAATAAGAATTCCAAATTCCAAAGAACCATCCCCCAATCGTTTTCAACGCCGAAGAACCATTTCATGAACAAATTCCCGTCGAAAATTTAGAAATTTTGTTCGATCCAAAACCAAATCAAATCCACTAGATCCACTCAATATTTTTTCTACTCTGTTATTTTCGTTTTCTTTGTTTCTTCTCGCTCGCTCTCGTTTTCCTTGGGGCCTTGTGTGCACGGTGCAGCACCACTTCGTCCGTTCCGTCGTCGTCGTCCCCATAAAAAAGTTTTTATTTAAATTAGAAAGAAGTTCTTTTTGTTGTATTCTCGTGTCCATCAACTTAAATTATAGAACTAAAGAATAAAGTAAGTCCCACACAAATTGATGTTTCTTAATATTCTTTATAACCCAAACAATTGATTGGGCACTTTTTTTCAGAGGTCAACCGGGAGTCCGTGTTTTGTCAATTTTCAACAAAGGAAATAAACTAGCAACATCTCGAAGAGTTCACAGGAAAGGGGACACCAACAATCAAATGTCTCAATCCCAACCAAGCAGCTCAGCTGTTCGTGCTTTGGCACTGGAATACAAATCATTGCAGGAAGAACCAGTCGAGGGATTCCGTGTGAAATTGTGCAATGAAGATAATCTATTCGAATGGGAGGTGGCAATCTTCGGGCCACCTGACACACTCTATCAGGGTGGCTACTTTAAGGCACACATGAAATTCCCTCCAGATTATCCGTATTCACCTCCTTCCATTCGATTCCTCACCAAAGTCTGGCATCCAAATGTCTACGAGAATGGAGACTTGTGTATTTCTATTCTTCATCCACCGGTTGATGATCCACAGAGTGGGGAACTGCCGTGCGAACGGTGGAATCCAACACAGAATGTCCGAACAATCTTGCTTTCGGTGATTTCATTGTTAAATGAACCGAATACATATTCGCCAGCAAATGTGGATGCATCAGTAATGTACAGGAGATGGAGGGATTCGCAGGTGATTTTTTGCTTTTTTTTTCCTTCCCTACACTGATAAGTGATAACATTTGTAGTTGCTGCATTTGCAGGTCATTTAGTTAAACTGATATCCTATTATTGTAAATCATTTGTTTGTTTTTACTGTTCAGTCCATTAAATAGAGTTCGAAGCTTTGGAAGAAGAATGGGCAAGTACTTCGAACTAAATTTTACTTTTAGCAGAACCAAGATCAGATAATGTTTTTTTACTATAAATGACTTTAATATTTGTAACTTCCTCCAGCTGAAAGCCTGAGTAGCTATAGCTGTAGTTCAAACTTCCTACTTTAAGTTTAAATATTTTGTTCCATGTAGAAAGCTTTAATCATAGGTAGGGCTAGGTCCTTTAAGTTCTTCACATCAATATTTCCTTGTCATGGTTCTTTTTTAACTTATAAAACCGCTTTTTGTTCCCTGGCACATAACAAAAGTAGTGAATTATGTAAATAAATCTCAAAATTGGTTTATTATTCTACCTACACTTGGCCTTTTACTTTGTTTTCTTACAAAAGTTAAATAACTTAGAAATTTACAATTGCTATTGGCAATGACCCACATCTTTAAAGTTTAAAAAAATCTAAAGACGTAAAGAAAGTTTTTTTTTCGCTGAAGAACAGTGTAGTTATTTGTTTGTATTTCTTTTTTTTTTGTAAAACAATGTATGTATGTATATCAATACTCGAGTGACTGAGAAAAATAATATGGACAACGACAAGGTGATTCCTGTGTTGATATTCAAGGAAAAAACTTTCCGATTCAATAAAATTCTGTTGAATTAAAGTTAGGAATGTTGGTAAAGGGGTAATGTGTGTGGGGAAAAATCCTTATAACATTATAATTATATAAGACTAGGAATTCAGTTTCTTAGAACAATTTTATACTTTCTTTTTGATATAGTGTAGGTAGAAAATGCTATTGTCAATTCAATTCCGGGTACACTTATTTATTAAGCTATGACTGTAATTTTTCTTAAAAATATTCCAATCAGGTGAAATTTCAAATTTTAAACTAATTAAAAATTTACAGGGTAAAGACAACGAGTACCCAAACATTATCAGAAAACAAGCTCTTGCCGCAAATGCTGAAGCCAGAAAGGAAGGAATCACTGTACCAACGACACTCGAAGATTACTGCCTCAAACCAACTAAAAAGCCTTCCCAAGAGCCAATGTTGGATATGACAAGTTTCTACGATGATGACTTTGATTTGGAAACAGAAGACGATCAACAGACAGACGATGATGATGATGAAGATGATGATGATGCCGAAGAGTCAGATTATGCCGATGGCGATGACAGCGGCAAAGGTGAAACTTCATAATCTCCCCACCGTAATGACTTTATCGTAGAGGTCTTGCTTATGCGGCGGATTAGCTCAAGCGGAGGGGGTAGAATACAATTATTATAGTTTTAATGTATGTTGTGTATACGCATCCTTATAAACAAAACAAAAAACAAAACAAAGCATTCATCCCCTTCCTTGATGTTCATATTCTGTCTATCTCTATCGTTCAATTTCATTCTCTCTATTATATTTCAATAAAATGAACTAAAACAAAAAAAAAACATAAAATTTATAATTATAAGAAAGAAATAAACCAACTCATTCAAGCTTTTATTTATTTAGTCTTAAAAAAAAATTGTAAATCACTCATAATGATTGCTATTGTAAGTTTTTATTTTCAGAAAAAAATTTGATCAGCCTTCTAAAGTGATGAATCAAATTTTACCATTATCTTGTTCATATCTCATATTTTTAGGGCATAACCATAAGCCTGCAATATACATCTAAATCTTTCCCTTGAAAAAGAAAAGAACAACAAATAAAATGCAAATATATTATTATTAATTTTAATTGAATTAAATGTAACGTAGATTACTCTATATTTTAATGATTTTTTGTCTTCTCCAGAAATAATGTAAATTTGAATTTAAAAACAAAAATATATTAAAAAGGAAAGTACTTGTATAAAAAAACAACCAACAAAAGTATTTTTATTTGATCTGATGGTGACCCAAATTGGAGTTATTTTTATCTTAATCTAAAACATGCAAGTACATGAAAATAAAGTTGAAGCTTCACTATCACTAGATAGGACATAGCTATTATAAAACAAAGTCGCTTTTTCTGTTCCTATATATTCTTAAATCTTAAACTACGCAACAGATTTTGATGCGTTTTTTTTTTTAATAGATAGAGTGATTGAAGAGGGAGGTTTATATATATAACTAAATATATTAATTTTTTAAATTTCATTCTAGACTGCGTTTCATTCCATATTCATTTACTCCTAAAAGCTGCAACATTATACATTTTTAAATATGTATGATATACTTCAAGGAAAAGACGAACTTCAACTCAATACCATTCAAATAAATGTTATTATAGATACACTTTTTTTGTAAGTTCCGGGAATAATGAAAATTTTGTTCGGTTGGTAAAACATCGGCCAATCTAACAGCCAGGCGAGACAAAGTTCGCCGGGTCTTCTAGTATGTACAATGTATGTTTGGGTACATACGTGTTGAAGTGTGGAAACTTATGACACAACATACAGCCAAGTTATTTGAATAGCCGAAACTCGTTCTCTCAGGTCGTTAACCGGATATTTGTGATAATGATAAGATGTAGTTTAATGCAGTATGTAGATGGAAAAGGGACTTTAAAGTGATTCAAGTTTCTAGTTTCTGATTGGTCATCAGTCAAAAAATCTCCTCAAAACGAAGGTAACTTTTTAGGATTGTTAGCTGAAAAGTAAACCTAGAAAAACTTTTCTTATTATCAAGTCAAGTGTTTTTAAGTCAATCAAAACATTTTTCTACTAACTGAAAAACTCAACTTCTTTATTTTACGGCACATTATTATTCAACATATTTTCTGGAGAAATTCAATAATCTCCAGACTAAAGTGTCTAAAACAAAGTTCCCAGATTAGAATAGACAATGTCTGAAAGACCTACTAGTTGCTTTTTGCCTAAATTTGTGTTAGAAAAAAAAAAAAACATTGATTGCAATGAATCCCTTATTTCTGCTGATGTGCATGTTAATTACTTAATTTCCAAACAAGCCTAATGATTCATCTTCGAACACTGCTCTGACTGCACCTCTTTTTTTTAAATGTCATAGCAGCTGTCAAAACACCAAACGTCATCTTTGTCGAACCAAAAGAGAAGGAGGACTCCATAACTGGGTCCCAGAGCCATCATCTTTTTTGCCAACGCGTAAATTTTTATAAGATTTTTCTCATCACATAATGAATCCCAAGTTGAAAATCTCCTGTTTCCTCCTCAAGGTTAGTAAATCTTCCTTAAGTATTTTCTGCAAGAAACTACCCAAACTAAAAACAAAAATGTCTATCAAAATAGCGTTTGGAACGTATCAAGCAGCAATCTAGTGGTTGTTTATTTGGAGTGATTTATGGCGAGGGAACCCTCCTGCTTCTGGGATTCAATATTGAATCAACAATTGGTCAACTAAACTATAAACATATTCAATACAAATTCCCAGCGGAGTTGGATCTATGTGGCTTAGTCAAGTTTGGAGACTGCACTGATGCTGAAGCGCATATCAATGTTATTCTCAAGGATGTTGACATCACAGACAATCCCATTTTGTTACAACTCGAGCTGGGCACATTGATGGGGATGAAAGCGTCGATATTTATGCACCAAAAGCTCGAACAAATTCCATACGAAGTAATGGAAGCCGAGGAGTTGTATACAGATTTCTGTTTCAGTCGAATCAAGTGTAACCTTATGTTGTATACTGAGTCAAAAGTAGATTCCGTGAAAAAAAACATGCATGTGTTAAGAAAAAACGTTGCCGGAGGGAGCACTGCCTTTCATGTAAAGAAGACTAAGGTCTACCTTACAGGAGCTGGTAATTTTCCTGCAAACAACATCACAGCAGAATCGAGTATATCATCGATTGTCCAGATGGTTTCCAAAAGCTCTGATGGTGAAGGTGATGAAAAGACCAAGAAATCGACAAAAGAAGTTTCTGTTCCAACGGAGTTTAGTATCATAACAATCGACGTCCTAAAGAACAAAACGAAAGAAAGGCCAAGCAAGAATGCCCCACCACCTGCAGCTGGTTCTATGCGATTAAACCGAGATGAGCAAAAAATTGCGATACCCTTGAACGTGGAGGCGATGGCGATTCTCTACAAGAAAACAAAACTAACAAGGTTCTATGACATCCTTATTGAAAGTATCTGCCGGTCACTCCGCTTGTTTGAATATGCCATAACTGAGCGCCTGGAAGAAGGTTTGGAACCGATGATTCCACGCTGTTTCCACTTCTTCCCGCCAGAGTTTGGTCATTTTCTAACGTATGTATATCCGGATGGAATTTCAGAAGACGAAACGAATATGCAGCAGCAGAGAAAAAAATTGCACTACCATTTTGGTCTGCCAATTTCTCGTCCGTACTTCCGACGTGCAAATTGCTTCTTGTTCCGCGATGAGCTAGACCCAAAGGAACCATTGCTGAATACACATATCGGCCTTCGTCCGAGTGGTGTGAAAGAGGGTCGACAATATCTCGTCCAAGGCAACTACAGTTACTATCACTACTTGCAGCAGGATATGCGAGACAATGGCTGGGGTTGCGCCTACCGTTCACTGCAAACACTGTGCTCCTGGTTTAGATGGCAAGGCTATACTGAGCGTAGTCCTCCAACTCACTTAGAGATTCAGAAATACTTGGTCCGTATTGGAGATAAGCCACAGTCCTTTGTTGGATCTTCGCAGTGGATTGGGTCAACAGAAGTTTCAATGTGCCTGCAGGGCTTTCTAAATGTAGACTCTAAAATTCAGCATTGTTCATCAGGGGCTGATCTTGCCACTATGGGCTCAGACTTGGCTATGCACTTTCAATCTCAAGGCAGTCCCATTATGATCGGCGGAGGTGTCCTTGCGCACACGATTCTCGGAATCGATTACAACAGTCAGACAGGCCAGATCAAATTCCTCATCCTGGATCCCCATTACACTGGATCTGACGATTTGGCCACAATACAGTCGAAGGGTTGGTGCGGGTGGAAGGGTGCGGACTTTTGGGACAAAAAATCTTATTATAACATGTGCATGCCACAAAGGCCAATTATGTATTGACTGTTATCATTTGCGAAGGTAAAAGGGAAGTTATTTGTTTCGTTTTTTACAACGTATTTTTGTGTTATTTTTTAAATGTTTTATGAAAAAATATTCACGTTTTTTTAGAAAAGGAGAAAAAAAAACATTGTAAGGACTCAGTTAGAAATGATGTTTTTTTTGTAATTCTTGTTTCATTTTATACCTATTGAATGTTGACTGTAAGATAAATTAATAAATCTATGAAAATGTATTTGACTGTTTTAAAAATAAAATTAACCTTTTATGCAGTTACAGTTGGGAAGCAAATTTCACATCTACTCGTGTCTTAAGCTTTTAGTAAAACCGTTAAGCCGATTTCTATGAATTTTGAACTGCTTTTTAACTTTTCAACCAACTCAAATGTCATTTCATAAAGATTTTTTATCAGTTCAGTAAAATTACACCGAACTTATGTGCATATATTTATATATGTACAAGCAAAAATTAATTAATAATAAAATGGTATGTGATTTAATTGATACTAGGTAAATACTATTTTCTTGTTTGCTAAAACTATGTAGTTATTTTGTTTAAGTGGTAATATAATATCATTCTACAAGTACGACAGCACTGATTATAGCGTAATCTAGTTGTGTTTTGTTTTTTGTGTGACATTTCCTTGAAAAGAAATAGTAAAAGAGATCTGTTTGGTAACTAGAAATTTTTTACAACTGGAAAGAGAAACAGAACATGTGGATTTCTTCTTGACAATAGAAATTTGACAGGAAACATATAAAAATGTATGTATGTTGATAAAATTATCTTGGAAAAAAGTTTTATTTTGCATGTAAATTCCTCTTAAAATCGGAATTCGGGATTGAAATCTCAAACCAAACATGGCAAGAATAACCCGATATCAAAATGTTCACAAAATCGATGAAATGAGCCAATAGTTGGAAATTTATTGTTTAAAAACCAGTACACGTTTAAAATAAAAATATTATTAAAAAATTCTAAACTGTTACCGATTACCTGCCATTTAAGATTTGAGATCGGAAATTTTCTTTTCGTTATAATAAAAACTTTTAATTGTTTTAAATTTAAGAAATTTGATTAAAAAAAGTGTTTTTTATTTTCTTTTAAGATGGATTTTTTCTTTGAAAGGAAATCGACATAAAATATTTTGGCAGCACTTACCTTATGTTTCATCCTTTTCCAACCACTTTTCGTCATGATTTTGACAACTTCAAGAAAAACATCAATTCAAAAGACAAAAACACAAAGCGAAAGCCGATGGCAAAACAGAAACACAAACAAGTAGTTGAATTTTTTAAATTTCAAAATTGAAGTTGAAGCCATCCTAAATGGGATTTATCTTTTCTTAAAATACTAAAAAAAAACTATGAAAAATGAGTGCTGATTGCATCTATAATAATCTCCGTCAAAAACTTGACGTCCTCGGCTATACTCAACCACTTCCATTGGCAGCAATAACACTTGTTGGAGCAATTTTCGAGGACCTTGTGAAGACCACCGAGAGTTTGCGCGATTCAAAACTAAAAATAAGCAATTTACTTGAGGTAACATCAATACTCCTCTTTGAATAGAACAATATTTTCTCAGGGCCATGTCCCAATCCGACCACAACAAACCGAACAATCTATTTGTGTCTTGACTCCAATCAATAATTTTTCCTTAATTTCACTGTGTCGTGTCCTAGGAAAAATCGTGTTGGGAGCTCGACGTCGAACCATACAAATGTGATAATTCTCGCTTATTGGCAGAATGTAATCAATTGCACTTGGAATTGATAAAACAGAAGGAAGATTATGAAGAAAAGAGTTGTGGTAGGTTCTTAAAATCAATACATGATATGATCTTAGGTATGTATGGTATTTCTTTTCCAGAGTTAACTCAGAGAATTAGAAATCTTGAATGTGACAAAAATTATCTCGATGAACACTGCCAACATTTGCAAGCACAAATTAAAGCCTTTATACTCAAAGGTATCGATTCAAATTTAGTGAAAAGCAATAAAAACGGAGTCAATATGAGTATGTTTTTTCCAAGCCGTTTTACATCAAGATTAAAATAGATTAAAGTATTGTTACACTTTTAGATAAAAAACCTTTTGTAAGCACTGTTCGCTCAGGCGAGTTTCTTCCGAATGCTCTTTGTGAAAATTCATCGCTTAAATGCGCAAAATGTAACGCAGGCTGCTGTAAACAATCTTCAGCTGGCTCAGCAAATGTACCTGCCCCAGAAGTCCAAATTCAAAAATTGGAAAACAACATTAAAGATCTCACTGACCAAGTGGCCTTTTATAAAAGAAAGGTAAGAATATTGAGGATAGGATTTAACGGAGCCTGAAACATAATTTTCTTTCAGATTGAGGCACGGGACAGAGAAATCCGTCGCTTGAACGATTTGCTTACTGGCGGACGACCACCAGCAGCGCTGGCTAAAGATTGCTGTTACAAGGACATCGGAACACTTTCGGAAGACGTTGAATTGTTGCAAAGAGAAAAATCGGAGAGCCTCTGTAAGATTCGTGAGTATCAAGATAAAATGCACGAGGCCATGCAACGAGCAATGGACCTGGAAAGCAAAAACAAGAAACTTCAGCTTGAATTGGATGAGTTGAAGGAGGCTGCTTTAGCTGTAGAGAGCCAAGCAAACACCGAAATTGCTGAACGTGAAAAAGAAATTGAAGATTTAAAATCAGATTTGCAAAAACTGAAAAACAAATTCGAAACAAAAGAATTTTCTTCAGCTACCTCGAAATCATCGGGTGAGGAAAAGAGAATATTTAACGAGCGACTCAACGAAATCACTCAAAGAGGTGGCATTTTTTTATAGTGTTTTAAATTTGTTAGTTTTCAAATTTCAAATTTTTTTTATAGAAACGGCACTTACAAACGAGAATGAAAAGTTAATGAAAAAATACCATAAGCTGAAATGCAAGCTTAACTTGTGTCAAAAAGGTACGCATTTTGTACTTTTCGATAAAGTAAATAATTATTATTATTATTGTTTTCAGAAAATGTCAATAAAACTTTAAAAGACGATCGATGTACGGACGAAGAACGAATTCGTTTGAAATCCGAAAGAGACTTCTTTCAAAAGGAATATTTGAGAATGATCGGTAAAGCAGGATCGGAAAAGGTAATTAATTAAAAGATAATATAATCAGAAAATGTAAGATCAAAAGAAAAACAGGAAAGAAAATAAGTTTAGGTGGTTGAAAAAAATGCACGAACATTTTAATATTTTAAGAGTGGAACCGTATTTTTTGTAGGAAATTGAATTCCTTCAATCCCAAATAAAATGCAAGGACGATGAACTTCGTCTTCTACGTTCCGAACTGTGTGTACGTCAGCAACATCCAAGTGCTCGTTCTGATAAGTCTTCCAATAGTGAATGTGTTCAAGCGATAGTAATCCGCGCAGAACGGGAAAGAGACATTGTAAAAGTGGAATTAGAACGAATGCGCAATGAACGCGATACTCTTCGTGAGAAACTACAGAGCTTTACAATCCTCCAAGCTGATAGCAGTCAGAAATATCAGGAGAAAATTCACGAGCTTACAAATAAAATAACTGTTTTGGAATGTGATAATCGTGATTTGAATTCGGCACGAGTTCCATCACAAACGCAGATAATTCTTCTGAAGGAAGAAATCGATGGACTTAAGAAGAAGCTTTTCGAATTGCAGGAAGAGAATTGCAAACTTAAAACTGGACAAAATCAGTTAAAGTGAGATTTTATTTTTAACTTATTTAAATTTGATTAATTATATTATTCATTATTTATTTCTTTGATTTAGATTGCTTCAAGACCAAACCGAACAAGCACTTTCCGAATACCAAAATAAATTGGCAGCTGCTGAAGCACAAATGGAAATAGCTGAAAGTCAACTTAATAACTACGGTACCAATCGAGATGCATCTCGGAATGAGATTACAATGTTAAAGAATGAAATAGCTTCTCTCAAGTCAACTTATGTGAAAATGGAAAATGAAAAGGATAAGATTGTTGTAAGCTTTTAACAAGTATTCTAAAATAAACCAAAGAAGTATACATATTTTTTTCAGGCTGAGCTTGATGCAAAAACAGAAAAGGTCTATCAACTCGAATTCGACTTGAAAGCTACAAAAGAAAAACGAAATGATTTGGAAAGACAAGTAAAAGAACTGGAAAGAAAACTCGAGTAAGTCATTTAAATAATAATGAAATGAGTAATTTATTCCCTTCTCATGGCACATAAATAAAATTCAATAAGCTTACAATTAAAATTATAAATACAGCCATTAGTTATTCACTAGACTTTAAGTGGTGCATTACGAGAGTATGACTTGTATAATTAGTCATTCAATCACATTTCCCGTAGTTGTTGTCACGTATATCCGAAAAAATTTACGATCCACCTGCATACATATATACAAAATTTGTTTATTATTTAATCTTGTATTCTCTTTGTAAACTAACAAGATTTTTCCATTATATTATTCTTAAAAAGGTAAGTATTTTAACTGAGAAAATTAAAATAAAACAGGAATATTCTATTTCTAAAAACAAACATGCAAATCTCAAAACATAGGATACAATTATAATGTTTGATTATAAAAAGTTGTGCTGCAATAATTAAAGAAATTGAATTTTAAAAAAGTGCTACATTTTTATTTTTGTCAAAAAATAGTTTATCATTTCGATTCCTAGCTTGAAACACACATACAGAAATAGTTGGGAGTTGTTAATCGTCTCTAAGATCTACGTCACAAAAATATTATTTAGAACTTTAAAACAATAAAAATGAATTTAAGTTGTCTAAAAAAAAATTTCGAAATGAATATGGTAATAGTTTTATTATAAATATTTGTGTTTGGTAATTTGATTGACCTATGAACGTTGCAGATCTTATTAAATAAAGGTGTAAGCTAAATAGAAGTCGAAATACCATGGCCGTATTGTCAACTAACAATTTGTAAATAAAATGAAAGTGTTTAACTTTTTTCATAAAAACAGTTTTTTTAGTACAAATTTAATTTCTAATCATTCTTTTATTATTTATTATTATTTTTCTTTAAGAATTTTAACTACATAGTTGATAAATTTTTAATTGTTTCATGCTACATAAATTTAATAATTTAAAAGTTCTACAATACTACATCTAACACAAAATCAGTCTTTGGAAGAAGAGGTATATTTTACATTTTACATTTTACACACATACACAAAAGGCCAACCCCTTAAAACTTATAATATCTACTACGCCTCTGGCGCTGTCATAATTGATATCGGTCCAAATTGATACTTTTGTCGATTTAAATACCTCGCCAATCCAACAGTTGGTGCATTGCATCCGGTAAACCCTTTATCCGGAGTTTCGTAGCTCGTGTATCCGGGTCGACAAACACACTTTGCTTTACTAGTCATTGGTGCAGCAATATATTCTTCGGGTGAATACAATGAGAGTGTTGAACTTTTGATAGGTTCTAGCCATTGGCCGGGTCCACAAGGCCCTCGACTATAAAGTTTATAACAGTTTCCATCCATTTCAACCATTCCTGGAGAAGATTCGCATGTATTGGCATCGGGGTCGGTATTTGAATGGGTACACTGTTGGTCTAAATTCATGATGACTCCTGAACAACCACACATTCCATTATACGAAACGCCATCTATTGAAGGCCTAGCGGTGAAATCAAAGATCACAACTTGATACAGATCACAAGGTCCCTGAGAACCTATTCTATAACAAGACTTTTCTTCGGGAAAATACAGGCGGTTCTTGCCGCAAAAATTTCGAACACATGAGGTGGCATTTAAGAGAAATTCGTTGGGGGCACATGGTCCGCGTGTGTATAAACGATAACATATGCCGTCGTTCCATAAAACGTACCCTTCTTTGCACTGGCATTTTGCCCTTTTGAAATTGTCGGTTCTATTGTCAGGAACAATAAATATGTGTCCCGGTGGGCATGGTCCAGGAGAGCCTATTAAATTATTATCAAAAGGGAACTTAAATCGTTTGCATTTTTTATAGCTTCTAGCTTACCCAATTCAAAACACATTCTGTTGTTTTCATGGTAATGAGGTAGATTCGGCATACAGTCACATCTTCCGCCAGGAAGAAACAGGTGCCCAGGACTGGGACATGGTCCCTTTGTAAAATGTTCATGGCAAGTTTCATCAGTTTCGTAAAAATATTCTCCGAGTTCACCCACTCTATCACACTTAAAGTAAGAAGAAAATAGACTGTTATTGGTATAAAGGCTGGTATAAAATAAGATTGAGCCTTACCCTACACTGGGCTAAACCATGTTCGTCTTGGATCAAGAGTTTACCCTTGGCACATGGTCCTCTTGTGTACATTGAATAGCATTTTCCATCTCTTGGCCAAAACAACATACCCGCTGGACACTGACTTGGTTGTTTACACATGCCCCATCGGTTTCCGGTCCTGATGAAATAAATGTGTATACATACTCGTATATCTATCCATATGAATTAAAATTTGAGCATTACCTCTTTTGTGTTTGACTTTCTGGCATTGGACTGAAAAATTGTCCAGCTTTGCAAGGTCCCTTTTCAAAAACCGAATGACATTTATTTGTTTCGGCACTCAAAGCTGTTCCTGGTGGACAACGGCATTCAGCTGCAGGACTATTTTTCGAGGTGTATTTCGAACTTGCTGCTGGACTTAATTCCATAGTTTCTGGGCACGGAAAACCAACTTGGAATATTTTAAAACATTTTTTCAATGGGGGCCAATAAAGTAGCTGCCAACCGCCAGGCATTGTAGCGCAAGGGTTTTTTTGAGGGTCACTCCACGGCGGAGGGACAATAGCACTATCAGCCCGATCTGTACTTATTATGACCAAACTGAGGAACGTGAATGTTATAAGGCCAAGGGAGGCTTGTAGCTCCCAGCCAGGAGAGGAGAGTTTTCTTCTTTTCATATTATGTATCCTGCAAAAAAAAAATGTATGAATATATTATTTTGTATTTATTTTCAAATATCAGATATACATATGTATGTATGTTATGTATGTGCATAAGTTATCTTAATAAGATAATTCAACGCCCTCACAGGAATCTAAATATAATTTAATAATGAATGTCTTTGAGCACAGCTGCAACTTTATCTCAATTATTGCGTTGCATTTTTATCAATGAAATCAAAAAAGGAAAGCTATTTGGAAAAAAAATCACTTCAACAACAACTTCCTTCAAATAATGTCCATTAGAGAAGCCTGATTTATTACACACTACCCTAGTTAATCTCGGCCAGTAAGTCGACGACACACAAACATAATCTTTGGGTTACATATGTGCGTCCACAATCTGGGAGAGACAGCACGGGGTGCTAAGGTTTTTTCAATAATATCCAAAAGACCACAATACTATATGTAAGACCGGCTTTAAGAAACCAGACTTAACTATACTGCACACCAGCATTGCTGTCGACGACGCGATGTTATGGCTCGAATCGGCTCGGCTAATGCCGGTCTATGGTGGGTTTGTTATGTAATTTCGTTTTATTTATTGTCAGATGGTTAGTTTTTTTTCTTCCTGTTTATTTATCAAATATAATGTGGTTAGGTGGTGTTGTAGGTTTGTACCTTTAGCAAATTCAATTTGCAAAAACTTGAGAAAATAACACAAAAAAATGACAAAACAAAACCAATAATAATCGAAATGAGATTGATTTGAAAATAATTTTTTAGGTCAATACAATATAATTTAAACATACTAACAATAAAAGATAATTTTCAATAATAAAGTCTAGAGTATTAATTCAAGATAATTTAGGCGATGTTAAGTAATTTGAAATATATGTATGTAATAGATATACATAAATTAAATTAAATTAAATTAGATCAGATCGTATCAATTAGGTACATGAATGTTTTAATTTTAGTTCAGTAAAAGTTAATAAAAAAAACTACAAAATCGAAAAGAGCAAACAAAATCAAAATAAAATTATTTAATTCAAACAAAAGCAATTACACCATATTACACCATAAAGTTTCATTGAAATTGATCAGTCCCCTATATCTTAAGAGTGGTAGTATGTATTTTGGCACTGCAACTGACCGCATAAAACGTGACTCGTTAACCCTGACCTAAAAATAACACCAGCGACGCGTCACTTAGCACGAAATGGTCATTCAAAAATAAATAAATAAAAAAAAGTAAAATAAAACAAAAAAAAAAAGATAATAATAAAAAGACCAATGACTGGTAATACAGTATGGTTCGCTTGGTTATATGCACCTATACTTTGAGCCAGGTACAAGTTTAAATTGAACTAGGAAATTTGTAGACAAATTTAGTATAGTGAGTATGTTATGTTGACAATTATAATAAACTAAGTTAACATTAAAATAAGTAGTCCAAAATTATAGTCAGCTCTTTTTAACTAAATTTAGTGAGTACTTACATAAATATTAAAACTCATTTAAAATTCAAAAGTAGCTTTTAGTTTTACCTACTCGAATTATAAACATTTTATAAACTATATACATATGTACATATGTAAGTAGTCCTCTTATGTCCCAATCAAAATTAACTTGATAAAAAAAGCGTTTGAGAAACCGAATTTGTTATCAAAATAAAGTGGGTCTTGAACTATAATTTTAAAGTGAGCGATAATTGTAACAATAATTCTGGGCCAATAATTCCAAACGATAAAAAAAAACAATAATTTAGTGTTTATTATGTGACGTTAAGCATTTATGTTTTGTAAAATTTTCTACCAGATTTATTTGAACAGCAGTGTGTTCCCAAAAACTGCCTATAAAGAAGGAGCCAAAATTAAACAAAAAAAAACTTGAAACTCATTAAGCGTATGTAAGATTTTTTCTTGTTTACACAAAATTCCCCTTAGATGGCGCCATTGGGAAGACCAGAGTGAATAAGCTTAAATTATCGTTTATTGTTCTTCAGACTTCAACAATTTTAAATGTTTGGTCTTTTAGGCTATATTATACCATACCATTACACGAGCAGATCAGGAAATTTGCGTCATTCAAGTTTCTGTAATTTGGACTTAGTTTAAAAAAAAACAACAACACAACTATGTAATACATACTTGCATGTAGAAAATTTTTTTGACTAAATAAAATATTTAAGTTTTTTTTTTCACGGAACATTAGCACAATATATTGATATGGTAGCTAAAAGCAGGCACTAATAATATCGTTTACGAAGACTAGAGGCAAACAATTTCTAGAGCATGACATTGAAAGTGAAGCTATACTTTGCAATATAATGCGCCGCGTGCGTCGCCCGACGCCGACCGGCCGCATCTTTTTGTGGCATGTGGATGCTTCTTCATCATGACATGCAAAATATGGTGTTGCTAATGCCTCTGCATTTAACATTGAAACACAATCTTAATGAGTGAGTTTTGCTTAATGACGTATTGATTTGATTGAACGATAGACTAATTACAAACAACAATAGCGTTTTCAAGGTGGGTTTCCATTTCATTTTTGCAAATGGGAAAGTAAAAATAAACCTTTCGATTTTATTGTGAATAGTTATGCGAATATACAAACAAAGCAGTGATTTTGTTTTGATCGGCTATGAGAATTTCTCCTTAACAATAAAAAAAAAATCATCTGAAGATGAACAATCAAGCACGCATTCATACACTCCAAATTATTTATTCAAATTAAAAAAAATAATAATGATGCCAGGAGTATAGTCTTAATTAAATGAGACTTCAATGGCTTGATCGATTATGAAATTTGAAGGAGTTAACTTTTAACGATGATCACACTTACGTCAATTTCAAAACGACTCCAAATGATTTCAGACTTTTTGAATGAACGCAAAGACCTTAAATGATTTGGAATTAATGCATTTATCTTCCGAATTATTGAAAATATTTTGCAATCTTTTTAATGTCACAAAAATTTGAAACCTTAGTCTCATGTCAGAGTAAGATCAATGAATGCAATCTTTAAAATGATTTAAAATGATGGCTTTCTTTTACAATGAAATAAAGCGTAATAAAGACGTGGCATGGGTGCAATAGAATAAAATCTCAGTTTAATTTTATTGGAGATTAAAGTTTGACCCTTCAAAGTAGTCCGCGAGCTATAATTAAAGTTTCTTAGGTAATATTCTTTTAATAAGTATTTCTTAAACACTTCTGCTTAAGCTCAAAAGCTCATTTGTTCGAAATGATCAGAAGTTGTTCACAACTAAGCCTCAGTAAGTTTTCAATTAATGTTTTCATCAACATTTCGGAATGCCAATTGTTGTATTTTTTGTTACTTAAGGCTTGAAATAAGCCTCAAACCTCTTCGAAATAAGCAACTAAAAACTGTGAAATAAGCCAATGAAACTCACTACTGTGAAATAAATTTCCAACATGCAAGACTTCAACAATATACTCGAGTAATAATAATTGTGAACCATTGCTATTGTGTTAAGGCTATATTTCATTCCGCTGTAAGTTACAAAGGTTTTGCAGAAGCTTTATTTTTAACTTTGTGGATGTGTGATTGATTTACTTGATCCAACTCTTGCTTGAATATTCAGCACATCAAATGCGGTTATTCCAAGCGAAACCGATCCGATGGGTGTTTTCCGCACATGAAAAGCATATGAATTAAATAAATATTATTTTTTTATTGACTGGAGGTTTATTTGTTTTGTTTTTATTACGAGGCATAAATCTATAGTAAAGGTAACGAGGTTTATTCAAGACAAATAATTTTGTCTTTATTGTGGTTCCAAGTAAAAAAAATAAAAATATTTATTGTGGGTTGAGTCAGTAGGTCGTCGATATACATAGGAAAAGCAATCGAATCTCTTGTTTCATTTGGTTATAGTGAATAGCGTTGAATAATTGGGTTAAAAAGAGTTTTTATTTTCGCTGCGTTTATTGGGGTCGTCTCGTTATCAGATGGTATATACATACATTATATATAAATTGTTGAGTAAGGGAAAGCAATTGTAGACTAAAAGAAGTTCTTTTATCCTAACAGAAAATATACTACGTCCGAAAAAACAAATCTTAATCCTTGATTATATAATGTTTTTAATCATCAATTAAATAAGACTTTGTTGTAGCTATTCGGGCTATTAAAGGAAACAATAATTCTTGGCTTTATGTACATAATAAGTAAAGTACTGCCTGACATTTAACTGACAGTTGAAAAGTTTTTCTAACTCAAAATTTCTTGCAGATTTCACACGTGTTTTTCAAAACACACTATCACAATTTCTTTTGTCTAAATTATAAATTTAAAAAAATACTTAGAACTACCAAATAAAACCCATGAAATATTTCTTATTTGATTTGTATTATGACACAATTAAAAGTGTTTTCGTTTTTTTACTTTCGTCCAGCACTCTTAATGGCTGATCTACTGACCCTTTTTTAAATCCAAATTGAAATACATATCAATTTACTTTCTAATTTAATTATAACAAAAAAAGATCAAAACGATTGATATAAATTTAAGCATATCTACACATAACTGCCGGCATGTGTTTACTATCTGTTCTATTTCTATTTCAATTATACAATTTTGTTTCCTGTTTTATCGTCTTCAATTTCTTTTCCTTTTTTTTACATAAACCTGGTAATAAAAAAACTACAAATCGAGTTGTTTAATTAAATAAAACTAAAACATTTGTATTCTTATTAGAAGAAGTGACAAATTTTAGATTTAAGGTCATCTAAGTATGTAGTTGAATTTTCTTCAATAAAACCAGCCTACGCCTTTTAAAGATGGGTATAAAGACTTAAGCTTTTTACTTTTAAGTAGCCCATGAAACTGTTAATGGTGTGAAAATTGTGCTTATGTCCAAGAGAGAAGTTATGTGTGAAAGTGAGTTTTATATTAAAAAATAAAAGTATCTACTTTAAATATTAAGTTAAATGCTACTAAAAAAAAATAGGTATATTTGTTTTATGATTTGGATTTAAAAAGTAAATATCCTTCATCGTTTCCACGAATATATACCATTAAAAAGACCTACTTCTATTGGTTTAATATAAAAATAAATTCACTTATTTAAAGGCGCTGAACTAAAATAGGGACTTATTCGACTAATAATTTAAAAGACATTAATATGAAAAATAAAAATGTTATTAGTCGATTTGCCGATTAATAACAATTTCTTTGAAAATCACAAAACCATTCTCTTTTTCGAGCTCAATTAAGCGCTTAAAAAAAACAACAACAATTAAAAAAAAACTACAGATCCAGTTCGTTTGATCCTAGTGTGGTGTTTCACTTTTTCTTTTAGCAATTCTAACATTTTGTTTTCATTATTTAATTACAAAATCTTATTAAAGTTGCACTCTTACCTTATCCAGAGTATAAAACTTTAATCCATATAAGTATTTGTATCGTTCTTAAGTAATCACGTTTTTGTTATTTTTTTATCACTTAACACTTATTACTAAAAAATATTCATCAATTCCAATTAGTTAACACATTAAAAACTTAAGTAACTGCAAATACACATATTTTATGAAAAGTAGTATCATACTACTGATATTAGCCTTGACTCAAGAACCCAAACCAGACAGACACAACAGTGATTATAATAACAAGAGAGGCGATAAACAACTACGACCGCGACCGCGACTCCAATTCCAATCCCGATTCCGAATACGACGAATCAAATCCAAGGTTGGTCATGTCATCGATCAAACAACCCGCATTATTATTATTTTTTTTTGTTTCTGTTTGTTTTCCACACAACAACACTTTATCACTCTCAACTGACACAGGTTTGTAATTTAAAAATACCATCAACAGCAACAACGAGCAGGGTTAACCGATTTCAAGTGTCCTGCAAATAAACTCCTTTGAGTGTTTCCACTCCTCCATACCAGCGAACAACAACCCAAAACTAAAAAAGATACTTTTTTTTCGAAACTCTTGTCATAAACCACACAGTCGCAATTTGTATACAAAAAATTGTTTTTGTTTTCTGAGAAAAAAACACTCTGTTCTTCTTCAAACGCCACCGAACGACCGAACCGATCTCAACCAGAGTTTATATTCATCTGGAGTTTTTGTGCCTCATTGGTGGCAGTCAAGCCCTGATGTTGAATGTTGAGGTGGATGATAGCTTCTGCTGTTTTTACTCTTTGATATTTTGTGTGTAAACGCTACATTAGGACGTGTATTGTTATCATAGTAAAATTGGGAAACGAAATCTTTTAAAAGAAGAAGAATTTGCTTTTTTCTTACAAAAGTTAAATAGGTGGTTTTACATATTTTATATAACAAAGATTTATTTTAAGAGCCAAAAAGGAAATATCAATATTTTATACAAAACTCTGTAAAAACTTTGAACGAGTGAGGAATTTTGCATGGCTTTGTATGTAGTCTTTTTTATCAGCAAAATAAGTTTGATTGTCTGATATCGTTTCAATTGATACTGAATATGACCAAATATTGTAGGCAATTAATTTTGATATCTCGCAATATTATCCCGTTATATTTTGGTGGTTTAAGAGAGGCAATGAAGTAAAACATAATTTTTAAAATTAATTAAAAAAGCAGTCTCCGTAAAACAGTCCAATGTTTGCAGTTTTTGATTTTTAAAAAAATTTCTATTGCAAAGTTCCATGAATGAATAACTTATAGGTATCAACAATTATAAGCAACTTCTTACGCCTTGGTAGATCACCCATCAGTTTTTTGTTGCATATTTTATGTATAGAAGCTCATGTTATTTAGCCAAGACTATTGAGTACAACGAACAATGAATGATAAGGAAAAGAAACCAAAAACAAATTATTGGTAAGCCGCTTTGCCTACACCAGATACCACCTACTCCTAAACCATCATGCCCATCACATAGACAAACCTACATATACATACATATAAATGCTTGGTTTGCAGAAAAAAAACCTTCATTCCTATGGAGCTCCATTCTGACATTCTCGTGTTTACCATACAGACATCACCCAATCACCATAGATGACTTTTTGGTTTTTCTTTTGTTCCCTGACTTCATCTGAGAATTTGAACAAGACTCGGTGGAGTGTTATATCACACTCTGCGTTGTTTCTATGCATCTTCATTGAAGCCTGAATTTAAAGATCATCTTCATTATTTTAAGTGGATCTACCTACTTGTTCTTTGCAGTGAGTGAGTGAGACGTGATGTCAGTTAAAATAGAAAATCAAAGCAGAAACACGAATGTCAGGGGTCATGGTCAGAAAATGTCAATTTGACAGACGATTGAGTGTGGTTACCTAATAAACCGGTGGCTTTAAACACACAAAAAACAACATACAGAGGAAGAGGTGCATTGAACTTAGACAATTTGAATACAATATTATGGTTATCCACGCAAAGACATGTATCGATAAATATGTCTGACTTTTGACACATTTGAAGGCCTACGCATTAATTTACTATCCGAAGACAATACATTCGGATGAGAATAGATGTACCCATCATGACAATCAATGTTAAAGTTGACAGCAGTCAAAACAAATTACAGTATCCGCAATTAATTGATTGATGGCATTTTTAATTTTTAAAATAGAATTCTGATTTAAATGTTCCTAATAATTGATATTTCAAGCTGAACGAATACTAAACCTTGCTAATATGGAATTAATCATGGATATTTTATATCTTTTGAATTAATCGGAAATGAAAAATTTAATAAATGACCATGAGAAAAAGCTATTGGGTACGAGCATATTTACTGCAAAATATTTTTTTTTTTAACTTTTTAATAGACGATATGCGGTTTAGTTTTAGCTTAAAATGCATCAAGTTTTATTGAAGGTTTACCAGTAAATACGTAACTTGTCACCAAACCAGTCGGAAATGCAAAACCGGTCAAATGTCATAATTAAGTCTTTGTTTTATTTTTTGTATGGTGGTTATTTCCTTAAATGTGCGAGTACAGGTTTTTGAGTATAGATTTAGAATACGTTTTAAGTTTTTAAAGCATAAACTTTGTAAGAATTGACATTTTATCAATTTTAAGAATTATATGCAAGTGAGAGAAATACCGATAACTTGATAACTTTTCTAATTTTTATAATATCAAAAAAATTTATAAATTTACTTCCATTTTATATCACTTAATAGTATCCATCACTAAAGTCAACATTTTTGAAAGTTAAATATAACAAATTTACCCCAAGTTTTCTACAAAATTACTGAAAAAAAAAACATTTTGTAACTGTAAGTGTAATTATAATTACTATTATTATGGACTTATTTCCTGTTAGCATTACATTGATCTTATCTTAAATGAAATATTTCAAAGAATTGCGTAGTTTGGTCCTACCTTTGAAAATAAGCGCTCGCAATATGTCATTTTCTTGTCACATAAGTTAAAAAGAACGCTAGCAAAATATTGTTAGTACGTTTGCAGGTTCACAATAAGTCGTCTTGTTCATTCAAATAACGTCATGTAACGAACGCGTCATTTAACAATGCAACGTCGTCGTCGTTACTGTGGTCCTCTTCGCTTATACCAGTCACGTTCGGTCGGCTTGTCATACAGACGAGAAAATATAATACGACAATTTAATTTTAACCATAAAATTTTAAGGTTAACAAACTTAGGTAGTTTATTCTTACATATGTACATACATATATTAGCATGTTTAATTCTTTAGTTTATTTTCTTCAATTTTTGAGTTCTTTTTTTTTCTTTTGTTGTTCTTACCACTTAATTCTCATTGACACTTCCTCGTGTTTCGACGGATATTTACGCGTGCTTTGCATGTAATTTTAAAAGTAGAAATACTTCTTCAAATAAATTGTTAGGTATTCTTCGGCCTTACGCTTTTCTTCACCAAATATTGATGAGTCAGAAGAAGAGTTTGTAATATACATATTTAATAAATTTCATTGCAACAAAGTGACGTTTTTACGAATAGACCCGACTCGTAGTGTCAAAATTAATTATTATTTAATTTTTTTCATCTTTTAAGAAATAAAGAAATGTTTTCTAGAACTCCGATATAATTGTATTTTATCTAACCATTTTATAGGAATAATCCCTCCGTCTGGCAACTTACAAAAATTGACTGCTAGATAAGTTATTAAAAAAATTAGCCTTTCAAATTTAATTAATATGCAAAAATATTTGAATGGAAAGTGCTTCTCTGAATAATTGTTCATCAAATCCACACAAAAAAGTTTGCTTCATACAATACATATGTATGTATTGATTTGTTTTGGGATCAATGGCAGGTAAATATAGAAACAAGTTTAAAAAAGGTGTCAAAATTATAACTGTAACATGAATTAATTAATTTTAAATTCGAAAAAGTTGTAATCTCTTGCATCAACTTTAATAGGCCAGATAATCTTAAAAAGTAACCAATTAATAAATTATAAATCTCTACCTGCTTATGGTGCGGGTGAAATATAATGAAGTTAAATGCATAACATAATGTTATAATGTACATAATTAAAATAAATAAAGAAATAGATTGGCCAAACGATAAACCACTCTCTTTCTCAAACAAATACAATCAAGATGTAGACGTTTGGATCAATTAAATTGACTGGCGGCTTTTACTCCAGAACCGCATTTTAACTGTAAATGAAAGAAAGTATACCCTTTCTTAAAAATATGTCTCTAAGTGTCTATATGACAAGGCAGAAAGCAAAATAATTGTTCTAAGCCACAAGAAGCTAATTTTCCAAGACACGATTTCTAAGCTTCAAATTTGAATAGACAGTTTTTTTTGTTCAGACATTCAATTTTTACATACATATACATATATGTAGATAAATTTTTGTTCATTATTCGATAAATAATATATTTTTTAAATTTTAATTTTAATAAAAAAATACCCATGGACTGGACATAGAATAATTCCTATAGGTAAAAGTGCGCACTCTCCTTGAACAGAACGTGGACTTAAAACAAAATATGGGAGTTTAAACAGTTATTAAGATTGAATCAAAATTATTTTAAACTGGAGATTATATTATGTAGCACAAAATCAATCGACTTTGAACATTTTTGAATGTATGTATGTTAAGTATTCTTCTAAAATTCTTCATATTGACGTATGTATATCTTCTCATTTCACAAATGTCAAAGTACATATGAAGAATTGATATGTACCCCACTTGCAAAGTGTCCTCTGAAAACGTCTTGAATACTTTTTTAAAACAAGATAAACAGATTACCAGATACATTTCTAAGAATTAAAAGCAACACTTGTACACAAGTTTAAAATTAAGTATTCTACTTATAAGTATTTCATTTTCATTATAACAGTATTCCATTAAAATCATTTCATGATTCTCACTTTTTGTCTGTTATATTTCTAAACACTTCTCTTGTAAGACCACTTCAACTTACCTTCTTTGGTTATTGTGTACTTTTAGTTTAGACTACCTTGATCTAGAAACACAACTTAAAGAACCTTGACGACAAGTGCGCCACCACGGTTTAATTTATACCAATCACACACATTTAAGTTCTTTGAATAAATTAATGTCAATACATTGCGAAACCATTTATTTTTCTATTTTATTTTTTTTAGTCATGAAACCATTGACCAAACTTTAAATAAAGTTATTTAACCAAACGAGGTTAAGTTAACTTATAGGTCAAAACAAACAATCAAGGCATCCATTCCTTTTCTTTGGAGCGAGCTATAACTGAAATTCACTGCAGAGAAGTTTGTTGGCATTTCCGTAGTATTGAATACACTATACAGTGGGGTAGAAGTAGTGGAGGAGATGTGAAGAAAGTACCTATAAGTACACTTTAGTGCAATATGGCTGATCCCTCCTTACTCAAATTTCAAAATTATTCTTTTTCGTTAAAATATGACAAGTGCTGTCAAAACTTTTTCCTACTTTGTATATGTAAGGATATAAAAAATAATTAACACTTTTTGGCAAAACCAATAACAAAATACAAATGTATACGCTCTTTTTATGCATTTACTACTTTTAATCAACTTTTTTTGATTATAAAAACGTTAGCTTGTCAAACATTGCATACAGCATACCCCACTGTAAAGATATGCAAGCAACCTCCAAAAACCAGCATTTGAAGTTTACTGTATTTTACACTGTATAAACCTTTGTATACATGTACTATATGGTTAAATGTCGGACTTTCGATTTTATTCGGTCTGAATTGTTGGTTTTCGTATTCATATTGCAACTCACGATTACTACCTTTTCTTAGATATGTGAATAAATTGCACTTTGAAGCTGCATATAAAAGTGTCGGGTTTTGTGGTGGGATTAAAAAAAAAAAAAGAAGACTACACTGACTGGCAGGCATCACGACATTCGAATTTATTTTTACACCATAAAAGAGCATAAAATCCACAAAAGACGTTAAGCACACTTCCTTCCCGATTTGATGAAAAATCTGAACCAGTAAATGCAGTGCAGTGCATTGTATAAATCTAAATCAGTATGTCCCGAGCGTATTCGAGGTACAACATACATTGCATAATAAATCGAGACTTGGTTTATACAAAAAATGTAAAACAATAATTGCAACATTTTATTTGTGAAAAAAAGTCAAAATTTGTATTTGCACTCAAAACAAGACACCTACAATATAAGTCTGAAATTAAGTTTAGCCAAACCGATAGTTGTCAGACACAGTCATTTTTGCTTAGTTTAAACTCAGATTTCCATTTTCTTTTACTATCTTTTTTAATAGCTTTATTATGCTATTAGAGAGTATTCTAATATAGATTTCGACAGTTAAGGCCACATCTATCAATCTGTCTAAATTAGTATACGTAAACAATTCAATGCAAAACTCTGCATTGATTTCACAAAAAAAAAATAATTACAGTGCAAAAAGATGCAAAAAAGTCCATATACCCATGTACCATTCCTACTACAACTACTTTTTATCAAACAGATTTCTTAAACGAATTTTTGAAGAAAAAAAATCGACATAACCTCGCTTTTCGAGTGCGATTCAATCCAACCAATCTAATTTTAACTCGACTACAACAAAGATGGAATATTACCGAAATATCATTTCTCTTTGTACAAATACCGGTCAAAGGAATGAGTTATAAGCAGGCCTTTGTCCCATATTTATGAAATCTTCAAAACTGACACTTTTTCCCACAAATTCCCAAAATATAATAACAAAAACAAATCAAAATCAAAATGAAAATAAAAATAAAAATAAAAATAAAAAACAAACTGCCTAAAACTCGATAATTAACGTTCTTCAATAATACCTTGAGATAAATTAATCAAAGATAACACAAAAACAAACATTTCTAATAAGGCAGCACATTTGTATTTATTTATCCTCAAAGCACACTCGTTTTTATTCACTTCCAACTTACAAAAACAACGAACAAATGTTCGCACATTCATCAACAGTATTTTCTAAAAATATACACTTACAAAAGAAAAGTGATCGTATTTTCGTTATCAGAGCTGCGACAGCTTCGTCGAGTAATAACTTATCAGCCGTTCTGCCTCCCGCCAACCACTCTCTACAGCACCGTGAACGGTTGAATAATAATGTGGACTAGACGCTTCGCCAGCGAATTGTAAAATCGGTATTCCATTTGGGGCAGCAAGTGGTTCTGTTAGATCAGCTGCTCCTGTCTTCATTTCTTCGGTGAGCATTGAGCGGAAAGTGTAGGAACCACGGAAATTTGGATTGCTTTGCCATTGGGTTCGTAGGAAAGTTTTCGGCATAGGGACGTAGAAGGAAAGAAATTTCCGCAATAGCCACATTATTCCTTCTAAAACTTCATCCTCAGGGAGAGTCTCCATGTGACGAGCGTGTGGTCCAATGATCCAACCAGCCATTAGATTTGGCTGATAACATACTCTGTAGAATCCGAAGACGTTTTCCAACCAAAAAAGGTGAGAACTTCGCAGTTCTTCCAAATCCTTCTCTGTCCAAAGAAGGCAGAATCCGGTCCAGTCCTCTGGTCCAAAAGGCTTTTCGAACTCCAGGTAAAATTTGTCCACTGTTCCAATATTCAGGCCTTCTATTGCCCGACATTTGGGCTCTGGTAGTTGTGGACAGAACATATTTGCGTGATTCTCCTTGAGGACGCCCAGTGAGGTGGTGCAAATCACATGATCAGCTTTGATTAGCTCACCGTTCCAATTCTTTATAAGTATCTTCGTCTTCCCACTAGGATCCCACGTTACGCGTTCCACTCGCCGGTTCAATTTCACTCTTCCCGTGAGTATGCCCAACTCTCTTTCCTCAGATGACTTCATCAAGAGCTGAAGAAGCTTTACAAAACCCTTGTCTTTCCAATTCAACAGCAGGTCCCCATCACAGGCCTGATATACCAAATGTCCGATACTAGAAACCTCAAACAAGTTGTCCGAAGCTTCTGTGGAACTTTCGGTTTTCTTGTAGTTTTCAAAGAATTCCTTAGCTACTGCTCGGTCAATATTCGCAAACTCTGGCCTCTCGAGTTCCTTGTAGAACTTCTCAGTGAGATAAGTGCCAAAGGAGCCCTCATAGCCAATTAACTCTTCGAACCGACTCTCCAGCGTACCGAAGACAATTGATTTCAGAGCGTCATTAACGGAATCCGAGAGAATTTCCTTATTTGATCGTATGCTCTTATAATCATCGTATATTGTTCCATTCGTATCCAAGAGATCGAAGTTCTCAACCATTTCGTAGATCACATTCCCATTTTCGCCGTGACACCACTGCGCACCCAAATCGACAACATTTTGCCCGAATGGAATTGTATGAATTCGGCCACCAATGCGATCTTCGGCCTCCAAAATGATGACATTCTGGAAACCAGATTGGCAAAGTTTAGTCGCAGCTGCTATTCCCGAGGCACCAGCACCGATTATGACAATTTTTGCTGTCAGCTTGCTCATTCTGAACTGACACCGCCGAAGACTAGCACGTGTCGCCTTCGAGGTTATTGTACTACTAAACTGTGTGTGAAAATTATCAATAGTTTGTGTGTACGATTTGCCTGTCCATGTGATCGCAAGTTCAGGAGGCACATTTATTGTTGCTGTAAAAAAACGTGCTGTTCAATGTAAACGAAAAAAGTAAACAAGATCGTTTATAGGATGTTTTCTTGGTGTAGGAATAGGCAAAAGAAGCTGAGTTGAAACACACAGACCGCCTTCACGTCGGTCGTCGTCATGTAGAGTAGGTAGATCGTATACGAGTAAGTGGCTTAAAATGTGCAACCTTGGAATTTTTGTTTATAATTTTGCTTGCCTTCGAAAAACATCTGGGGATATTGAATCGTTAATGAAATAATGACTAATACTTGGAATGGTTATTGACTCCAAATACAAATTGTTTTCCCCAGCGCCAGCGCCAGCGTACAAAGTATTGTATTTATTTTTTATGAGTAAGGTCAATAAACAAAATGTCACGTTAATCGTAAAAAGAGAGTATTGATTTTTGTTTCCATTTTTATAACTGTCACTCAGACAGAAGTGCTTAGTTGTCGCTATCACCATATTAATGATTTTTTTTTAAAAATGAATTTATTTTCACCTCAGATTAAAATATTTTCCTGAGATAAATTTAATCAAAAATACTTTTATTGGTTTGTTAAATATTCAACTGCGCTTTATGAATAGAATTTAGAAACATTTAATTTTTGACGTTGCGTTGGCTAATTTGATATTTAAGACAAATTATGTCATTACTTCTTTTTAAATGATGGATGTGACAAATTAAAAAACATGTTCTTGCCCATTGGGAAAATAAATACTGTATTTTTATATATAAAACAAAATACTCAAATTTTATGTTTTGCAAGATTTACTCCTCCTTGCACCAATACACCAATACAAATATTATCTGTCAGTTTCATTGATGTAAATTTTCAAATGGTATGGTAAAACCAAAAATTAATTAAAATCAATCCCAATACAATTTTCATTTTGAAATCCCTAGTTGTCCTTTCTTGTTATTTTTGCTCGAAGAAATCAAAAAAAAACTAATATAATAACTTTTAATTGCCATGAAATGCTGTTTTCGTATGCATGTAAAATAACTTTTTTTCAAATGTGAAGCACGACTTAATAGTAGGTAAATTCCAAGTACATATATTTATACTTATTTTTTGTGTCTTGCCTTCCCAGCACGCCTTTTTCATAACATAACAATTTGAATGTATCCTCCACCTAGTAATTCAAATACAATGTAACATGCACCTTGGCATTTAGCCAAAAAATATATGTATATTTTCAATTTAAAACTTAATTTAATGGAGGAAGTCAGCCATTTCGTTTGTCTGGGCCAGACATTGTTATGTGGCACTTACTTTTATAATTGTATTCATTACCTTAGTATCTTCATTTCAATAAAAGTATATATGTAACTACCTACTCCAAGAAATAATATAACTATAATTATGATTACTTTTATAGTCAAAATAAATACTTTATATATTTGAGATAAGATAACTAAACAAGCTTAATTTGAATTTTAAAATTATTATCAGTTTTGATTTTAACTAATTCAAACTGTACTTTTAAATAACATTATTAATAATCTTTTACTTAACAAACTGTAGGACTTTTGTTAAGAATAATTAGGATGAAATTAATTTTAAAACAATTGGAAATATGATTTGTCCAACCAAATACTTGATATACATACATTTCTAGGCGATAATTTTTCTTTATTCAGACGGACGTTTAAGCCATAATCAGCACCCAAACAACTGTTTCCTGTGATAGAATCTAATGAAAAGGTGCTGAATTAATTATCTAGCGTAAATTAGTTTTTTAACAAATCAAACAAAAAGTCTGCATGGGTTGACTAATGTCCGTTATGTTTAAATCGACTTCAACGAGAAAAATGACACTTATAAGATCTGTTCGTTTATAAGGTATTTCTGTAATTGTATGTTCTAATTATAGAAAAAACTAAATTGGTTGAAGTTGGAAATAAGATTGTAAAGGAAAAAATATAGGTAGACATAGTTGAAAATTTAAAAGCCGAAAAAGTAGTTTTATTAAATCGTTCAGCTATATTTCCTAAGCTGTGTAATTTACATTGCAGGCAATCAGAATTAAATCTTTATCATATCGTCATAATTTTTTGTATGTTTCAACTTTTGTTTTTTTTTTTATTAAAATTAAATTTTGTTTCCCTTTTTCCATAAGATTTCTTTCAACTCAAAGCCTCCAGCGAGATTCGGAACTCCAAGACACATCAACTGAAAGCAAATCTTTACGCCAACAAATTGCCGCATTAAAGTCAAGTCGTGAACAGGCAATCGAAGAAAATGGGTGAGTTATGCGTCTAAATAAAAATCGATCAAATTCCATGTAGGGTACGGGAGATCAATCAAACTAAACAAAAAATCACTGCTCTTACATCACTACAAAGTGTCAGAGGCAGGGCATGTATGTTTGTACAGTGCATATTTAGGTATGTTTGTTTTGTTTAAAACAGGGATCGAATTTGGCTTTCTCTAGACAACCGCCCACTGCTTTACATTTTACGTGCATGTTCATTGTCCAGCCATGTGCGTCTGTCCAACACTCTGTTGCTTAAGCAGCTTTTGTTTTGCATTTGTATATTATCTTGGAAACCCATTTCTTTTATATTTAGCCGCCTGTCAAACGATTTGGCTGAGAGCCAAGCTGATATCGCGACACTCAAGCGCCGCCTTAAAGACTCTGAAGTTGAAATTGAGCGGCTTAAGCAACAATTGAAACAGTATGTGCAGGAAGTTAAAAAAGCCGAAGATCTGCTATTACACAAGGTTTGTCTAATTACTTCAGAATAAAACATCAATCATGTTGTTTATATGCGTGTGTGTGTTTTTTTGACAGGAAAAAGAGCGCGAAGAAATGTTGGATCATTACCGAAGCCTATCGCATGACGCTGTATTATTAGAGGGCAATAATCAAAGCCTTGAAGTTGAAGCAGCTGAATGCAAGTAAGTCCAAGTCTAAGGTTGATTTTATTTAAATACACAACTTTGACCTCATCTCTTTAGATGTTGTTGCCAATGTCGTCAGTAGTTTGTATTTTTATTTGCTGTGACCATTTATGTTTTGTTGCTCTTTATTTTGCTTTGTTGTTAAATTTTTTTTAATCAGACGACAGCTATGCGAGGCCGAAGATGAAATTGCAGCGCTTAAAAAGGAACTTGCTACGCGTAAAGATGTCATTGATAGGCTCGAAGCACAGGTTTGTAACTTTTAGTTAGTCGTAGGGTGAAAGTTCGGCGATTGAAGTTATACTTTATTTTTGAAGATTGATACTCTTAAGACACAGAACACATTTTTGGAAAATCAGTTGGAAGAAGCTTATGATGAGCAGCAACTACTTAAGGTCGATTTGGCCGCTCGAAAAGAACTTTGTGACAAATTAGACATTCAACGAGATAAGCTCAATGCAGAAGTCTTTGAACTAAACAAGATTCGGAAAAAGGTGAAACATAATTTTCTTCCATAAAGTACCAAATGCTTTCATATTTGTACAATACAAAATTGTGTTGCAATTTTACTCGTAGCTTGAACGAGATAACGAGAAGTTAAGAGCTGAAAATGATCGAACTATAAACGGTACAAAAGCCACTGCTGATACGTTCGAAGACTTGCTTAGTAAGACCCGCAGAGAACTCGAGGAACAAATAAAGGTTGATAGTAGACTTAGTCAAGAACTTATTAAAATGAAAGAGAGAAACGAGGATTTGCTGGTATCTATAAATCGATCAAACAAAAATTTCACTCTTATTTTTATTTCTTATTCATATTTCAGCAACAACTTAAAGAGGAACGAGATAAGAGACGTCAAAATGAGAATTTAGCACACGAGTATGATGTTCAGGTGAAAGAGCTTCGACACAATATAACTGACGAAAGATTCCGACAAGCGAGAAGTAGAGAACAAAGTCCAAAATTTACAACGATGTAAAATGGTTGTCGTTTAAAGCATTTCAATTCATTCCATTTAATTGTTATTGTAAAAGTCAAAAATTATATTACAATCTATATAGAAACTTAAGAATAAATTGTAATAAAATCACTTTCGATTGTGATTTTATTGTACTACTATTCGTTTGTTGTACTTAATATGTTTTTAATTATGATATAATCATCTCTCTCCTCAATAAACGTGATATTGGTTTAAACAAAAAACAAAACACTACTAACCAGGATAGGTACTATTGATGAAACTCAAAATATAAAATAAACGCTTTTAATTCTAATGATATGTTTCTTTGATATTTTCTCATTAATGTATAATGCAAGCCAAGTTCCGTAATTAATCAATTTTATTTCCACATTTATTTATTTATGAATTGTAAGCTATTTGCATTATTTTATCATAGTCTTCTTTCATGCATTCACAACCATCAAACGTTGGTATTTCTTCAGAATATTCGGATGTAGATTTATCCTGTTCGCACAATACACAATGACCTGAAATATTGAAATATTTAAAGTACGTATACGCCCCGTGTCGAAATATTGTTTTAAATTTGTTGTTATTATATTATATTTGACGGAGAGAGGAGAGATGAGTTATAAACTTCCCACAACAAAGAAAATTATGTAAATTCAACTACTTACAGCTATTTTCTTCTTTTATACCATCTTCTTTGATTTTTGGTTTCTTTTTCTCATTTTTCGTTCTCTCCAAAAGTTCCTTAGCTTTCTTCTCTTCTTCAGAACTTAAAGATCCAATAGTCTTACAATTCTCTTTTAGTTTTTCAAGCTCTCTGGATTGATTTTTGACATGTTCATCACAGTCCCTTACTCTATTTTCCAAATGTTGTATTAAATTTGATACATCTCGAGGAACACCCTCTACTTGGACATTTTGGTTGAAAATATCAGAGAGAAACACGTGATTTTCTCTTTTTGACGAAGAATATTCACCCGAGTTATCATCCAATTCACTGTCGAACTTAAAACTTATAGATGGTGTTTGTTCTTCGGTTTGTGCAAATTTAACGGGTATATTTTTCTGGGTCGATTTTGGTATCATTTGGCTGAAAGTATTTATACTCTTTTCCGATTTTGTTTTATTTTTAAGCTCTGTAAATGAATTTATAAAACGAGTTTAAGAAAAATGTTGACATACATAATTTACCTTTTTCTAGGCTGTTAGCTGAAATCAAACTGAATTTACTTCGGCTAGAGACATCATTATCTTCATGGTTTGCTGATGTGAATACAGTTGATGATTTAGAACCATGAAATATTTCAACTGGCTTTTGATTGTAAAGACTTTGAAAAGATTTTGATGATATCGAAGAATTTGGCATTTCATTAAGTTTTGAAAGCGATTTCTGAAAACTTTGTTTCATTTCTTCATTTTCAGTCGGAAGAAGTTCTAAATTTTGATTAGCGAATTTTTTGTTGAATTTTAGTGAAAAAGGGATATCAAGTTTTGCCGATTCCGATTCTGACATTATCGAGCAGCTGTCCTGATCTTTAATTTTATAAACATTAAATTGACTTGATGTTAAAGCATTACGTTTATTTGTGGCGTCCAACTCTGAATCCTTTACAGTTGGTGGAATGAATTCTGAAATTGATGCAGAGTTCTGCCTCTCATTCAATTGACGATCTTTAGGTGTTGCCATATTTTGACACTTGTCAGGTCGACATTTTAGCGAAGGTTCTATGCTCGAAGAGTTTATGTTTTGTGTAATTTTTCTAGAAATATCTTGAATGGTTGAAATCATTTCCTTGTTGTTTGAACTCGTTTTAGAATTACTTCCAAACTCGTAATCGCAAATTGAGGAATTCGATTCAAACTTTTTTGCAAATGATTCGTGCTTTTGTGGTCTTTTCTTAAAGTCAATCAGCTTAGACTTCGGGGCATACTCCTCAGTGCGAGGAGAAAACGCAGACTGTTCGAAGTGTTTTTCATTTTTATTCATTTTCGAAATGGCGCCCAACTCAGAAAGCTTTGATGTTGTGGCTGATTTAATGTCGTGGGAATTATGCAATAGTTGCTTTTGTTTTATTTTTGAAATAACAGGCATTTCACCATTTACGTTGCTTTTCAATCCCGATGAATTGTTTGGTTTTTCATTTGTCCGGGCTAGTGAAGTAACAAGATTTTCCGACTCAATCCTATTATATGGATCAATTGAAAGAGCCGGATTATATGTTTGGTCAATGATTGAAAATGATTGTGTTGAACATCTACTTTTGGGAGTAGGACTTATGGAATTAGATCTTACGAAAGCTCTATTAATACTTGGTTCTTGTAATTGACTGAATTTTCTGTTTCTCTTTTCAAGCTTTGTTTCAATTGTTAATTTTGCTGGGCTTTGGAAATTAGACTGTTCATTTGTAAGGTTTTGGTGATATAGTGATGGTTTTGAAATACATTTTGCATGATCAGAATTACTATTGAAACTTGGAGACAATTTCGAAATCGAGTGATCTTGGAAGTTATTATAATTATTATGAGACGTATCAAATTTAGAACTAAGTGGCCCCTCACGATAAATATGAGACTCCCAAGTGCTTTCCAAGTTGTGCGATTGATATTTATCAGAACCTTGTAACAATTTCTTTTTTCGACTGATCTTCTGATCATTCACAATTTCTTTCGAGATATTATTTTTCTCTTCTCTTCTTCTTCTCATTGAGGGGTACAGTTTTGAAGATTGCCGACCCGATGTAGATTCCAAATGAACGGCTGGTGTAGGACTGGCACTGGTGTCTTTTATTAATCCACTTCGGTTAACTATGAATTCTCTTGATAATTTCACAGGAAGATTGGTGTGGTCGTTTTCTGCAGTAGCATGTCCCATATAGGGAAGAACCAAATAATTGTTTACCTCAGAGTTTTTAGGATGACTATAAGTGTTGTCGTCTATAATTATTGGCCGTATAGTATTAACATTATGAGACTTCCACGTGGTTGCAGTTTCGTTTAAGTAATTATTTTCATTTTGAGAGACATTCGTCACTTTTTCAAAAGTGTTTGTGATGCCATAACCTATCGATGACTCAAAATCCCGCAGGGGAACTTCGTTCGTAGATGGAAGTGAACTCCTATAGGCCTCTGAGTGCAATTTTGTATCTTTTTTATATGCGCAATGTGCATTAATTAACTCTTTTTTTTGTTTTGCATAATCCAATATTTCCTCCGAGAGCTTAGCATGTAATCTTATTAAACTTTTTGTTTTTTCATGGTATGGTGGCTTTAGACGTAATAACCTTATTGGCTTGTCATTTCTAAGCTCAGGTGATTTTTTGGATTTTCGATTGTGATCATTTATAGGAGCAAAATCTTTCTTTAACTTGTTCTTGGTGATATTTTGTAAATAATGGGTTTCATATGAGGATTGGACGAGTTGCGATCTACACTCAAATTTAGTTTGAGCATTTACTTTCTCGTTATGAGTCTTTCCTAACCTCGGCGATAGCTGATGATTATCTGATACTGAAGTATGTCGTTTGAAATGTTTATGAGGCGTATTAGTCTGAGACTTAATGGAATGAACATTTTTAACTGCGGATTCATTTTTAAAAATATTAAACTTAATATCGAATGAGGGATCGTAACACATTTCATTTGTATTTAAGTTCTTCAATGAAGACCCAATTTGTGTGCTAGAATCGGCAACTTTAATGAACTTATGATGGTCATTGCTTTTTGAACGGCACTTGTTTTGGTTATTTATCTTTTCATTAGATGATAATATGTATTTATAGGTTTTACCTTCTTTAGCTCTTTGAAGTATTTTTCTCTGGCCTTGTAGATGTTTGAGATCTTTATCAATTTTATCAATCAGTTCTTTTGTTGGTACCGAATCATCATTACTAGAAATATGTTTTTTCTTCTTTTTACCCTGAAATATGTAGTATGTTAAAGTTTATACATAGATATTATGTACATACATATGTATGTAGGTATTGTAATTTTTACCAGTTTTCGAATTGCTATAAGTTTTCAGTTTCCTTAAGTGAAAGTTTGTAACGTATTGACATTTAAGTTCTTTTTGTATTATTCGTACAAAATTTTAAAATTAAAGTGAAAATAGATCGCTTATGTACTGTACCTACATATATCCAGTTACTAAGAAAAATTAATTATGTTAAAGATCGACGACGATCTAACAAATGTTTGTTCTACGTTGGGTATTTCGGTAGTGAAAATCGAATTACATAAATCAATAATATGGTTTTCTACGATGAAGTGATAGGATTGAGGTTACAATAAGAGATCCAATTAAAAAGTGCTTACTCAATTTTAAATAATTGATTTCTGTGTGTTTGAGAGATTCACTATAGTGATTGGAACGTTTGTTGATCCACCGAAATCGGTGAATACTGTTTAAATTATCTTATTTTTAAATGAGGCAATACAAAACTATAGTGAAATTTATAAGCCAAACTTAGTTTTTTCTCTGTTTTCTATTATAATATTTATCGTTGTATGGCCTCAATTTTACATAATGAAATTGGAAAAATACTTCCATTTTCCGTTACAAATCAGAATTTTTGACTACAGGTATGTCACATCCGGTTTCGTTTTGATGATCCAACCTTCCAAACACACCCTATTCTGTCAAATAATGTACAACCCTTTTCTCTTTCGCACAAATCTCTTCCCTTTCACTCGCACTCTTCGACTCAACTTTCAAATGTCAAACACTGTCCGTCAAAATTCCCCTTCAAAAGAAGAAAAATATTTTAGAAAAAGGTTTTTTCATTTCAGAAATATTCAATTATGGTAAGTTTTAAAGTGAATAATCCACGATATTTCCTCAGAACAAACATCATGAATTAGTGTAGAACATTAATTTTGCATATAATCTGTATTTTTCCTAAGAAAATAACCCAAATATTCCATCACAAATATTACGTTATAGCGAGTTTCTTTTTTTGTATTATTCTTTCTTTAATTTTTTTGTTTCCTTTTGGTAATTTGCCATAGCTATTGGATGATTTAATCTAATAAAGCAACATTGTATTTTCAAAACGATGCTAATTTTATCATAAATTGCAGAATAAATTAAAGTCAACACAGAAAGACAAAGTTCGTAAGTTTATATCGCTGACACAAACGGGAGAACAAACCGCAATCTATTGCCTAACAAACAATGACTGGAAACTGGATCAGGCCAGCGACAACTATTTCCAAAATCCAGAACTGTATTACCGTGAGCTAGATCGAAAACGTATTGAGGCTCTATTCAATCGCTACAGGGATCCATGCGATCCCCAGAAAATCACATCCGAAGGTGTTATTCGTTTTCTCGAAGATCTCGAACTAAGTGCTGACTCTAAACTGGTTCTGATTATTGCTTGGAAATTCCGTGCAGAGGCTCAATGTGAATTCAGCCACGTCGAGTTCTGCAACGGAATGACAGATTTGGGTGTAGACAGTATAGATAAATTAAAATCCAAATTACCACTGCTCGAACAGGAGCTAAACGATGCGGGAAAATTTAAGGACTTCTATCAGTTTACGTTTAACTATGCAAAAGATCCCGGTCAGAAGGGAATCGATTTGGATATGGCCATTGCGTATTGGCGAATTGTGCTGCAAGGGAGATTTGAGTTTTTAGACATTTGGTGCAAATTTTTAACGGTGAGTGTTTGTTACTTTATTTGCAAATTCATTCAACTTGTATTAAATTCCCTTACTTTTCGAGGTGTCAAAAAAAGATGTGTATGCAATAAACAATCTCCCTACAAAAGTAAATCAGAAGAAGCATAATTATATATGTCATTCAATCCAGACCAATATTTAATATTTTGAGAATCAATTTTTTCAAAGTTTGTTGACAAAAAAGTGTGCTTTCAATTTAAATAACTTTCCTTTTATTTATGAAAATGCCCAAAATACATAATATTGATTCATCGTTTAATATTTGAAGTAGTTGCTCATCGAGTCCGACATTAATTTAAGTACATAGATACTATGTTCTTAAAGTCAACATTTCATAAAAATTTCTTGCGAATTAAAAGAATCTCCGTCCATATTTAAATTCAGTCTCTACTACCTAAAAATAACCAAATTTCACTTGAATACTAATTAATAATAATTAATATAGTATCTTAACCAAACAATATACATACATACCTAGTTATTGAATTGCAAAATTTCAAAATGTATGCCAAATTGACACTGATAAAAAAAAATATGTGAGCACATTCTATTAAGCTAAAAATTGAATAGATTGCGTTGAAACTATATAAATTTGTTTATTACCTTAGGAAAAACATAAACGATCGATACCGAAAGACACATGGAATCTGCTGTTAGATTTTGCCACTCATATTGACGATAATATGACAAATTATGATTCGGAAGGTGCATGGCCTGTACTTATTGATGACTTCGTCGAATGGTGTAACGAAAACAATTTTCTCACACAACCACAAAGTCAGCAACAGAAAAACATATCTAGCAGCTTTCAAACATCGCATAGTACAAATATGAATTATGGCTAGCGAACATAAATAAATAAACTCGTGTTGATTTTAATTATTATTATTATTATATACAAAAAAAATATTATTATAATTATATTTAAAGAAGAGAAAAAGAGAAGTTATTATGTACTACTACTATTATACTAGAAATACTTGTTTTCTTTTGGGTTCCGCATACAAGAACGTTTTATTAGTTTACTTTTATGTGCCCTTTCGGTTGTAAGCAATTCACCTTTTTTATAATTTGATTTCCATAACCTACCATATACATACAAACATTACATTAATAACAACAATAAATGTTCTCTTTTCTCCTGCTAAGCTTGCTACGCACTGCAATAGTAAACAAAACCATACATCATTTTTACCAATTATAAAACAATAATATTACGTAACATTTTACTTTTTTTAGAAAAGAAAAAGTGTAGGAAGCCCAAACATTAATAAAATAGTTATAAATAAAATTGTAATAAAGATGTTTTTTTTTTCTTTTATAATAAATTTAAATAAAATTTAATAAATAAATCCAAAATGAAATAAGCAAGAAAATAGTAACTTTGTTTTTTCTTTATATACATTTTTGGCCACTGAATTACAAAAAATAAAAATTAAAAAAAAGTGTAAAACAGACATAACTCAAGTTTTTAACCGTTCAATGATTTCTTACAAATTCAGTGCTATTAGAAAGAGAGATTGTAACACAGAAAACAAATATGAAATTCAATATTCTAACTATCTACATATTCCATTTGGATCACACAAAAATTTACCATTATAGTTGAATTACATGCTGATACGGATAACTCCCTAGGGTATAGTGATCATAAACACTCTTCTGGAATAGTTAAGCACTCGTCTAGAGATCGCCAATTAAATCTCTTGACTTGCCTACGCATTGTCCTGACCTTTTTGACCTTAAGTGCTCATTTTAAATCCACAGATTTGTAATAATTCTAGCTAACAAAGTTTCTTGTTTTTTTCCTTAAATTTGTATGTTTACAAATCCAAATCAATATGCATCGATCAATCAGAAACAAAAACACACACCACTAACAGGGAATCAGACACTTTTGTTTATGATTTAGTTTTGAAATAAATAAAACCCATTTCTGTATAATATATTTTTTTGTTACTTTATTTAATCGAGACTAACCCACACTAATACAAGGAATTAATAATATAACATAATAAAATTCGAACAAAAATACAAAAAAGAAAAACTAAACAAAATTCTTTGATTGAATACAAAAAAGAAATAGATACCTATATAAATTTGAAATTTACCAACTATGTTATTTGCGCCCGCACTATTTTATGCTGAGTTGTGTTAAAAAAAAATTGTGGGAAATAAAAACAAAAATCATAATTTTGTCCGGATAAACTTTAGCTTCCTTGCATCGTGTGCAACTTAAAAATTAATCTCAGTCATATAAACACTGTTTTAGATCGGTTTGTTTTAAAATGGAACGTGTACTAATTTAACAATGCGTATAATATATATGTATGTATGTAAATTCTAGTTTATCAAAAATAAAATTATTTTTTTTTGATGATGTTATATGATTTAAAAAAATATTTTAAAAGGAAAACAGCAACAAAAATAAACAAAAAAGAATGTATTGTGATAATAATGAAATATGTTTCGCTGGTATGCTCGTTCTTTCGCTTGTTGCCTTACACCTATTGGTATTTTTTTGAATTTGCCTCCATCTAGTTGTTTCTTATTTGCTTAATTTAATTTAAGTTAAACACACAATAAATATAGATCGTTTTGTGAATATTCTTTTAAATGTGTCTTATTAAAACATCTTTTCCAACATTTTCCTAAGTTTTTCGTGGGCATAACGCAGCTTCTGGTACAGATCTTTCGAGCAACCATGTGTTGTGATGGTGGCAAATCGGTACGTTCTAAAGTTCTTTTCGCTATCCATGTATGTAACGGCACTCATACGGGGGCAGATAATCAGTTTCATGTGATCGGAGAAATTAAGCTGTATGAAAAGAAAACCAAGTTATGTGTGAAGTCCAAAAAAGTACATCATTTTTGTGCGCTCTTATACAAACCTGCAAAGACCCATTAGTTAGATGCATTACAACCGCACATGTTGTCCTGAACCACGAGTGCAGATGGGGCAATCTGGAAATTTGATCGTTTTCAAACAGCACATTGTTGGCGCCAGCCTTTACTAAATGTTCGGTCATGTACCGTTTGAAGTAAGACAGCAGTTTCATTTTTTTGTCCAATTGCTTGGGGTATTCGGCTGTGGTCATGTAGGTTTCTTTACCATCTTTGTCGATGAAATGCACGTTACTGAAAAAAAAAATTATGATATTTTTAAAATGAACATAGGATACCCAAAATAATTTTGATTTTAGTTTTTGATCATGGACATTTTTTAAAATAATAAATAAATTTACTCACAGTCCATTCGGCAGCATAATAAGTTTTGTTGTGTCGTTGAACATCACGCCCATGCCTTCATCGCATAGTTGATATCCAAAGCCGTATTTATCACTATAGTCAACCCATTTAGAAATCCAAAACAAGGGTTGAGCAGCTGGATCTGTGTTCTCATCGCCCAAATTGTTTGGCATCATTCGGGGCTGGAAATGATTACATGTCTTTATTTTGTTCAGAATTTAGTAATTTACAAAACACCAAAACTCACCTTGCTGTTGATCAATGTTGTTAGTTGCTCATGGAGACTTTGTATGTCAGCGCGGTAATCTTCATTCAAATTGCCAATTTGCGCCGAAGCAGTGATAGCATCGTGCAAGTTATTTTTAAGGAACGTAGACTCCAATCTAGTATCATCTCCTTAAATTAAATTATATATTGTTTTATACACAAACTTGAAGCAAACTCGATTAACTTACTCATTCCATTTGTTTCAATAAGTGGTTTACGTCTGAGCTCACTCTCTGCTTCCATTGTTTCATTCAATCCTAATCGCGGTGCCATTGTCAAACAAGAGCTAGGCAAACTAGATGGTACCTCACTGGCGTTGATGAATTCAAAATTGAGCAACTCACGAATTGTGGGACGTTTATCGGGGTTCGATTGTAACATTGCAATGACCATCGTAGCTGCACTTTTGCGCATAAAATTTGGAACTCTTTTTTTCAAAAAAAAAAAAAAAACATGATAGATATAGTACCGCAAACACATCGTTTCTGCCCTCCATACTCACCTATATTCACATTTTTTGATTTTTGTGTAAGTGTCTTTGAGTGTCTTTGTCTCGAACGGTGGCTGACCCACCAGCAGTGTGTACATAACGCAACCAATCGACCAAATATCAACTTCAAACGAATGTCCTTTCTTGGTAAGAATCTCGGGCGCTATATAATTCGGAGTACCACAAAGAGTCTTCTTGCGTTCGCCCTCAAATTCGATTCGTGTGGCCAAACCAAAATCACCTATCTTAACATGAAGTTGATCGTTAAGGAACAGATTACCTAGCTTCAAATCGCGATGAATAATTCGATTATCGTGAAGGTATTTCACTCCTTCGATTATCTGGTATATATAATAGCGACATTCGTAATCTGTTATTACTTTTCGGCGTTTGTGTAGCTCCATCATTGACTAGTAATGGTGGTTAGAAAAAAAGTTCACTTATGATGGTTTTAAAACAAAAAACGAAAAAACAAACTTACCCTTTTCTTGCACAATTCCAAAACAATATAAACATTTAAAGAATCATCAAAGAATCCATGAAATTTAACAACATTTTTATGATTTAAAGATTTGTGAATGGAAATTTCTTGAGTCATTTTCTCTTTTTGATTGTGCTTCATCATTAGTTTTTTAGATACGATCTTTCCAGCATAGACATTGTTCGTCTCTACGTCGATGATTTCGTAGCATTTCGCAAAACCACCCTGTTAGGGAAACAACAGTTTTATAATGTCTTTCAAATATTTTTTTTTAACGAGAATTGTAGCCCTATTGATGGACGTGAATGTTTCACTAAAATTTCCAATCCTTCGAATAGTTATGTATGCAGGTATATAAATATTCAGTTTTCGAGAAACCAATTGAAACTATTATTATTCCCGATAAATAAGTAAAAAAAAATTAGGATCAAGGTAGCCTGTGTAAAACTCGTGTCAATACGAGTTATTTGGTGTCTGTTGTCACTTAATTTGGGATTCCTTGGATATGATAATAGTATAATTTGTTTCAAATCGATTTGGGTGAATACTGAAAAAGCAAATTCCAAAATATATCAAATAGGATACCTAACATGGTCTTAGGAGACACAGAACAAGAAAAAATAATAGGTTTAAGTTTGATGTATGAGGCAGTTGTGGTGGCAACTTATTAAAATAGAACTTGAAAGTTAATTTATTAACATATTTGGTTAAATTGAATGCCGCTTTACATAAAAATCAAACATTTTTACTTTTTATTGACAAAACGCCAGGTATGTAGGTCCATAGAAGGAATATGGTACTAAAAATCTTTCATATTTCTTTTGTTACAATACTTTGTGCAAAAATCGAAAAAGAATGATGTAGAGGAAGGGCGTACATACACACATTCTAACGAACACAACAAATTTTCCAGATGTAAGTATGCAAACATTCCTTTCTCAGCGGCTCCTACAATTATCCCGAAATCATGTATACCTACCTACCTAACAACATTCGTGCTAAGATTTTTGGTATCGAATCACGAAGTTTTATTTCTTAGAACGATGAATTAGAGACAGAGGCAATAACCAAAAATCAACAACAGGGTTACAGGTGTCCAAAAGTTCTCCTTCGACAAGGAAAAATTATCAATTTTATATTAAAATACTTAGTGTGATAATATTGTGATATAAATAAGTAATTTTTGCATATACTCTGCTAATATCCTAAGCCACACGTGAAATTTTGTTCGGCCCGCCCAGAGGGACAATTTTTCTCTATAAAAAAGTTGGTTTTCAACTCAATTATCCTTACCTTGCCGAAAAATCGCATTCTTTTGTAGGTGCGGTTTGTGCCTGCATCGTAAAGCCTATCAGGAATATCACTAGCTTTATCATCAATTCTAGACGAGGCCATTTTTCCAACAGTAGCCTTCCTGTTTGCAAAAAATAATGACGAACAAAAATTGGGTATCTTCTCTTTTAGTTTCTGATTTTTTGAGAGGATCCTTTTCGTTTCGTTTTTTTTTGACAGTAAAATCAGAATATTTTACAAATATAAATATTGATGTTGTTAAACATAAATTAATTTAAAACAGAAACGGTTTTTTACTTTTTTAAGTTGAACAAATTAAATAAAATTTAATTAAATTAAATTAAAATTAATAAAGCACACGACCAGCGAAAACAAAAATTGTCCAGAATAGAGTTGCTGTTAGAACGACACAAAACCGTTTAAAACTTTGAAAGAGAATTTCAAACCCGAACAACCGGGTGTTTCGATGTTTGATTTCGAAAATGTGTCATACGTTTGTTTCTTTTTGATGTGTGGCGGGTAAACTACTTGTCCCTTTTTACTTAAGGCCTCAGGCATATTATGTTTCGAAAGTAGTTGATAAGCGAAAAGTGATGCCAAACTGTTTCATTTCATAAGTAATTTGCTCAGTAGTCAATTTTCTGTGCAAAATTTGTATACCAATACCAAAGCACACCATACATAATAAATTAATAGACGCAAACAAAAATCAAATAATTACAAGAATTAAAAAATATTGAGAACCGATTTTTGGTTAAAATTTCTAACATTGTGCGGAGTAAACTTAAGTTGAATCTCGACTTATGTATAATACATTTACTGAAATCCTTGAATTTAAAATCAAAAAACCGTGGGTCAGATACTGAACCACTATAACACAAATCTCCCTAAGTTGCCAAAGTTATTATTGCAAAGCTGAAATTAATCATCTGAGAAAAAAACTGTCAAACTTTGTATTGGAATTTTTTCTACAATCATCTCACTAAATTAATAAGAAATTACTCTTTGAAAAGTAATTTAGAAGGATTTTTAGAAGAAAGGAAAGGCATGGAAAAAAGATGCAAAGTTTCATATTTTCCTCATTTTTTTATGAGTTTTGCCTTAAAACTCATGTTTCATTCTTAATGCGTTCTCTTTTTGATTTGATTTTTGGCGGCGAAGGAGAATGTTCACTAAAATTTGCCTTGTTTTTATGATTTATACCCTGCTGCTGCTCATAAATCCTCATCAATTCTTTTGTTTTTTATTTTTATCATCATCATCAAACAATAAATACAAAATTAATAACACAAGTATTAAAAAAAATTTCATGTGATTTCCGATCATTCCTCAATAAAAACATTGCGTATATAAAAACTGATTCCTAAACTGACTCAAGTATTTTTAGGGTTGTTCATGCTTAACTCCAGCAGAAATGTATGTCTTTCTTCAAAATGGACATTTAGTTCGATGTATAAATAACCTCATGGTCCCAATCCAAAAGGTTAACACATGATATATCTGACAAGTTGGCACAAATGATTATTGATTGAAAGACTGAATGTCATCGTGTAACTGCAACCTTTGTTTTGAAATGTCTCCATCTCTACCTTAAAAACCATATGTGAAGATTTATCAACTTTTTCACAAAAAAAAAAAAAACAAAAATAATAATTAATCGCTCTCTCGCTCTGCTCTATTTATCAACTCGATATTTTTCTTCTGAAAACATAGCCTTCCACATAAACAGCAATTGAAGCAAATACACCAGAAAGAAATAAACATAACATAAACTGCAATCTAACTATCTCTCTTGCTCCTTCTACTCCATTCATCGTATACAACGTCTTCTTCACCCCAATGCATTGAGCATTAACAAGTATTGTTTTAACGCATCCGTACTGAAAAAAACTTCTTTGTTTCTCACGACACAAACACACACACCGTTCTGTTTCTGTTTTTCTATGTTCATTGGAAGACATAAAAAGAAATAACAAGTGAAATAAAATAAAAATAGGTAGTTTAAAGTTAAAATAGAAAAGGAAAATAATATTTTTCTACTCTACACAATAAATCATCACTTTCTTCGCCTTTGTCGTCATCATATCATTCATCATCATTCATCACACTCAAACTCGAGCAGCAGCAGCCAGCTAAAACCAAAACCAAAAAGGAAAGAAGAAGGAGAAAAATTTGATAATTATAGTGCAGTGCAGAAAGTAGCAATAGCAATAGCAAGTGCAATTCGAGTATTCTCAAAAACGCAACAAAAAATGGCCAAATCACAGACAAAATTCAAAACTATTTGAGCGATAATATTGAAAAACAAAGTGTTGGCCTAGAATTTGAGAAAATAATTGGTATTTAGGTATAAAACGACAAAAAAGCAACTTTTCCTTTGGGGTTTTTCTTTTTTTTATTCGCCCCGTTTTGTGCTCTTCGAAACGTCAAAAATTTCTCGCTACACAGATTGTCAGTGTAGAGATAGAGAACGTATCAGCAGGTAATTTTAATTTTTCATAGTGAGGGGGAGAATTTTTTCGTACATTATTATTTTTCTTATTTTTGGGAATCCTCGAAAAAAACTTAAATCCAGATATTCCAAAGTATCACTGTGTGAGGCGAAAGAAAATATAGAATAAATTTCGAAGTCGTCCTCGTCCTCGACTTGGAATTGAACATTGAAGAGAAAAGAATCACACGCAAGTTAAAAGTTAATTCAGCTGTTCTCAAATACAAAAACAAGAAAACAACAACAAAAACAGTCACGACGACAACGACAACGACGACGACGGACAAAAAGAGTACAACGACGACGACGACTACGACAGCGATAGCGACAGCGACAAACTCGAAGTCGAAGCGAGAACAGCAGAGCAGTCCCTCTCTCGCTGTCACCGCCTCCCCTTCCAAGCTCCCCTTAGCCCTCCTCCTCCTCGTTTAGACAAAGAGACTCAAAATTGATAGAAATAACAAAAAAGCTGCTGCAACTGGTGCCTCATCTGAGGACCAGCCGCCGCGCAAGAAAGGAAGACGTTCGGCAGGACAACAACAGGATTCAAGTGCCACACCAGCCTCTAACTCCAACTCCAATCCGAACGCATCTACGTCGTCGTCGTCGTCCTCTTTTGTGTCGTCTTCAGGTGTACTATTAGCAGAAAGTGATCAGCCTTCGAGCAGTTCGGCAGCAGCAGTAAGAGCTGCCCAAACAACACGCAATAGTCGCGAACAGAGTACTACAACAATAGATATCTCTCAGCAGCAAACCGAACACCGTCGTAGGAGTCGCGGACACTCCAAAGGCAGTGTTGATACAGAAACGGAGTCACAATCTCCGGACACGAGTGCAGAAACCAGCATAGAACGTCGCAAGAGTAACAGCAGCGCCAGTGGCACTGCCATGCAACACGCTAATAACTCGTCTTCAGTAGCAAGTGGTGGTGGCCCAGGACCAGGCGGGGGTGGAAGCAGCGGTGGTGAATCCACAAACGGACACATCTCTGGTGGACCCGCAGAGCTAGCCCAAAATGGCACAACGGTCTCTTCGGCGCTACCGATATCACGCACCACAACGACTAATGGCACGCTTAGTGGCCCGCCGTATAGTTCTTCAACGAATCGTCTTCATCTCGATAAGACCAACCAGGAGACGGTACGTCTGATTGGGCAGTACTTGCAGAATGTTGGCCTGGACAGGACTGCAGACTTGCTGATGCAGGAATCTGGGTGCTTTTTGGAGCATCCGGCCGCAACCAAGTTTCGGGAGCACGTTTTGTCTGGCGATTGGACAAAAGCTGATAGCGATTTAAAGGTGAGACTCAGATTGTTATTGTTTTTTTTTTTTGTCTTGTTTTTGTTTTCTTTGTTTTCTTTGTTATGTTTTTTATATTATATGTATGTATATCTAATGTGCGTTGTTTGGATAAGATATTCATACTTCGATTCATCCATTGCTCAATGAAATTCGTTCATTTTGAAGTCATTCTTCTCCAAATTCGAGACAAAGAAAGCAGTTCATTTGCCTTTTTGGCTGTCGTACTCGTATGTGCGTGTGTTTAGTTTACAAAGTATAATCTCATCTTCATCGGTCGTGGCCGCTGCCGCAGGCCCTGTTGATGAAAGCAAATAGTTAAGCAAAACATTTTTGTATTGAGTTAAATTTTCAAAATACCATAATAAAGTAAACAACAACCGAATCGACGAGACGCACTAAGAGAAACAGCACACAGCACACCAGAAAGAAAGAAAGAAAGAAATAAAACATGAAAATAGACATGGGGCGGATTGGGATTGGGAATAGGAAAATTCAAATCACATACCTACTACACCAACGCATTTGATTTCTTTTTCTATTTTCATCTTTAGGAAAAAGAATAGGGGAGGGGAGAATTGTTACGGAAAGTTATCATAATCACTTTATTTTATTTTGTGTTGTTGTTTGTATCATAAGTGCGTTGATATATTTATGTATACGCGTGCTTAATGGAAGATAACTTTTTAGCAACAGAAATCGTTATCAGCTGCCTTAGGTCGATTATTATAATTGTGTGTAGGTAACTACAAAAACGCAAAATCAAAACTTTTTGTTGGGTCTCTTATAATAAGGTATAGTCCTTCTAAGAAGGGTTTTTCAATGCGGATGACTAGTTCTATCAAGAATAGACCCGATGCGATCGGAGATTATTTTAAAATATCAACGAACCTTGTGACCTTGCGATAAGCTTCCCAAATTTGCTTGAAAGTTTTTATTGTAATATAATTGCCAATTTGTCACTCGTTTAAAAGCGATTTGAAAGTATGATGTAGGTATTTTTTCTTGTTGGATTATATGGAAATTAATAGTGTTAGGAGCCAGTAGAATTTGACAAAATTTCTTAGTTTTTTACTTCAAGTAAACAGCTTTATTTCATAGAATGTTTGCTCTATTTTGAGTTTTATTTTATTATGTTTTTTATAATATGAATTACAAAAAAAACTAGGAAAGTAGAAAAAAAAACTTATTGTTAGGTACGTTCTGGTGACTCTTTTTGAAAACTGGTAACATATTTTTATGCTGATAGAATGTCGTCACAAAACTTAAAATAAAATATAAAATATTATTTATAAAAGAAAATGAATATTTATGGAAATGCTTTAATTTTAGGAACTTGAACCTCTTATCGAAGCAAAGCATGTAAACATCACTGAAATGAAATTCATAATACTCGAGCAAAAATACCTCGAGTATTTGGAGGACGGTTGTCCCTTGGATGCCTTACACGTCCTTCGCAACGAATTAACACCACTACAGCACAATATCACACGCGTTCACCAGTTATCCTCATACATGATGTGTTCGAACAATCACGATCTCTATCAACGTGCTAAATGGGAAGGTAAAGGCATTGTGTCGCGTTCCCATGTCATGGAACGTTTACAGGCATTCCTGCCCCCTTCCGTAATGCTGCCACCACGTCGCTTGCGTTCATTGCTCACACAAGCTGTTGAATTGCAAACACAACGTTGCCCATGCCATGATGTGGGTTGGGAAACCAATTTAGAGACAGTATCCCTGCTCTCAGATCATTGCTGTTCAACAGAAGGATTCCCCATGCAAACGCTCCAGATACTCACCGAACACTGCGATGAAGTATGGTTCATAAAATTCTCACCGAATGGCTTAAAATTAGCTTCAGGCAGCAAGGATGCTAGCGTCATAATATGGGACGTTGATCCTTATAAATTGCAAATCAAACATCGACGTACACTCGATGTACAGGTGAGTGTTTCATTCCTTAGCTGGAGTCCAGATTCCAAGCTGCTGCTGGTTGGTGGACCCGATGATTCGCCTGAGATTTTCATATGGAATGTAGAAGATTGTAATTTGATTGTGAAAATGTCACATGCCATGGACGATAGTTTATCGTGTGGTGCATTCAACCCGGACGGGACACGTTTCGTAACGGGTGGACTTAAGGGTCAATTCTATTTGTGTGACTTGAAAGGGACCATTTTGGACAGCTGGGAGGGAGTTCGTGTAAACTGTTTGGCATTTTTGTCAGATAATAAAACAGTTCTAGCTTCAGATAATCATTATCGCGTTAGGGGGTAAGCCTGATCTTGAAATATGTATCATCTTTACTTTATACTTTTGTTTTTCAGTTATGTATTCGACAATCCACGCACCGATTATGACATAATTAAAGAAGCGCACCCCATTATGACATTTACAATTAATTCAACAGAGCGTTATGCCCTTCTAAATATTGCCACTCAGGGTCTCCATCTGTGGGATTTGGAGGATAAAACCCTTGTTCGCCGTTTCCAAGGCATGCGTCAGAGTAACTTTGCCATACATTCGTGTTTCGGTGGCATCAATGAGAGTTTCGTTGCCAGCGGCAGCGAAGACAACAAAGTCTGCATATGGCACATCAAGCGCGAAGAGCCCTTAGCTAAACTTTCTGGTCACACAAAAACCGTCAACTGTGTCTCATGGAATCCAGTATTTCCGTCCATGTTGGCATCGGCGTCCGATGATGCAACCATACGAATCTGGGGTCCCAAGACACAAACACTCAATAATTCACCCGAGAGTGATGACTGCTCATCTTGTTCTTCATCATCATCATGGAATGTGACATCATAATAAAGTAATTTACTCCTGATCCTCAATTTCTTCTTTCTCCTGTTCCTTTTTACCGATTGTTGAGCATAATTGCAATATTTTTGATTTCCACATCTTTTTTCTTATATTTTTTTTACTGTTTCCTTCTTAGAGTGTGTGTGACTACAATGGGAATTATGTATCCATAACATAAACAAAAATATATCCATTTAAAATTAGTGTTTAATTATTTAGGAAGATAATTTTTACGAAAAAAAAAACTTTAAAAAACACAGATTACTCCTCCCTTTGTTTTAACAACAAGCATTTGTTTTAATCTTTTATACCACTTATCTATTGATGTTATTTTAATTATTTTTTTGTTTAACTAATTAATTCACAATATGAATATATAGGAAAAAATATATACATTAGTATATATGTATGTATGTATATATATATATATATTTACTACAAATACAAGTCTTAACAAAACAGCAATAACAACAAATTCAACATTTACAAATGAAACAATTAAGATAAATTCTTTTTATTTACAAACACCACGAAGTAAACAACAAACAAAAACCATGAAATTAAAAATCTAAAACTTACTAAACAAAAATAAAAAACAAAAACAAAAACCAGCGGCAAAAAAAAAATATACATATAAATGGGTCATAGAAAGAAATAGTTAAACAATAGTTATAAAATAAAAAATAGATATATGAAAATGGAAACAAGAAAATAAAAGAAAGTATATATATTAGAATTCTAAAGCAAAAAGAAAATTATATAATAAATTTAACAAAAACAGATATTTATATACGCAAATTGTTTTGTCTTCGAGAATACGTTAGAACAATAGAAATTATAAATTTTCCTTTCTCCTAAAAAATAAAAACAAAGAAATATATAAATACTAAACTTAAACAAATTAAAATTGAATATAAAGATAGTAAAACAAAAAAATTATAATAACAAAACAATTAGGAATTCTAATTAAGTGAAATATTAACAAAAAAAAAAGCAAATACAACAGCAATTACGAATAAATAAGAGAGACAAGTTTTAACGTATATATACATATATATACAATTTAAAATAGGTTTGCCGAATAATTAATTATAATTAAATTAAAATGAGCGTTTCTTTTTAAACAATGTTCTTTATTTTATTTTTTCGTTTGTCCATTCATGAGGTCGTCTGAATGAGCCTGAATATACATGATGTATTAAGGACATTTTACATATATATAAATAGGTATATAATTAAAACAAAACTACAACAAAAGAAATCATCTAATAAAAGAGATTTTAATAAACCAATATTTTGTAGTTATTTGTCTTTGTTTTTGAAGAAATTACAAACTTTTGTTATAGATCGTGACTGTCAGCGCATAAATAACTTCCTTTTATTTATCCAAAGGGGAGCCTACAGCTAAAAACGCAACACTGATAAATGATAATATTGAAATCAAATAAAACTTCCGAGATTAAGTTTTATTTTTATTTAGAAATATTATTTACGGTATACATTGATATTCCAGCTTTAATGTATTCCTTGAATGCGAACAATGGCAAAACTATCAGTGCACTACGAGTTTTGCTTAATCGACTGACAACTGCAAAATTTTATTTATAAATTAGTAGTTAATAAGCATTACAAATAAGAGTGTGCTTACCGGAATACAAAAATATTGAAGCCAGCAGATAGTGACTCATAACAAGAAAATAATGTACGTTTGCACCAAACTCAGTTGTGTTATCTCGCCAAATCATAATGGGCAGTAAAAAGAACTTCGAAAAGTTTGCAATTGTAATGCCTTTGTACATATTAATTGCTGATCTTAGATTGAAGAATTTTTTTTGCACCAAAATTGTGCAAGAAAATAACAAGCTGAATAGTATGATGTTATCTGAAATATGCAAGAACATAAGTAAACATTTTTGATGGAGTTGATCTATTTACTGAATTTACCAATAATATTCTGGAGGCAGCAGATATAGAAGCCTTTCTCGTGCACCATATCGACATCATCTTCGAATCCAATGTCTTGTCGTTTTTGTCGGAACAAAGCAAAAGACTCCAAAAGTAGAAGGACAAGAGACAATTTCCAATGAAGCTATAAGCATGTTCAGTTATTCCATGTACTTTAATTAACTTAAATAGAATTTTGGGTGGGACTTACCTTAAAATCCTGATTAAAGAGAATATGGCGAAAAGCAGTCTCAGACAATAAAACGGAATCAATTAATATCACAACTGGTTCGAACTCTATGTATTTGTCAACTACTAAGTTGCACTTGTCCTGCAATTTAGAAGAAGTTATAAGCTATTTTAGAAAAGTTCTAAGTACTTACACATCGAACTACTTTTACTGACGTACTAAATTTTTTGTATAGCTCTTTTGCTGGTTGTCCACAATTGATGCAAACATATTGTTTATTAATGTTTTTATTCAATAATAAAGTTTTGTTTTGAATAGAAGTCATTCTTTCGATTCGAAACCGATGGCCTTACATTTGTAAACAATAAACATATTCCGCAAAAATATCAGATGGTATAAGGTGTACTGCTATCTATCTTAACGAGGGATTATAAAAGGGGGTCTCCCCTTTCAAGTGTTTAAACATTTTTTTTAGTTTGTCATATAATTGATTTTCATTACAGGCATTATATCATTTACTTAAAATTTAATAAAAAATTTTAAGATTGTTACTTATGTATGTATGTAGTTTTATTTTGGCGAACGAGTAGAACACTCGAAATTGATTTCTCAGATAGCAATCTAGAGGTCTCAGAAACCCGCCATTTTTATAACACCTAAAACTGTAAATTACCATCTATTTCTACCAGTATTTCCACAGAGAGAAATGGTAAAAAGGCAGAAATACAATTTCAATGGAACATTAAAAAACAATGAGCAGCATTGAGTGTTCGTTTTTTATATCTTTTCAACTCTGACTGTATGTAGACACACCATAATTAATTTGCACTTGCACTTCCACCCTTAATTCTGACTTTCTTTCGTTTTAATTGCTGAATTTGGTGACGTTTTCGTTAAATCTGTGTTCCTTGTCTGTTTTATAAAATGTCAGTCATGTGACAACTTTTTCACTGAACATCAAGAACATACAACTTTATTTTTCTTCACGTAAAATTTAGCTTTCCGTGAAGTTTTTTCAGTTCTTTTCCCTACAGTATTAAATTATTTTCGTTTATAAAAATGGTTGCTGCTATTCTGCCACCCTTTGTAATAACAGTGTTCTGGGGAATCGTTGGAATCGTATGTCCATTCTTTGCCAAGGGACCAAATCGAGGGTGAGACCACCACAAAATGACTCAATAAAACATATCCATTGAAAAAATGTACTTTTCTCCTCCACAGAATAATTCAATGCTGTCTTATGTTAACTGCTGCCTGTTGTTGGTTATTGTAAGTATCTACATTTGAATACAATTCTAACTTTTTATCAAAAAAATATTTTACAACTTGCAGCTGGTTGTGCTGTTACATGACCCAAATGAACCCTCTCATTGGACCCAATCTATCTCGTCATTCGATTTTAATCATTGCCAAAGAATGGGGTAATGAAATCACCAATGAAACGACATCTTAAAGGAAAGCCCTAAAAGAATAATCACTTAATTGTAAAAATTTATATTGTTATACTGTTACTCTTTTGTTTTTGTATGCTACTTGGTCCAAACTTTTTAAATGTTGTATTCAATGTGCCTTTAACGTTTAACTAAAACAAAATAACTTAACCATACGGACAAAAACTAAATCAAACACACAAAACAAAATGTTAAAATATCTTTTCTGAGAATATTTTCTATACAGTAATATTTACAGTTTACAAATATATATATTTTGCTTAAGATATTGTTGATTTATTAAAATGATGTATCCATAGATTACCTTTGAAAAAGGAAGACAAATAAAAGAGAAAAAGTTAAATTATGACCTTGTAACACTTACGCTGAAAAGGGCGCTCTGAGAATGTAAATGGCGTCATTTTGGTCAGCTGATTTGATTGTTTACACAAATACATATATTATATTCCTACTCGAATTATCTTGCCTAGGTCCCTCGTGATAGGAAATTTTAACCTCAGTAGGGACTTAAATAAACCATCGAGGTGCGTGTATTTATGTATTTTAGGTAATTAATAATCTTGTACTTGATGTTTTTCAATTAACATTAAGCCAAACGTTTAGATTGCATTAACTGAAGAAAGTTGGAGAGGACGTATAAATAGACTAGAATAGAAATGGACAAAAATTACATGGGATATGAAACAAAAGATTTTTCCCATCCGCAAAACCATTTCTTACGAGGAATCTCATTTCAAAATTTGCAAGACTTCTAGGAAAGTTGTTGTACTCCCAAGTTAGAAGTTCACTGCACATCATGCCATGAGGTTCAATACCATCCAACATTTATTTCTTTCTCACTTGAACCATCTTAACTCGGTGGATCAGAACCTTCTATTTCTGCCTCAAAATGAAAATGTAAGTTGATAGTCACCAAGTCATACATTTAGAACGAAGTTCACTGGCAACAAAGTTCTTCTTTACTTCTGCTCGGAAATCGTGGGCTTTCGATTATCTATTGTAAATGCCATACAAAGAGGAAGTGTCCAATTTGTTTATAAATAGAAACTGTTTATTACTTTACAATTGTTTTTAGATCCCTACTGAACTCTTATAAAAACAAAATAAAAACATCGACATTTAAATTTCAAGTTAAAACTTTTATTATACTTGCAAGTTTGTTGCAACTCGCCATTGGAGTGTCAGTCCGACGATAATTTGCAACTTAACCATTACAATTAGTATACCAAAGAATTCCTTGATAGACGCGTCTGATATTGCAGTACTAGTGAGTTTAATCGAACAAACCGAAACCCATGTCGTCGTCTTCCTCTTCTTCGGACTCTTCCTTAGCGGCTTCCTTGGCAGCGGCTGCTGGAGCAGCTGCAGCGGCAGCAGCTGGGGCGGCTGCGGCAGCGAATTTGCTGGGATCCTTGATGTATTCCTTGATGGTGGCAGCTTCCTTGAATTCCACTTCGGTGGTAGCAGCAATGGCCAACAAGTTCCTGAAACCATTTGCCACACTGTGTGGGGCCGAAGCAATGGTTGGGTATCCAACTTCCAAACACACAGCAGCCAAATTGGCAACACCTTGTTGGAACTTGGCGCGCAAATCCTCGGGTTTGATGTCCAAGATTTCTGGCGAAAAGATTGAACCAGAGTCGTAAACTTGTTTAACAATCAAACCGTACGAGAACGGAGAGATGTTCAACATGTTCAATAAAGTGGCTTCGGAAGCTCCCACCTTATCACCTGGCTTCAAGATGGGCACATCGTTGATGATTTCAATTGTACCCTTGGAAATCTTGGTTGGGATGGACAGAGCTTGGAAGAAAGAGGTTTTTTCGGGTCCCAAACCGGTGTTCTGGGCTGGGATGATGACGGGAAGTGGGGCAATGGCACCAGCACGGGCTGGAGCACGTACTTTGCTCTCCAACAACTTGTCACGGATGTCGCACAAATCCTCCTTGGTGAAAACGAAACCTACATTGTTCTTGATGTAAGGCAACAGCTTTTCTAGCTGGTTGTTGTTCTCCAAGTGTCCGCGGATGGCCTTGCGGATCATGGTGTTCTTACCCATGAGAACGACACCCTTTCCACGGAGGGAAGTACGGATGTTCTGCATCTGGCGAGAACCTACGTTGTCGGCTCCGACGATGAAACATTTTGGGTATTCGTCGAACAATTGCTGGAAAATAAAATAAAACGCTCTTAGATATGCATCAAAATAAATTGAAAGTGGTATCAGCAGATAAGTTTGCAAGCAATCAGACAGCCTTTGAGGGGCAGTTATAAAACATTCCACGAACCAGGACACTCGGGTTCAGCTATTTCTAGCTTAAGCATCCAGACGGTTCGTGTTAGACGGAAAGGTGTTCATCATGAATGTGTTAGAAGGAGAAGTGATTTTAATTGATACTTACAACGACTTTAAGGAAATAGTTGGCTTTCCAGGCTGTTTTGTTCTCCCTAACCATCTTGAATAATTGTAATTAGGGACTCTTGAAGAATTTAAGAACTGCAAGTTGAAGAAAAAATCACATTATAGTAAAGTATTTAATTTATGTTTTTGGTTGGAAGTCGAAAACTGCAGTTAAATGCAATGATGGCTTTGAAAATTTCAGATTATTTTCACAAAAAAATTAACTCAAACGTGGAACTTACCAAAAGCACAAACGTACACGATGATGTCTTTGACTAAAATGGCCGATTGTTGGAAAAAACCAATCCCACAACAGCTTGAATTTTAGCCACTAGCCTGTAGCTTCTGTCAACACAATGGTAAGGTAGTTTGTTTGCCTTCTTAAGGGTGCAACTACAATTTGTTTAGTTATGTACTTTTGTATTTTTTTGCAAGCTGCAAGAAGTTTCACGAGAATTTATCCAAGTCAAATTCAACATCAAAAAAATTACTATTAATATGATTATTACTTTTTTATTACTATATATCTATCTATCCCGCGCGATTTTAGGACGAGAAGCTAGTTTTTTATAAATTATAAAATTTTCGTAAATTCTAAATTTGATATTACACCCATTAAACAATCCTAAGAAATATATTTATGTTCACTGAGCATAAACGCCTCAAAAAAACATTTTAAAAAATGCAGTAATGAATATTTTCTTCAATAATTGTTATAACTTAATATGTTTCTAATTTTATTTGCAATTTTCGTTCAATACTTCAATAAATCATATATTAAAATTGATTGACGTGCTAAGTAAGATTGGCGTCAGAAATGACATTTCCAAAATTATCAGCTCTATCATTCCTGTTTCCATATGAATTTAGTAAAATGCAAAATCTTGTAAAGACATAAACAAACACTATTCAAGTTTCGTTTTCCCGTAGTAATATTCATATTTTTAGATTCCACAACTCATTGGAATGACATTTCAAATCTATTTTTTTATTATAAAAGAAACAAAGAAAATTTCGCACATTTATCTCTGGTCTTAAACCCTAACATGTACATACTTGTATCTATGTACATTTTTGGTGCAAAGTAGAAATTGAGTTAGAGAAAGACCTTCTCCAAGGAAATGACATATTCGTCTTGCTTTTTATTATTTCAAATACCTACATAGTAATATTTTTTGAAACTTCATTTTTTTTTCTTCAATTTTAAAACTACTTAAAAATAGACAAAAATTCTTAAGAACTTGCATATGTATCAATAATTTACAACTAATTTACTGGCCCTATGCGGACGCTCTAAGTTAACGCTTTTACTTCTCATTTCAAATAAACGTAAATTCTATTTAACCCCCCTTTTTTGCAAACAGATTAAATGCATAATGCATTTGTATCTATAACTAAGTCTAGAAAAGTTTATTTTTAAATCTCTCATAGAAGGATGTCTGAGCTCTATTTTATTATTTACTAAAGCACCTAGCGAACTTCATCCCGCTCCAAATGAAGATAAACTTCAGAGTGATCGAATTATAATGTGATTTATTTTATTTATAAGTAAAGTTTCTCAATAGAAAACATACAGCTTACCGTCCATAGCGAGACAAACAAACAGAAACTGATTTTTGTATATGTATATAGATTTATAATGCAGATACAAGTCATTTAAAATGTATGTACCATAAAATCTTAATTTCTTAAAATTTAATTTGCTTTGAAAATGATTAACTATTCGCTAGAATATTTTTTTTTTTTTAGATGAAGTTAATATTTAGTTGAGCAATATACCCGAACAAGAAATTTAAACTTTTTATCATAAAGTTGTCGTAAGATTTATGTACTTTTATCCCCTGAGATTTTATAAGCAGTCGTGGCCGAGCGGTTAAGGCGTCTGACTAGAAATCAGATTCCCTCTGGGAGCGTAGGTTCGAATCCTACCGACTGCGAGGTGTTTTTTTCTTTCTTTTTTTAATTTTTTTACAGCGGTTCAAAGTTGTTAAAGGATGGATTCATTTCGTAATAAAGAAATATTTTAAATAATTTTTGCCCACTTCGTCTTTTTTGAAAAATTTAATTTTATTTAAACAAATGCAAAATGAAATAATTTTAGTTTTTTTTTAAATAATGCGAGCGAGTAGATATAATGATCATCAAATAATCATCACTTAAGTAATATATTTATAGACCTGTTCTCTGGTGTATAAAGGCATATGTTGGCAAGTTATATACTTTTAAATTTTTAATACATGCAGAAAATATTAATGCAATCAGGTTACCTACTTTAACTCTAAAGGTGCGTGTCCATTTGAGAGTCGCTCTCAGGCCACTCTCGAGAGCAAACTCTCAAGTGGACACAACCTTGAGAGTAGCTAGCGGAGAGTTGGCTTTTCACTCTCGACATTCCAATTTTTTGAGAGTTACTCTCAAGTCGACACCCTTTTTTACTGCTATCGGAGATAAGCTCGCATAATTCAAACATAGTTCGTATTCTGCGAGTAACTCTCAACAATCCACAAGACTAGGCAGTTGACGTTACAAGAAACAAATGAACTTATAGAAAAATAAACTGTCTCACCAGGGCCTTATTAAACAAAACAACTTATCAACTTTTAACTTCGCACTTTGCAAATTTTCCGTCAATTTGCAAAACATTCTGTTCCACAGAACTATAAAATCTGATAAGTGAAAAGTTGAAAATGATATTTGAAAAAGTCTGCATATGGTGCAAAGTCTTTGCACTGTTCTACAAAAAAGTCTTTGAATATTGTGGAACAGAAACAGAAAAAAAATCAATTTGATAAGTGCAAAGTGAAAAGTTGATCAGTTTTTTTGCGGAATAGGGCCAAGAGGCCAGAAATCTTAATGTTACTAATACGCGTTCACGTACTAGTATGGCTTCTCTTAATTTTGTATCAATTTTAGAAATGTTTGGTCCAATGTTTTGAAAATAAGATATTCTATATCGGAAGATGTCATCCTACAAAATTCTCTAAACTGCTGAGCATCTTCGATTCTAAAGCACCTAAAACGCGATGACGCGACGTACGGTCAATCCAGCTGCAACCTTTCGCTTCCCAACTAACAGGAAAATTAATATCAAGTGGACACGGTTATGACAGTACTCTCAGAAATTCTTCTCTCAGTATCGAACATATGTCAACTCTCGATAGTAAATTCTCATAAAATTACCTCTCAAATGGACAGACAACTGGAGAGTAACTCTGGAGAGTTTACTATCGATAGAACTCTCAGATGGACACGCACCTTAAGAGCATTTGAAAAATCTTATTTAAAGACATGTATGTCTGAGTTGCCCTTTTGCAACTATATCTTATGATGCAAGGATATTATTGTCACATAATATGTACATTTTGTTTTACAGCTAATAATATTAAAATGTTAAAAAAGTTCTTAAAAAAAATATCAATGAGTGTTCTTTTTTACTATACAATGGTAGGTATATTTAAGAAATGAAAGATTTGATTTCAATAATTTCAAGGAAACAATTGTTGTCACAAGTTAATTGGAAGTATAAATCTATAGAGTATATAAACTTTTAGACAAGAATATCTGTGTAATGTGAAATGTCCTTGCTCCTTGGGTATGACTCACCTGATGGTTTTCGTTATACTTAACAATAGAAGTACGCTTTAATATTACATATGTATACGAAACAATTACGTTAACGCCATAGTGTTCCATTTAATCATTTAATCATTAAATTGAGAAATAAAATTTCTCGCCCATTTTTTTCTTCCTTCACCTTCATGTATAATATTTTATCCTTTTTGGAATTTTTTTACTATCCCCTGTTAAATGAACGTGAATCCGAATAAGTTATCTGTTAAACAAAACATTTTACAGGATCAAAATAAACAGGGAAGAAACAAGGAACAAATTTCACACTTAAAAAAATTGTATGCATCTCGACAAAAAAAAAATAGCTTAACTTCAAATGATTGCTTACTTTTTAAGGTCTTCTTCGCAAACAGCCCTTTTTTCATTTTCCTTAAAATCTACACAACAAAGTATTTCAAAGTTGAGTAGATATATTTTTTGAAAGTTTTTTTTAAATTTATTTACATATATTAATTTCGTTGATTCATTTTCATACACACAAAGAAATAAATAAAAAAATAAGTGTTTGTGATTTTTTTCCTTATTGTAAACTTTGAAAACATTTTTTTCCAATTGTCAAAGTCAATAAACATAAGTAAATACACCTATAGAAAATTCAAAAAATAATTTAGTTAATTTCTTCCTAAAACATGATTACAAATCACAATGTACCTACAATATTATATTTAAATGTATACAATTTTTATCTCCAAGCTTTCGGAATCGGTCATCTTATTAGGATTAGGACACATGGATTTATGGAAAATGATCCACTAAAATCAAGTCACCGGTAGGTAGGTATACCTGAAAAGAACACATTTTTTAAATCAGAATTAATATGAGCGAACTTTGAACTGAATTAACACACTTTCTTGGATCGGCTTTAAGGACCATTTCAGGGACAACATCCAGCCGCATTACCACATTCAACGAATTACTTAAAGTTTGTTTACCTCTGATGAAAAATAAAAACAACTTGACAGGCTTCTCTTTGGCGTTGAACTCCCATGACCAAAGTTTTTGTTTTCCAGTAGGTAACTGATCCCCACAAAAAAAAAAAAAAAAAAAAAAAACTCTTAAAGCAAAACCACCTCGCACAGAACGAAACCATAAAAGTTTCTCAATTAAATTAGTTTTGTGGTCAGTTTGCACTACAAACTTATTTACAAAATATATTACTATAGAAAATTAGTTTAAAAACAAGTCACATTTAAAAATCCTAATAATGTATCCATTCAAAAACACAATTAATGATGTATTTTTCAATCAAAAGCACTGATTTCGAATGGTGCTAGAAACAAGCTATATTCGTCTATCCACCAACCGATCTCAGTTCTTCATTTTGAATCTTTTGTCCGAGTATATAATTATCCTTTATTGCATCCTTTTAGCACTTGAATCACTTTGATTTAATTTATATGAGGAGTTTGTGAGTTTGATTTGGTTATCCATCTTAGATTGACACACTGAGCTCAACTGGTGATATGAAATGCAAGTGCAGAGCTTAAATGTGAAAAACCAGTTACAGCTGAGGAATCTTTCACAAAAGACCTGCCCACTTTTCACCCCCATGATTCGTTTGAAGCTTCTTTCCTTCGTATGTAAAATATATCTTCATATACATATATGTATATGTACATATATCGGGCTGAGCTGCTGCTTACGTCCAAGTCGTCTTCTTCTACGATGAAATAATTGTCACCTCGGTCTCAATGACGGTGATGGGTCTATTTGGGGAAAGGTGCCTACTTCAAGACCGTCCATCAGCACATCCGATCTTTCGGACATTCCCGTACAGGCGACGGCTGAAGCGCGACGTAATTCCTAGGCAACGCATCTAGAGTTACATCCCGTAGAATTGGACGATGGGATGAGCTCTCCGTTGCTTCATCTCATGTTTACTTCACTATCCACTCACATACTCGTAGGTAATACATATTATTTTTCAAATTTCAAACTCATTTCACTTGCCCCAAATGACCGTTGGCGTTGTGGAAAAAACAAACTATTTCTGCCAAGTTGAGAAAAAGGTCTCTTCCAATCTGCTGCTTTGTATCCGATTACCTTATATTTAATGCTGTAACTATCTTTTGTGTTCTTCTTAATTATTTGTGCGCTAAACAAAAGTTTACAGTTACAAAATGTGCCCAATATAGAAGTTGTGTTTCCTGAAAGATACTTTGAACAGCTTAACAACTATTATGCGATCTATTGTTTGTGACCGTTACCGGTAACGATCTGAACTGAAGCAATACTGATTACTGATCGAGTGGCAGGATTTTTCAGAATGAAACAATCAAAAGACGTCAATCGATTGCCGATCGGTGATCGCTGATCGCCGCCGCGCCACCCAGCCGATGACGAATGAACTCTCTCGGCTCAAGCTCATACTCATCGAGGTGATCGATACATGTATACTCGTATCCATCAGATCATTAGTCTGGTCTCTGTTGTATTGACAATCAGCAGCCGATATTTGATAGCTCCATACAAATTGCGGTCCGAAAGGGAGGCAGAAGGATAAAAAAATACCATAGTAAGATCGCACATCTGAGACGTTTAGACCTCAATTGGCACGTCGATTTGTACTTGTGTAGACTGAGGGGTGCGTATATGCGTACGAGTATGTGACAAAGTGTTGGTTATAATTTTTTTTTTGTTTGCTGGCTTTCAAAGGTTAAAAAGGGTTATTGTGTAGGGCATGTACGATGGCGTTCTACTTTACTGATTTATTTACAAGTTTTTTTTTAAAAGGATTTCTTTAAGATAATTTTTGAACTGGAACTGGATTCAAGCATTTTTAAGCCAACTTAACTTAAACATAATAGAATAATAATATTATATTTCCATATATACCTGTTTTTTATATCAAAAGGCCAGTTTGTTCACAATAGGTCATCTTAGGCTCACGTCGCTCAATGATTATACCAAATTATAAATGATTGAACATTTAAGTTAAAGAATTCATAAGTTGAGCTTTTATTCTTCCATGTTTGGTTGCGCCATTTTATAAGTACTAACTGTGAACGCAAATTTATATACATAATTGCAAATATAACAACGTCATCAAATATGACGTTTCTGACGCAATATTAATAGAGATGCTAAACGCTAACAAAAGAACTACAATATTTTCTCGGTTTTTAATGTCATCAACTTATGTATTTAACAGAAACAAACTCAGCTGGTTCTCGATTCTCCATTAACTCCAGACTCAATCAAACTCAAAACATTAAAATTCACAATATTTTCTATACTACTTGAAGACATGAACCGAACCCCACAAAGGGCAATTAGTTCCTGAGATACAATAGTACAACTGTAAATATAACTTACTGATTGATTTTGACACAAAGTTTTTGTAATTTTTGTACATTGTTACTTAATGAAATTAAAAAAAAAACTAGGACTGTCAATTTTTACCAGCCAAACAATGTATGTACTCATGGGAGAACTTTCTGTCATAACTAGCTGTTCCCCGCGACTTCGTCCGCCTCAATTTATTATTATAGCAATTAGAAGATTAAGTTTAAAAAAATATATATTTTAAAGTACTTCGTAAAGGATATTTAGGTTTTTATTATGGCTGAAGAACATACGGATTTTCTCTGAAACCCGATTTTGACAATGGAACGGAAGCCCTTTAAGATGAATTATTTTCTTTCCTTTTGCAACATTTTCCACTTATTCTTCGCAAATATTTTTCGCAGCGTGATGTTATATAGCCTATAGCCTTCCTCGACAAATGGACTATTCAACACAAAAAGAATTTTTAAATTCGAACCCAGCTTTATAAATTAGTATAGATATAGATAAACATATGTTCATATGTTAATTATGTGTACTGAATATTATTTATCATAATATGTATTTTAAAGACAGATTAAAATTATTAAGTAAGGAGTCGACACATTTTGATTAAAATGTTTTGTTTTTTAATTACAATACTGGAAAGTGATTGTCATGACTCATAATACTCAAAAACAAAATCCACGATTCGTTTGAAAACTAAAATCTATCCCATGCAATGCGTGCCTTCTGTTCTCTTTTTAATACGATATCCCGCTGGCTGATTAGTGAAAGAAAACCAAAGTGCTTGGTGACGTTCGACTGCGAGAAGAACAACTGGTCAAACAATTAAGGTAATGGAGCATGAATACCTTGGGTCAATAATAGCAAACTTTGACCTCTTAAGCGCAAAGCAAGTCGCAAGGAGAATTGATGGCCCCGTATGTAAGGAAGGACTATTCCGCAATCTACCACGAATTCAGATGTGTCGTGAATAAAAAATAAACTCGGTAGATTCCGTCGGGCAGGTCACCTAGCTCGCATGAAAGCAGTGGAACCACCTCGGAAAGTTCAATGTAGTACATTTTATGGTAGGAACAGCGTGGTAGACCATCCCTACTTGGAGGGACGGCGGACCAAACCGTCCGACTCCTTTGCGCAACTGAATGGCGATGGCATGGTGTTCGTCACGATCGGGATAAATGAGAGACTCCTTTGGTCATTGGTTATGAATCATTATAGGAGAATGGTCATTATTGGTCTTTGGTCATTGGTCATTATTGGTCTTTGGTCATAAATGGTCATTGGTCAATATGGGTCATTGGTCATTATTAGTCTTTGGTCATAAATGGTGTGTGGTCATAAATGGTCATTGGTCAATATAGGTTATTGGTCAGTATAGGTTATTGGTCATTGGCCTGTACAGGTCATTGGTGAAAGGTCAAAGGTCAGAGGTCAAAGGTCAAATGTACAATGACCAATGACCTATATTGACCAGTGACCAATATTAACCAAAGACCATTTATGACCAAAGACCAATAATGACCAATGACCCATAATGACCAATGACCATTTATGACCAAAGACCATTTATGACCAAAGACCATTTATGACCAAAAACCAATAATGACCAGTGACCTATATTTCGCTTATCGGTCGCAGCGTGATGTTATATAGCCTATAGTCTTCCTCAACAAATTTACTATCCAACACAAAAAGCGAATTTTTCAATTCGAACCAGTGGTTTCTGAGATTAGCGGTTTCAAACAAACAAACTCTTCAGCTTTATATTATATTAGTATAGATTTACAGTTGATCATCATTTTAAATTAGATAAACTGTAAGATTCACAAGTATTTATCCGAATTGTTAATGCTATATACGCAAATGTAAGCTTATTGAAGAGTGTTAAAAGATTTTTAATATGTATGTATGTATGTATGTAAGCATGAAGTGTAGGTCCATTTCTAAAAACATACATACATATGTACGCATCGATGAAATATAATAATTTTACGTCTCTTGCGGTCTAACATTACTCTAGATAGGTACACCATGTCATTTGAGAATTCTCACATGCGACTAGGCGTTGCTATTATTTCCGATCTATTTTAATAAAAAAAAAAATTGCCCTTTTTCTGTATTCATATAATAAATGTACATAAGTATTTGTGTAGTTCCCGTTTTCATTCATTAAATAAATGCAAACCAGAGTGTGTGTATTCGCAGTCATGAACACACATATTGGAGAAGATGGAACAGCTTATTTAAGATGCCACACAAATGCTTCAATATTAAGTTCAGACATAGAGGAATTCTTGATTCCTTTCCTCCCAAATTTGACTATCAATAGGATACAATTTTATCATAATTCCTCTGAGATTTATCAACTTGTTTGTATCTTCCTCTAGGACGTTCATTGTTTATATATCTACCCCTTGTTATTATTACATCCCTAATCAAATTTTACAGAGATTTCTACTTATGGGTATCATCTTTATCAAACCATATCTAAACTCAAACCATATCTATACTATAAACAGATATACATACATACATATATGTATATAAATATTTCAAACTTATTTTGTTTATAGATAATAATAATTTAAAATGTGAAGAAAGTACAGAAAGAAGTGAGTGGGTATTTTACTACAGAAATGTTAAAAATGATGAAAATTGTGTATGTGGTCTCAAATAGCATACATATGTATGTACAAATATGGTATATTACAAAAACAGTAATGTCAACTTTAAGTGTATAAAATAAAACTTTATAAATAAAAAATTGCCTGAGTGAAGCTAGAATGTTAAAATATAACATAGCTAGCGGCTCGTCCTAGCTTCGCACGGGATAGATACACAGATAATAATAGTTTTTGAGTTGAGTCAAAAGTCTGTTTATTTATAATACCTCTGTGCCAAATTTCATCCAGTATGGCACTGGTAGGACTGGAAAAATTAAAAGAATTATATCCCACAGGAACCATTAATTTTACTGGGATAAAAAAGTATAGAATATATGCTATTCCAGACTATAATCTATCTCTGCACCAAATTTAATTCAGACTACAATCTATCTCTGTGGCAATTTTCATTTAAATCCATTCAGCCGTTGTGGGGCTATTTAGCAACAAACATTTATAATATTAGTAGGATTGGGGCTGTGGAAAAAAAAAAAATTTCTTACGGAACTTTTCCCATCGATGAAATTTGAAAATGCAAAATATTTTCTAAACCTTTCCATTATATTATTATTAAACAAAGAATCCTAGAAACTTTACTTTTGATTAGTCATTATTCCCATTTCAAATGTTTGTTCCAAAAATGGGAAATTTCTTATCCGTAGATTTTTAAGCAAAAAATAGCCTGTTCTTTTATACATAATCTAAAAAAAAACTTAATCTACATATTTATATGTATATATATATTTAAACAAATTGTAAGAAAAACCATTGTTTATAATTTCATCATTGTTTTTGAGACTATGTGAAATTGCAGTTTTTTTGTTATTGTTAATCTGTTCTTCATAAAGTTTAAAAAACACTTAACTCTATGCTAACACTTTTTTTTTTAACTATGTAGTTTAAAAAGTACATAATAAATGATCAAATGACATTTTAAAAAACATATTGAAAAAAAAAACAAACATTAAGTTGTTAAGTTGTTTTTTTTTTTAATCTATCAAAACATACATAAACAGGGCTGCATATTGTCATCAGTCCTATTTTTATTGGTAATAAGTGATGTACTGGATGGCTTTGACAGGAAGCGGAGGAATAAGATGGATTCTGACGACTTACCTTAAACATCTTGACTACGCAGACGATGTATACTTTCTTTCTCTTAGGATCATGGATCTCCATCAAATGGCAACAAACATTATTATCGCCAGCCGCATCGGAAAAGCAAAGGCTGCATTCAAGATGTTATCCAATGTTTGGAGGAACAAATCTCTCAGCTTAAACACAAAGCTATGACACTGTCTCTAACTCTAACGTCGAATCAGTTCTGCTATATGGATGCAGAACCTGGAAAATAACAACAACAATAACCAGGAAACTGTAAACCTTCGTTAAAGGGTATCTTCGAAACATCTTACGGGTTTTTTGGCCTAATCATTTGTCCAAAAAGGTTGGTTCAAGCAAATGTTTAAAATGATAGTTTTCATATTTCGTTTGTTTAATTTCTCACTCGTGTAAATACACCACCGCAACCACTCTTAAAAGTCACACACGGCAACATTTGTTGTAAGACCGAGTCGGCAGAGTAGTATATTTAAACTGTGTTACCAGCAGTTTCTTAGGCTCAACCGCAACCACTTGGACTGGACTTGACAGTTATTTTTATTTTATTTTTCGGTGTGTTTTGTTGTTATTCGCGAATCGCGAGGTCTATTATTTGATACTTGGTAGCTTTCAAGAAGAAATGGACTTAGAATCATTTCAACAACAAGCCCTTCAAGTTCGCCAGCCTGACCAAGATTTCGATCCAGATTCTATTCCACAAAATGGAGAGGAATTTCTAATGAAAGTCATATATGAGAGAAAACATTGCCCAGCTATTCTCGTTAAGCCACCTAAGGGTAAACACTCAAAACCAAACACCGTTACAATTCCAGAAATCAATGAAATGGTAAGTCGTAGAGTCCTTAAAAAGTCTTCTCACAAAAATAAATCAATGCAGGACACAGTAAGTGACGTATCACCGAGCTCATTGCGTCCCACAGTCCAATGGAAAGACGCCCAAGCTGAAGACTTCATAGCAGTTATGAACAAGGTAGAAAATATGAGAAAACAACCAGAACCGAATCATGACGGGGATGTCACTCAATTACCACTCACTGATGACGAAAATGAATGGGAAGCCTTTTGCCGAAAGAACACCCCACTCCTCAGCACAATCCTTCGGATCGACCAACGCTTATTGGAGAAACTCTTGGAATTCGAGTCAGAATGGTTGAGTGACGATGATGGACAAGACAACACAGGTGCAGATCTCTTTGGCAAAGATCAATGGCTGGGTGCTTGGATCTATTCGTCTTTGGCTTGTCTGCGGATGCCTCTGGAACCGGATGTACACAGTATTTTGCGAGACATTGCCAAGACATGCATCAGGCTAAGAAACAAACTAGGACCAGATGATGTGGAGAAGGCTGTGCCATACAACTTATTCATTTTGATCATATGCAAGGTCTTCGCCCAGCTGGACTTGGCTGAATTCATTTAGTTCTAGACTCATATCTGATTATCTCAAATAAAACCATAATTAATTGTATTTACAGTTGTTTTATTATCTAAACTTATTGATTCTTAACTTTAATGTGGGTTAAAAGGTTTCAAAATGATCGAATGCTTTTTTGTAGGAAAGGCAAATGTTGCAATGTCTCTGATGCTCCTCAGTGTCCAATGGATTAGTAAAAGAATGCGAACATTTGCTTAAGCTGGACTCCGAGAGAATGCCAAATGAGTTGGTAGTGGTTGAGCTGAAAAACAAGTATAAAGGTTTTGTTTCATACACTAAAATAAGCTGATGCATAAATTGCACATATGCCCCATATTACCCTACCTTGAACACGAAGATATCCTTCTCGATTGATGTAGACTTGATTCATTCCGAGAAAATATTGAATCCTTGCTCGATAAACATCGATCATTGGATTTTTCAATTGAAAAAGTATTTCCGGAAGCTGCTTTTCCTACTTGTGAACTAAAATTAACAAAATTAAATTATTTAGACCTAGTTCATTAATATATTTAAATCAATACTCGTAGATTTTGGAATGGCAAACAGGCTGCTGCCTCCGATGCTCCAGGTGCTTTGTTACCTCGTCAGAGCAATGATGTGTATTTTTTGCTGTTGCTTTTTGTAATTTTGGTATCAAAACAGATTGATTAAGGCTTCCTGCCATGCTACAAGTATCCTTCGAACATTTTCTGTCTTGGATGACAGCTCGTGCTGAAATTTCCATTTTAGGTGCAATGATTCCCTGTACAAAAATAAACAAAAGAAAAACCGAAATAAAAGGTAAAAGTGAAAATGACCTCGCTACATTTGGTATTTATTTGTTGTTGTGTTCATACACAAATATCTAACTGCTATTATGAACATACATATGTATATGATTTGAGTTTCATTCCAAAAAGACTTTCCATCAACCCTTTTTACCTACTCACCGGAAATGCTTGTGACGTATTCATGAGTATCTGCACATTTACATTATGGAAGCATGAGAGTTTTGGCATTGGTGGGCGCATCACATCAGCTAACTCCCCAACAAAATACGCCAATCTACGACCATTTTGCCATAACGTTATTTCAATGCTTTCAGCGGCTAGGACTTGCTCCACTTCCGAAATACATTTGATTGATTTGAAATAACCTTCCATTAGGAATTGCTCATGACACAGAGCTGGAAATCTAGGCTCCATAGCTCCGGTTTTGAAAAAGTAGCCTAAGGTTTTGATTGTTGCTTCCATGTAGCCGTTGGTACAAAGCCAAACTCCAGGACATGTTATCTAAGAACATAAGAAAAAAAAAGAAATAAAATTAATTGAAATTAAAAAGAATCCATAACCAACAGCGTGCAATTCGAGAAGTATTTTCACATAAAAACGGCTTTTCATTTTTGTGATTCAGGAAAATAACTCAGGGACTACATTTTTATTCACTCGGAAATGGGTATACAATGCAGCCAAGGTGATTGCTAAAGACTAAAATTCGAATGGAAACAATTGGGGTTTAAATGGGGAGTTGTTTTTTTTAGCCATGCGTCTCTGTTTTGTTTGCTCCTAACTACCAACAAAATAATGTAGGTATATTTACCGGCTTCAAAGTGTCTTCTTTTCACACGTGTGTTATTACAAAACGTTTTGTATATTTATAAAAGCTATTAAGGGCGTTTGATTTGTACACGTGTGTTGCTAGGGAATTGGAACTTATATCGTTTTGATGTAAACTGTGTTTGTTTTTCATTTAGTTCTGGTATGAACAGTTTAATGTGTCGGAAACTTATTATAAATGAAGCTTTAAACGAATGAAATGAAAATACTTTTCTAAAATAAACAGTTTTTGTTTAGTCAAAAAATTGTCTCGGGAAGATTTAACAAAGTATAATAATGAATTAAAACCTTCATGGCCATGTGGGTTTCTTTTTAGTTGGAGTAGTTGGTTGGTTAGTATTCTATTTTTTTTTTTTTTTTTTGGCTGGATACTGATATTTTCACTTTTCGCGCACATACTAGCAAAGAAAAAAAGACACAAAAAGGACGAAGCATTTTAAAAAATTTAAAAGGTTTTAGATACTATTTTTTTTAAACTATACAATTGCTAAGAATTGGTTTAAGGTATATTTTCCTATTTTTAATACCTCTTAAATCCTTATGGTTAAAACATATTCTTTTAAATTATTATGGGTTTATTGACCCATAGCCTTAATGGAACTTTTTAAGCCTTCCAAAACATTGTTACACAGTCTAACCATAGTTCTATTAATTAAAATATAAATAATATAATAAATACAAACAAAACAACCAACTACAATTATACACTCAGCACACATTACCGAATATGTTCCGCACATTTGATATTCAGTCTTGTATACACAAAAATTAACGTAACCGAAACAATCTCCACCGCGGAAGACCTTTCCACAACTAAAGGAGAAACTAAAATAATATCCTTCTGATGATGACCTGGTCAGCACAACTCGATATATTGATTTCGTTGCGACACACTTACTTGGTTTTCAAGTGTTGTTCCTTCGTAAGGGTCATTAGAGAAAAGCTGTTTCACAAAACCACATTCTAGATTCTAGGTCAAAAACTTAGCGAACATTTTTTTGAATGAATTATTCAAATTAATAATATTTATTGGCATACTGAAAGAAATACGGTGGATTAAGAAAGATGGTTATAAAAGATAACTTCAAACGCAACTATAAAATATTTAATGAGTGAGGAATAAAATTATTTTGTTAGTTAATTTCCCTAGGGAAGTTTTTCTAACGGAAATTGTATAATTAACTCAAAATTAGGCTTAACATGTTTAAGTTAAAAGCACAAATATGGGGAATTGTTGTTTTTCCATTTCAAAAAGTAGTAGTAATAACTGGACACATTCAATGGTCTGCTGCCCATCCTTTAAAAAATCCCAAAATGTTCCTACACTTTTGTTGGCTTCAAATTAAAAAAAATAATCTCTTTATGACATAAAAACTACATCCAATTCTTATTCTTACAGAATTTACTGTTTCTTTTTGTTTATTTTTGTTTTTACTCTTACATTAAATAATGAATTCATATTGAAAAAAAAAACACTTCCAAACACACGTTACATTCAATTATACATAATTGCTCCAGGCTCTATGTCTACAAATCCATAACGTCCCATTCTTCATTTAAATAATGCATAATCGCCTTCGAATGGATTTTATCCTCGAAAACATCAGCTAAAATCTCAATTACATGACACTGAATAGCAGTGACTTGATTTACTGGACAATAGTCATCTTCGGAAGAACGCGAAATGGTCACAATCACCGGTGGACACGGCAGACTAACAAGAAATTCTTTGAAGCGCCTATAATGTTCGTTGAGCTCGTCATCAGTGGACACATGATGGGGTAGGCCATCATTGTCAGCAGTACAACCAGCATCAAAGACCAATGACCATTCAACTTCATCGGGCGTATAGTGCTCTGCCATGCTGGCGACTAGACATTTTAATGCCACGAATGTGTCTTCTGCAATGTCATGGTTTTCATAAGAATCCAACGACTTGTGCTCATCGATATATTCGAAGGCAGCCTTGAGATCGTCAAGTTGACGACAACGCGCCTTTGACGCGTCCAAGGACATCGTTGTTCGGTCGTATTTGAAGATTGTCTTGAGCTGGTCATAGCAGTTGGCTTTTTTGTAGACATCAAGAAAGGGATTTTTTGTACTGAAGAAGTCCAAATCAATGTCCAAAACATACCTCTCTAATTTCATTGGATCAACATGTTCATCAACGTTGTACACTTCAAATTTGATTGTTTTTGGACGCTCTAGGTGCTTTTCTTCACTGTAGTTTCCCTCGGAAGCAAAATAATCCACTGGTAAATCCACATACATTACATCTTGATGTTCGCCAATTTGAAAATCATACTTTCCTACTGGAATCTGTGTGCACCAGGAATTCTTTAGCCACACCAAATGATCGAATTGTCCTGCATACAGAGTAGGCATAATCCAATTCTCTATACTGAGTTCATTTAACAAGAAATCCTTGTTCTCAACCCACGACGCTGGGATGTTCTTCGAGATGACCATATCTGGATGGGAATCAAAATGGACAAGCGTATTATTGGTCAGAGGTAGGTGGCGGGATCCAAAGCATCGATAAATGAATTCCAATACATCATTGTGGTAGTCAACGACGAAAATTGGAATTTTCTTGAACTTGCGCAAGGGTTTGGGATCCAGTTTGCAGCGTTTTTTCTCGGGTTCCACTTTGTCCATTGTTTTGAGGTAAAATGGACAAGTTTGAAGGTGTTTTAGATGTTCAAGAAAAACTTCTTTATTATTATTTTATGTTAAATGCTCGATAATGGAAAATCATAAACAAAAAACTGTTGAAGTTGAAAGTAAATTGTTTTCAGATGACACAACTGTCAAAATGTTCTGTCAAATTAAATGTCACTTTCACTTTTTTCTCATTGGAATTTCCTAGCGGGGAATAGAGTAAGCAAAAGCTAAAAATGTATTTCCCGAAGGCCGTTAATTTTGAATGTTTAAACAAAATAAGCGGGTGTATTAAGTTGCACGTCTAAATTTAGACTTATTTTTCTTAGTTTCGTTTTATTTTTCATTTCTGTGGGAGAAACACTCTCGACGTCTCGACCGCATTTAAATAAAGTTACATATTTGATGAAATAATAAGAGAAAATGACATGAATTAAGATTTTTTTTTAAATAACTAAAATTACTTTAAAGTAAGTAGTAAGTCTTTTTTGTTATAAAATTCCCAAATGTAATAAACGATAATTGTGTGTTCCTTTTAGAATTAAACATTTAGATTTTATTTTTATTTTCGTTTCTAAAACATTTCAATTGCAATCATAAACATCTGTGTTAGTACCTATAATTTGACTTCTTTAAAAATTCTTTCACTCCTCAGCTGGGTAACGTGTCCAACTTTTCGAGAAAAAAAAATAATAACAGATAAGACGCCCACTGCGCTGCACCTCCATATTATACAACGAAGCAAGAGAAAACAATACACACGCCCACGTCGCTCGTGCTAACACAAATAGGGAGGCAAAATATTGGTGATGATGATGATGATGGTGATGATGTGGGGCCAAAAGCGAGCTTTTGGCTCAGCTGGGTTCAAGGTCATATATATACTCGTACACTCTCTGCTTCCATGTCAATATCTTTACATTGCTATAGTCCTGCTCATAAGAGGCGCCAACATCCATGAGATGAGAAGGAGGACTTAAAATGTGTGTGGGCATCAGAATGTTGCTATTGCTGTTGTTGCTCCTGCTGAATGTGGGTCCAAATCGATAAATGGAATTACTAGATACACAGAAAAACTGAGCATTCATATACTCGTAGAGTGGGATTTGGATCCAGATACATATCCTTGTTTGCTTTGCTCAAATGTATTTACAAAGAAAAGAGAGCTTTAATCAAAATTCATCCAGTTAACTTTAGTGTGTTGAGTGTTGTGTTGTACCTCCTCTATGTGCTGTAAAAGCCACTGGTATATAGAAGAATGGGAAAGGATATGTGAGAAGGATGTTTGGTGAAAAAACTTTTGAGCGGGGACACGTTTTTCACGTCTCGTTGACTATGTGCTCTATATACTGCGCTACTTCACGAGTTGTGTATATCCTGTCGAATTCATTCATAAGAAATTCAATGTGTTCCTGAGGGCGTTTGTTGCCTTAGCATTCGCATACATATATATAAAGGTATGCCAACGAAAATATGGATAAGAACAACACACGAATACTCAATATTGTGAAATATTTCCCATATAGCAATATTCGCACAGGATGCGGGTAGTAAAGGAATAGAAGTGTAAAAATATGTAACGACTAACGATCCAAAGTGTGTACCTACCTAGAATGAAATAAGGTTGTTAAACTGGCAATGTTTATGATCCTTTTTTCGATTACCTTACATATGTATATCATAGATATGCATTTTTTTATACACAAGACATAAAGAGAGGTCAAATTTAATGTGGGTGCGAGTTTACTTGCACTAATAATTTGACTTTTGTGTTTACTTTGATTTAAAATTATAGCCACAAAGATTTAAGAACTATAAAAACCTTAGACGCTTTTTGAACGGCTTAGTATATGCATAACTCATAAAGGCAATTGAATTTTTGTGAAAATTTTCTAGACATATTTTTTTGTTGATAGATTTCTTTGAAGCATTAAGCGCTGGTCTTGCGCAAGTTAAAAGTCTAAACATGCAGAACTACTCAAGACTATCAGTAAGTAGGTTAAGAAGGTACACAAGAGTCTGAAGATAATGAGTATTCCTGAACTTTGATTTGTCTACGGCAAATTGCCTTTAAGTTAAATCAACTTTTTCGGAGAGTTGATGCTATAAAGTAATTTAAAAATTAGTTCCTATGTAGATACTTTTGTCAAAATATATCAGCTTATGTTTTTTAAATTGAACTTAAGACTTCATTACTCATTTTACCTAAAGAAATAGAACGCACCACAGGTAGTAATACATACATATATATACATGTGTGTATATACAATATACATAAGTGTACATTTTTGAATTTTCGGTATTCTACTATTGAATGAAAAATAAATAGCAAAAATTGACACACGCGCGTCTCCTGTCAAAGAAAATGGATTCATTCATTTCGAAGAAAAGGGCTCGATAAATGTTTGTATGTATGTAGGTAAATAGATTTCTTAAAGATATCTCAAACTTTCCAAATGCAAGTAAATGCTCTACATAAACAACCAACGACTCATCGTTTGAACATAACCTAACCTTTTACTTTTTGTTATTTTTTCTCAATGAACTTTTTCATTCACCATTCAAATGCTGACACCCACAAGTTATATAGTGTTGACACGTTTACGCGTAAAGTCTGCCCTAACCTTATCTTAAACTTAAATCTTCCAAAATGATAATCCTTATGTGGATTGTGGGTGCTATGTATACATATTATGTACAAGAGTGTATACCTATTTACCATGGATTTTCTTTGTGCTTTTATTTGCTTTTATACATACATATATAAAAATCTATGTGCGTAGTACACTCGTACAAAGTGTTACCCTTCTTTATTGTGATTCCGTAAATTCCTTTACTTAAAGGATCTGAAAAGGGCTTTATTCTGCAAACTTCAACTAAACATAATAATGTCTGGCGTTTTGGTCTTTCAATTGTTCTTTTAAACCCTTTTTGTTTTTTTTTCTGGGAAATCGAACATTTAACCTATTACGGCTTTGGATCACACGTGAGATAAATATCAATAGACGCTGTGAATTAATTTAAGACTTTTGTATAGATCTATAAAAGAGCAAGCAAATAGTGCGTATTGAACATTTTTTAAAAGCACTTTTTCTAGCTTTAGATTTTTTTTAAACGAAAACCCACAATTGAATAACAAATATTTCCATAGTTTCAGGATCGTATTAATGATATTTTTAAGTTGATTTATCGATCAAAGGGAATTTATACTATTTATATCTTTTTTATTTCCTTCACTAAAGCTTACTGCAAGAAATTTTAGAAACTAAATTCCATTAATATTTCGAAACCAAATAAAAACTTTATAAACCAAAATATTGAGATGCCACCGAGCTCGCCGGTTGGTGAAATAAATATGTATTTTTTTAATCACCCAAATACGTTTCATAATTTTAACGGTGAGCGACACAAAATGATAAGACGTCAAAAGTAGTTCAATGTGAACACCGCCTTATATTACAAGTTTCGTCAAAATTAGAATATGTCATTTTTGTTACTTCTAAAAAATGGGAATTTTGCTGTCATGACTGACATCACTCCATAACTTAATATTATTTAAGAAATAACCTACAAAACTTGTCATTCATCACTGCACCTACTATCAACACCACAAATACACATCATTCTGACGTTCGTGACAACCTTGGTTTAAATAGAGAAATATATTTTTATACTTAAGCCAAAAAGGACGAATGAAAAAAAAAAAAACATTGATAGGAAATGTAATTAAGCACGAGGCGCAAATAAAAGATATACTCGGATACATGCCATATTACCGCATGTATGCGGTTGTTTATGGACTAAAGTAACATACTGACTATTTCTTGTGTTAAATGTGTTCCGCTTATATATGTACATGTGTATGTATGTATGTATATGTTATAAAATGTATGTTGAGTATAAATATTCATCATACTCCTACGTACTATGTACAAACTATATAGTGTTCATATCCTTTAGAGTTCAGACTTATAAAATAAATGAGACAATATAGTGCCTTATCTTAAGTCGGCAAAAAAGGACAAATAACGTGTATCTTTTTTTATTATCCTCTTCAGAGATTTCATATAATCCACCCTTCATGACGTCATATGAACTTTTATTAAAGTGTGATGTTTCTTTCGATATAAATTATTATCTTATAAAGTTATCTAAAGTTGAATTTAACGAACTATAAATTAATGAGTTAGTATAAGCTATAAATATTATTTGAGGTTAAATGTTTAATATTTATCTATATTATAACTCAACCAAGATTATTGCAATTAAAATAATCTCTCCCCAAACATTTCACTCCATACCTACTTTGTTTTGGGAGTGAAGTGGAACTAGAAATAACCAAGGCGTTGTTGAAATTTGAAAATACTTATGCCTCCAATAATGTAGGTAGGTACTCTCAAAAAATATCTATTGTGCTTTAAAATTACATGAATTAAACCAACCTTTCTGTGTGCAAATAAATATCAACCAGCTGCAGTCCCATTCTTAGTCCCAGGACAAAATTAAAAAAAAAACAATCCATTATTTATTTAACTTAATTAAATTTTGTTTTGTAAAATGATTGTTCCACCAATGGACTTTACTTAGTAAACACGCACATTGATAAGAGAGTAGGACGATAAATTTTATAAATTTCTAAAATTCTTGTTAAACCAGTTTGTATAATATTGCGTGGGTCACAACGTTCATATCCAACATAAAAAGGTACATAAACCGCGCAGAGGTGTAACCCCTATAGCTCACCCCACTCTTGATCCTTCTCCTGCTCCTGCCTTAGCTCTCTTAACGTTTTTGCGCCAGGGAGTGAGCTGAGAGCGATGTGGAGTGCTGGTATACTCGTATATGAAATAGCTGAACTGAATGGTTAGCGTAGGCTTTTGTAAATAAAACTGTGAGGGTTGTTTACTTTAATGTTTAATGAATGGTCAATGAGTGAGTGGCGGTGCCCACGCAAAAAGGATATGATTTCATTTTGCTAAATGTGGTGCTGGGGCGAGACTCAGTCCTCAGTGTAGTGTGGTGGAATGCAGCGACAACCTATAGTGTATAATATAGCCTTGAGTAATAAGATGAATGAGTGTAGTAAACAGAAGGTAATAAAACAAAAGAATGAAAAAAGTTCATTAATAAGTATAGATGTTGTACTTACATACAAACAGGTATGTATGTACATATATGTGTTACCTGCTGCAGGTTATTGATTATATTAGTATTTATAGTGTTAACTCTAGTTGTTTTGTTGATGTCAACCTTGCACTTCACCCTGGATTAATAGCTTTGAGAAATATGCTTAGGATACATAGTAGAATTGTTGGAGAGGTGGCAACACTATTGGTAGAATGAGTACGAAAGTTACCGACCTGGCACAAAAAAAACTCCATTTTTGCAACCTTTAACTACCTTACCTACCTCTGTTGTCAGTCATGCAACTTTTTGTTTGCAGTACAACAACAATTGAATGAAAGCAATAATACAATATTTTTTTCATTCAACAAAAATTATATTAAAGCAAATACGACTTTTTGGTAACAGGGCAACCTATACAAAACCCGCGAAACGTTGTCTCATTGGTATCATGATGCCTTTCATCGCATGTGATTCAACAATTTACAATAATTGGATGTCAAATTTGTTACCTTGCTTTCATTAAGTCGTCTTCTTTAGCTTGTATGTGCTTAATATTAAATTCGTACAAGGTTTAAGCAAGTTACTTTTCTAGCCAAAGCCAAAACTCACTTATAAACGTCAACGTGTAGGGTGTAGGAAGAAACCGATCAATGGAATGCATCTTCTTCCGTTCTATCAAACCCACTCTGTTATAAATATGACATTTCTCTCTGTCACTCTCTTTCTCTCTTACTCTCTTACTCTTTCTTCCCGATCTGACCTTGACTTGGAAAGGTTGTGTTCTTTTTCTTTTTCTTTTAGTTTTTGGTTTATTAATTAATTAAAAAACAAAAAAAAACTCGGTTTCCTATTACAAAGAAGGCGGCCCGACAATTAATAAATTCCAGAACTGATGTGGTGAATGACGGCACGGTCGGTCCACTCGATCGGTGCTGCTGCGGTAAGCTAAAAGTTTTCCCTACACATAATTTTGTTTTCTTTTTTTTCTCTAAGTACGGAGAGTTTTGATGGTATGAGTTACTTGTGATGGCATGCATTTAAATTAGCATAATTACTTCTTATTTTCCCTCACTTGGACGTAGCTATTGTAGGTATATCAATTTCCTGTTATGATAGAGAGTTGATAGACACAAAAAAAAAAAAAAATGAAAATTATGAAAAAATGCAAATGAAAAAATGAATACCTCTTCGATAAGTTCAACAATATGTGTATACCTAACTCTTAGACGTTTGTTTGTGTTTTTTTAAAAGGTATCAAATGCAAGCATTATTCGTTGTATATTGACAGATTTTGTAAATGTGGGTAAAGTAGTTACTTCTACACACATATGACCTATCATATAGTTGGTTTGTATGTTAAAGGTAATGTCAATATATGACGTGTTATATGACTGAGTAAGTGTAGTAGATTGTAATTAGATTGAATTAATTGATTTCATTAGAATTTTGAAATTATGAAACATAATTTTGATGACAAATAGGGAAATGATTTCCGTTTTTGAGAATAATCACCGGAAGGAAGTTAGAACGTGTTGATTTTGTTAAGTTTGAAGCGCCAATTTATTGTTGTAAGTTATTCTTAATTATTTCTTCAAGTGAATTGACATTTGGAATTGCTTAAGAGGTAGCAACCTACATACATAAATTAAGTTGGTTAAATAGGCCAATTATTTTTTCTTCGGAGGCATTCCATACAAATTAGGCCCATAGATGTAAATTTTAAATCTCAAAAGGTTAGATATAAAAAGTATGATAACCTTGTGCATCGATCATATTTCAGTAGTTTACACTCATGCACAAACAATTTAGTTTAATACATTAGCTAAAAAACTGTTTATTTTGATTATTTTATAAATGCTTGACTTTTATAAAATTAGACAGTTGTTTTAATTTAAAAGATTTTGAAAGAATAACTTCTCTGTAGATGGAGAAGCTTGTGAAAAAGAAATGATTTATTAAATTTATATTTGCAAATGTTCACTGTGGCGTATACTTGTTTTTTTTTTTTTGAATTAACAAAATCTAATAAAAAAGAGGATGACATTCAATTCTAATGAAATTCACCTATCGCCCACGTCCTTTTTTATTACATACAACAGATACAAGAAGACAATTATTATTCTCAATAAAAAGTGAAAAAGATTTCCCAGGTGGCTGCACATGCTATGTACTCATAAGAATTACACGCAAAATACTAAAAATGCGTCACAATGAAAATTACATCACAGACGTAAGAATCAAGTCTGATGATGCGATCTTCGCATAATATGATGTGTTTCATTCATTTTTAATTTGTTTAAACAGCTCATTTAGACAACTTGTGGATATGATTGTGGTTGCCTTTTGAAAATTACTTTATTCCGCCTTTTTTATTTAAATTTTAGTTTTCGATCCGTTCCTATATTATAACCCCTCTGACTCGCATTGATTGTGTATAATAAAAGTACATACATATTTACATATATTTATATGTATATGAATCAATGTATAACGTTTAATTGTGGTTTTGTTAATTCTATCTATACCATTCCATCGATTAATCAAAGTATTTTTAGCCAGCCACGCAATAGGTTTTCTCGTCTATAAAATTTTACTTATTTCATTGATTTTATTTGAGATGAAGTGTGAATCTATTTTACTATTTTTACAATTTTATACCAAATCAAATGGCTGAATGTACTTTTACATGCATCAATATAATTTATAAAAAGTGGACCAAATTTGTTTACCTCCAGAAAACTATGACAAATGTCAAAGTCAAAGTAGAACTAATATTTGACCCTTTGTTAAAGTAAACTAACAGCATAATCTTTAGATTAAAAAATTTACAAATAGAAAAAGTTTTCTTGGTTCCAAGAACAAGATAAAGATATAGCAGTTAATTATAACGGAAACCAGAGAATTCAACGAATAAACTATCCGTAACGAATTGACTCATCGTTGTAAAAAAAAATTATTATTAGATTCAGATATGGAGCTATAAAATAATTCAAATAATCAAAAAAGACACCACTCGCAACTGTCATTCACCCTTTTCTAATTATGATCCATAAAGCAGAAGCATAATAATAAAAATAAAATAAATTCCTCAATTCTTTCATGACATCACGAGTGCTAGTGCATTATAATATGTATATGTAGTATGTTCATATACTCGTATACGCATATATTTCCCGTTCATTTTAATTAAAGACAAATCAATTATTCACGGCATTTCAAAACGGGTTCTCTTCCGTCCGCCATTATTGTCAGTCGACCTTTGGCTTGCTACAAATTTTCTTAATTTATGAATGAAGACTCAAGTCGAAGCATCACCGCATCATCATCAGTAGCGCTGGCTGCCCGCGTTTATAATCATTTGCCTTTCGTTTCGTCTTATGAATGAAATTGGATAAAATGTTGTTATAGTATTTCCCCCTTTTTAAAAAAAAAAAAAATCATAAATTTATTCACAAGTGTGATGCTCGAGTGAGTGGCACCGATCGAAACTAGAAGCCCATCATCCAAGATGATGAACATGGAGTATGGACATGGCCAAAGACGACGCCATTACCATAGCCACAGCACAGCCACTGCGATGCTCACTAAAGTATTTATTCCAATCTGAATTCCTATCAATGACTCTTGATTGGATTTAATGATATTGTTTTTCACTCTTGATAATGTGTGCCTCTGTCTCTGGCCTACTCGATATCAAGGCTCGGTTAGCCGCCGCCACGCCGAGCCGCGCCATGCCAGCCGGCCTGGCCCTGATGCTGCTTGCGTTCAGCGATCACGCGAGAGGCTAACTAAGGTTAACGTGAGACTCATTGACCGAATAGGTCAATCGGTTCGGTATAGGCAATCGAGACCGGACCCGACTACTGTCGAATGGCCATAAGACATCGACTGACTATATACACCAAGACGGGAGCAACTTGTACATTTGGTTAATTGGATGCAATTAAAACATGGAACGCTGCTTACGACGACGCGACGCACGGGACGTTAAAGAACACAACGACGACGACCGAAGCGACGACGATGCCAATTTGGAGCCTCGAGTGAAATTGCACAGAGTTACTTCGTTCTCATATGGGAGCACATCGTACTGCATATACGGAGATATTGATCCCGGAGGAAAAAAGATGGGATGCAAGATCCAATGCAATGTTATATCATATAGAGGGCAATTAATTTATAATGGTGAATGGATATGCGGGGCTTTGTTTCTCAGGAAGGGTGTATGTATACTGCACTTGTTTTATAGTGCGATGGGACTTAATTAATCGCAATAATAAAATGCTGTTTGGTTTATAATTTAAGAGGGTGATGTCATTGAATTTCTTTTAAGAAGCATGAGGAAATTCAAAGAGTCATCATAATGTTAACAAGAATTTGTTCACAACATGTTCAGACGTGTTTGTTTCGTGTTCTTTCCCAACCTATAGTTTTAAAATGCATACCTACATTTTTTTTCTCTTGGAATTCATTCACTTCTAATTTTGATTGCTCTTTCTTTATTATTTACAACTTTTTATAACTACATCTTCTAAATGTTAACAGTCTTAAAATAGAAAATCAATCCTGACATTGAAGTAAAAGGTATCTGTCAAATTGGCTGTCAGTTATTAAAATTGTTCTTTTTGTCAAATAATAGTAGTTGAAAAAATGCCAATAAACATGTTCAAATTCAAGCAACGTCCCGTTCGTTTCACCTTATTTTACTGTCACAAGAATCGTGTACAGTGTGTTGAATAAACTTGAGTTAACCAGTTCAATTACGATGTACTAAAAACCTCAAGATCTTCTGAAAATATCGACGCAGTCCGTGGGAGGGTTATGTTGGTTTTCAAAAGTAAAATGTTATCAAAATGAAATCTATCTATGTATGTATAAAGTCATAAATTTAGCACAATAACATAGACTATCGAAATTATTACTTTCTTGTGTATTTTTTTAAATTTTTTTTGGTTTTAATGACATAAATTGCTGACATACTAGTTTCTAAAGTACAAAAATAAGTACCTATGAATTCTTTTACAGGTATAGTAAGTACCTAAACATGTTAACAATACATACCTATTAAAAAAATTGATTTTCAATTTCATTTAATCAACCTGTTTTCTTTTTTGTTCAAAAAGCATCTAGTAAAACATTAAAAAAAAAGATGGGATACTTACGAGTAATGCAGATACACAAAGCTCAAGCTAAATCTATCTTCCATATTTTATTTACCTACCTACAACTTTTCTCTTAATCAAAAACACTTTTTGCTAAATAAACCCAAAAACTTATTTTTGTATTTAAATTCAATTTTCTATTAAATACCACCCCCGTTCTGCACGCTTATCCATGTTTTGCACAATAATTGCAAACTCAAGAAGGTTCCTATATCTAAATTTGATAAATAAAATAAAGTACCTACCTATACTAAAACACGCATGCTGCCTTCACAAATATGTGCACCTACTTAGAGTAGGTATAGGTACTCGTAAATACCTAAGGAACAAACAAATAAACAAACAAAATACATACTAAAAAAAAAAAGAAGTATTTCCTCTCCTGGCAGGCTGCACGTGGGTGTCACCATTCACATTTTTCTTCCAAAGTGGCTTGAAACGTATAGAAAACATGGTTGGTATGTGGGTAACAAGAGTATACAAATTCAAAATACCCACTACCTACTGCTGCTTTAGCCACCTCCACCTCATCGTACTCCATATGCAGCAGCAGCTTTATGTGTGTATATGTATGTAATGTATATAAAAAAAGAGAAAGAGGCCCCTGCACCCACCCTCCAGTCGCTTTCAAAATCTCCCAACAAGCCTCAACATTCAAAACAAACAACCCGGGCCATTCAAATATTTATATCAAAAAATCACAAAAAATGAACAACGAACGCCATCTGTCGTGCACAGATTGGCACAAAAGATGTGTAGGCCGAAATACTCGTACACAGAGGTTTGATTGCGGATGGAGTAGGTATAGGTTATGTATATTGTATACCCACTGCCACCATCACTTCACTACTGCTTTTGCCATTGCCAGTCCAGCACCAGCACCAGCCCCAGCCATCATCGCATCGATTCCACCGGAATAACCACTCCAAATAAATGTGGCTAACAGTTTTCTTGAGGTAGAAATAAACCCAATAAAAGCCATTTGGCCATATTGGTTTAGTTCAGCAAATACATTCGTATATGTTTCTAGATACGAGTATCTTTAAGTTACTACGATAGATTTCAATTGCTTCACTCTACGACTACACCCTGGAGCTAAAAGTTAGCAGTAAGGTTATTATCTATATTCTATAGATACCTATAGGTGGAGTACAAGGAATGAGGATGCGCGGGATACGGGATGGTGGTGCTAGATTTGGAATTTCATTCATAACATTTCCACCATGCGCACTAGATCGACGACTACGACGACGACGACGACGACGCGTGCTGTGTGTGGGCGAAGCTGAATGCTAAATCGATGTGCGTAACATTGGATGAAGTAAATGTAAATCTAGTGAAATGCTTTAGTGGTTTGAGTACTCGGGGGTTTCAACTATCTATTCGGGAGCGTAAACTTATTATGTAGATAGATAGCCACGGGTAGGGTATGGGTAAACAAAAACCAAGACCAAATTGGAAAATATTTATCGAGTACCTATCTAGATATTTGAAAATTCCCTCAGGTAGATTTTCTGTTGCTAACAAAGTATCTGGATATAATATATATGTTTGTAAGTACCCAAGAGCTGAGGTACACGTGCTGGAATGTCCATGCAAATTAGGTAAGTCTAACAGTGTAAAAAGGAACAAATGATTGTCTATAGTTGTTGCTGTGATGTTGAGATTCATTGGTGTAATTTAAACATTCTCTAATTTTTGATGGTGAAAATACCTCGCATACCTACCTACCTATTCGTAAAAACGGATTTCTTAGAAAACAGACAGACAGCCCAACGATTTTCAACATTACAATGTCCTAGGAAAAGATTAGGTTCGTACATATGTATATGTAGATATTTCCAACTTATAATACATCATTTGTGAGTTCAAATTCTGACAGCTAAAGATCAATTTAGTTATTATTTTGGAATATTGGCACAAAATGTAAGTTACAAAGTACCTAGTTAACTAAAATCATAGTATGATGCTCATACTAAAGTATTTTTCTCTTTAAATTTACATATGTATGTTCCTATGTACCTAAACTGAACACCAAATGAACAGTTTATAAACGAATCTTCTCTTGACATTTATAAATTTAAAATTATTATGCTTAAAATTAAAGTATAGTATAAAAATAATATTAGGTATGAAGGTAGTAGGTAGGTACTTACTTAAAGTAGGCACATACAATTAACATCCTAATAAAACGACTAAAATGTTGCTCCATTATTTTTGGTGGTCGAAAATTTGACAGCAGTCAGATTTTTCCAGATTATCATGTGATTGATGAATGATGATGTTTAAATTGTATTTATTAGAATTTTAACAAAAGTCAAATTCAAGCTTTGAGGTTTATTTTGCAGTAGGTAAATGAAATTATAACTGTTAGCCTGGCAGTGCCATTGCCATATTCAAAATTAAGAGTACATTCGAAAGAGAAAAATCCACCCACCTTAATAATCTAAATTTAATAATTTTAAACAAGAAAATAAACCCTTTTACTCTCTATTTCCACACACCAATACCCAAATACAACGCCCACGAATACATTTAGAAAATATTCAATAAAGTAAATAATGGTATACCTTCTCTTTTCTACTCTTACCCCTACGATACGACTAGGTATACGGTATACCCATTACCCATCACATCAGTCATCAATAGTCAATATTCATGAACACGAACAAAATGTTTCATTCAAAATCAAAAGCCAAGCAAGACTACACTCTTTCTCTATATCGAACACAATCAAACTCATACTCAACTTAAATTTGTGTGCATATATAAAGAAAAATCCCACACCAACATAAACTAACCAACACATACCAATTATTGATGAAAAAATAAACCAACATGCGCAACAATATAAAAGGTGTTTTGTATAAAATTTCGATTTTCCCCACACATGGTTTTTGTATTTATTACTTCTTCTCTCATTCTCTTTATATACCAAAAGTAAGAAACACACACACACATGTATTTGAATACAAATGCAAATACACCAACACGACATGGATTTGTTTTATACAGAAACACAATACACAACACAACACACTCCCAAAACCGCCAGGGAAATTTCAGAACTTTTTCACATCGAAAAAATCTCAGATAAATTCATCATCAGATTTTGTTAGTCGGTCGTTGTGGTTGGTCGTGTTATCGCTTTTCTTTCTGCGGGGCTTGTCAAAAAAAAAAAAGATTTTTTTTTTAATTCATAGAAACCTCTTTTAAGTTTCTAGTTTTCTGAAGTTTTCCATATTTTTAAGAGCTACAAACTGCAAAAAAAAACCCTTTAGATAATAATGCACGATTATCAGATTAGAATATAAAATTCAACAAAAAATTACTCCCATGTGTCAACAAAAGAAAAAATAAAAATTCAAGAGGGCGCTGTGTACATTCTCTATACACTATACATTCTACATTCAAAGAAAAAGTGAAAATTTCCTCAATATTTCCATTATCTTCCTCTCAAATTTGTATCTCTGTGTTGTACTTGTACATCCCCGAAAAAGGTAACAAAAACAGTGAATGACCAGGAGAAAACACAAAATAAATAAATAAAAATAAAAATAAACAAACAGAGCGAAAAAAGGTTTTAGAATAAGGAAGTTTTTTCCTGGATTTTATTTTATTTTTACCCAACGAACATGGTTCAATATTCAAGTGCAAATTGTTTTATGTGGTGAATTTAAATAATTTTTTTGGTGAATAGAAAAAAATTGAATAAACAAAAACATACCTACCTACATTATTAAAAGGAAAAAAAAGGTACACTTTTGCTATTTGTGGTGCGGTTCGGGACAGTTCGTGTTTTGTTTTTTGTTTTGAGCAATAAAAAAGTTGACAAAAAATAGTTGTTCGGTAATCATACTGTGGTGAATATAAACAAAAAATAAAAATGCCTGAAACGGAATACGACTTTGTTTCAAAGGAATGGCTACAAACCGAGCTGCGCTCGGATGTCAAAGATTTGATCCTATTAGACTGTCGCAGTTCAAATGAATTCAGTGAATCACACATTAGATCTGCTGTAAATTTTTCTATTCCCAGCATAATGATGCGTCGTTTGGCAGCCGGAAAAATTGATTTACTATCAACAATCAAGTCACCGGACCTGAAGGAACGCATTCAAAATGGATACAAAATTAGTCTATTCATTTTGTACAATGACAGTAATTTATTGAGTGGTGGGAATGGCAGTGGTGTGTTATCATCATCCTCATCGTCGTCGTCACCTGAAAGCGGGGGTGGCAATGGAAGCAGCAACAACGGAAGCAGTGGAGTTGCAATGGACATTGGTGTTGGTGCTGCAGCGGCAGCAACACCAAGCAATGGCAGTGATGCGACAATCAACGTGTTGCATCGCCGATTAAAACAAGATGGATGTCGTGTGGTTACTCTGCAAGGTAAGTCTTTAAATGAAAGTCTAGTCTTTTAGGATTGTTGAAATTGGGAATGGTTTTTGTTGTTGTTGTTGAATAAAATCATAATGTACCTGGTTGTAGTATTCTGCTGTGTTTTTTTGCTCCTTGGTGTTTTTTGTGTTTTTGTGGTGAATGTGATTCTTGTTTTGATGAAAAAAGGTAGGTATTCAATTCATAGCAACTTGATTTTAAAGATAAACCTTTGTTGATAAAAATAAGAAACTCGGGGTCAAATGTGAAATTGCATCCACATTATAGATCACAAAAGCCTTATATTATAAACTAAAAAAAATGATGTTTACCTTTTTTGCGTTATCAACACATACATATGTTATAACTACATTACATAGTTATGTTGAATTTTTATTTAATAAAACCTATTTAAAAAGGTTTAAGTTTTATTTGTAATTTAATGTTAAAATGTCGAATATTTCGTTATTTGTATGATAAAACATAATAAATATTACTTTGTAGGTAAAAAGTGTAGGTATGCACCTTTCTACGAAACACCATTTAAAAGTGCTAAAAACATTTCTGAAAAAGGGACATTTGAAAATGATGCAGGCTATGCAGGTTTTTAATGTTTGAAAGCAAGAAGTTGTATTCACTATTTAATTTCAAACTGCCTTATCGATAGTACAAATGTCATAGTCAAATAATCTTTAAGAACGTCTTGCTTACTCACATTTTTTGTGCTTTGCCGTTTAAATTGTGATACTGGAATCCCCTTTTAAGTTTTTCTTATCATGTTCTTATTAAAAATAGTTGATATATGAAACTAGGTAACTTTGATATGTATCTCCATAACTGCGATAAATAATACACTTAGTGTTGTCATTCCCTTACAGCATATAATAATGACGTTATCATCTAAGAACGTTACCTTAGTAAAAAAAATGTAATCTTAAATATCTACGTATGTATATGTATGTAAATTCACCTAAACCTTAAATAAAAACACCTCATATATCTACATACATATGTATGTATAAACAGTTTACCACCTTCGTTTTAAATATTCTTTTCTTGTGTTAGGTATTGTGCTCTCAAATCAACGTACTCTTGCAAGCATATGTAGACCTGTATATTCCTCTATTAGTTCATATTTATTTTTATCGCTTTTCGATTTCCTGTTTTGTATACACAAATAATAAAAAAAAAATTCACAGTATATTTGAATGAAGAACAACAACATGAAAAAGTTTATCATGTTCATGTTTCGTCTCTGAACTTTGTTTTTATCTGCCTGTATTTTAATTTATTTGTTGTTGTCATTAACATAAATGTAGGTACATGCATATACCTATGTAGGTATCTGGCAACAATTCTTTTTGTTCAAGGGATTGTAACCTCAATCCTAAAAACGACTATGAGTAGGTATGACTTTAATGCTCGGCGTTAATAAGTAAACTTCTAATTCGAACTCATCGATATTCACCACTATCAACTACTGTAAAAGCGTAAAGAAACTCAAACTTAAGCATTTGGATTCTTAAAATTTTTACTGAATGAATTAATCAAGTATCGCAATTCAATAAAAGAAATAGCGAAGCAAACAAATCAAGAGATAAATCGTCATTCACCATCACCACCAACAAACAACTGTTTTTCAATGACAAAAGATAAGATACTGACAGATGAATAGAGAGAGAAAGTGAGAGAATGATTTTGTTTGGCTCAAGTGTCAATATTCTGTTGCTAAAATTAAATCAGAACAATAATACTATCAAAAAAGAAATTGTATTCAGAGCGTGTAAAAAGTAGAGAAAAATAACAAAAAGTAGATACAATAATACCCGATAATAATTATTTTCATTTTATTATTTTCCCTTCAAGTACCTTCATATGTTTGTGCGTATGAATTTATTGCTGATGTTTTGCTTTAATAATAATAAAATTATTTTGCTAAAAAAAAAGAAACACAAAATCAAGCAAAAGTAAAAATCATTTTGCTTATTCAACTGTCAAACAATTTAATTTAAAAACATGTATACCATATTGTAAAGGTATGTGTAAAGAGTAGATGAAAAAGAAACTTCAAAATTGTAAATGCATCACAAGATCATTAACAATGGAAACTATGTTGGGCTCATTTTGAACAACAAAAATAGTCAATAGCAGGTCTTTTTTGTGCTACAATACAACCGATCCTTTGACAAAAAAAAAATCCATACAATTTCGATTTATGGAGAGACATTGCAGAGGTGCCAAAGTGATTAGTTCAGTTATTGAAATTTTTGTTAACTTCCAGGGTAACTACCTAAATCTACGTCATAATCCTTTTTAATTTAAAATGTATAACATTTTATTTGAAAATTTTATGATGATGGATTTTGTATGTTTTGTTTGTTTCATATCTTCTGGCAAATAACACTTTGTGTCAAATCCATAACAATGTAGTCATGCAAGCTCAAAATATAGGTAACAAAAAATTAGAATATGCATCGGTTTCTCTTAAACCACATAAGCACAAGTTATAACCCGGAGGTATTAAAACAAACTGCCTTTTGCAGAGAAACAGTTCCTGTTTTGTTCAGTACCATTAAGAGCTTCAAAATTTTCTTACATTTTTCGTAATTCGTTCAGAGCACAATTTTAAATTGTTCGGAGTGGATCCAGCGAACTGAGAAGAAAAAGATCGATCTCTTGAGTAATAAGCTCAACACAACAAATGTCAAGTGTGTTTATCGAAAATGTCAATTTCTGAAAGCTTAATGATCAAATGCATTAAAAAATCCAAGTGTTCAGAAATCGTTTACAGCAAGCAAGTTAAAAAGTTTGAATGAAAAACGGAACACTCCTAAAATGGGAATGTTCAAACCTAAAGGGTTCATTTATGTACAATGTACATTATATATTTATGTATATCCTTTCTGGAACTATCTAACATCCTGTAAAACCTTATAAATAAATAATTTAAAACAAATTCTAACCAACGAACGCAATTCTATGAAACAAGATGGGAACAAAATTCTCACAAAGCAATACGATATAAGAACACTGACGAATGCATCAATATATCGACCCTTCTTTTCTAAGAAACCAAGCTCTTCTTTTCCATCAGAAAATATATGTATGTACATATGAAGGTATATTTATGTAAAAACCATGAGAGGAAGCAAACATCACACACAACCTAACCGTGACCAATAAAATGCAAATCAAAAATATCCTACACAACGAAAAACGATGCACTCCACAGGATGATTAATTAATTCCTCTGAAGTCTTAAAAGCCACTATAAGTTCAAAAATTAAACCATCCGCGCAACCAAACGCCAAGCGGTAAACGGAATGTTTTCATGTTGTGGATTTCCGGTCGGACGCGTGAATTTTTCCTGGAATTCGATTTACTTCATTTGGTTGGTTCGCCTTCACAAGGCAAACCAGGCATCGAGGCAATGGCAAAGCAAAGGCATACTGAAACTGCAGTCAAAGCCGAAGTAAATGAAGAGGACGAAGATGAGGCAGTAGGTTGATTCTTGTCTCTTATATTATAGCCAGAAGAGCCACCATCTCAGTAAGAGTAAATTCGTGTTTGCATTTTTGTATATTTGAACACATATACATATATATGTACATATTTTTATAGGACTTCGCGCCCAATGCGCAACGTATCCGTCTATTTCAACCGTCCAGAATTCCGAACACGTTTCTCAATGGCAAATTGTCTATTAAAATTTTATTATGCAAATTACACAAATACATAAATCGAAACGAAAAAAGAAACAACAACGTAGAGGGATGTAGGGAGCCGGCAGAATTATTATTGCGATTGCGAGTCAATACAAGTTGGACGGCACGGATGATATCTTTTTCCGTGACATGAACAATCTCTCGTTCAAAACTTAAACAGGGGACCCGAAATTTCGTTTTGGGGTCTTGAATGAAGGAGATCGGTGCCGGTGGGTTGCCTCTCTTTAATAAACAAATTCTCAGCTCAAATAAATCGAAAGGAAGTCATTTACCGTATGTTATTATGATTTTCCTATGACCAGGTTAAGAACGCTATTTTGGTAACCGGAATACACTAAGGAGACAGTCTCTGTTTAGACCTTAGCCTAGGTACTGTATACATCTACTGTTGATTTATTATGCTTTCTTTTGCAAAGTGTTGGTTCAGAATCTTAAAAAGCCTCTTCTAAGAATGAAAAATATGCACTGAATTATTAATGCATTGATGAAAAGCGAGAAAAAAAAATGCTTTTAAAATGTCACGCATATGGTTGTGGGGGCTCATATTTAGCCATCCAAATTAAATAGATCGGATGTGGCCACCCAAGCCATAAAATACTCCGGCGGATATTATGGCTGCCGCCTCACTCATTCACAAGAGACAACCGCCAACAGTTTTTGAATAATAAAATGAAAAGTAGAACGTTACATATGGTAGCGGTAGGCACGATCTGTGATTCTTTTTTTTATATAATATGAGTCTTAATTTTATTTTAATTTGATTTGGATTTCCGTGGGTGATGATCAAACAGTATACTGTATACCTACACGTTGATGGTGATGATGACAGTAAAGTGTGGCTTTATTATTTGTATGTAACTCGTGCATGTATGTATGTATATGTATTATATTTTTATTTTTGCTATTATAAAATTGTTACTGACAGTTATGGGTGACAGATGGTGTGGAACTAGAACAGATGTGGGTCATTTTTATAGGATTTTTATATCTTTTAATTATGTTCATACATACATACATACATACATATGTATGTATGTGTATTCATTCCAAACACCTTCGGCGCACAGTGAATGAAATATTTTTTTTGCTGTTGAATATTATTTAATTTATTGTGTCTTAAATAATATTAGTATTTTAATCTGTAGTATAAAAAACGTATTCATAAATACATATTTTAAAAATATATTGTAGGTACATACATATTTTAAAAATCAAATAGGTTGGACACACTCACAGAACTTTTCTTAGCTTACATGATGTAAAATGAAAAATATATATTTTCAACTAAAAGTTCAAGTTTTTTGTCTTTCATCCTAATATTTCTGACACTTTTTAGAAAAAAAAAATGTTAATAATAAAATACTCAGGAAATATAAATCATTCAATTACTGTCAAACCGTTCGTTACTTGAGTTATTTTTTGCTCGCCTTACTAAGGTATGACTAAAATTAATGCTTTCAGATCTATTTTTTAAGAAGCATAAATTATGTACATAATTAGGTTTTAACGGATCAACAGAGGTTTAATTATGGAACTCGAGACTCGAACCGCGGTCGAAGCCCAGAATGAGCCCAATGAAGTGTTGATTTGTGATTTAAAATCATTTGAACATTTAATTCTTTGTCGTTGAATGATCATTTAATACTTACTTAAAATTTTACTATTTTTATTTTGTTTCCTCAACACTTTCTGTGAGACATTCTTCCTCTTGACAATGTCATTGGCCCGCCATCAAAACACTCACATTTTTACACCACATTTACTTTGCAGTGCAATAATATTTTATAAAATGTCTCATAAAGTGGAATAAATCAATCCCTATAGGCAACAACCTTATTCTATATTCCTTTAATCTTCTCCAAAGCTATAGGTACCCCACCAGTTAATTTAAATAGATTGCACTTTGCATCTCCTATTCCCCCCTATTGCTCGCAGTTGTAGTCCTCTTTGCAGTTCGTCGACGATGTTGGTGTCATCGTTTTTCTAAATACTTACCAGGTTCATGGTATTCTAACAATAACAAGTATACAACACGTACAATGTTGCATCCATAAAACAAGGAATACATTTTTAATTAAATTTTGTGCTTTGTTACAAAAATATCGCAACAACACTACTTCCAGCCAGCTACAACGAGAACGAGTATTATTATACGAGGGGGTGACTCTGTGTGAAGTAATCTTTTGTACTGTTTTGTACTGTTTTTTTTTTTTTTAATTTTATAGAAGTACATATGTATGTATTTATACATTGCATACATACATAAGTATAGACACGTCCTTTGAAGATTGAAGTTTGCTCTTGGAAAATAAACCTCCGGGAACAAGGATATGCGCATACATATATGGTTTATGTAGATACCTAGGTTCTCAAAAACCTGTGCAAAGTTACTCATAAAAAGGGTATTGGTTCTTTTTATAAAAAAACTGATTTTTGTAAGATAAAATATTGATGAGTTTGAATATTGTTATTTAATCTGCAATTATCATTTATAATTGGATTTCGGTTGTAATCAAAGTCTTCAACTAATAAATACAAAAAGTAAGGGCACCACAATGAAAAAGAATACAAATAAAACGGCCCTTTTTATTGTGGCGGCATCAAGCAATCTTAATTTAACAAGTCAAATTGCTTTCTATGACTTTTGAGCTTCCCTTTAAAGAAATCAAATCTTCTAAACTAGGTATACCTACTTCACTTCACGTTTCCATTAAATAAAGATATGTATGTATGTACATAGGTACAAATTTTGGCACGTGGTCAAACGAATTTAAGATTATGTATGTATGCATGTACGATATAAACAGAAAAAGAAACATAATAATCAATTTCTGCGTCATCTAAACTTCAACTTTAATTTTCCTTTGGTTTCGATTTCGATCTTTTGTGCTTAGAGTCAGTGTTCTTCAGTTCCCTTATTTCTTATGTTTCTTTCAATATGACGAGACTAAACATACATATGTACATATGTATGTATGTATTACCAAAGCATAAAAATAAAATCTTTTTTCTGATCTAGAGATTGAGAAAAAAAAAAAACTTGAAAAAGAGTTTGTTAGGGAAAAGGGCAGAAAGCGAACAAAATGTCACAGTGACAGTGTACGCACATCACTAGACTACAGGGCATGGGCATAGCACACACTAAAGCATTGTTGCTGGTGGTGGCGATGGCGATGGCGGCCGCAGCCGCAGACGCGGCGAGACAAGCTGCGCGCGGAGTCAACAACCGCGAGTTCAACTACTACGCGTGCACACGGATATTATTATGTCGCTTTTACGCAGGTCTTCCTCTTCTCTCAAAGCATTTCATTTCAATCTTAAAAATGTCAGAAAGGCAGACGCAGAAAGAGGGAGTATGGGAAATGTGGATTGGAAATAAAAGAAGACTTGGACTGGACACGCTTACGCTTTAGCTTTTTCGTTTATGTTTTGTATGTGTGTGTGTTTGTGCACTGCACTGTGTATAGCAGTGTGAGTGCATGCAGATCGTGTAAGAGGCTTTTTTGCATTATTTTTGGTTCTCTTTAGTTGGTGTATTTAATTCTCAAGAAAGACGGACATTTTCTAGGGTCTCTTGATTTTGATTTAGAAAAAAACACACCACATGTATGCCCATGCAGAGAATCACAATGACACGATATGACTTTTACTGTGGTGAATAGGGTGGGATTAAAAGATGGATGAATGTTAAAATGCACATGCACATCCGCGCGCATTTGCATCGAATACAAATCACATGTACGTACATATGTATGTACATATGTATGTACGTTCCTTTGTATGATGGTGTACCTATGGCATAGTGAAGGAGGACAGAATCATGTTGATGTTGAAAGCTGAAGCTGATGCAATAGGAAATTCAAGACAGCGCAGCGCAGCGAAGAAAAACACACTGGACGTTGACGTTGAGGTTGAACGATAGAATATCACAAAAGTGTTACATGTAGGTACCTAGAAGTAGGAAAATATATAGTACCTATATTCACCTACCTAAGAAAGACAGCAGCAACAGAAACCGAAACGGCTAACAACAGCAAAGTTACAATTTAAAAACAAGTTAAATTACAGTCGGGATGGGATAAGAAAGGTTCAATGAGGGGTTCTCGAATTTCCTCCCGCACATATTCTTCCATAGTGTGGGAATAGCAAAAAGCAAAACAAAAACGAATTAGGTATACTTAGGTACATACGTACATATATGTATGTATGTAGGTACCATACACCCTAGCAGTAGCTGCAATGCAACTAATGCGCAATGGAGCGCGCCAACGAACAAACGAACATGCTCCAGCAAACAGCAAACACTGGAACGCAGAAAAAAACAGAATAAGAGATATCTTCCCTCATTTTGTAACATTGAATTTGACAGGCGGATGTAGTTATGTAGTGTGGTGGAAATTGTTATTAAGCTCCACGGTATAGATATCTGACTATCGTTGCATTAAGTTCGCATCAGACATTAACTGAATTACATACCGAGATATACATATATTTTATATGTATGTATGTATATACTTATGCTAGTTCTAGTAGATTATGAATCTTGTTTTTTTTTTATTAGTTTAGGCACAATTCATTTTATTTTTAGAGGCGGTTGACAGAAAGTCAGAAATTCTGTGTTCTCATTAATTTGATAAGTAAACTGACATTTTTGAAATGTAACACAAATCACACGCACAACGCATGGTGTAAATCAACTCAAGGTGATTCGGAATGTCAACTTTGTTATTGATGGTGGTGTTTGACAGGTGACACCTACAACAGAACAGAAACTTTATATCATTCTCAAATTTAAACAAAATACAATATATACATACATATGTATGTACATACATAATATGTATGAATTAAATTATGTACTACTATTTTTTGCCAAGTTATTGATTTGAACTGAGAAGATGCTAAACCTGATGTTTAATTTGTTTGTTTTGTAAAACAAACTGAGTTACACAACTCGGAATGTAAACTCAAAAAAAGGTCAAGGACAGGAGTTTTTTTTTGTTTGGTTTTTGGCTAACTATTATGCAACACAAATTTGGGCGAAAATATATATAAGATATCTACACACATTCCATTGTACCTTAAGCTGGGACACTGTAACACAGATTCATTTGTTCACAGGGACTCGCAATTGTTCAAAATAAAAATAACAATGTATGTAGTTACTCCAACACAGGGATGGTATCTACATATGTTTCAGTTGCCTGGTTAACATTACCTGTCAGAGTGCATGCCTCCCCATACTGACAGTGTATTGTTTGTTGGGTCATTGCCAAGAATCAAAGACGAACTTACATACATATTTGTATATGGTTATACATATGTACATGTTTGAATAAAAGTAGGTAAGGCCTTATTCACATGAACTGCGACCTGACAAAATATTTTTATCGAATTCCTTAAACTATAATAAAAACATTAATTGGCTAACTTTTTACAATTTTCATAATTTAATATCGTCCTATATAAATTTAAGCAACAAAAAATGACTTTCGTACAATAAAAATTTGTCCAATACACCATAAAAAGAGGCGTTCTACAAACCAAATTCAAATTAAAATTTGTAGCTATAGCTATACTAATGTTAGTTAGTTGTCGAATTTCGCTGGACTTTAATTTTTATTGAAGGTAGTGGTTCTCAAGTCCAAGTGAAAAATAATTGTTCAAGAAAATTTAAATATTTCCAACGAAGAACACTTGTTGAATGTATATAAAAAAAAATTGCCTTGATGAAAACATTTATAAATAACCTTATTAAAGGGTTTAAAATATAATTAGGTATGTTCTGAAGCTTATTTTAAACTGGCAGTGTGTTGAAAGTTGTGAATTGAATTGATCTCCTTTCTTAACAGCATTTTCACATGTTGAGTTTTTGTGTGCCGAAATCAATATCCCAACAAATGTCACTCTGACTCCAAAAAAAAAAAAGACAATCAACTTGACATACTTCCACGACCTACGTTCTATTGAAATTTACATTGTTGGTTAGACTATGATGCGCATTTGTTTTGTTTTTTCATATTAAAAAATCTGATGATCAACGATTGAAAAATAAAACAAACAAATACAATTCAATATTATGTATTTGTATATATGTATGTATGTAGCTTGAATGAATACAAATTATTCCATTAGAGAAGAAAAAAATAAATCACCAATCGATACTCAACTGTCATCAAGCATACAGATCGTTAATTACAAGGTGACAAACGACAATAGTAACGGCGACGCGGCATGGCGCGCCGACATATAATAAGGCTCCTCAAACACCAACGCTTCTAAAGTGAGAATAGCGAGTAAAATTCAAGGTTGTTTTTTTATAACTAAGATGCAGTCATATATAAGAACACTCACTTTAAAAGTTTATAATTCCAAAAACGGAAAACAATCCAACAATCCAACAACAAAACACAAATTTTTGGTCATGTTTGAGGGCGTTATCGGTTGTATATTGATTTCGTGTTAAGTTTAGCTCAGTCGGCATTATGTATCCATTTACCAAAGTTTTGTCACAAATAATTTAATAAAAAATATAAACAATTTTGGTTTGTTTTGTATTCAATTCATTTATAATTTGTTATTAAGTCAAGTCATAATCATTAATATTGTAGAAATGGCGGGGGTGACCCAGCGGTGACTGTTAACGATTTCATCTCCAATGTTTTATTGTTGTTTTGTGGTATATACAAATGTACATATTCATACCGATTAATTCCGGTCGACGTCTGATTTGAAATCAAACGCCCGCTCGTTCGCTCCATTCACAAAACAGAAATTTTTTGCGAAGCGTTTTTTTTAACTACCTATACCAACTTCTTGTTTTTGTTGATTGAAAAGAATACTAAAAAACAAAAACATATTTAGCCAAAAAAATAACTCAATTGTAGCTAATAAAACATGTGGTTTTAGCCTAATTCGAGTTCCCTATTTATTTTTATCACAATCAATTTTCAGGTTCACATGTAGCGGCTTTCTTGGTGACCCTTGAAGGTTACAACTTATTTTTTTTATGTTTTATGACAGGTGTGAATAAATATGTACATATATTGTTAATAATGTCTCTCTTTAAGAAAAACGTTTAGGTACTGAAGATAAGACGTTGTTTTGAATGTGTTAAAATAATACAATAGAATACAATACAAAATTATAAGTTAAATTGACAGAAAATCATAAAATACTTCTGAATAGGTACTAACGAAATTTCTATAACAATAAAAAATGACTTCTTTACAATCCATTTTAAGAATTTGAAATTGTAAACATTTTATAGTGATCAATTGAATTAAAAAATATTGAGTGTGTTCAATGAAAATTCTTCAATTAGATTCAATACGAAATCGAAATGTCAAATTTCCATTATTATTTGACAGTGCAAACGAAGTGTTAACAACACTATCTAACAAATCAAATGAACTATTTCCTGCTCCTCAAAATAAAAGTGCTTGTGTGAATTAATGAATTTTGAACGGTCTATGTATGTATGTATATTCAACCGGACGAGATGCTTAAAGCGGAAGTTCAAATGTAAACAAAGAAGAATAAATTTGCTAAAGCTAAACGTCACTCATCACAATTTCGATATTGTTTATCATAACATTTCAAAAAAAAAGAACGTTTTTTTTTTTCCTTCTTTTTAATAGCATTTCCTTTTCAGTTTCAACATTCTGAATTCTTAAATGATGATGAGATGAAGATGACTCAAAATCTATCTTTCATCTTAAAATAAAGAAAAATAAAATAAATATTGTTTTAAAATTCTTCATGGTATACAAATGTTTCCAACTCGAAAAAGTGTAAGATCTGTTCAATACCCCCAAATGTAAACAAGAAATTTAAAAATAAAATTCTATGAGTGCACATGATGAAAGTATTGCTTCAATAATGATCATTACCGCACTAATTGTGCAATAAAAACATTGCGTATACACACATAAGATAGAGCTGTTCTTTACAGACAGAGACATCCAAGACAACATGCAGGTACATATCTGCAACTTTTTTCTGCTTGTTTATTTCTGTTGGCCAAATATAAGTTTTAACTACTCTTCAGTGGACCTTTTTCATTAGTTTGTATATAGTTTCTCGAAAACGGCAACAAATTGCAATTTCTATTTTTTTTTAAATGATTTTTGTAAAATGGTCTCTATTTTTCTCTTTTTTTGGATACAGTTTAAATTTTAAAGTGCGAAATGCTTTTTTTGCTGGAGTTTTTTTTCCGAAAATTTGAAGGTGTAAACCCAAAAAAATACTACTAAGTATCAATAACACCTTTTTTGTAAAATGTTTAATTCCTGTCAACAAACAGAACTTATAAAGGTATTTTTTTTTCTAAATTTAGAAAATTATAAAATTTTTTAAGAAAATATGGCGTAGGTAATTTATATCAACAAAAGTAAAGAAAAAAACCTCTACTTTTTTTAAATTATTTAAAAATTGAAACGGAGAGAATACTATTACTATATCCTACTACTGCCTACCTTACATGAGTTTAAATACACATAGTGTCTTTCAAAGCCAGACACGTCCATAATTTTTTATTCTGTTAGTTATTTTTTGTATAGTGTGCTCAGAGCCCCTCTCGGAAACCTCTTGATTTTTGTATTCCATGTTTCTCCCCTTTCATCTTCTGAACTGATTTAACCATCGCCATCGCACCGGATACATTGAGTTTATTTTTCTTAGCCTGTGCACATTATGGGCCCGTGGTTTCATCATACATATACATATGTATGTGTACGCATTCTCTTCTTGTTTAGAGAGTTGTTGTTGTTCAGAAGAAGCGTCTCTATGCTCCAATATCCTCATCTTATCGGCAATTAAAAACAAAAGTTCCTAAATTGGTCGTAAGCATTTGCTCCTAAGAGGAATTGTAGATTCAGCAAAGCAAACAAGTCTTTAGCCTATATCGCACTGAATGCACTCATTTAGGTGAAAGCGCCGCGCCAATGTGCGTCGTTTGTATTTATTAAAGTGCTGCCAAATATAATCTATTTATTTATTTATTTTTGTGGGTGGTTGAAAAATTATAGTTTTTTTAAATAATTTAAATTGGGTACGTTTCGAATAATTTTTTTAGGATCTGTCAACTGGCTTAAGAATTCCTATATCAAGCAAATTAAAATCGTGTTATACAGCCACTCCATGTGGAGACACAAAATCTATTTTTATGCTCAAATTTATATACAACATGCAACAAACATGCTCACTGTCTTCTATTCGCCTTTTGTTCATCATTCATCGTTCTTCAAGACGTCAAATTTACTTGGCCAACTGACAGGATCTTCAACTGGAACAACGGGGAAGAACGCGATCATTAATAATGGGCAGACCAAAAAGTAAAAAGTGTACGATAAAAAAAAGTAAACAAAATAAAAGTCAAAGCTAACAAAATCCAAACCAAAGGTCTTCTCTCTCCTTCTTTTGGTTGTATCTGTATATAGTGGATTGTTGCTATGCTCGTTTACATGGCTTGTTATCGTTCAAATGGAGGGCATTTCTACTCGTTTCAAGGAAGCACACTTTTAAAGCGCGCTTGTACGCGCGCGTAATAAAAGCGTTGCGATCCAAAATGATCATGAAATAAATATCTTGCCCTTTTTAGGCGTTTCGTGATTTTTAGCCTATACATTGACCGGTTCGCTTGCACATAGCACATAGCACTGCACTGCAACGAACGCTGACTTTGTTTGTTGGTTTTAAATGCTGCATCGACTCGACGAAGACGAAGACGAGAGTTGCTATATTGCTACTTGCTACTGACCGCCACACCTTTTTGGATCGTTATAGTTGTTGGCTGTCATGTTGAGCGATCGTTTCATTTTACTTGTTGGCTTATTACGCGATGAACTTAGCAAAGACGAGATTTCTAATACATATTTACAAAAGGTACTTTTATGGTTCGGAGAAATTCTTATATTTCTTTTTCAATTTTAATTTCTAATACCAAAGATGTAGCAATTAGATGACAGTAAGAGATTCGGATTTATTTTATTGAACTTTGAAGTATGATTGACTATGGTTGGAATTGAAATAGTACAAATATTATTTGTTATTTATAAATAAAGTGAGATCAATAGTATGCGGAACTAATTTGTATTTACAATTGGACCATTATTAGAAATGTACAGAAAGCTTTATAAATTTAAAATGTATAAATGTAGGTATGTATGTACATATCTATAAATGCTTAAAATATCGATCGTTATGACTTATGACTTATAATTTTACAATCAACTCATATTTGGACGGAATATTATGCATTCAATATGAATGTCAAAATTTTAAAACTTGTTTTTGTTATGACATAAAAGTCAGAAACTGTCAATTTTCATTTGAGCAAATCTATAAGAAGTCAGAACGTTTGCTCTGAGTATTGTCAACTGTTTTTTATTTCATGATCTTAAAAAGATCGATTTAAGAGTTCCGATTGCGTGGTGAAATTTTAGATTATCTGCTAATCAACAAATAAATTAAGTTTTTGTATCGCCCCCTCTTCTCAGCACATTTACAATGGCTTCGCTAGAGAAATGCAAATGAAATGCATATGATAGTTGTTTGCCAAATTAAGTGTTTGTGTTTTTCATTTCAAAAACCGATATGTCACATTCATATTCCTTCGAACAAACAAGAAAATCCAATTTGAACTAAGAAAATACTAATCCCATAACTGGTAGGTACTTACATAAACATGATTTTGTACATCACAACCCATAAGCGTGGGTGTGCCTTTAATTATACAAAAATAACAACATCAGCATGAAAAATTGGCTGGAAAGTATACATTTTCCAACTTAAGGAAAAAAAAAAGAAAAAGCACGCATATACAGAGTATCGCAACAATGTTGATCTCTTAAACCCTACATTGAGTCACGTTTCATTTTAAATATTGACCTCTTACACCATCCCGGCCGCCTCCCTAAGCTTAAATTGTGTGTTTGCACAAAATTTTATGTACCCGAATACATTTGAAACTTTAAAAGAAAACAAAACGAAACACCAGGAGGGTAGGGTATAAAATAAGTTTTCGTTGCCGCAATTACCTATACTTCGTCACATCCTTTGATGAATGAAACCGCACATTCATAAAGTAAAGTAAACTTTACTTGTTTTCATCACATTACACTAAAATTGATTGCTCGTTTCATAACTTGGCCTCTCCTCGCCTTAAATTCGTGCTTCCATAAAATGATCGATCGATAGAATTTCTTCTTTCCAACCAACACCCGACCGAGCAAAACTTGAGGAGGACACGATATACCAGCTCCAGAATGGGCTCGTGTTAACCATCGCAGAAGCTTGAGATGATTGATGAATGGAGCAGCAGCATAGTTATTTGCATACAGGATATTTACCTGCGGTACATGGTTCGCCATCGCCATACCTATACACCATACACCCCCTGAACCCTGAAATGAAAAAAATCAATAAGCTCGAAATATACAGACAACAGAAAAAATATATATTATACATATATATTTGTCCAGAGTAATGTAGCCATGAAAACAGGGATGTTATGTTCGAGTATATCCATACTCGTATGTAGAAAGGTTCCTTACCTATGTACAACATCATCATCACTAAAAAAACATTAAAGTAAATTAAAAAAGAAAAATCTTATCTGTTTTTCAAATTTCCCTTATTTAGGTAGTCCTGGTGGGGTAGGGGAAGGGGAGTTTGGGCAACTTGTTTGAGCAGCCCGGAATAATGATTATTTTTTTGCTTTTCTTCATTTGTCCGCCGCGCTTAATTCACCAACCCACCCCATTTAAAGTGAAGGTTACATCATTTAAACTTGACCTCAAATTCGCCTCATATCCAATACTTCCTTTCCGTTTTCTATATCTATATCGGTGTGTTGGCGTTGGCTGTTGGCTTTTGGGGTCGGTCGGTTCAGTTTTCAGCTTCGAAGTTCGGAATGGAAATCGGCGGCGAGTGGGGTGTGTTCGTAAGGTTTTGGCTTGGGTTGGGCTGCTTTTAACGGGCGCGTATGAAAAGTTTTTTGATGGTTGTTTTGTATTTTCATAGGGATTTTGCTCCTCGTCCTACCTACATACGAGTATATTGAAATGAGGGGGTATTATAGCTCCGGAGTTTTGAAGGAAAGATTACAGCACACCTTTAGCGATAGACAGCTTGGTACCGTTATCCTCTTTGACAGAGCAGAGTATTATAGTTGCTCTCACAGTGAGAATTCATGCGCTCTCACAAAAAGCCACGGAAGTGTTCACAAATACTCTGACATCTGTCAGTGTAATACATATTTACATTTTTGCAGTTCAGTGTCAGGACAGGGACAGGACACAGAACACAATATTTCACCCGCTGTCCTATATACTAAAAGGTGAAAATAAAGTAAATGTACACAATACATGTACATAAAATTCACCTCTCCCTAGGAGTTGCCATTGCATGCCGTTGCCATAATGGAAATCGTTTTTATTCTTTGTTTATAATAATAAATACATTCAACAAGGGGTGGTGAAATGTATGCGAGTGTTTTTTTAGGACAATGGTTTTCATTCATTCACAAGAATATTATATACCTTGCCTATCAAGGGTTTGTTGTTGTTGTTGTTGGTGGTGTTGGGGAAAAAGTCGTAAAGGATGAGGACAACATCAGGGCTCGAGTGTGTGGGAGTGGGAGTATAGAGAGTGTATTTCTGTAGTGGCCATGAAATAAAACTTGGGTTTTTCTTGTGCGAGTCTCGATTTGTGTTGTGTATAGTTATGATGGTTTTTGTGTATAGTTATCATCATAATCATCATCATATAGTGTGTTTAATCCCCCGCACAATCGAGATATATAAGTAGATAGATGAAAAAGTGTACGTACCCATAAATGGAATTCAACCCTGATAAGCAATCATATTGTTGGCCTTACGTATATACATACGTATATTATATTTATATTGAACAAATATAATAATTTTGCCATATTAAGTAGAGTGAGTGATGGTGGGAGGTTATGGAAAAGTAAAGCAGAATTTATGATTAGATGTGATTATTTAATTAGTTATGTTGTTGTTTGGTTTTCTTGTTTTCTCTTTTTCATAGGAAAAAGAGGGAAAAATGGTTTTGGCAAAAGAGAGATTTCTAGGAAGAAAATTATTATTTTATGAGAGTTTAATGATGTCAGGTAACGAATCTTTTTGCTGATGATTACTTTTTTTCGCTTTTGTGTGAATGAACATGCGTTTGCAAAAAAAAAATAAATAATAATATTTACCTATTTGCAGGTAGGTAGGTAGGTACATAATATATTTAAGTAGGTGTAATTAACAGTTATCCTGTAATAGAACTTTGGGTTGCATCTTAAATGCCGTCAATACATACATACATACATACATCCTACATACCATCATTAAATTATAGAAAGCTAGGGATTAAGTAGGATATGGGTTTTCTTAAAAAAAATTAAACGTCAGCTTCAATTCAGACATCTGTAAGAAGTCTCGACAACGCGAAGCCGTATTTCTATAGTTAAGGGTTAGGTTTGAGGAAAAATGGGAATGAATGAATAAATTTATTTTGATAGATAGTTAAATATCAAAATTTCATGTGATGTTAAAACGAACAAAATCAAATTTTTACCCTAGTATTAGAATACAAAATTTTATTCAGCACCAATTGTCTTACAGTATTGTGCTACGGAATTTGAAACACCTTACAATAAAAAATAGATAAATTAGTCACCAATGGTCTTACTACTAATATTTAACATCAAACTAGTTCGTCATAATTTTGTTTTGTCAAAAAATAAATTATTTAAATTGGTATAGCAATAATAATGACGAATAATTATCATACCATCGAAAACTATAAAAATCAACGATAAACAAATAAATAAAACAAAATGGATAACTCTTAATTCTTTCCTAGAATCCATTTATTTACATATACATGATTCATACATTTATTGATTTAATGATAATCCTAATTATATTCTTTTACTGAATTAATTTAGTTCTAAAAAATAACGTTTGACGCATTTGACAAGGTATTTTATGTACATAGATAATACTTATCTAATTTTTAATTTTGAGGTTACTCTTCACAAAAATTTTTAATATTTAAATATGTATGTATAGTATGTATGTGATTTCTTCTCCTAGTATTTAAAAGGTCCTGTAAAATTCGTAAAAAATCTTGATTAAATTGAATTCGTTTTTTTTAAATATAGTTGAAATAATTTTCCTGGTTAGCTGAAAACTTTTCACCAAATCAAAGAAAATCTACTTTCCTCATGGTTAAAATTTAAACGGTAAAAAAACAAACAATTCAGTGTCAAGGTCAACCTGTTTCAGTGTGTGAGACACAAAATTTCTATATTCGAAAACTTATTAAAACAATTATTTTCGTGAACATCAAAGTTTCCATGTGCAAAATAAAACAATGGGTATTTTTGTTAACAATATTTATGTAAATGTATCTTTTAAATTCTAAAGAAAAAAGATACGCCCGCACCAACAATCCAACACCAATCAATGAAGTATAAATCTACCCACTTCGACTTTGCTGTCAAACCAAGAGCCAACAGTCAAGTTGTTCGGTAGTTAAGTAAGTTTCATATGGATTTACCTACTTGCCGAGACAACTGTCATCATTTGCATTTTTCGAAAAACTTGAAGATAGAGCAATGGATAACGAATGATGTTGAAGTCTATTTATGAATTGTTGTAATGGTTCTACTCCTACCCTCAGATTTTATTTTGCTGGAATTTTACTCCTCCACCTTAATTTAATCTACGTTGCCGACAAGCCGACCGACGCGACGCGACACGGCGAATGGAGAAAAAACGAAAATCATGTTACTTGCCGCCTTTACTGTCAACTGTCATCCTATATTTTTCCAAAAAAGGATTTTGCCAGTTGCCAGTAGTTTCAATGTGAAATTCCCCACATATTGTATTTATAAGCCGGTACCGGTCGGGTCGGGCGACTTTAGTTGATATGTTGGTGGGTGTAACTTAAGACATTTTATTTCCTCTTTTTGTCTTATTGTTGTTGTTGTTGTCGCCGCCTATATTTTTGACGTTCTTCTTTTTTTGTTTATAAAATTATTATTATATTTGGCTCAAAGAATTCTTTTTTTTTTTGTATTTATTATATAAAATGTTATCGAAAAAGAATTAAAAAATGTAAATCAATGAATGTGGGCAGACCGAGACTGGAGATGATACTGATGCTGCAGCAGTAGCCGGATGCAATACACATTATATACGACAGCAATCATTTTCTGAAACATAAGTGGGCACCGGAAATATGTTTATTTGTTTCTTAATAAAATTTTATCTCTCAGTTCATTCATCAGTGCTTGTAATCATTGAGAATTCTTGTTTATTCAAATTAAATCTCTGTGTGATTTAGTCTTCTTTTAGGTCACGTCTAACAGGTTTGTTCTTATTTCTGAAAGACAATAAAAACTTAAACATACATAAGATCGAAACTATACACGTTTTGGAAATTAGGGTGGCTTATTTAAATTTAGCTATACGGTAGAAATTTTTATCGGTGATCAGTAATTAAGAATTTTTGGAATCTGATAAGAAAATCACATCTGACAATTAGATATCGGTCTAAAGATTAAGTTTCAAATGAAATAATGCTCAATGTGACAGATGAAAAACAACTTCAAGACTTCAAAATGTCAAATCGAACTGCTGTCAAATGTACTCTTCTGATAAGTGATGCCATTGCTTAATAAAAAAAAACTCTTAAGAAGAACGTATTCGAATCTACTAAACTATTATTTCATAACTTTCTTTTTTAATTTTAACTCCCTTTCAAGGTCACACAATTCTTCTCTCCATATCAAAAATGTTAATTACAAGGCTAAATTTGAGATTCATTTAAACATAAACCTAATTAAAAATAACTTTATGTGTGGGAAACATTCCTCTAAACCATAAATAGACAAATATATAATTCAGTTTCAAATATTCAGGCACCTACCCTCCAAAAGCCTTGATATTAAAAAAAAAAAAAAATAATGAGGTACCTAATCGTACATACGGGAAATTCAATATCTAAAAAAACAAAACAAACCTAGCTACTTTACATAATTAGGCCGCAAAGATAACTTAATTCCTTTAGCAAGCAAGTTGTTTTTTATTTTTATACTCTCACAATATGTCATTCAATATTTTTCGCGTGCGCGTAATTCCCACAACTTCCGCCATTCTATGGTATTTCAACTTCAACCCATTCATTTACAGTGTACATGATGTGATGTTGTCCCACCCAAGTTATTTATGTGGATATATTTTACAACAATGAGTGGCAATTTTTGCACACAATAAAATATAGACCGGAAAGATATTGCGAATAATTAAGTCAACGGACGAAAGGTACAAGAAACAAAAATACAATAAATAAATAAAACAAAAGAGAAAAGTATGAAGGTACCTATATTGATACAGATAATATAGCTCGCTTACATCACTCTCGATCGTTTGCTGTTGATATGTATGACATTTTCACTTGTCATCAGCAGCTGTCATTCAGGTGATGACAGTGACAAATAAAATGGATTTCCATCAAAAAAAAGTCAATAAATTTAAAAGCTTTTGTGAGTCATAGAAAATATTACTTACTGTGAATTAAATTTCCTATTTTTTATACGGCTAAGCAAAGTAAATTCTTTCAATTCGTAATCAAGTGCGTATTATTTCATTACTTAAATAAAATTGTTGGATACAAAATTATTTCAAATGTAAGCGCCTTGTTTTTGACATACAGAAATTGCTTACATTTTATATTTTTTCATTAAACTATTGACTTTTCAAGCGCATCTTCTCGGAGCAAAATATTACAAAAAGTGTTGACCTTGATTACAATTTGGTTTTCATGTTAGTATGTATATCTAAGGTACTTTTGTTTCGACATAAAACCAAACGTAAGACATAAACTTTTTATTAATTATCTACACAAAAACATGCATAGCTTTTCATAGCATGACCAACAGCAATATCACAACAAACTATAAAATTATACCTTTTATGAAGCAGTTATTCATTATGCATCAATTAGAATGAATGCATTTTCTCTACCGAAGCGCGTTTATATTTATTTTTTTCAATTTTTATTTCATGGCTAGGTAGATACGGACATACTATAATAGCGAAAGAAAAACCCTACTTCCATACTTATTTTTATATGGCATTGTTGTTGAATTTAATGAATGAAAGAGCTACATTCATTTAGTAAATATGTATAATTGTGAAAAAATAATATAAAATAAAAATAAATCCGGAACAGCAATTCAAAATGAAAAATATCCTATGCACATGGAAAGTCTTCATTAAACTAAGTATAAGTCATGACGTAACTAAGTAAAATTAAAAAATAAACATAACATCGATAAAAATAAAAGCAAAGAAAAATATATCTATGTACATAATTATTATCAAATAACTAGTTGCAGCTAATTTATAACTATGCATAAATCATTAAAATATTTATTCCCACACACGATTATACATAGTAATGCAAAATAAAAAAATTATAGGTACCTAACTCATACGAACGAAGAAAATGAATGGACATGCAAGATGCACTTTTCTATACAGACATGCATATTGCATATTCTCAAGGTATACTGCTGAACGCACTCATTCACAATATTCACGGTACAACAGTAGTGCAGAACACTATAATAATCATAAATTAAATTAAAAAAGAAAGAAGAAAAAAACTTTTCATGAATGAAACTTCATATATGTACATACGAGGCAACATGCATACGAATCTACATAGTTTTAGTTTGCCTAAGTAAACTACATCACATACCTTTCAGCTAAGCAGCAGTGCCAGCAGCGTAAGACATTCAAGTTTTCTTCTTACTTCTTTATATTTTTGGTTGTTGTAAATATAGCAAAGAACGGAAAAAATATATATCAAAGTAATAGATTGACACGCTACAGTGGTCTCATACTTGACGTCCAACGTCACATGGTTTCGCCAAGCTTTACTTATGTACTTCAAAAAGCAGAACAAAGTGATCCCGGTTATAAATTGTGACGAACCCTTGTAAATTTGTTAAGTGAAAGAGGAACGATTCGATGGGCAAAACTAATTCTTTTTTAGTCCACTACTTTTAGCAGGAACTGTATTTGGTATAAAAGTGGAGGAGTACGAGTATAGTGCAAGTATGTACTTGTTCTCGCACTCGCACTAATATAAAACAACTTAAAAAATATAGAGGAAATTGAAATTTAGCAGGAAATCCTAATAAACATAAGTTGTTTTGTGTGCCCGCACACCATACAAATTGCACACATCAGAGTTCGCGTCCATAACCGCAACATTGCACAGCATTTATTATTATTACTATTATAATCATTGTGAGCAGCAAACAGTACTTAAACTGATGACAGTTTGTTGTATACGTCAAGAGTCAACAAATTAAGTTGACATGACAGCTAAGTGTGTTGGATAGTTTATAGTATAGTTGAACCATCAACTGTCTGTCAAGTTTTTTTTTTTTACTGTCAATTTTAAACAATATGAGACAGAATGTAGGCTGAAATCTACAGATGATTAAATTAAAAAAAAAAAAAACATTTTATGCGTAAATGAGAATTTTCTGTTGATTGTAAATAGGCGATATTAGTTGTGAGTGTATTTGTGTAAGACAATATGTTATCATTAATTAATAATCATGTACATATATTGTATGTATTTAATGATAAATCAATCTATATATCGCTATCACAATTGACCACTTTAATAAAGGAAATAATATAAAAAATACCTATCTAATGACACAAATTTGTAAGTGAATCAATGAAAAGAAAAGGAAGTTTAACGGTTGTTTTTCTACATTTCTTTTCTACGTTTATGGTGGTCATTATGGGTATGCAGGTATTTTATTTGAAATTCTATATTAGGCAACTAGTTCTATAAATCGAACAAACCTTCACTCAAATTAGGCTGAACGCACTAACTGCAAAATTTCGTTCATTGTTTAATAAAAATGAAACTTCAATCTGCCTTCCGGTTGATTGGACAAAAATCTATCTCATATTAAAAACTGCTGTCAAAGTTTATCTACTTGTGTCATTGGATCACGTTGTGATTTCTGGGTGAGGTTATTTTGTACATATTACGACATTTTTCTTATTATCAAAATCACTTACCAAGTCATTCTTGGCCCTCAAAATACATATGAAGTGCAACAGGCACTTAAGCTCTAATTTATGTTACACTTACAATTTACATTATTTATTTAAGCTAACATTGCATTCCCAAAAAAATTATTGTCTGAAAAATGATAACAATCACACATATTATTTTTTACTGCCATCATTTTCACATTCAAGTGAACAACAATTAAACTCATTGACTTCCTGTTTAACGTTAAAATTGGCGTTGTTTTGCTATCTATACACGTTCATTGACTGAATCAAAAAAAAAAAAAAACAAAAAAAAAACAAAGAAAATTTAATTGTTCATCATACAAAAGAGTAGACAAAGTAGGTATAGGTACGAGTACACGATGTTACCTAACCATTAAGAAAAACAAAAATGCTTATACCCATTTATAGCGAACTTGCTTTCTGTCACAATACATTCCTTTCGAAATGTGTAACCTCACACTTTAAATTCTTGTGATAGGCAATAGAAAAAAAAAATACAAAGTTCAAAATTGTGACATCGTATGAATGAATCATTTATCCATTTGCTTTAATCCACCTCATTTCACCTTCACCATCACCATCACCACCCATTATTTGAAAGCTTGTCAATTCAATAACCAATACACAGAAGCAACAAAAAACCATACTATTCTTATATTGTGCTGCCAAACACATACTCGAACTAGAATACCTAGAAAAATATCGAATATATGGTGGCGGTATGGACGTCTTTTTTTGGGGCAAACAAAAACAACGACAAACAGGAAATAGCCATACGTGTGCGCCTCTTTGATGAATGGCTGATGTTAGTAGTATTTTTGTCTGTTCTAGTTGTGTGTACTTAGAAGGGGAGAAGTCTAACACCATTCGCACCCACTATCGAAAAGCGTTAGAAGCTGACATCACATTCACATAGCGATAGCAGCGTTAGAAATATTGAGTGGGTGAGGAAAACTTAAAGGCAGGGAGAAAGGTAAGCCGTCAATGTGAAGCAAAAGCACACCACCACACACAATCACTTGAGAAATATGTCACTTCCGGTCGATTAATTTGTGAATGAAAATCGCTTTCGAATGAGTTTGGCTTAATTCACATGCATGTGCACGACATCACACATCACTTGCGAGCTGTGAGTGACATATCAAAAACTGTGTATGGTGTATAGAAGGTTGAGTGTATTTTTTTGTTTGTTTTAATTTCTGTTATATTTTGAATGTCAACACATTAGCTGTCACAATGAGGTAAAAAGACAATGAGATTGAGATTGGTGTGTGTATTTTGTCGTTACTCGTTATTCATCTCTCAATACCAAAATGTCGCCCTCTCTCTTACTCTGTGATAATGAATTTGAATGACGTTTTCATCATAAATGAAGGCTATCTAGAAGTGATGTTTTTTTTTTTTTTATTGGTCGAAATTATGGTCAACTATTTATTATATCGCTGCCGGTCGTGTGCTTTGTAGATTCTCGTGAATAAGAATGACGAATAAAAACTTGGATGCTGGTGACGTTTTGAATCAAATATTGAAGGTTATTTGTGAGAGAGATAATAATCGATTGCAATAAATATAGAACTTGTTAGATAATGATGCTATTTAATAATTTTGTGTCATTTTTTTAATAAAGGAATTACTAGGGTGTCAATTTATTTTTAAGATTAGAAATAAATTAGATAGTTTTTACAAGATGGTTCTATAAATAGAGTTTAAACTTCTGTTTATCGTTTAAACTATTACGAACAAAGTAGTAGAAAGAACAAAAAGAAATTGAGAAATAAGATCATCCATTTTATTTTTTTAGGATCAGGATCGCAGATCACCTTGCTTGTTTAACACTTCAAAGTGCACTTTGTGCACTACACTACAGTGCCGACACTAAATGTTATAATTTAAGATTGTGAATTCATAATGAAAAAAAAGTGCTGCCAAGTCAATACTTAATGCACATATTATCTAGTCTGAAATTAAATTATTTTCATTGAAACTTCTTGTATTTAACTTTTTATGAAAAATCGATAGTCTATGGAATGGGATAAAAGTTTTAATTTTTTAGTCTGCAGTTAGTATGAATTTTTTATGTAAAATCAATATGTTATGTATACAATATTCGGATCCATATTTACTATACATATCTCTTAATTTGTAAATCAAATTCCTGCTTGTCCAACATATACCAACATTATACACAAAAAGAAAACATTCATCACTTGGATGAAATATTTCCAGTCAAAACCTTTGATATTGAATATCAAATATGAAAAACAAAAAAAAAAAAAAATATACATACATACATACATATGTATGTATCAGATTCTATGTATAAATTCTGAACTTCCTCTCATTTTCGAATACCTATAGCGTGTGCTGGGTTTATTTATTTACTTTTCTTATTTTTATGGGATGCTTCTACGGTGAAAAGATTATTTTTGGAAATCAACCCAGGCATAAAATCAGAATACAAAAAAAAAAAACAATAACAACAAAAAAACTGGAAAAAAGAACTTTCATTCATTCAGAGAAATATCTATGTGATATCGAAATTTAAAAAAAGAAAAAGAATGAAGCGTTTTTTGTTTTTTTAATTCTCGTACTCGAGTGCTGTACCACAACAAAAAAATCTATCTACCATCATATATTATGTGTATATGATAGATAAGGGGAAGTTGGAAGAATAATTTCGGTGTTGGCAAAAAGGAACTCATCCTTTGCTGCAAAATTGATGGAAAAATCAAAACCAAAATCATGAAATAAAATGAGAATAAAACTCAAAGTCAGCCATCATTTTTTGTATAAATATTCCCTTTAATATTTATGTAGGCTTTTCCTTTTCGTTTTGTTTTGTTTTTTTTTTCTTGGTGAATTTCTGTGGAGTTGTTTTTATTATTCTTTAATAACTTTGTTTTGTTTTAACTATAAAATTATGTCTTTTTTTTGTTTTTAAAGAGATAGAAGTTTTCTTTTCTCTGAACTCAAAAGTTTGATAGAATAATAATAATTATCTATCATGATCATCCATATTTCATAAGAATACAGTTTTTTGTTACAGTAGGATGATAAAGACGGTAGTAATATATTTCTTAAATTTACTTCTCTAAAAAAAATGTAAGAATTCATTCTCGAATCATACAGGTGCATTTTGAACTCCACATATTGACAATTCTTCTTCTAGGTACAACCAAATTTGACTGATACTTCGAAGTCGTTATTCTAACACATGTAAGATGTAAAAAGGTTTACGAACTTTGCTTCAAAGACTTTATGATATGTATGTATTACACTCAATCGCAAAAAATGTCGAAATTACCAGTCTTCTAATTCCAATAAGAAAACACCTCAAAAAGTGTTTACTATCAATTTTTTACTTTGAAATTCAGACTTTGAAATCATAAATGAATCATTATTTTTTATAATGTTTTGATTAAGATATTAACTAACCCAATTAGAAAATATCTACCCCACAATTTTTTAGAATTCATATCAAATATTCGCTATTTGATAAGATTTACAGATAAATTTAAGTTTTACAAAATGTTTATGCGGATAAAAATAATAAATTTATTTGATAAATAATTTTCTATTCAATATTAATTTATATTTTGAAGGCTACTCCATATATTTATGACAGTTTTACAAAGTTGATTCATGTTGTGTTGAACGCAATCAATTTAAAATTGTTTTTTTTTTATTTCAAATCATTGACCCAAATATCTCATTTTTGAATTCCGCCAAAGTATCGTTTATTTTACATTTTTCTCGAAACAAAATATAATTACCTACTGATTTGTTTGAATAATGATATAAAATAAATAACGCACGTGTAGTGTAGGTGTGTCATTCAATCCTTTTCAACTTATTACTAATTAATTCTTTTTATAGGCACTGAACTCATGTTATGAATGAGTATGCAAAAGTATTAACAAATTGCCAAATTCCTACCAAATTTAACACAAAATTAAATAGGTAATTATGATGTTATTGACCGGTAGTCGTTTATAAGAACTTACTGCAACAAAGTTTGTTCAATTTCTCACCTATTTAAAGGTGATAATTTAAATTGCAATAGAAATTTTATTGTGAAAATAAAAACTTCTTAGATTTAAAATCGAATGGGAATGAGAATTTTTCACAAATAAATTATTGCAAATTGAAAACATTTTTTTTTTTCCTAAGTTTTTATTTTTATTTTGTGTATCATATCAATAAACCTCAATTAATATGACCGATTTATTAGTTAAGATTTTGTTTGTTTGTTTATTTGTTTGCTGTGCATATTATTTATATTTTATGTTCTTCTTCAACTTTTCTCATCGTTTTGCGCGCTTAATTGCTCGATCATGATAAATTGAGACGCGGATCGCAAATAAATTATTTTATTTTTCTTCCATTTCTTTATGGGGTGATGGTGATCTTAACTTACAACCAATGTTGCCAGATAACTTTTGAACTAACCGAACGCTTTAAATAAAATATTCAAAAAGTAAATAATGACGGGACATTAAATGAAACAGTTAAGTCGGTTAAAAGTTTGAAACAATGACACATTTAAAAAAAAAAACGTTAATAGTAATTTTTTGACATCTGTCACTTCGTTATTTTGACAATTCGTTGTTGTTTTTTAGCTTTCATTCATTATAAACGTCAAATCCACGAATATAGAGAAATATCAATGCCACTCCACCTATTGCTTTTCAAGTTGTTAGTTTTGACAGATTTTTAAAATTCTCTGTTGACAGTCCTCTGACAGTTGCAAGTTAAAATTAATGTCAAAACTAAAAACCGCAATCTATGAATCTATCAATCTGGCAACCGTGTTCGATTTCATAACAGAAAATTATTATTAAACAAAAAGAATGAAAAAATAAAGCAAAAAATATTTGTATACAGTCTTCGTAAATTGACTTAATTTTCCATCTCAAACGATAAAATAAGAATCTCTGACTAAATGATTGTATAAATATGTCTTCACATTATACCCACATATGTACATAAATATACAGTACATGGCTCGCCAAATGAATCGATTTTATTATCTCAACGACGAGTGATAAAATTTGTGTTTGCATATTTTAAAAACAAGAAAAATAATACTTAATGAAATGAAAATAAAATTCTTAAAAATTATAATATACGAACGTACTGACGTTTAATTAAATAACAGTTAAAATTAATTTAATGTGCTATGAACTAAAATAAATATTTTACTTCCAATTGAAGCGAAACCAATCAAAATTTTGATATAAATTGTTTTAAATTTTAAATCATGTACAAATTTGAGGCAAATTAGTAATTTTCAGAATGAATATTTATTAAATTTTATTTGTGGAATGGAATAGTTATCAGTTTTTTTATGTGTCAAAATTTATTTGTTTATTTTATCAAAATGAGTTTTTTTTTTTTTTGATAAAACAAAAAGCGTGGAGTTGAGATATACCAACTATCGCTCCGTGACATTCGTCGCGTGCCTAATTTTTTTAAGCTTTTTGTGGTTAACCGAGTTCATAGCAGCACCAGAAAGAAAATAATCAGAGTTAGTATGAGGAAATCATTTTATGTACATATACATAGGTACCTGTCTGCTTTGTTTGGGCTTAGGTGAAGAGAATAAGTTAGTTTCTTTAAAAATGGAACCATATTTCATAAACATTAACTCAAGTTAGTATTTCCATTTTTATTGAATTTGACAAGGAGCTTCTGAAAAAATATGTATGTTTGAAAATATCTATTGGCGTTTTCAATTGGCAATATGCAAGCAGAAAAAAGCATTCTGAAAGCGTTCAATTGGGCAAAAGTGACAGTTCTAATTCTGAAAAAGGAGAAAGTTCTCTTCTGGATTTGACATCAGAAGATAAAACAGAATCACTCACACATTCAAAGATTTTAAATGTCACACTTGATAAATGTCATATTTTTTGAATTAACAAATTGTGGGAACTGTAAAGTGATTGCTTGAAATTAAAATAAAATATAAAAAATGGAAAATAATATTGAAAATATCTTTACAATTGTTCCTAATTTGTTAGAAACATTGTTGGAGTCGTCTTCCTCATCTTCTTCATCAAGTGATGACGATGCAAGTGATGCAGTTGATTTTCTCTTGCAGAAGTCAAACTTTACCAATACAGTCACACCAAACTTCAAATTTTTCAGAATTCAGAAAAATTGTTCAATTGGGATTCTGCTTCTAATTTCAATACCGGATTTCTAATTAAAAAACTTAAAACTTGCCTTACATACAAGTTCCTTAAGGCCCCTGTCTAATGTCAAAGACGGCAGTCAGTATTTATTTCCAGCAAAATTCATTCAAAAGAGTTTCTATATTAAAGTTAAGGTTTCGAGTTATTGAAAAGAATTCTATGATTTTAAGGAATCATTCGTAATATAAAATAGTTTTCTCAAGAATACGAACAACTTATTTTTGTTCTGTTGTGCGGCGATATGAGTGCATAGCTAAAATATGTTTTAAAAGAAGAATTATTCATTCTTCTATATATGCATTCACGTTTTTACATTTTACACAAAAAAAAAAGAAGGAACTACAATAAAACACGCACGTACTATTGTGAGGCAGGAAAAGCCAATTTCCTTTTTCCGTTTATTGTTTGCCATTTAAAATTGCAAGCAATATCCAAAAACAGAAAAATACAAAACTCTTCTATTCTGTATAATATGTATGGACATCCTGTTGTGTTGTTTGTCGCCAGGCTATTTTGCCATCGCCATCGCCATCACCATTCTCCATTCAACTTACCATTATTTTACTATTGGCTCTGATAGCTGCGTGTTGTTGGTTCTAAAATTTCAAAGCAAAACGGTTATCGCGACACGGCAGCGGATGTTGCTTTTGTGATTTTAAATTTGTTTTTTTTTATTCCATTGTCATTTCCTTTCACATTTAATTCAAAAAAAAAAAAAATAATCTTCTCTTTTAAAATACATATTTATTAAATATTTATTTGTTTTCTTTTTTTTGCAGATGGATTTTCAAGTTTCCGGGATGCATTTCCGGAATGGTGTGAGGATGATAGCAACCAGAATCAGGAAATGGAATCTAGTCGTGGTACACAAGCTGATCAGCTAATGGGTTTGAGGTAAGGATTTGATTTGCATTTACATTTAAAAGAGATAAAATAATATAGATTTTTTTTTTTGTTTGTAAACTAGATCATTGAGGATATCAACACCTCATTCAGATTCAGCTTGTAGCAGTTCAGCTGAATCGTCAGATTGTGAAAGTACAACACATCATAATTTTAATGAAGCACCAGTGGAAATAGTGCCGGGACTGTTTTTGGGCAATGCATCACATAGTGGTGATTCGAGGGCATTACAAAAATATAACATAAAGGTATGTGAACAAAATATCACTTATTCATTTCGCCTTGATAATATTAATATTAATATTTTATTTTAGTATGTTTTGAATGTAACACCTGATCTTCCAAATGTATTTGAGGCTTCCGGAGGTATACAGTATTTACAAATACCGATAACTGATCATTATTCACAAGATTTGGCCATGCATTTTCCAGCAGCTATACAATTTATTGGTAAGTTGCTGTCAGGAGTTGCTTTTAAGATCCTATAGCATATAAAACTTACAGATGAACCTTTTTTCTACCAAAATATTACCCATGTACTTAATAGTTAAGTAAATTACCGTAAAATTTCTTGCTACTTGAATTGTTTGCTAAGAATGTTGATATTTAAGGGTTCATTTAAAGTTTAAGAGATAAACAATTCAAATTTGACTTAAATTAAATTTTTCCCAAAGTATGCAAGGTCTAAATAAACAAGAGTGGACTTTTTCACTTCGTTTGGAAATTTAAAATTAAATCTGTCTTAAATTTAAAGTTCCAAATGGGTTTGTTGGTGTTCTTTCTGCAATAAGATTTATTTAAGAAAAAAATTAGTTAATTGTGTTTAATATTTTTTTGTTTTTTTAATTTTTACAGAGGAAGCCCGCTCTAAAAATGCCGCCGTGCTGGTTCACTGCCTGGCTGGTGTTTCACGCTCTGTCACCGTAACACTCGCCTATTTAATGCATACGCGTGCCCTCTGCCTAAATGAAGCCTTTACTCTAGTACGCGATCGCAAACCTGATGTTTCACCAAATTTCCATTTCATGGAACAACTTCACTCATTCGAACGTGAACTACGTTTAAGTCCCAACGAAACCCTAATGGATGCCACAAGCAGTAGTTGTGACCGATATCCGCGAGGTGGTAATAAGTTTACCTGCAATTGCATTGCAAGCGATTGCAAGTGCATGCAAACAAGTGGTTTCATTGCGAATGTCAAAGCTACCGGAGTCTCACCAGACTCTGGTATTGAATTCGACCGATGGACACCGTCCTCTGACACAGGACTTAAATGAGATCAACTTGTAGGAAAGAGTTTTGTTCTGCCACCTACTGCTGGTAGTGAAGAACCGGTGGCTCAAGCCGCCGATAATATGTCGCCCGCGTCAACGACATCATCGTCGACAACAACCACTGCTGAGGCGGTGTCAGTTGTTGAGAATGTTGCCACTGGATCGCCACCATTGCGATCACCAGCAGCAGTGACAGCTACATCGATGCGTCACACAAATTTCACATCATCAATCGTGACATCCAATTCGTCAACAATGTCAAATGTTGACGAACAGGAAGGGGCACCTGAACTGGACGAAGATGGCGAGCAGAAGGAGCAGTAAACAAAACTTTTTCCTACTCGATTGGTTGTTGTTGGCTTGGCTAATAATAAATTATCACAAAAACAAAGCAAAAGATCATAATAATTAAACAAAATATTTAAAAGTTGTTTACACATGAAACAAAAAAACCATATATTTTTTAATGTTTAAATTTGTGAGTGAGCAAAATGAAGAAAACAAATTTCATATATACATATGTATATGTATATATAAATATATATATATATATATATAAATATTATATACACGCCACAAACGCTAGTATTGTTAAAAATATTTAAAACAAAACAAAACAAAAAAACTATATTTAAAATATAAACAAGTAATATTACTATTATTATAACAAATTAATTGTTAACTCACGTCAGTCAGAAAAGAAATGTAGAACGTAATTAAAGTTTTACAGGAAATGTTTTAAAAACATCTTCCCTGTTCATTAATAAAACAATGTTTTTCATATATATATATAAATTATATTATTATAATAATATAAAAGAAAATATAATATTTTATAAGATTTAAGAAAAAGCCATATTACAATGTACTAGAATAAGTATTCATCAAATGTCACAAATGTTTGTTCTTTCCAAATACAAAAAATACAAAATCTACATGAAACTGAAAAAAGCCAATTTTTATTATTAAATATAAATCAATTTATAAATATTTGTATTTTTCTTGTAATCAATTCATACAAGTTTAAAAAAGTAACTTTAATAATAATTAAAACAAAACAAAAAAAAAAGTATTTTGATGATACGAAAGATAAAAACCGCAAAAATTGCGTGTAAAAATGTAATATGTATTATTATTCGTAATAATTCATTTGATTTTTGAATGTACCTAAAATTTTGAAACAAATAATACATATTGTCAATCACACAAAATGTTTTTTTTTTTTTAATATTGTTGTTCTTTTCTTTTAACAATTGAAAACAAAAAATCATACAAAAAACATACCTATTCTCTCATATACATACATATGTATATTTATTTTACTTTTTTATTCAGCTTCATAGAATTTATTTCTTTTCTTTTATCACAACAGTTAGTTAACTGTTTTTTCTTTCCCTTATCCTCAATAACTTGAATATACTATCTATAAACATAAATTAATACTTATTTTTAAAAATTGTTGTTTTTATTTTGTTTATTACAAACAAAAAAATGGAATAGACTGACCCTTAGTTTTGTTTATTAAAGTTAAAATAAATATATTTACGGATCTTTATTATTTAAACATAAACATAAAACACACACACACATATCTTAATTTTTTTGTTAAGACTTTTTAATTAATTTGTATACAAAAATTAAAACAAAGAAAATTTCACATGAAACGACGAAAATAAATATTGAAAATGGAAAAAATTTATTAATCAACGGAAAATTAATAAAAATAATAAAAAAAAAAAATACAAAAAATAATTCAAATACAACTTGGAAAAACTTTTGTTTTATTTTTTGTTTTTCGGTTTAACTGAAATTCGAATTCAAGTGAAAATACATAATTAGTTTTTATAATGAAACATACATAAGTTTTGAATTCGAATTTTAATGAACATAGTGTTTAATGAGAACCAAAAGTTCCGATTTCATAGCCCGAATAACCGATGAACGTCATACAACACACATACATTATGACAAAGATATGGCAGGATATGGAAAAAGACTCAAATAATCTTCTAAAAATAAGAGATATGTACGAAATTATATTTCCGTGCGATTGTTAAGATTGTTTTGTTTTCTTTTTGTCATTTACATACATCGCACCCTTTTTTAATTATCAACATGATCTGAATCGGATCGATTTTTATTGCTTCTTTATTTTTTTTGTATGTATTTAGGCGTTCTAAGAATGGATTCTTAATTTAATGTACAGATGAAATCTTTTGCTTAAGATTAATGAGATATGTATTTGTATTAATTTAATTTTAAATTGTAGATATTGATTTGATTTTTTATAATCGATTGATATACACACTTTAAATATTTGTGAAGTGCCAAGTTCATTTTCATCTATAAAAACACTATTCCAATATTTGCCACTTTGAAAAAATTAGAAAAACGAGGAAGACTTTGGTCTTATTTTCTTTGTGTCTAATTTAGAGATGAGATTTTGTACTACCTTTGGACTTTATTGGTGACACTCTTCGCAAACACTTTCTAAGATCAAATTTGACATATGTAATTCTTAATCTCCTTAAAAAAAAAAAACTGTATTTGATTCGAAATCCATTATGAGTTGTATTTCGCATATTAAGGAAATTATGTAGTAAAATTGAATTTTAAAGCATTGAATTTACAAGCAAAAGCAAAAAAAAATTATTGTCAAAAAGGGTGTTAAACAATTTTTTGATAGCTGGCCAATTAGTGATTAGGAGCTTGACTTACTTTTTTTTATAACAAAATGTGTTCGAAAACGAAATAATAAAAAAATAATAAATACAAAATAATAAAATAAATAATAATAGGCAACTTTCGCCTATATTGTCCCAACAACTCGGTTCATTCGATTGGGTCTTTGTTTGAATCCTGTTTATGAAATCAAAAACAAAATCCAAGGTTTTAAATTTTGGTTGGTTAGCCCAGCAAATTTCTATTATATTTGTACGTATTCAACAACCCGAAGTGTAAGACTTCGTATTCATTGAACAAGAACATCTTTTTGAAAAAAATTTTACCTGTTTTAGAATAAAGTAAGTATGTAGTACGTACAAATGTGGATCCGTTTGGTAAACGCAAAGTTTTCTGTTAATTTCATCGATCATAAAGTCTAAAAGAAAATAGAAAAAAAAACAGACGAAAAGTACTTTATTAAATAAAATTATCTATACCGAGGGGAGGGGTTTCTATGTGAAACGGATCAGAGATCTTAACTGAAACGACGCCGACGCGACAGCAACGTGATGCTAGGTAGTATTTAGTATATATATCCTGTTTCCCAAAAAGCTGGCAAGTATCATAGGCCTTTGGTTTTGATTGTAAACTTTATGGAATGAACTGCGTAAATTAGAAGCCATAAAATCTTAGTTTATCCCGAAAAATGTTTCGATATTTGCAATCCACTATATTATTTTGCTTTACAAAACATTTGTGTTTTATATAGCTATTTTAAGTTAATGTATTGGTACACCTATAAAATAACTAAACAATTTATTTGAAAAGTTATAAACATGTTTCCCTTTAATTTCATTGAAATAAAAATTGCATATTTCATAAATTCATCTACTTGCCGTTTTAAAGTATTATTTTGTTATGGAATATAGAAGTTAAATTGGCATTGAAGAATTTAGAGCATTTTAAAACCAAGGCTGTGTCTTAAGTAAGTATAAACCTTTGTAGATAGATTCATAAAAATGAAAAACTAAAAACCGTAAAGTTTTGTAAAGTTTTCAAAATACCAACTTTATACCAACAAACTATGTTTTGTACTTAAAAAAAAATATTGTAATTTGTAAAGTCTAAATCAATTCGGTGTGTTTACAAAAACACAATAATAATAATTGAATTACTATTTGTATACATTGCATAAAATAATTGTTTTTGTGTTCTTTCTTATTTTTGTATAGAAAAATATTAAACCTGAATAAATGAACTTAAGTTAAAATAACATCAAATTAAAAATAAAATACCAAAGGTTGAAAGTTAATTAACTAACTAAAATGAAGAGATTGCATAAGATAAAATAAAAATGGTAAAAAAAATTCAAATTTGCTAAAACCTGAAATGTTGAAAAATAAAAAACAAATACATAAATTAAGATATATCAGGGCTAAAGAGGAATAGACACACATTATAAAATTAGATCATACAAAGTTTAGTAATATAATATATTGAAAAAAAAAAAAAAAACAGATACGAGAGCAAAATTAAGCTCAAAATCTATTTTTAAAAAAGCAAAAAAAAACAACACTTTTTTAGCTCAGTGAAATAAAAACAAAAACTCAAGTTTTGTAAGTCCGTAAACACGATTTGTACCTTTTATAAGCAAAAGAATATTTATAATGCTCATTGTTGCAAGTTTTGTCGATACTTAAATATCATACAATTATTACAAATTAAAAAATAAAAATAAATTATAATTGCAAACAAATGTGGCAACTATTTTCATAAACTAACTTTCTTTTGATTTAATATCTTTTATGATGAGAAAAAAACAATAAACTTATAAAAAAGACGATTGTTTAGTTAAAAAACATACAATCTGTACTGGAACATTTATACGAATAATTAATGTGACAACAGAATTTATTCCACTTTATGGATGTTGTTTTAATTAGTTTGTTTAAACTCTTAAGTCCTAACCAAAAAAATATATATGTTATATTTATACATGTATATAATGGGGTGCTTATTCAGACGTAATTTCAATTAACTAATGACCATTACTATTTAATTACTAATATGTATATCTTTTGTTTGTTTAAATATTTCAAAACGTTTATTAAACTTTCCAATGGCATATAATAAAATCCTAATAAATATAAGCAAATGCATTAAATATAAAGAAATAAAACTGTTATGAAATTCGCCCCAAGTTTTGAATTAAAGAAAAAAAAAAAAAAACAAAATGTTTTCAAATTCAAACTCATAAAATTTTATTTTTAAAAGGTTCACAAAATATATTTAAAAAATGCAATACCTAATAAAAATTAAATCAAATTGATAATTTCACAAAAAAAAAAATTAATTATTGTCTTGTAAAATTTTACTTGAATGATTAAATACTTTTATTAAAAATAATAATAATAATTAAATAACATAAATAAAGACATTTATTTTAAAATCACACATTTCTTTTGAAAAGCTTTAAAAATGATTGAATGTGTTTTAAACTTACATTTAATGAATTCATTTTGAAATTGAGATTTTTAATTTTTACATCACCATCCCACCAAATATTTGTTATTAAAAATGGAAAAAAAGAATGCAAAGACTTCAAAATAATGCAGGAATGAAATGATTGAAGTTAAATGATTGCATTCGTTTTAGTATCAAATTATTATTGGTGATTGCAAAATTTTAAGTCTCTGCCTTTAAATAAATTCAATAAAAGACATTTTTTAGTTTAATTTAATAAATCAATTATAAGGATTGCATTCAAAGAAGAATGAATTTAAATTGTGTTTGAGTTCGAACATCATAAAATTGAAAATTATGAAACATAAGAAATGTGTGTTTTTTATAAAAAATAATTGGTTTTTTATGTTGATGCTTTATAAATAATAATAACTATGAATTGAAACATATTTCTAAAATAACTTTATTTTTTGATATTTCGTTGACTGATGGTAAGATCTGTGGAGAACATTTCATGAGGTTAATTTGCCTTAAGTACTCATCTGGAATATTTCTCTGATTTTCTGGGATAAACCATACCAATTACCTTTTTAATTCGAAACTCTTCGAAACTAATTCGTACTAATCATCTTTTTAAAAACAGTCTTAACAGGTTAGATTTGGAAGTCATTTAATGTCTTTCATTGTCAAATCTGGGATTTCTGAGGGCAATCACTTAAGGTCACTTTAGTAAACCTATTATTCAACGCTATTCTTAGGGTTTACAAATATTTTTTTTTTAACGAGAAAGTAGCATTGTAAACAAATTTCATTTTCATTTGTTTTGCTTTTGAGCCGATAAGAAAAAGAAAAAACACATTTTTCGGCAGTAATTGAATGTTTATTTTCATTTGCTTCTGTTTTGTTACTTAATCTTATCTAGTAAATAGTTAATATTTTAGTTTAATTCATAAATCTTTATGAGAATTAACATAAAAACTAAACAGCCAACACCTTTAATAATTTTGCTACTTCACATACTCATTTATATGTATAATTAAATTTTAAAATGCAAAATACTGAGACCAAGATCACGTTTTCAACATAAAACTTATTCGAATTTCAGGAACAAGGAACACAAAAACAGAATAGAATAAAATCACACGCAAAAACAAAAAACATTACTCTTAAAAATTAAAAACACATAAATGCCTATATAACGATGTCTTACTTTCTTAAATAAATGCTAACACGATAACGTTTTTTCTTTTAAATATCCTGCAACTAATAAATACAGTCCTACAATTAAGCGCTACTTTATGAGGATTATTTTCGTTATTGTCATTACAGTTAAGGTCGATTAATTTACAATCCTTTGTTAAAATAAACTTTTTCTGGAACATTTTCTTTGGTATTCTTTACCATTTCTTCATATAATTCTGGTTCTAGACGCTTCACGGTGGATGTCTTAATGCTGCACATTTGTGGGAAGAGTGCACATGCAGTGGGAACCATAAAGATGAGGCTAAAATAAGAAAAATTCTTAGTTCATACGACAGCTCAAAAGAATAAATATTTAACTTTAACAAATAAGACTTACAAACATCCAACCATAGTTGTTTGGAATGGTGCATGCAAAAATGTCATTTTCTTGAATGCTGGAATTTTCTCAAGTTTGTCCATTATAATTGGCAATACCAACATACCAGGGGCAGCCATAACAATTCTCGAAAAGATGACTTGAGAAATGCCTTTTACAGCCGCAACACGACTCTTTCCGACCACATTGCCGTTCTCATCTTGAACATCGACTCCTTGGAGAATTTCATTTTGCCTCATAAAAGGGATATTTACACAATTGGCAGCGGCAACAGCAGTAAATGGAACGTAGCGCTTAAAAATACAAATAGAAAATAAATTAATATGGGAACAACATTTACAAAAAAAAATTATGTCTCCTTTACTTGGAATATTGGTGGAGCTCTTTTTGTCCAATAGCTTTTGCAGCCTATGGCAGCAATTAGAGCACTGGTAGTAGCCGAAACATATGCTACTCCCAATTGGGTAACAGTTGTTGCAGAGTTGGCATTACGGTTGGTGTAATTGACTACAGCATTGAATGACTGATTGACGAATTGCCAAAAGACAACCGCTGGAACTGTACGATAGAACTGAAGCATTGCCCCAGTGATGAGCATACCTCCGGGTACCTGTAAGAAAAAAATAAAAACAATATTTTACTGAGGTCTTTCACACGAGTGCTCTCTATGTGTCTATGTTCTTCACATATCCCAGCAATTGTATTTATCTGTTGAAGATAATGACTTCATGTGTTATCTCATAAGATATACGCTCTATCTGTTATCAAAAATGTATTGAAGAATCTGTGCGTCTCCATGTTCGAACTTTGGAAAACTATTTAATGGCAGATTGTACTGTGCGTTTTAAAATGTTACATGGATAAGCTGCATGAATTTTCCCGCTTACTTTAGTTTGATAATCGCCATCTAGAACTCTCAATAATTAATTCTATAATATCCGGCCTTTAAATCGACGAAAAGATCATGAGTCTCAATTTAAATTTTTTTGGAATTTTCAAGAATTTTTTTCAGTGTAAGTATTAGGTACAACGTGTTGGCTTTCCCGGAGGAATTTACTTTGCATGAAAATAACATTTGTATCTTATTTATGTTTGCTTTGGCGATATTTTTTATCTTGATAATTTTTAGCTATTCAATAGTATCTGTTAGATAAAATCAAAGACTGAAAATGATTTCATTCTCAAAAGTGCCTCTTGAACTTTTCTAACGCTCGATGCATCAAATATTTGTCGATTTAGTTATTTTGTTTACTTGAATGCATGTACCTCCTTGAAATGACACTGTGTACTTAATTATAAGCATTTCAATTATTGTTCTTCAAGTTCATCATTTTAATAAAAGTGAATGGGTGAGAAATAAAACAATTTTAATTTCAAATTATCAATCAAACGAATAAAATTAAACCACATCACTTTCTCACATCATCAACAGCACCAACTGTACAATCATTTATGCTATTTAAAGATACCTAATTTTTTATATAAATGAAGACTTTGCTCCCTCATCAATGAGATACATTGCTACAACAAACAAAACTAAAACAAAACAACCATCAACAACGATCTAAAAATACAAATTCGATGACGATGACGATTCCGATGCTGATGCCGATACCAATTCCGATGCCGATGCTGTGAGGAGCACGACAAATAGTTTTTGTTAGTTGGCACGTGAGTTCAAGCCATGCCACATTCTATTGGTTGTTTGGGGGCACAAAGTACGTATACATCAAGGAATTCCTTCCACTGCTGCTTGCCAACAGACAAAACAGAAAAAACTAAAGAAACACATATATTACCTGAAAACTCATGCGCCCGCAGAAATTCTGCAACTCGCCTGTGTCTGGATGGAAGGCAGAAGTGTACAGCTTCATAGCGTATCGAACATCATCCTTGGATGTTCCAGCTGGTTCTTGTCCCAGACGATATTTCTCGACAAGTGTTTTGGCTTCGACTAAGCGTTCACTTGATACAACGACAGTTCTGGGATCTGTCATCCATGCGAAATGCTTGAACCGCCCGATAAATGTATCGAGGTCGAATAGGGGCTTGTCTACATTGATGCGATCTAGCGAGAAATGAAGAGACGTGGAAAGTTTTATCATTACTTGCAGGCTTCGTTCCGAATTTATGTAACTAAACTACTTACCAATTTGTGCCATTGTTGTTGACTTGTTGTTAAAATTCGACTGATTTTTATTTTTTTCCAAGTTACGTAATTTTCGTGGTGGTTCTTTGCTGCACAAGCTGTTCTTGGTATGAATGCACAGTGGTGAGGGAGTGTGAAATACGGAAACAGGTGTTAAAATAGCAAATACTTTGTTGCAACGGTCACAGCAAGACTCTCGATAGCTATAAGTTTATTTATATTTGTTTCTGGACGAAAGCCAAAAAGACAAACCAAAAAGATTAAACCACTTAACACCTTTTTTTTTTGCAATTTCCAATCACACAAAAATTGAGGACGCAATAGTCAACCCACTCGAGCTAGTTTTTCGATTCGGTAACTGTGAAGACAACTGACTCTATGCAAGGGGCTCGTTTTCGACGTAGATATATCTATCAATTCGTTAATCGGATGATGTTTGCACAGGGAGAAAGATAAATAAATAAATTAACAAATTTTCTTTACACCACAAGTAGACACACACACAGCAGGCAGTAAGACGTACGATACAACTCCGTGAAAATACAAGAGCCAAACGAAACGAACCGGCTGAAATGACAGAAATGTCAGTTATGTTTTGATTGTTGCCTATTCACGATAAAGAAATACCAGATCTAGAGATGGTTCTCAATGGTAATGGTTCATTTCTCCCATGTGATTTTACAGGGTGAAATTTAAATATAAGTTCAAATAAGGATGCACACGCACTTGGTGTATGAACTATTATTGGGAATTTGGAGTATGGCTCAACTTTTCTTTACCGAAGCACGTAGGTATTTCGACACAGGTTTTTTTATTTGAAAGATAAAGGTAAATGTACAAATGTAAATAATATTTATCTCAATTTTTATAATTTGAAATAAACATAAAACAATAATGGCTTTGTTCCACAATTGGAGTAAACATGTGATAAAACTGCTATTTATGTTCGGTTTGGTTTTTCGGATAATCATTATTAAATCTCATATTTGTCGCAGTTAAAATGTTTCATCAAATTCATTATTTCTGAACCTAGTAATTTGCAATAAAAAACATAATAAATACATCAACTTTCAATTATTTGATATACCCTACTACCTACATAAATAAATGTAAGCAATTTTTATAATTTTATAAGTGTAACACAGAACTTCTCAAATTTAATTATACCTGATAAATTTACGACATCAGTGCAACGTTAACCCAATCTATATCGCAGAACCAAACCAACACCTCGCATGAGATAATTCATCATTTCTGTCAATGAACATCTGCTGTCACTTTTCTGTGCATCATCTGTCAACACACTTTAAATTATTTAAATAAAAAAATAAAACTTTTATGTTTTCCCTTTTCAAAGTTAATGCATTTTTCGTCATTTCTTATTAGTTTTTTATTTGTTTATATAGTTTAAAAGTATTCTCTGTCGTCAATTCCATTCAATTGATTTTGTAAAAATGTCGTGCAACTCATAGAAGAGAGTCTAATCAATTTGAAAATATAAAATTCCCAAAAAATGCCTTTATTTTCGCAATGGAATATTTCATCATCATTCCTGTCCCTGATTTTCGCACTCCTACTCAGCATCACCACCCCACCAAGCACTTATGCAGCTAACATTTTAGCAGTGTTTCCGAGTGTATGGAAGTCCCATTACCTCTTCGGCAGGGCCATCCTCCAGGAGCTTGTTGCCACTCAACATCACAATGTAACACTCGTAAGTGCCTTCAAAAGTGTTAACTGGGGTAATGCACCCCTACCACCGTCAAGCACCACCACCGATCTACCTCACTGCGGAAGTCGACTCACCGAAATTCAAATCGATGGTATCGAACAGAATTGGCTTGAGATGGGCCTCAACACACAAATCGATAGCATGCATGAGAAGTCTATTATGGAGAGATTCACCAGATTGGTTTATGCCGGAGCATCTACTGCTGATTTGGTTTTGGCAAACGGGGAAGTTAAGAATCTTCTTCTAAGCAATGTCACATTTGATTTGTTTATTGTTGATATATTCCTGGGAGATGCCTTGTTAGGGTGAGTAGGGAGCTTAGTTATAGCGTGCGTTATTTATTGAAGGTTTTAGGTTTGCACAGTTTTACAAAGTCCCAACTATCGTGGTTAGTCCAACTGGGCCAAATACCTGGATCAACGAAATGACTGGCAATTCACAGAATTCAGCCCTGGATCCAAGCAATTTTCTCCCGTACCTGGAGCGAATGAGCCTCTGTGAGAGGATCATAAACACACTTATGTCGGTTTTTGAAAAATTAACTTACAAGTAAGTGAGAGTGAGAGACGGTTAGCGGGAGTTATGACCCAAGTTGTTCAATTTTTCAGCTTCTTTCACATGATTTCTCATCAAGCTGTGTACGAGAAACACTTTGAGCCATTTGCAACGGAGAGAAACGAGATCCTGCCACATCACAGAGACTTGGCCCATAACATAAGTTTGGTTCTCATGAATTCGCATGCAGTTGTCCAATACCCTAGGCCATTCTTGCCTAATGTCATAGAAGTTGGAGGCATCCATCTCAGGGATGAACAATTGCCCGAAGTAAGTTCGTTGAAATATTGATTTTTTTCCGTTAATAACACTTACGGCTTTAAATTTTTAGCACCTCTTGAGATTTATTGAGGAATCTGGAGAGGGAGTAATCTATGTTAGTTTTGGAGCCGATGTGAAAACTTCACAGTTCTCAGATCAAAAACTGGACATACTATTTCATGCTCTGGAAACACTCACGGACTCAATGCGAGTTCTTTTGAAATGGGAGAACTCATTTGATAAGTACGAAATGCGAACGAAGAACATCTTTACAAGTGAATGGTTTCCACAACAGGCTATCTTAGGTATTAATACGGTTTGCACTTCATAGAGTCCTTTTTTTCTATATTGTTTTGCTTTTAGCTCATCCAAAAGTCAAATTATTCATATCGTCTGCGGGCCTTATGAGCGTCATCGAAGCCATTCACTACCAAACCCCAATGTTGGCCATTCCAATTCTGCCCGAGCAAGAAGTTAATGCAAAGCGTCTTGAAAATCGTGGCTGTGGCCTAAGCTTGCCATATGAAGATCTCAATTATGATTCAATTCTGGACGTCATCGACATAGCCCTCTCAAATAAATCCCTACAAACAAATATATCCAAGGCTAAGAAACTTCTTAACGAGAACATACAAGATCCAATGTCTCGAGCAATGTACTACATCGACATGGTTCTGAAAACTTCTGGGGCTAATCATCTCAAATCGCATGCCAATAGTTTCGGTTTCTTCAAAACTGAACTCGTTGATGTGCTCTTGATTATTCTTGCCGGCGTTTGTGTCATAATCGCAGTGCCATTTTTAGTTATATGTGCGATTCTTAGGAGATCCGATTACACCAGAGTAGAAGAGACATTGTCGTCTATGGTGCGACAAAAGAAATCATCCGAACCAACTAGTCCGAGGAGGGATAGCGTTCAAAGGTCAAGCAGTAGTAGCGAGAAGTAGGGACAGCATTCAAAGTCAAGTGTACTTACCTACAATATAAAAAAGTTTTTTTCTTTTTTATTCTAGTTTGATTTTGTTTGTTTTGTGTTTAAAATTAAGTGCAACGGAAAGATTTCGGTGAGAAGAGGGGAGTGAAAATAAATTGTGATATATTTCGAATATATATGGAAAGTAATGATTCAGAATATGTTTTTATTTTGTTTTTCGTTTTAAATGAACCGAAGATCTTTTTTTCAGCTTAAACAAAAAGCAACAACTTAAACAAACAAGAAGAAATTATAATTGCAAAATATTGCAAGTTTCACATTCAAGCAAAATCAAGACCTTTAATCAAAAATGAAGTTGTACAAGATTTTGTCTAATGGGAGCGACTTTAATGTTCCGCAGAATTTTTTAAAACTAAATCTTAAAGAAAAAGCTCAGGTAAGTTTTTTTATATTGTTGTATTCTGCTTCGGCATTGAAATTCTACTTCAGTGTTATTATTCAATGAATTACTTCTAAAGCAAAGCTTTCATCTGCCATACAAAATACAACCTCTGTAAACTGCGAACTACTAATCAGAAGGATCCTTAAGTTGTCTTGATTTTTCGTCTTCCCCTAACTTGCTGCCTTTCATCATTACGAGCATTAATTGAATATTATTCTCCAAATTTTGTCAAAGGAAAACTAAACAGAGTGTATGTTTATCGTTTCCCCGTTTACAATATCAATCAGATTATGGACAAGCTAAAATAGAAATCACTTTGTCCAGCAAACGAAATCCTAAATTAGACTGCTCACATCTCGTACGCCTGAAACGGACTAATTTCCAATTCAATGTTCACTTTTGCATCTGTGTACTAATACTAGGCCACCTTTTTGAAACTTCACCACTGATGTCAGCCACAACCGCACATACATAGTATGTACAATGTTGATACCACGATGTACATATGGTTACAATTTCAAAAGTTTCTCCTTGCACGTTGCATCCCACACACAGCAGCAGTAGTATAACGTTCCAGCTCCAGCTCCGGCTTCGGCTCCAACGCCACCAAGCTCAATTCAAATTTTACATTACTATCCCATTGTTAGTTAGTTGCGAGTTTGTTGGTAACGCACAAAGGACCGCAAACTTCTGCTTCTGCCCTAACCCCCTTGCAACTGTGAATAATAATAAGCGAATAACTGATTAAATCATATTCTACTGAACTGACAGTAATTAAGCTTTGCTAGCGCATAATATTGACATATGTGGTACCAACTGGTGTGAGGTGGAAACATAGTAGCAAAGCAGCATGTAATTACCATTTACCTAGGGAGCACTGTGATCTATGTATGACTCCATCCAACTCGGATGCATTTCAACCCTATTTGAAGTGAGGGCTTCACATGGAATAATGTAGATGTATAATTGTATACATCCCTTCTCTCACCTGTTCAACAGTTCTTCTGGTGGAACAGGGGGAGGAAGAGAAGGAGGCCATACTTTGGTATTCTTCTTTGATATTCGCGTATCCATGGATGCATGCATATTTTGCACAGGATATGGAATGGATGAGCAAAATGCAAATACAAAGGTCGAGTGAAACACACAATAAAACAAAAAGAAATCACAGGGCTTCATAGCGATGGAGTTGGAAACAAGGAGTTTTGGAAACATGGTGGTGCATTTAATAAATTATGTATGTATGTTGGGGAGTGGGATGAAGATTCAGTAACAGAAGGATATTTATGTATGTGTATGTGTATACAATTATGTTTATTATGCAGAACAAAACGCACAGTAATGACAATTAAATAATATACGAAACTTTGACAAATTAACTTTTGTACAATGTGTGAAACACAACAAGCACACGTTTGAAAATGTAGATACATATACAATCCGTTTTTGATTTAGATTACATACAAATGAATAGACGGCGCAATACAGAAAATCAAAATACCGAGGTCGAAGAAAACTGAGAAATTGAATCAAAGATTCAATTTGGAGACCTTTGAGATCTTGGAATTATACATATACGAACAAACTGATCTTAGTTATAAACTAATCGAAAAATCGTTGTCAGCGATGAGGCCTATTTCTGCACCAAAGAAAATTGGGGACGTAATCACATCACATGAGATCGAAGAGAGACCAAAGCGTTTCGAAAAAGTCATTGTATGATGTGGATTTTGGACTGGCAGTACCATTATCTGATCATTAACCAATTCTATTACATTGACTGTGGTTATATGATGAATACCAAAAATAGAACGGTCAGCGCTAGGTGCCACACAACTCACGCCACATCAGAAATTCTGTCTGAGCGATTTGAAACCATAGCGTCCAATTGGCTACCAAAAATGTTGCTTATTCTTAGGTGGAGGTCTATTCGAAAAAGCCTGAAACAATTGTGCCATATGCATACATATGTGCCAGAATGGAACAGTTTACCTTTCAAATTCAAGGATGGGACACTGTGGCGTATGTGAACTATTTTTTAACCAACCATAATTGAGCTGATTTTCTTTTCATCAGAATTGAATTACCTCATAATCTCCCAGGAAAGCATCCAACAAGAAAGTAGTTCTCTTTTCATCTTTATCTAAAAATTACTGCTTACTGCTTAGCAAATCCACCTTTTTTCTTGTCAATGAATGAGGTGCATATGTATTTTTTAAACACGCTTAAAATTCCTTCACTTTCTCTGCGGTACTACTCAAAAGAAAGTTTTCCACCAAAATCCTTTATTTTCTAAAGTTTTGTCTTACTTCCGCGGGCTTTTAAATTTCCATCACAAATGATAAAAACCCTTGCCCTCATTATTTTTTTTGTTTATACCCCATTTTATTCTGTTTAATATACATTATGTATGTACATATGTACAAACAAACAATTAAAATACAAAAAAAACTTGACCTTAATAATTTTTTCTTTGAAAGAAGAAAAACCAGTGTTTCAAAATTATGCAAACGAACCGCGAGAGAATCACGATTCACTCCTTTGCATAACCTAACGAAGCTTTTTACCCAGTTCCTAACTAAAGAACCACCCTAGACCCTACACCCGTTACCCGCTACCCGTAACCCACCACACACTTTAATTTACTTCCCAAACAGAGCTTGTTACCTTTGTTGTCAAAGAGTTGCTTCTAATAGGGGGCACAATCTAAGAGGATCAAGAGCATGCTTCGGGGGTGTTTTCAACCCCTTCGTTCTTCAACTCCATGATGAGTTTGACAGTAAAGGCAATGCTCACACTTGAAGAAATTCAAATAAAAAAAAATTAGAACCAAATTGACTCCTCATCTTTCCTTCTTCTGTTCGCAATAAACGAGCACGAGGAAAGTCTCTCTTTGTGTGGTACCTAGATATGAACAGGGAAGATCCTTGTTCCATGTGAGATATATATCCTCTGAAATTAGCTTTCTACTGAAACACACTCGTGAAAATAAAACGAACGCAAGGAATATCTACTCACATAGACATACTCATAGACATAGCTTCAGAACCTTTTGATTAGCCCCAAGAGATAGTTCCCGTACCATATTGGGAGCCAGCTAGTCGTTGTCGACCTCTCTTCTTAGCTTGCTCACATATCGCCCTCCCTAGCGGCCTCATATGTTGGGTTTTAGATAATTTTGTGTTCTACTCACAAGAGATCAAAAGGAAACCCTGACAACTTTATAACAATAATTAATCAGTATCATCATCATCTATCCAGAACGTCATTATCATGTATCATCATCAGCATCGTGTCGTCATGGTGAAGTGTAAAAGGTACCCCGAGGAGGCAGCATCAAAGCGCACAGAAAATGCGAACCCCTAAACGATGCAGAACGGCTTCTCTTCTATATTGCTGTGCTATGTTGTTTGTTCTTGTCGTTGTTCGTTGTTGTTGTTTTAGTAGGGTTTTATGGCTTTGTGAATTGTGAGCAGCTATGATGATTCGGAAATCTTGTGAAGTTCTCACGTTCATTTTGCTTTTATAAGGCCCTTAAGGGGTGAAGGAGCTTAGAATTTTTTTTCTTCTTGCTGCGTTGCAATCATATGAAGTGAGAGAAATGGAATATTAAGTGAGTTAAGTACTGCATAAATAATAAATTACCACGGCAGAAAGTGGAGCTAATTGCACATAAAGGACCTGTGTGTGAGTTGATCAAGTAGAATAAAACAAAAAATTGGAATGTTTGGAAAAAAACATAATCAACATTAAAAGCGATTGATGTACTTAAAGAGAACTTATTGTAAATAGGGCAGCGAGGTTGGAGCTGGAGTCTTCCTGAAATATTTCTCTATATTTGTTAATCTAATATTCATCATCATCACTCCACTTCAAAGTATTTTGAGCACGACTGGAGAGATTTAATTTAAATCAGGTGTCTAACCAGTGTTGCCAACTTCTTTTTCAAAGCCCTTTAAGTGACACAAATAATTTAAATTAAAACGTAAATATTAGAAAATACATAACCGAAAATCGCACATTCTTCTAAGACCGATTCTGTAAAGAAGATTGGAATTGAAAAGATGTATTTTTGAAAAAAATAAATACCTATTAAAGTCTAAGCTAACCAAATAATTTCTAGTTGGCAATGCTTTAACAAGTGTTACCCCCGTAGAAAAGCACATCATAATATAAGTTTTTAAGTTGAGTTTGTTTATTTATAATATCTCTGTGAAAAATTTCATCATTGATCCGTTCAGCCATTCTGGTGTTATTGAGCAACAGACATCCATACACACATCCAAACTATTAAGCCCCTTTTAGACGATCAGTTCAGTTCAGTTGAGCTATCAGTTAAGCCTTCAGTTAAACTGATGTCTAAACACAAAAACTGAAACGTTTAACTATTACTGAAACTGATAGAATTCCTATTGTCAGTTAAACTGATGAACTGAACACCGAACTGAGTTTCATTTTAACTGAACTGACAGTTAAACTGAGAAATGAACTGGGCCCGTATTACGGATTACGATTATCGTTCAAAATCCCTCGTTATCGTTATGTTGCGATTACGTTTTACGATAGTCGTTTTTATTAAACGATACTCGTTTTCTCTTACGACTGCTTATGGCACTTGTATTTTTTTATTTTGACTTTATGTAGCTGTCACAGAAATATTAGAGGAATGAAGTTGGATGCGCTTCAAAAAAAATAGATTTTTTGATTTTATCTGGCAATATTTTCATGCATCCATTATCGTAAACCATAATCGGTCTATGTCATGACTATCGTTTTTTTGCCTTTCGTTTCGTAAATTGTAATACGGGCCCTGATAACTGAACTGAAAACTGATCGTCTAAAAGGGGGTTTACATTCATAATATCGGTAGCATTAGTAAGATTGACATAGAAAAACTTGGCTTTATAGTTTCTTTTTTTAATATCTGAAAACTCATTTAAGTTTAAATACAAATTCCAAATCATTTGCGATTTTTAAAAAGCAACAACGCCCTTAAAATTTCAACTGTCTGTCTTTTGCCCTTATTTAAAATAAAACTCATGAAAATCCTTAGTACAAATTTTTGTTCGCAGACAGGGATTTTCCCAAACATAATGTGTGTGTTGACATAAAGACTTTTCTTTGCCTAAGCCGACATCAATGTGTCGTGCACCAGAACCAGAACCAGCACCAGAACCAGCACCAGCAACAGCGCCAGCGCCACCCAACCCAAAAGCAATTCGTACTTCATCACACACACAGGACATTAATAGGTCCAACTCGGCTTTTGTACAAATCCCCTATGCATCCGAAACAAGACAACTAATTACCTCGACTCGTATATTCGTCGATTTGGTTGCCGGTTGGAGTCAAAGGTGAAACCCTGGAAGCTTGCACTCGTTGCCAATTCCATCACTCTGACTCACGTCACGACACGACTCATGAGTCTATTCATTCGGGATTTTTAAACCAAGCGACCGTTGTCGTCTTTCGTCGTCGTCGTTGTCTCCATCGTCATCCTCATCATCGCGTCGTCGTGTGTTGTTTGTGACTTTTTTTTTGCTTCTCCTCCTCGTTGTACCGTAATTAACTCCTGGCAACAGGTCGGGAAGCTACGCAAACATCACCCAATAAAACCATGTCGTCCTTTCTTAGTTCTGTTGCTATAAATATAGACGTAGCTTTGCTCGGGTTGGCTTCAACGTGAGGTAGCTGGGTGATGGTAGTGGCGGTGACTAGGTGGCTTCATAGATCCTTTTGTTGTTCCGTTGATGAGAAAACGTTGGTGGTCCTCTACGTCAATGATTTCCTTTGCGATATGCAAATGATTGAGTGCTTGGCTAAAAATGAGGTGTACCTATGTAGCTATATAAAAGCAAGCCCAAGCAAAAGCTGAAGCTGAAGCCGAAGGATGCTTCAACTAAAAAATGGGGACATTCCTTATTTTGAGAACAAAGCATAACAATAATGTGAAGGAGCGTGTGCGGTATGAGCAAGTACACACTCATTCTGTAAATTATACTCTCTCGAGGTTACCCGCTGCTTTTGGGTATATTCGCATTCGCATAGTATACGAGAAGCCTCGGATAAAACAGCTGGAATGAAGGTAAAGGGAAGTAAAATGGGAATGTTGATCTGGCGCATGCAGCAGCTGTATATACTCGTATACACATATAAATTCGTCCCCTCGAATGCTCAAATCTTACCACGAGGATTCCATTACACAAAGGAATGCCGCTGCTCTGTTTGATTAGCGAACAGCAAAGTAGATTGAAGGAGGCAAAGACAAACGTTATAGGCTATATATACCGGAGCAGAGTTGTATATACCTATCGTATCAAATGAGTGCCGCTGGCTGGTTGCTGGAATGTGAAAAATGTGCCCACGGAAACCTCAAACATGTCACTTGTATCTCTCTAGCAGAGCAGTTTAGATGGTTCGCATATCAAGCCAAAGAGACAAAGGCAAAAAAAAAAGAAATCTCAAAAATTGTCAATTGCGGTTTGGGCCAACCAGGACAGGACGTCGTCGTAGATACAACGATGACAGCGGCAAACGTCACATCTCACCGCGCGACACAAATTCAGCATCACGACGACGTAGATTTAATGGAAAATATTTGACAACATATGAGTATATAGCACATAGGTACTCTTTAGTTGCTGCGGTGGAAGTGGAAGACACTACTGACACGCAGAGGTTATTCGAGAAGATCGTTTTTTTTCTTCTTATAGCATAAGTATTTAGTTTAATTTTGAAGGCATCTGTCGTTGACGATAATGTGGCAAGTACATGATTTGGAATTTCTCCGAATGTTCCGCAAAAGGATGAAATCGGATACCATAATTTGTGGTTGCTAGAGGCAGGGTCTTAAAAATGTTGAGCTCACAAGATACTAAATATTAAAATATGTATAATCAAAGAATTTGTACAGATACATACTCGTACATGGTGGGAAGTGTCTTATTACGCAAATCTTTGTTTGTGAAAAGCCGCTTAAGAGAGTTAAGCTTGTTGTATACCTATACCTACATACATATAAAATTTCAAGTTCAAAATCTGTCCCACTGAAATACATTGGAAACCTGTTTGCATACGCACTATTTAATATGATCTGTTTTAACAGAAGAGGCCCTAGGTAAATGGCGCCCAACAGCGAAAGACATGGATTAGCAAGATGCATGTATCTATGATAGTTGTGGGTTTTTTTTATGTAAATCCTGACTCACAACATAATATAATCATGTTTTTTTTTTTTGTGTGCAAAGAAACCGGGGTTGCAGCTCCCAATGTTGACAAGAGTTTGTCTTGGAGGATTCGTCAAATTCTCGAAAGAATGGCATTACCATTCTGCATACAAACATTTATGGACACTACTTTTTTAAATTAACTTTCAAGAGTGGATCTACATACTTATGTTACTAAAGTTAACCAAGTTCCTTATATTTTTGAGAGTTACAATTAAGTAAAGGGTTAAAAACAAATCACTCACTTGTGAAGACTCAGTTTTTTTTTGAGTTCTTCATCATCATCATAAGGAAGGTTCACATTTTCAAATATGCATGACACACTTTGCTGATTGACTCGAATTTGAGAATGTGAACGCTCCATCAAATGACTTGTCAAACATGCTTGGTGGAATCAAAACATTGATATTTCGTTGGTTTGACAAACATAGTTTGATAGTATGAACGTATACTTGTCAAACCGGGAACCAGGAGGTAATTTCATTCTAAAAAAGTTTTCGATAAGTGCCGAACATCATATTCTATAATAATGAGAGCTGCTACTAATACTTCTGTCGAGCATTGATCAAAATTCTATAAAGACAATTATTGATGTTTGATGAATGTGAACGCTGAGGTGTCAGTCCATCAAATTATCATGAAGCCAAATTGTCAATGTACATCGGCTCGACAACTGGGATCCGGTAAAGAAAAATTAGCAACAAAAAATGTTGAGTTTCAAAAATTTGACTCTAATCTAATCGCCTGTCAGATGTCTAATCAACTGTAACCAGAAACAGTGTTGCCAATAGGAAAAAAAAACCTTTTGTTTTTATTTTCATCCTTACACGTACGGTGCTTGAGTTAATTTCCAAATTTAAAGCATTCTGCTCAAACCTCCAACATGACCAGGTGCAGGTGGGCCTATTCATTCAACGTTGTGTAAAAAAAAACCTCAGGCATTTAAATCAAATTTGCATTGCAAAACCCTTTATTTTAATACGTGATATGCGCTTCACTTTTATGCATATCATTCGTATATTTTAATGTGAATATTATTTTTGATTTTTTTTCATCATTGAAATAAAATGATTTAAAACATATTTTTCATTTATGAATATAGGTATGTATATTACATTCTTTCTCCATCTGTCACAAACATTTGTTATTTTCGAATAAAATGCATAAATTGCAATTAATTTTATCAAAATAAAAACAATAACAACACCAACAACTAAAAGCAAAAATATTCATCGTAAATATTTGAGATTTCTACGTGAAGGGTTTAATGCTCAAATGTGCATTGTATTGATTAAATATCGCCCTCTCCTCCTGCTGCCAACCAACCCACATACACACATACACAGTTATTACCATCATCATCAGAAAAACATAAAAATTCCATTATTCGGAAGTAAAAAGCAAAAATATTGACGAAAAAAAAAATATTAATATTTTATTTTTTTAATACATACACACACTCATAAGTCATACATACATACATAAACAATATATGTACATAAAAACGTTTCCTCACTTTGTGTCAGATTGAATGCCACCTCTTGCACGCTTCGCATCAGTCAATTTGATTGAAGTCTGTCTGCGTCCCTCTCTGGCATATGGGAATGTACATAATTGCATTTCTATATAATATCAGCAATAATAATCAACAACACTATCTCTCTTTTGGCTTCATGCCACACACCTACCTGCCAGCCTTCCGAAAGTAGAAACGAACGACCGACCGACCAAAAGACCAACCGGCAGACATTACTGAAGCCGATGTCAGATTGGATGGTAGTGGAGTGGAATGGAGTCCGAAAAATCAAATCAATCATTTTGATGGAAAATAATTCCCATGAAATAGCCTTTGGGTCCATTCATTCAAGTCAGGGCTGAATGACGGTAGGTACCATTCATCATAACACCGAACGCTAACGCTCCGCATATGGATGACATGGCAGTAAGACTTTCAATGCCTCTACCTCTACGGTTCTATATCCTATGCACTGGGTGGCAAAACTCACTCGGAAATTCATTTTGTTTCCAAGAGAAAACCAAACCTATACAGCAACAGCCCCTTGGTCCTCAATCTTCCTCTTAAAACAGGCGACACATCTTGAAATGGAAATTATTCGAATGACTACGAACATATACTCGTATACAGACTGAGGCTCACTCACAGTAACAAAACTATCTGACAGATGATTGAAGTGTATTTCAACAGAGTGTCGCATCCCTCAGGAATCCCATAGTCTATAGCCCATAACCCGCACAGCCACAGCCACAGCCCATCTCCCAATTCCTGTTTTGTTTACGATGAAGACGACAACGACGACATCGCGTCAATGATACCCTGGATCAATGAAGATTCGGGTATGAAAGCCCAGATAATATTTCTTATTTCCCTAGAGATGTCATGCTCTAATTATGCCTCATCCTCAGCATCAGTTTCATTCTGCATCCTCATCCTCATCTTTAGAATATGTACCGGCAACAGCTTGGTGCAAGCAGGGGATTAATTGAATTACACTCACTTTGACAACTGAGTGTGTGTGCGATCAATTAATGCGATGTATAGCGCGCTTTCTACGAATAGGCTATAGTTCTCCGTTCAGCTGTCATCGGGGGTCGGGGAATATGGCGCCCAACGCGAACCCAGCTGACCCCATTTCACTATTTCGGTACCCCAAACGGAATTATGTATAGCTAAATTCGTCGTTGTAAACGTCATCGTACTCATCTGTCAAATGATTTATATTCCAAGTGGAGCGACCAAGTCTCTTTGTATGTATAGATTCATACACATGTACGTAACGCATACATCATTACGAGTATGTGAGGGTACAGGGGATTGTAGGAAGAAATTCCAGTGCCACACTTGCTGAAGACGAGATGCTGTGGTGTATGAGTGATTTTGGGAATTTAATCAAAATGCGTTCCATGTTGGCAAAGGAAATGATGCCAACTGGCGGCAACGACGACGACGACGGCTGGCCGTCAGTGGCGGAAGTTTCTGTGTTAGGACTTAAGTTAAGACTGTGCGCAGATAAAAAGAGCGGGCGTCATTTTTGTAATGAAATTTTGTTCAGTTCCTTGGTTTTTTTCTTTTTATTTCTAATTCTTTTGTGTTGCTGCTTCGACTGGTTCTAAGCAATTTTCGCTTTGATCAGTTGATTAATTATGATTAGATGAAAAATTTGTTGCGTTGTGATTAAATGATGTGGGAGCATGTTTCGGTTTATTCATTTTTTTTGTATTTTTTTTTTTTGGAAGATTTGAATGCGACTCAACTAATGGCGGTGAGTGAGGGCCTATCACACATGCGAGTGTTGTAATGTATCTGGAAATTAAATTTATGTTGTGAACATGGTATGGGTGTTTTTTTTGTGTTGTTTTCTTTCTTCATTTTTTACGCAAGAAGTGTGGGTGAGATGTACGCAATTAAGCAATTTTTTGAATGAAGATGAAGAATGACATTTGAAAGATTGAGTTGGGATTGGGACAAGAGAAATAGGTTTGGGATGGTTTTGTACTCGTTTATCTAACATTTTTGTTCGTATTTTTCTTTTTTATGTTCACTTCACACTACTATAACACTTGTGGTATATTTTTCAAGTAAATAGGCGGTTTTTATTATGACATCTTGTGATAATAAATTGTGTTTGGGGTGAAAGAGGTTAGAGATAAAGTTTGGCAGGAGAGATTGTTATGGCCGTTTATCATCTAGTTTATTTTTTTATTTTTAAGTCTTTTGGGAATGGTGGGTGGGTAATTTTTGTCTAAAATAAGATGTCATATGCCTTTTTACGTCTATTTCCGATGGGTATAGTTTAATGTCAGGCGACTATTGTCTCATTGTCAAATCAGACATTTGTAAAATCTTTTCGTTAAAAAAAAACAACTGCTAAACATAATTGGTTGATTTACAAAATTTAAAAATGATTTTAAACAATTCTTAAGAAAATAAGCAGTTTTGTTCGGAACTAATCGTTTTATTTTTACATATGTAGACTTTCTTTCAGCTAATTTCATGAAAGTAGAATTGACAGATTCCAAAATGGGTTCTTATTGATTTGTAGTTTTCTTAAGCTGGTTCTGCATGAACCTAAAGTTCAAAACTTTAAAATGCAAATTGAAATCACTTCTCCGTAAGTAATTTTGACATCTCATTTTTTTTTGAGATTCTTTTGTCTTCGTCTTGAGAAAATGAAATAGGATGATGAGAAAACGAACATTGATTCAATCTTGTAATTTCATATGTCAAAAAAAACTTGAAGGATTTTATAACTATGTTTGCAATGGACCAAACAAAATAAAAAATTAAATATATTACACATTTTTTCTGTGTAGGTGGTGTTCCAAAAGATATCTTGATGAAATATTAAAAAAATAAAACCACCTGTCAAAACGACTTAAGCAATTTGTCAGCATAAGCAGATGCATTAGGCGTGTTTCTTTTTAAGCTCAGAGCAGAGAACTGAGCTGTCAAAAAAGATTCTATTTTTCTTTTTTAGTTCAGGCACATGAGAGCGCTCAGGTTGTGTTTCTTTTTTCAATCGAAGCTAGCTCGGAGCGCACTCTATAAGCTCTAAATAAAATGACCGAGTGAATAGAGTAAAAAGATGAGCACGGCTAACTCACTTTTTTTTTCATGTGGTATGACAGAGACAGACTGTTTTTGGCAATTCAGTGCTTAAGTGTGTTTCATAAATATATTGGAGAATGGAGAGCTCTGATCAAACTCTGCTGAGAGCATACTCGACTCGGAGCTAAAGAAGAAAAACGCCTATTATCGCATCATAGCTATTTAATGTAATCTCTAAGGTCCGGTTACATCGTTACGTGAAGTAACGTTTCATTTCAATTTTTGTATGTATATGTACAATCCCAGATTTTTGCTATCCGTCGTTTTATCCCTGATACCATCAGGCTAATTAACAATAACTTTGATTGCCTATTAACCTAAATTATTTGCGAGATTGAGTTCCCATAACTGTTATTATTTCCTTTTTCCTATATGATTTTGTTCAACATGGTATTTATTTCGTTCAAAGCAAGTTTAATTACAACCCAAAGTTTACATAGGAGCTTTTATGAGCCAACGGATATTTAAAGAAAGATACAAAAAAAAAAAAAAAAAAAAACAAAGATAAAATTGCACCTGCTGTGCAATGAATCGCAATTGAATGCATTACCATGCAACTTAATGAACCGTTCAATCTCAACAGACTCAACAACTCGTCGCAACAATTTACTATAATCAAAATTAATTTCCCATCAGTTCATGATATGAACCAGAACCCACTCTTCGGCTTTCGGCGCTTTGTGCAGTCAGCTTCATTGGCGGAAGAGTGCCGCTCGTCATTGCACATCGCCGGCCGACCGACCGCCCGCCCGTGCGTCGCCGCCGTCGTCGTCGTCGTTGAACTATGTTGGCCACTTGTACCTGCGTAATTAATTTCCATCGTTGTTCGGTTCGTATCGTATACGAGTATGCAATCAGTCACCTTTCCATTTTCTGAAGCGTTTAATGAAATCTCTTGTCCAAGTCCAATTTTCCACTTCCATCAGCCTAGGGGCTCGGATCAGAATGTGCATTATTTTTGAAGTGAATTCCAGCCTACCATGACATGTGCAACAAATTGCATGAGGGTGGCCACGGCCAGACGGAGCGTGCATTTCTAGGTTGTTGTTTTTCTTTTTTTTTTTGTTTAATCCTGGAGCGTGTTGCACTACCTTGGAGCAAAATTCACTTCATCATAACATTCAGACATTCAGACTCAGTCAGTTGCAGTTTAGTGTTCAGTTCAGTTGAGCCAGGAAAGGGCCATGATGAGGACGAGGGCGAGGACAACAACGAACGACGACAATGACCATTGACCTTCCTGCAGCAAAGAAGTATTAATTCTGCCACCCGTATGTTCCCGTATCACATCAAAGGCGGCTTCAGCAGCATTTTATTCTCATTCCCCACTGATCTGATCCAATGAGTTTTTGTTATTTATCAAACGATTATACGCGGCTGCCTTTTAATAAAGTAGCGGGGCCATCAGAAGATGAAAAATATAAAAGAAGAAAAAAAAAAACAACAAATAACCCATGAAAAGCGCAACAGAATGAACTCTCAAGTTTCACTCAATTTGTTGGACAGACAAGCCGCACACAATGTGCAATGCGAAAATTTCACCAGGACTTTAGTTTTATAGTGATATACAAATATATTGTAATTTAAAATAAGAGTTATAAGCATACAATGATTTAATGGCTTAATCTTTCTTTCATTCTTTCATTTTTTCGAACGCGTCACGTTCGGCGAATTTCTTGAACTGCTAAACTCAACTGTCATAGCAGGTTGATCGGTGAAGGCGCAACTCCGCTGCAAAAAAATGAGTTGATGATAAATGTCAAATGCCTTGCAGGCAAATGGCCTGACATTAGGCGTTTTTCTTTTTTAACTCTGAAAAAAGCTCTGAACAGAGTCCGAGCATATCGAGCATGCTCAGAACATCCTCTGAACAAGCTCAGAACAAAATTCAACTCAGTCTGCTCAGTTATTTCATTCTGAGCTCATAGAGCCCGTTATGGCTTAATCACAAACACACTTTAGCTTTGGCTTCGTCTGCGTTACGATGGGCTCGCTTCAAGGTTGTTTTGAATGACATTTCTAAAATGACACTTTTGTCATTAGCAGCTGTTTTTTTTCTCAAAAGTTTGTTTTGAACATTTTCTTACACTAAAAACTACCAATTATTGTGTGTTTCAACTTTAGAAAGACATTTTCTGTTCTACAAAAATAAAACGTTTTCAAGAAAAAATTGTATAGTAATTCAATAACTAACCTTTGAACTATATCCATTAAACGATGGGAATCCTTCCAAAAATATTTTTTTTTGTTTGTTGACTTTTTTACATCTTTTGAGTTGTCAGACAAAGAAAATGTTTAGCAAATTTGAACTAGAGCTTCCGTTTGGAGTCACATTACGTTCTTTTCCTTACGATTTTTGACAAAAGTGAGGTCGAAACTACGTTGTGTGTCAGGCGAACTACAAAAGAAAATCGGCTATTAGCCGCGTTCCTTTGAAAGTGGCTAAGTACTAGTGAGTGCTTTACTCGCCAGTTCAATGGAACGCACAAAATTGTCATCGCTATTAGAGGAGGTATTACATTAAAATATGTACATATGACAAATTGGCTTGATGATAATTTGATGGTTTTATGCCTTAGCGTTCACATTCGTCAAACATGTTGTCAAACATCATTTCTCTTTAGAATTTAAGTCATGACGGACGAACAAGTAGCAGCTCTCATTGTTATAGAAATAGACGAACAAGAAGAAAAACAAGGGCAAAAAATAAAAGAAAAAGAATATGGACAAAAGAATGGATAAAAAACATCCAAAATATTCTTCCTTCAACTCATTCAACTCTTTATTTTTATTTATTTGTTCTCTTGTTAGATCCACACTTATCCCAAAACTTTTGAAGAATGAAATTTCCTCCTGATTTGACGAGCATGTGTTTGCAATTTCAAATATGTTTGTCTAACCACCAAAATATCAATAAAAATTGATTTTTATCAAGAATGTTTGACAAGCCGTTTGATAGAGAGTTCACATTCTCAAATTCGAGTCAATCAAACAAGTTTTTCATACATATTTGATAATGCGAACCCCCCCTAATAGCAATCTGCTACAAATTTGAATGTGTCAAATTCTAAACTTCAAAAAGACGTCATATGCCAAAAATTTAGCTGTAAAAGTCAAAATAAAATAAGAATTGAAGTAAATGTTATTTGAAAAAAAGTCTCTCAACTTTATCAGACGGCCTCTGCGGTGTTTTAAGTGCGTATAACATAACAACTGTATACTTATCTACTCGCACATGAGATCATGAGATGTAGATCATCTACTGACGAGTACAGGCATATTTTTGAACTTTGAAACGAATATTTAAAATGCACACAGCATTTACATGAGACTCATTATCATTACATACGCCATAATGAACAGACCTATTATTTGTAAACCAAATTGAGTGCCCGTCAATCTTATTTCAAATACTGTTATATTTCGTTTTCTATTTCGGAAGAGCAGCTCCAAGCTTAAAGCTTTTACCTAATTGAAGAAATTCACCTTAACCAAACTGTATGCATAAATTTTTATAGGTTGGCCTTCAAATTTGTTTTACTTCCCTCTTTAATCCCGATGTCCTGGAGTTGCTCCATCTCCATCGCCATCTTCATACACTGCTATTGCAAGTCTCAAGGAGAATCTATAATACTATGTTTGGGCTTTGAATCTGATAAGCCCTCTGAAAGTATAGTAGATGGTGAATTTGGCATTCGTGCTTCGCATCTTATGGATCAAAAAAATACACACTGGATTGTGTATATTATTGCGCCGAACAGCCTTTAGTGTTCATTTTAAATATACATATTTTTTTTATTTTTTTCGGTTTGTATCTTTTACAACCACTAAAGGAGGTGTTCTTATCAAGATCATTTGGATGTAGGTACTCACAAGCGTTTCGGCGGGCTTTTTTTGTTTATTTATTTATTTTTTTTTTTTATTAAGGCGGTCGGTCACGTAGGAAACTTCACACCTTTACCTGAATTTATGCGCATGCATTCGCGCAAATTTGAGTATTGATTTCTTGGAAGATGTTTACTTGCAGATGTGATGTAGTTTTATGACGGTTAACGGCGGCGGCGGCCGGCGGTGACGGTAACAGAGACAGCGCTGCCTGCAGTCAGTGGCAGTGGCATGTCGCATATTATGTACATATGTATATAATATTTGTGATTGTAAGGTGTCATTTTTCAGGTGAATTTTATGGGTCACAAAGAACAAAATTATCAAGGGTTGTAGGTAGTGTAGCTTTTTCAAAAAATTCTTCAACTGTCTATGAGATACAAATGTCAAAAACACAATGACATTTGGCGCCATTTACGAAACTTATGGAGTGTTCACATTTTTACTTTAATCCCCTTTAACCTAAAAAAAACCTCTTAATTCGTATTCATTTATTTAGAATAGAAGTTCCTTTGTAATCCCACCATCACCATATAGTCATTGAAATCAATGTAGGTACCTAACTACTCTTTCGCTAATTAACGACCCCATTGCAAGCGCGTCGAGCACAAAGCGTCCGCAAATATGTACGCCAATTTGCTTATCACACTCTCTGTCTCTATATGCTGTGCACTTTGCGCCATCAGCGATCAGCAACCATCATCAGCATGCACCATGCAACATGCACCATGCAATCGAAGAGCCACTCGAGAGTATGTGCTTACTTCTTATTCCAAAGGGGAATTATAACGCTGGCGCTGGCTGTTGGTTGCTGGCTGACTGTGACTGGCCTGGTTGATTGAGGAAAAAGTATTGGCACAGCCGCCGCCGCCGTAGTGTAGGTACAAGTACACACATTCGACGACCCATTCCCAAAAGGTCCGTTTATGCAAACAGTGAGAACAGAATCCGAATTATTTTAATTAATGCCAAAATATTCTTTTATCGACGCGACGCATCAAGTATAGCAACGAATCGGTAACGGTATGGTGAAGACGAAGAGCCAACTGCCAACAGCCAAAGAGGATTATGCTGGCCCTGGCACTTGGCTTTAAAAGCATCGTCCGCGTCGTCGTCGTCGTCGCCGTGGACGCCGCCACTGATATTGCGTGTGAACCGCTACTGTCGTCAGTGGTCCGTCCATCCGTCGTTCGTCATTTCTGTGGAAAATTATATTCTGCTTCTTTCTTTGATTTTATGATTAATTGCATGCTTCCGCGATAATTGCTTTAAAAGAAATCCATTAAAGTGATTCCCACTTGCACATTTCACATCGACATTGCTCATTGGCTCGCTCAAGGCGTCGCCGTCGCTCGTCGAGGTTCTTTAATCGTCGCCCTGTATGTCGGTCGATTGGACGGTCCGGGTCCGGTAGATTCTTGTCGTCGTCTTCGTCGTCGATGGCATTACGCGTCAGTAGACATAGCAGCAGAACAACGGGGAATGAGCGTAGCCAACAGCCTTATGAATCTGATGATTCCCACAGAGTCCACAGAGTGGCTGTTTATATTTGAGCTGTTTATGGGGCATGTTGCTTTTTGGCCTCAGCCAGCTTTTGATCCAACACTGTCCAAACCAAACAAAGTAACAAAGACACTTTGTGATAATAAATTTTCACTCGGAATAAGCAAGAGCCCCCAGGAATCATCATGCGAAATGATGACAGGGTTGAGTTTTTATATGGTCTCTGAGCTCAGGGTGTGTCTACACTTGTTTTTGTTGCATACAGATAGCAGCTCTGCTCTGAGCACACAGTTGATGCTCTTCTTTGGCTTTTTTGCGTGTAGGACTGTAGGGTTGGTGTACAATAAAATGCTATATAGTGCTTCTCAAATATAATGTACATTGTACATATGTATAATATTTGACTTTGAAGTTTGTCGTACAATTTGATTGTAAAGTGGACCAAAAGCGACACCACACTCAAAGTGGAAATTTATTTTTATGCCCCTCGACTTGGCTTGGAGTTGGAGTGCCTTAGGAACAATCCAAAGAAGAGAATATATTATATTTGCCATAAAATGGCTATAAGCATCTTCAGCGTTTGAAAGTGGGTTCTTCAAAAAGACTTGAAGAGTTTGATAGCATTTATCGGATTCGACTTTGAGGTTTTGTGTTTGGTTTATTTGTCAACTCTTTTTTGTTTTGTTTTTTTTTTTTTTGTCTTGTTTTGTAATTTTATTTGTGAATTTTGTGGCTGAAACGAAGATGACAGATGTTTTGTGTAAGGGAATTTATTATTAGAAATTCTTTTGACGTATGTACATAACTATGTAAAAATGACTGCTAAAAATGGATGTCCTGGGTTTGACGTTTATTAAAAGTTTATCAAAAAAACAAAAAATCGATAACCACTACTACATTTATCGATTGTATCGATGAGTGTCCGAAAATGTGAAGTCATCTATCCATGAGATTAAGAACTAATTTAAGGATCATTTACATACGTGTTAATTTTTTATTTTGGAGATCATTTTTATAGCTTTAAACAAATATAAAATTTCACTCCTCTTGTTCAATTGGTCCTTTTTGAATATCGCTTTAGAATTAAACCACATCAAAACTTCAAAAAATATTAAAAAGTAAGTTACAGGACAGGAAAAAAAATCAAATAAAGTGCGAGTAAATCATATTATTATTAATTTATCTCCCCTTGTGTTTAATGAAATGGACAGCACGGCCAAAAAGCGCTGAGTGGCATATGTACATTGTACATATACTAACATCGTCAGAACTGCGGTTCAGTGCGATGTGTTCGTGTGCTGCCATCTGTCACCAGGTCTATTATTAAGCCATCAAGATTAAACTGACAGTCAGAACTGAAAACTGAATAAAGCACAGCAGCAGGAGCAACAACAACAAAAAACAAAAACAACAACGATATAGGAAGAAAATAAAACAGCAAAATCCAAATGACTAAACTGTATACGCGGTGTGTGCGAATTGTGAACAAATGTGCCAAATGGATCTTAAATGGATACCAAATGGAGGATGACGGTTTTCGACGTTGGTTCGTCTTTTTTCTTATCTTTTTTTTTTTTTGTCTTTTTTTGAATATTTTGTTTTCATGTTTCAAGAACGTTGCTGATGGAAATTATTTGAATTCACTTTGAAGTACTGATGATGGGGAATCTTCAAAGCAAAGAGGACACTTTTTGTTTTTTGTGATTTTTGGTTTTCGGTTTGGTTTTGGTTTTCGGTTTGGTTGTTTTTTGTTTTGTATAAAGTAATTTGCCGCAGGCACTCTGGATGACTTCCTCCACTTTGTGTGAAAATATCTTTATACCCCTTTGATGATGCGGATGATGCATATGATTGCGGTTGAGCTGTGATGATACATTGTGGAACGGTGTTTTTGGCAGTTCTATCTTGAAAAAAAAAAAAAAAAATAAAAGGTAGGTAGAAAAAATCAAATTAATTTCAATGCAATAATAACGAGACGCATATAAACTTGCATGTAAAAAAACGGAATAAGTGAAATGAAATTAAAAGGTGGGAGATTGCGATTGTTAATCCTAAAGCCCTTTGACATTTCTTTTTCTAGGTGTAGTAAAGAAGTTCTTTAGGGTTTCGGATTTGAATTGACAATCGTTCAAAAGCACTGACAAAATCACACTTTATATGTGTCAACATTGAATTGAATTAAAACTTTACTTATACATGGACTTAAAAATTTCATATTTGTTTGAAGGGTAAGGCTGTAAGAAATATGAAATTTTTTGACAACACGTGCAGTAGTTACATATTGTGTTAAGGCAATTAAAGTCATAGGGACAGTTTCGAGCGGAATATGTAAACTAAGAGCACTTAAGTAATTTGCAATTAAATAACTTCATTTAATGTCGTTTTCAATTGGCAATCCGGAATGAGAATTAGAAGCAGAATACCAATTGAACACTTTTTGTGAATTCTGAAAAATTTGAAGTTTGGTGTGACTGCATTGGCAGGTTTGCAATCTTGGCTTTTTGGAAAATTCCTGCAATAGAAAATTAACTGCATCACTTGCATCGTCATCACTTGATGAAGAAGATGAGGAAGACGACTCCAACAATGTTTCTAACAAATTAGGAACAATTGCTAAGATATTGTCAATATTATTATCCATTTTTTTATAGTTTAGTTTTAATTTCAAGCAATCACTTCACAGTTTGCACAATTTGTTAATTCAAAAATATGACATTTGTCAAGTGTGACATTTAAAATCTTTGAATGTGTGAGTGATTCTGTTTTTTCTTCTGACTTCAAATCCAGAAGAGAAATCCCTTCTTTTTCAGAATTAGAACTGTCACTTTTTCCCAATTGAACGCTTTGATTGCCAGATTGCCAATTGAAAACGACATAAGTTACCAGAAAAGAGATGCAGAGAAAATTTGCACGAATTTGTTTTGTCATGGGTTTGACGTTAATAAGGCTCATAAAGAAGATTCTGTTCTGATTAAAAAGAACGTGTGCCTTTAATCATCATTTTTACTTTAATCATACATTTGGCAACGCTGGTATTGTAATTTTCTAATTTTCTTGCACAAAAACTCTGCTAATGCTGAGTTCTGTTTTAATTTTTTTTTGTTAGCTGAAGCTGAAGGACTTTCCATGTACCTAAATAGAAAAGAATTTGGACTACAAAAAATCGTTTCGGTATCAGATCCATGTCCTTAATTTCTATAATGAACTCAATTATTTGCAATTAAGTTCTTTAAATCCTCAAATTGATCTACCTTTAGTCAGCCATAACCACTTCTTCCTTATAATTAAGTAATTAGGATAATAATAGTTTTAAATCAGTACGGTTCAATTATTTTTTTTTATATCGATATTCGTAGATCCAACGTCTGCTTCACACGAATAACCACTATCATGCATATACATAGAAAAGAAGTGCAAAAGGAACAAAATTGGAAAATCCTAAACGAAAGACCAACTTTTTTATCCTTATACACTATAAGTTCTATTTTGTACCTGTTTTGATTTTGGAAACAGCTGCATCTCCGAATAATCCGGCAAATGTTCTGGGTTAAGGTACCTATTGTTATACATATTTTTTTTTATCAAAATGAGGAGTTATTATTTTTTGTGTTTATGGTGTTAAACTAACCCTTTTTTGGTAGGCCCCAGATCCGAATTCGCCAATAAATCACCTCCACTGCCAGCCAACATGCCCAGCCCATTAATGCAATATGCAACCCCAAATATGCCCTAATATCGTTTATGGCCCAAATGAAGACATTACACGTGCAAAATCACGTCACATCCATAATTCAAAGAAATTACAATGCACACCCTCTCGTGCAAGATGAAAGACTCCAAAGAACGGGTGTGGGATCTCATTTTGGTGAGGAAGGACCATTGGCGCTGGAGGGGATCCCTATGAATCCAAGAAATGATAAAAACAAAATAATACCTACCAAAAAAAAAAAATAAAAAACACTTTCAAAAAAAAGCACACTCATCCGGAGCGAGATTGACCAAGATGCGATGGCAGAGCCGAACAACAGAGTTGAACTCTAGCCGTAGGGAGCGGCTGCTGCCGCAGATCCAAACAAAGACCAAATGCCGCCCGTCATCATCATCGTAGTAGTCGCAGCCGTCGTCGTCGTCGTCGTTGTCGTAGTTACAGTCAATCGGGATCGGGACGGGTTCTTTATTTTTTGTTATTTTTGTGTCGATGGATGCTCCAGGGAAGCACAAACCGTAATTACAGGCTATGCCATGGAGGAGCGCGGTTTTTCTTGGTATTTCTTTCTTTTTTATTTTTTGTTGTTGGCTGCATATTGTTTCCAAGAGTCGGTCTCGGTCGCGTTCAATGTTATTTCTGGCATTCGTCATGGTGGAACCGCGCACTTTTGTTGACGGCCAACCGACCGACCGAGCGAGCCGACTGGAGCGAGCGACAGGACGCGACGGACGGACGCACAAAGGCAATGGACCGGTGATCTCTCTTGGGGCTTATGTGGGGTTACTTTGCGAACCATTGACAGATCTTTGGATTTTGGATGCAAATCAATGGATTAAAAAGAATGTATGCACGTATGGAATAATCCACCATACCGAACCGACCGAAGAACGGCCGGCTGCCGGAGGACGGCGGCGGAGGCGGCGGTGATGACGTTGAAGCGATGGTTGATGCCTCTGTTTACTCACCGATGATGATGGCCGATTGTGGAAATACCTATATCTACCCAAAGGTACCTACGTTCTGCATGCATTGCAGTGCAGGAGATGATAAAGAAGAAGTTGACTCTTGGAATTGTTTCTCGCGGAATGATGAGTTCAGCAATATCTGACTTCATACGTCGCCGTCGGATGGATGCAAATATTTTTTTTAACGGATTTTGTTTTTTGAGCCGATTGCAAAGATACCACTTCAAACTTGGGGCTTAGAAAAAAAAACTGATTTCCTGAATGAATATGGTGTGTATAGGGAGAAGGTGGAAGAGTTTGGATAGAACCAAGGTATAGGTACGGTTTGAATTCAAATTTAATTTGAATGCAAAGAAACAAATTCGAGGAAATTCTTTTCAAATGTGAAATAAAAGGCAACATTTTGTAAAGAAGGAAGAAGAACAACCAAGTATTCTTTCTAGACTCTGATGTGTCCATAAGCTAAAAAGAAACACAGATCTACTGCAGAAAAAACAGCACAAGCTTTATACTTTTGCATAAGCACATGCATCGGTTTTGACATTTAGAACCGCATACATTTTCATATTTTTGACGGAAAACTGTCAGTTTCATTCTATAGACACGTAAAAAGTTATCCGAACAACATTTTTGACATTCAGTGCCAATTTTTATAACCAATGGTAATTAACCTGAATCAATCAATACCTATATTTAACGAAGATTAATTTATCTTGCATAAAGCTGCGACAAAAATGAAGATTGACACGTCAGCATGAGGTTCAACATTAGTCTTTCTGTATCAGTTTCCGTTTATGTACTTAAAAAAAATTGTATTGCTGTGCTGACTAAAGCCCCCTTCACTCTCAGTTAAACTGATGTCTAAACGAAATAACTGTGGTGTTTAACTGAAGTTGAAACTGATGAAATTCCTATAAGTTGTGAGTTCAGTTCTCAGTTAAACTGATGTGTCTAATACGTTTCAGTTCAGTCGTCATTTCAATTGTAGTTATGTATAAGTGAATTTTTGAATACGTCAAAACGGAGTGCAAATCTCGTTGATTTTAAGGAAATTTATCGCGGGGGGTGTCCAATTCACAATTCAGTGAAAGGGAAGCAGCGTACAATATGTTGCTACAAAAACTTAAAAAAAATTAAAGCTCAACTGAACACCGAACTACGTCTCATTTTAACTGAACTGAAAACTGATCGTCTAAAAGGGGCTCAATACATCGAGTGCAATTAGCTAACTTTTTGACAAGTTTGCCTTCAAATGTCACAACAAAAAGAATACTTATGAAAATTAACAACTTCTTTCGAAAATTCCATTCTGATTTTTCAATCTGTTCTTTTTTTTGTTTAATCTCAAAAGCCATTTATTTCTTGTTTCTCTTTTTAGACTTAAAATATATTTCCATTCCATTTTCAAAAGAGAAAATTCTAGGTATTCCGTTATTTTGTCGAAACGGAGTTCCCACTTCAATTGCAATTAATTTCCAATTAAACCATTAGCCATAGTATATGGTACATTTCGATGCTCATCGCTTTAGTTCAATAGAAATGCCGCTAAAATGCCACCACGAATCTATTCATGATGAACCATTTATAACAAACTTGCGAGTCTGTAGCAATAAGTCCCTATATACATACATATACATATATTTGTATATATGTATGTAGGTATTTCTCTATATGTGTATTCTGACGGTTGCGGCTGTGGCTTTGGACGCAGAAATTGCTTTGATCTTTGCAATCCGTCAAATTGAATTTGTTACAGGCAATTATCAACGCACGGGCGCGTCAATTGATAGAAAAGAGTCAAGAGTGAGAGAGCGGAACCGACTGAAAAAACAAAAAAAAAAAAAACTAATAACGAAAAACAAACCATCGAATCTAATCTTATCACGCATTGTCGTTGACGTATCTACCACATTGCGGTTAACGTCCAGGTCCGGTATTAGTATATTTTTCTGTGACAGGGACAGCAGTCAGTGGCATCAACGTGCGGCGGCATCAGCATCGGCATCGGCATTGAAAATCGGAACCGCACTGTCGGCTTTTAATTAACCTTGCCAAGTCGCATCATCATCTGCAACACTGCAACTACAGCCGTATAGAGCAGCAGCAATAACAGCGTCGCCGGCCGTCCGGTCCGTGAGACGGTCTTCGTTGCTGAAGCATCATTATCTACATTATCCATCGGTGAGATGTTTCAACACCGCGCACCGTAGAAGACGACAACGAAGGCTCCGGTTGCCGAAAGGAACTTCCATTCCTATACGGAACCAACAGAAGATATCTCGATGAGTTTGATATAAAATCCATCGCTGCCGCAGCTACCATCATCAACCTAGCTAGATGGTCTAGGACCTCTCTGGGGGCTTATATTTTGTCTTTGCTATAGCTGATGGAAGTGCAGTGCGCATGGCTGAGTCGCTGACGATGAGGCTGTGGCTGATGACGGAAACCATACCGCTGACTGGCATGATGTGGAAAAAATTACCGCGTTCGGTCGGCCGAGTCCCACCAAAAACAATTGACGTTCGAGATAACCCGAGAGGAGTATCTACAACAGTGGAGTAGGGATAAAAACTATTGTGGCCAAAAATCATTTTGTTAACGTTACTTTACATTACATAACAAACATTACAAAATAAAAAATTCCCAGAAATAAGACTTTCAAAGAGTAACTTATTTTTAAGGACTCATTCAAGTAAACATGTCAAATTTTATTCGAGCTTAACTGTAATATCTAATTAAACTTGGGACTTTTAAGTTAAGGAGAATATAGAAGTATTTTATCCAAGTAAATGCTCTCTGTTTACTACTGTAGGCACTTTGAGTCAAAGTGGTCGACATTCTTCTTTGTAGCATTATAATGATAGACTCTTCTCTACCGCTATTGCAGACAGATGCTACATCTTCGGATGCTGTATTTTATATTCTTTTCATTTGTTACCCTGGGCTCTGGTAGTTACCTATCTGCGGTATTTCTTAAAGCAATTTCCTTGATCTTTAATCATGGATGCTTGAAATGTCAATTCGATAAGTTTTTTGGACAAAGAGTTATTTCAGGGAACATATCTACTACCCATGTAGGTATATGTGTGCAGATAAGTGTGGGCAAAATAAAAGTTAATTTTAGTTTGATTGTCAAAAACAAATTGAACGAATCTGTCATAAAAAGTTTTTAATTGAACCATGGGGCCATCAGAAGAGCGAGTAGGTAATTCACATAATGTAACTGTTTGTTTTATTATTGACTGATTATCAGCTCATGTAGCCTCTGGGTTATTTTTATCTTCCTCGCTTGGCTTTTTCAAAGTTAGTTGATTCTCAAAAACAGCAAAAAATCTCTCAAATTCACTTAACTAAACATACATTTTTGTAAATATGAAAATTATAACATAATTTTAATCTGTTTTGACAAGTATGCAATTTGTTCTAATTTTTCGTGTCGATTAGTGTCAAAAAGACAATGACTGGTGTTTTTTTTCTGTTCTGAAAAATAAAAGGTTTACTCGTAAGTGTATGCATTATAATTTTGGATTGCCATTGGGACAGATCCAACAAGTCTTTTGTGCTAACTAGTTTTTTTTTTGTTATAAAAGTCAAGTGTCAAAAACTTTTACAAGTTTAGGTACAAATATAAAATTAGAGGTTTTCTGTATTTTTTTCCTGAGTTACTTAAAAAATAAACCAACCCCAAAATAATAACTCATCCAAAACTCGTCACACCTTCCTGTGTCAAATCGATAGAAACAATTATGTCAGTTTATTGTTACACGAACTCTTCACATATTTTTCAAAATTTATATTTGTAGGCTGTGGCAATAAAATCTTCTCATAAATTAATAAAATTTTGTCTTCGGAGATTGTTATTCCCTGCTGTTTGTTGTATTTTTTGTAGAAAAAAAAAAATACAAAACAACAACAACAAAAAGTAGAACGAATCAAAATTCAACCGAAACTAATATCCCTTTGAAATGAACGGATATCAATTTCTTCGATTATGCATGCTTCTTCAGTTTATCCAGCCGCCGCCGAAGCTGAATCTCCGATACGACTAAAACTCAACGATTCCATTGGAAAACAATAAAAAAGAAAAAAACGTGAAAACGGAAGCCCTGCCTTTAGTTAGCCCAACATTAGTATATTAGCATCAATATCAGGTAAGGTATGGCATGGCAATACGGGGGACGAAGTTTTCTTCTTTTTTTTCAAACTGAATCACAATGATATGAATTTGGGAAATATATATTTATACATATACATATTTATATAACTACAAGTATTAAAGAAATACTCACATCCATATGTATGTATATATAGTATACAAAATCGCAAAAGATAATAACAACAAGAGCAAACGTTTTATTGAGACTTATTCGTTGGCAGCAGTGCCACAAAAGGTAAGAGGGCCTTACAGGTCCGTAACGGTTCAGAAAGGGCCTAAAGGGCCTAAAATGCCTTCAAGGCTTCAAGCAAATAGAGGGAAAAGAAATGTTATTTGTTTATATATGTATATGTAGAATTCTTATCTTTGACTGGAGAAATGACAGTATACATAGCCTCCCCTTTGTTCATGGAAGTGCTATAGCTGTCAATTTTGGTTTGACAGGTTCGTAAAATTCTCTGTGAAGCACTCGATTGGAACAATTACATGCACTACCATGTCAACTGCATTGATATTTAAAAGCACCTACATAACTGTCATTTTTCATTTCATTACTAAAAGTCAAAAGCACTGTAACTGTCATTTTTCATTTCATTACTAAAAGTCAAACGTCTTCTAATGACAAAGCGCCCCTTATATCATAGCGTTTGAATAAAGATTTCAGTACCACTAACTCGAAACATGTATGTATATAGGTTAGTGCGATCCTGGGGCTTCTCAATTTGGCATCAGGGCCGACATCAAATTCAGGATTCACCTTTGGAAAAAACAAAAACCAAAAAAAGAAAAAAAATGAATCATGCTGCCGCCAATAATTGATGCTGCCTTGACTTCTGCTGTATGAAGGTATCTTAAAACATAGTTGCTGTTGGATTTTTGTTCTTTAGGAGGCCGACTCTGCACAGCTCGGTGGCGGCGGAGGCGAGGCGCGGTGGCGATATGTTGGCGATGAGGACAACGATGATGATAGAAGTGATGTGGCTGATGCTTTGCTTGGGGTAATCTTTTGATGGGTCTCATTGAATTTCGATACTTTTTTCTTTGATTTTCTAAAACTGGTTTAAAACTTGAGTTTTGTTTTTGTTTTTTTTTTCGGTTTATTTGAGTGGTGGATTATACGAAAATCCAAAATATAGGGTGAACTTTGATATTTCTGTAAAATAATTTTTTGCAATTTAAAAAAAAATGATTGGACCCTAAATGGGCCATTCGCAATAAAAATGTCAAATGATTTTCAAACTTAAAAATTCATTTATAGGAATGCAGTATATTCATCACAGATTTTCTATACTGTATAATTGTGTCAAAAAATATAAACATTAAAAACAAAAATAATCCAATATCCCACACATGGGATGTTCAGAATCTAAACTTTAAGAATCGATAACAAAAAATGGCTGATGAAATATACTCAATATTGACCTTTTGGAGTTGAGTTTTATTCACTGCTGTATAGCAAGTGCAGCATTCAATGTAATGTATGTATATCGCCAGCACAGCTGCCATTATTTTTGCTGGGTTCTTTTTCGTCAGCAATCAAATTGTTGTTTTGTAGAGTTAAATTTAGCGCAGCTACCAGCAGTGAATAAAACACAGCTTGTGAATCTGAATTTTTGCCAATATCCCACATTTTAACAACAATGCATAATTGGGATATTTGTCCCAATTTAAATTTAAAAAAACAACAAGCATAAAAGAATTATTTTTATATGGAAAAACAAAAGATTTTAGAAAAAGTCTCCAAGATTAAACAGTAAACACCTCTATAGTAGCCCTTTGCATTTGACAGATAGTTGTAAATCTGTTGAGTGGGATGTTTGGGACTTAGGAAATAACATAAATACAGATTTTAGATTTTAATCATGATTTTAGATTTTAATCATGACTTTGTGTAAACGTTTAAAATTCACTTACAACTGTAATTTTAATTTTTAGGAGATCATGATTTGTAAAGCCGTTATTAGCTAACCTGTATTATTTTATTCAATGACTTTACCACTTACTGGTATGTTATGCATGTATAAGGCTTCCTTTTAGACGTCACTGGTGCATTGCGAATATGCTTGTGATCCTTCAGCCCGAGCAGCAGTCAGCACTGAGCACACACCATGGCCACGGTATGCATGGCACGGCAGCAGCAGAATTCCCTGGCATCTTCACTGCTTCGCTTCAATCACTTCTTGGGTTGGTCGGTCTTCGGTCTTCGGTCGTCGGCAAACCTTTTGGGATCGGATGCGGGATTGTCTCTTATGTTTTTTTTTATTTATTGTTGTTGTTGTTTTAATCTTTGAGAAACCTTAGTCTCCTCTCAATTCCATGGGTAAATTTACGTTGTTTTTTTTTACGTTTTGTATCTTCTTGGCTTGCCAATGTTATTTTGTTTTGTTCGAAGCGATATGCGCACATATGGGCAATTACGGATTCATCGAAAAAGAATCCTGAATTACGCTTATCTCGGAGCTGGAAAAAATTGATTCTTCGCAGTGATCTGACTCGGAGTGAGCGGATGGACGACTATACGTGTACAATACGATGATCATGATGATGATGATGATGACGACTGCTGGCGATCTTTGGATGTTGATGGGGATCTCGCTTGATGTGGCATGGCAATGGCGGCAATCTTTTTACATATCCAACATTGAAAACTTGAAAAAAAAAAAAAAAATCATTGAGATGAACCTTTGCTTTGGCGAGAAGATGGATGGATGTGGGATGTGGAATGGATGCGGATGAGTTTTTTGTACGTTTCATGGGGTATTATTATTTCTATATGTTTTGTTTTTTTATATTATTTTTCTTTAATTTATTTTTTTTTTATCGAGGTTGTCGTGAATAATATGAAGAATTGGAGACCCTGCGAGGGCTGGCTCAAAAATGCTTTGTTGTTGAAATGTAAAATTCATTGGTATGTAATACTATTATGCAAAAATGGGCTTTAATGGAAGGTACTAGTAATGTCGGAGAATTGATATTCAAATGTGAAAATAATGGTGTCCAGAAGAAACATTTTGTAAGTGTCTACCTAAGTCTACCTGCCTGTGAAGTAAGTGGTGATGTTTAGGTGTAGGTAGAGGAAAAGAGGTCTCTTATTTTTGGTAGAATTATTTGATATTTCTATGGATATGTGATTCTAGTTAACTTTCAATAAAATTATATTTTTATACAAAGCATTGCAAAAGTTGTCAGACAAAAGTCAAAAGTCAAAAAAAAAGTCGATGGACTCAACACGTCTTAACTTAAAATGCAAAAGTAAAATTGACATTTGCTGTCATATTCAATATTGAAAAAATCTGCAAAAAGAAGTAATGTTTTAAAAGGTTTTGCTTCCTTTAACATATTTATTATTATTGTACAACTCTGTCAAGTAATTTTTTTTTTAATATTGAATACCACTATTTTAGCCATTTTGTCCTTTATTGTCTTGCCGATTGCTAGGAACTGAGTGTACCTTTTGTATTTAAGAACTGCTTGTAACTAATCTTTAAGGAGTCTGCATAAAGTCTTTTAATATGTCCACAAAATAGTTGAGAATTGTATGTCAATAGGCACTTTTTCCTCACGAGTACCATCCTATATTTTATTTATAAATACTCGTCCCCTGATTGAGTGTTACATTTATTCTAATAACGCCTTCTTTTACATATATATATTTACAAATTCTGTAGGTATAGCGAAAATTCAATTATTAATAAATTTAAATTATACATGTTTTCATTTTCCAAAATGTAAATTAAAGAACATAAATATTTAAAATCACATTTCGGTATCCCTCTTCGTGTGTAATTTAATTTTTGTTTCTCTTTCGTTAAGTTCTCTTTAATTTTCAATCGACACTCAAGAGCGAGAATATTAAACTTGCCAATCTAAAAGTTTCTTTTAAAAAAATTATTTTGAATTCACACATTTACATAAATATAACAATCAATAAACAATAAAAATACTAATAAACAATCATTTACATCACAATAAACACTTTCACTGATTATTTTAGATAGGTACTAAAATTCGTCGTAGTCTTAGCTTATTCTAAAATGATTTAAATTTACATTGAACACACCGAACAACGTATTTAACTGAAAGATTACAGGGATGTCAGCGAGTAAACTAGGAATATTTATATAAGCTTCCGATTTTAAAAACAAATGAACATCAAAATAAAACACTAATTAACAGATGATTTACACATAAGTTTTTCTTTGAAACATTAAAACTTATGTTCAAATAATTTTAATAAATTTTGTTCTTAGATATATTTTATTATCTAACTGATGACAATGCTGGCTTATTATTGCTAAACAAACACCTAGAATTTCTCATCAAACCAACAAAAACAAAACAAATGCGTTCATCGTTGCAGTTCGTCTGTCGTCACCAACATCTACATCACCATCAATTCACAGTACCTCATTCATATTCATTCTCTTTATCAACAAATAAAAACGTAAACAAGAGAATTCTATTTCATTTTCGAAATTCGAAGATAAATTTCTCTTTTTCGAATTGGTTTACATTTTTATCAAAAACAAATTCATCGTTCAATTTCGAACGAACGAAAGAAAACAAAAACAACAACTCAACGAAAAAGTATCTACGAACAAATCCCTCCATCACAAGAACGAAGATATACTTTTCCATTTCCATTTGCACCTCACAAATTCGATTTCAGCGCTCGGTTTAGTCAGTCAGTCAGTGTCTGTTCGTGGGTGAGAGAAGTTTGTAAACGCGCATCTCTGGCAAAACTCAGAATACAAGTTAATATAATGAGAGGGATTCGTGGATTAACCCTACAAAAATCCCCATAGTTTCCATAGTAAATAAAAAAGAAAATCCAATATCCTTTTCCATCTCATCAGATCATAGTGGTAGTTAAAAAAAGGACTCTAACATCGTTCGAAGTTTTTGAAAAATCCCAAATCAAAGCAAAGAACATTCGGTTTGAAAACATCTGTTTCTCGAAATTTTATTGTAGATTTCTCGATATCCGACACCTTTTATAGTGAAACACATCGCGTGTAAATGCAAAAGTTGTAAATTAAAAAAGAAAAAAAAAAAAAACTACAAAACAACCGTGTGGGTTGTGGGAAATAAAATATTTAGTGTGGAAAATATAATTAAAGTCAGAAAAAAGCTAAGAAAATCAATTATAACTCAGCAGCAGCAACAGCAGCGCTTTTGACGAGATTATAATTGATGATTTTCCGGTATTGTGTGTTCTTTTGATGTTTTTCAACTTGTTTCATTTTCCGTCTGTGTTTTGTGTACTATAATTAAGAAATTAATAATAAAATCCTGAAGGCAAAATTGTTTCCATAACAATAAAAGAAAAAAAAAAATCTTCCAAATTCAATTCTCGTAAATCAAAGTGAAAATTATTCATAGGCAACCCCTCCCTAATTAAAATCGTTATTCTAATGGAATAGCTTGCAACACACACAAAAAAAACAAGGACGAAAGAGGACTATACAAATCTCAGCATCTTCACACTTGTTGGTTGAACAAAAAGAAAGAAAAATAAAATGAAAAGAAAAGAAAATGAAGGATAATAAATAGAGCAAGCGAAAAACGGCATACGGCAAACGGCATACGGTATCATCGTTCATACAGGATTAAGTAGTAAACAACGTTGAAAATTTACTTCTTTTCTCGTAACTCCTCGAGGTAGCAGAAAATAAAAGCAAAAGCAGAAGAAAAAGTAAACAAATAATAATTCAGGCGACTATACGACGACGAAGACGATGGCGGGAAATATAGTTAAATGGTGGAAACACAAGATACTTGGCGGATATAAACAATTCTCAGGTAAGTTATGGAACTTGTTTTGTGAATATTATCAGAAGTTATAGTTTTCATAAGTAATCAAAGGTCGCTCTCATAGCTGGTGTTTTATTTACCACAATTTGACCAAAGTAAACTGCTGACTAGAAAATCAAATTCCTGTTTTTGAAAAGAGTCTTGGATGAGAAGCTCTGTTCGTTTACTGTTCAAAACTGAGTCTTACAAGTTCGCATAGCTAATGTTCCAGTGATGTTCTGCGAATTAAAATAGTGATTTTTTGAAATTAAATGAAATATCATTTTTAGTTGCAAGAGGTTTTTTTTTGTTAAAAAATACCATAATCATCATAAACATTAAAAGTTGGATAGTTCTGGAATTCTCATTAACTTAATTAATTAATTACATTTAAATAAATCTGTAATTTGTTAAGATTTCTGACAAAGTTACACTAAAATACTAAACGCCACTCCATCAGTTGTATAGCACTTATTCAAATCGATTGGTTGGTAGATAAGGGTTCACTCTTTATTTATGTTTGAACATATTGCCTTTTGATTCTAAGAAAAAATGTTCCTCCATTTGCTATTTTCCACAAAAAAATATATCTTACGTTGGGCGCCATTTAAAAAGAATATTGTTTGTTTACTTCCGCAGTTAGATTAATTTGGTGATATTCATGCCTATATCTTTACTGTTTTTTTTTTTGTATTTTGTGTTACTAATTCTGACCAATTTCTGTTTTTAAATGCCCAGAATCAATGTGACTCCTGGCGAAAAGTAATTCGGTATATAAAATAATATAACTTTAAGGATTCTCTTCGCTGTAAAGTAAAAAAATGAAGCATAAGAAAAAGCAGATGGTCCAAGGTGCATCTAGAAAGATGAACAAACAAAAATACGTATATCTTCAAAAAACATGCACATACGTTAAAATATATGTATATGTACATACAAAATAAAAAAAAAATTCTGAACAGAAAAAAAAAAAAAAAAAACGAAGAACTAAAGGAGTCGGCCGACCACTTTTTAAGGTTCTTTCAACGAAGTGGTACCCACTCTATACACACTCTGTGTTGTCTTGCCGCGCCATTTGTTTGTGTTTACCGTCTTTCTTTTCGAGTGAATTCTCGAAGCCTCTTCTTTACTATACACTTTTCTTGTATACATAGATATACTCGTATATCAAACTGCATTCGATTTATTTTTGGATGCGCAAGTTATTTGTTGATGTTTTTGTTGTGTTTTTTTTTTTTTTTTTTTTTTTTAACATCCTACAGTAGATTGTATATGGGATACACGCTTATAAGCAAATCCTTTTTTTATGTGTTGGCCTTCTTGAAGAAATTAACACACAAATTCAGAAGCAACTTTGACAGATGGATGATGGGTAGGAGTATGTTTTTGTGCTATTTTTGGTTCTTTAGAGGGTGAATTATTATGAGTTATGTCTTGTGTTTGGTATAAGTCAAATATGGTACACATTATTGATCATAAGTCACATCCATCACAAGAACTGATGGCAATTCTTATATTTGATGGCGTCATATGGTTTGTAACAGTTTGTAAACTGTACAAAATTTTTTAGACTCAAGACTCAACAGTTAAGGACGAAGAGCATAAGGAACAAGCATGTTCTTCAATTACTTTATGAAGCTTTTCGTAGCAATTTGAGAAAATCCATGATTTGCAATTGTTTGTTTAAATTAAAATTGTCTTTCTTGTTTTTGAAAGATGTTCTAACTTTCTGCTTTAGAACTTTGGAATGAAAAAATCGGTATCAAATAAAAAAAAAGAACAGAAGCTATTTCGCACTAACTCACCTGTCTAAAGATCAAAATAGAATCTAATGTCAAAATCAATACGTTTATTTGCTACAATTTTGTAGTTTCTTTGACATTCCATGCTTTTCACCCTCTCACACACATTCCAAACATTCCAAGCCATAGAGAATCGAATGTTTATTAATTTGATTAAAATCCTGGATATTAGAGAACGCCATTAATTAAACTCTTCTTGAAATGACCCCTTTATAACTTTAACTTATTTTGTTAGAGATTCCCTAAAACTAAGGTATGTACATACATAATTTAATCGAACTCCATTACTGTCATTGCGTTGACAACTTTCATTATTTCTTAAATCAAATGATTACAATCTAATTCCGCATTGCCATCTTCATCCCCATAGAATTCGCAACCAAATCACGTATCTAAATGACTTTTTTGACTTTTTCTCTTTCGCAATTTTATTAAACAGAAAACTGTTTAACGAAAAAAATACAAACAAACAAAAAATATCGCACCCCATTCTTTGCTGCGAAATGTCATTTCGAACAAACAAAATGTCACAAAAGAAACCTATTAGACAAAGAACACTATATATACCTTCCTATTCCTAGGTATAGGTATACCCTTCTCAAATCCAAAGCCGATTTAACGAATTCTTTAAACATTGTTTATCATTACAGTGTGGGAGTAGATTTTTTATACTTCGTGAAATCTTTTAAATTAATGCAAATCACTTCTTCGACTTTTTTAAGTTGAAAGAAAAGAAAAAAAAATACAACCAATTTTTTTCGTAACCATGACGTCTTTGATAAAATGAACAGATAATATTTTTCGGGAAATTAAAGAAAATCGCTTTTTATTTTTACCAAAAGAAGAAAGCACACAATAGACAAGAAGATGAGAAAGAAGGAAAAGAAAAAAACTAGCAAAGAAAATAGAAAGACTTTTCTATTGAATCTTAAATATTTTATTTCGCTTTGCATCGCTAATGAATTTTGGGAAATGGAACTGTCAAAAAAAAAAGACATCAACTTCAATTTTCCTCTTTTGACAGGTCACAAAATAAAGCAAGAGTAAAAGTCGACAAAGCGAATGGGCTAAAAGTCAAAGAATTTATTTTCATGGAAATTATAACGTTTCGAATATTATGTAGGAAAAGTCTTGTAGGTATCCCATTATAACAGTTCTTCCAGTTACCCTTAAAATGTTGACATTATAAACACCATTGCATGGCACCGCGCCCCGTAGGGAAGCAGCAATTTTTACCCTATTTTAACGCGATACAAAAATATATATTTGTTTATGTCATAGCCGCGCCATTGCCGCCAAAAGCTGATGATAAAAAGAGCACCGCTACCGGCTATAACTGTATATACATACATATACATAAAAACTATGTCCCCTATGATAATACATAGGGCCAGAGGAAAACATTTAAAGCAAAGAAGTTTCTTCCCGCATGTTTAATGATTTATAAACAATTTCACGGATGTGAACATGCCTTAATGGGGCGGGATATTTTAATTTTAATTTTTTTGATTTTTGGTTTTTCCTTCCTTCAAGCACTTTGTTGGTTTTTTTTTTGTTTCCTGGGGAGGAGGTTAATTCAACAGGAAATTAATGCAGCAATGCCTTGAGGATATATTGTGCATTGACAAAAAAAAAAAAAAAAAAACGATGGCGGAAATAATTTAAAATGCTGACCAGAGAGGGAAAATTAAAAAAAAAATAAATAAATGGAATTAACGTAAATTGTTTTCCAGAGGACTTAATAACAAACTGTCATCAGTTATCATGGGAAAATTATGTTGATGTAGATGTAAATAAATATGTATGCAAGTTTATTTTTATAACATCAATTATAATAATTAAACTGGAAGTTCTTAAATGCATTGGAGTAAATAAAGTTAAATATGGAAAATTATAGAGGAAATGACATTTGCTGTAATGAGTTTATAAACTTAGTTTTGATAGAAATTAAATAAAACTTAAATGTCATGAAATCGAACTGATGAAATAATATAATTATCATTGACACTATTGACAATGTCAATATGTCTATAAACTCTGTGATTTTCTATTGAAAGTCGGATCCGTATTCCGTTTGTTCAGCGGATTCTGATTGGTTAACTGTCATTTGGTTAAGTTTTATAACATTTGTTTGTGAAACTAATGATGGAAATTCTCATTCTTTAAAATAAAATGACAATTTGTATATGTTACATCAGGAATTTCAAAAATACGCAATCGAATACAATTTTTCGTCAATATTTGACGTTTCTGAAACTGGGATCCTATTTTCCCGAAAATGTCACAAAAATTGAACATTGTACATTAATTCAAATTATTTTTTCATCGAGTTACAATCATGCAGTAAAAACTCATGCGGGACCTCAAAAGATACCATTCAACTGCAATCGATCGGATTGTTCGTGATTCATATGTATGTACATGTTTCTATAGTCAAATGTCAATCAATTCAGAAAGGAAACAATATTTATTATTGTTTTTTAATTATCAAGAATACAGGCTCCAGTATGGGAGTCCAATAACCTTACATGTTCCCATCAGTTCAGTTTGAGTATAGGAAATGATAAGGGTCTTCGTCGATAATAATAAAATGTTTGTTCCAATCATTTACTTCATATGAAATAACTGTGGAGCCAATGGAACATGACATCTGTACCGATTTTCTATTTTAATTGATTTACCATGTCAGACCAGAACAACAACAAAAAAAAAATGAAAAAAAAAAAAACAAGCAATCAGTCATTTCTGTTTCTTCTTCCTAAGGGTCCGATCGACAAACTATTTTTGTTGGCATTTTTAATTTAGGGGAGTGAACGAAACACATTACCAAAAAGGACAGCTGAATATAAATTTCCCTGTAGGACCTAGCATTATCAGAAAAAGGGACACACAATTCCTGGAAAATCCTTATTTTTCTATAATCAAAAAGAAAAGAAGGAAAACCATAAAATTAGGACGGTATCTGTACCTCCTTAGATGACATGTCATGTTAGCTGTCAGTTACTACATGCCGACATTTTTATTTTTTTTTGTTTCTGACAACCAACCACAAAAAGAAATGCGATTTTTTTTTCCCGTTTGAAGATCAATTCTACTCGTTTGTCGTATCTATAACGAACTACAACATGATCGCTCCTGTTTTATTTATTTATTTGATTTTTGTTTTTCAAAGAAGAGCAGAAAAAGAAAAAAACATTAAATATGTAAATTAAGACAGGAAAAGGTGTGCCAGCTGAAGAAAGGGTTTTCCAATGAATCCAAACAAAAAAACCTCAATCAAACGAAGACGACGACGACGACGACGACGATACGAGATGATATATATATGTATATGGGATGGAATCTTCCACGAATCCCCTGTTTTGATGAAGATTGGCCGATCCCAATCCCAATTCCATCCCGAACAAACTTAAGCAGAAAAATCTTTGAATGGAAACAAAATACGAGAAATTTAAAACTCCAAGAAAAAAAAAAAAAAAGAAGAGGAAACGAAGACCTAGGAAAAAAAAAATGATGGAACCTTCTTTTGAAAAGATTTCATTCAATATGCAAAAGACCGGAGAGATATTGTATTGATCGTGCCAGATTTATTATTTTGTTTTTGTTGTAGTTCATTGTTATTGTTGTTGTGAACTCTGTTTAAAGGCGGCTTAATGTGTACTTCTTAGTCTTCTTTTTTTTTCCCCGATGTTATAGGCTTGTTGATCTTTAAACGAGTATTCAGAAATGAAGAAAATGTGTACAAATCTTCACAACAATACCGAGATCTATTTCAATAGAGTGAAACTTATGAGGTTAATGTGAACCTAGAAACGTGTATATAGTGTAGCAGCAGGGTACGAGTATGATGATGATTATACCTACCCGTAGTCGGGTACTCCTATTATACCTAAGAGCTGAAGAGAAGATGCCGAAGAAGATGCGGAGTGTGGATGAAGGGAAACCTACTCGGCTGCTTTTGTTTTCCTCTGAATCGTTTGTGTGATCTTGTGTTCCCGACTTTTCTATACTCGCCGTCGCCGTCTCGCCGTATACCTCTGATAATCCTCTTCCATCTTCATCTTGTACCTGAAGCCTGAAGCCCTCGCACTAAAATGATGCTACACAAAAAAAGTGAAGATGCAAAAAGAAAAAAGAAGATGACGAAGAAGCGAATACCATCATACAAAAAAGATCTGAACTGAAGACACTCGGATCTTATTCTGTTGTAGAGCTGTGGAGTTTGAGCTGGAGCTGGAGCCAAAGCCAAAGTCAAGCGAGAAGTGAAGCAGGGGAAGAAGAGAGGGTAGTATATTACGATTACCTGCGGTGCCGGTCTTTGAAATGTTCACTAAAGACAAAAAAATACAACAAAAAGTAAAAAAAAAAAAAAACGAAGAACGGTCGGGAATCCTATACAGTTCGGTTCGAGGGTTTGAAGGAGGGACCCGGTGTTTTCAGAGGTGGTAGATATACCGTCCTCTTGTGTTTCTGCCTTTAGAACCCCTTTGCCGCCTTGAACCGCGACTGATGATGGCGGCGAGGGTGATTGTGGTGGCGAGCGGTCTGAAATGGCGGCAGTGGCGGCTCGGTTCGGATGGCTCGGCGCGGCGGCGGCTTGTATATGAGCAGAACTCACGTAAAAAGAAAAGATGATGATAGCGGCAAGGCAAGTTGTAAGCTAGTGCTGTGCTTCTATCTCTCGTCGGCCGACATCTTATGAGGACTTTTGTTGTTGTTGTTTTGTTTTTTTTTTTGTTAAACCAGAACCTGTTGTAGTCGCGTATGGCCACTGGGCAGAAGGAAGAAAAAAAAAAAAAACTTAAAATCGCTGAATCTTCAACAAAAACAACAACAAATGTGAAAAGTTCAAGGAATGATAAAAATGAAGACGAGGAGCAATGAACGAAGGTCTTCTTTTGCGAAGGAAGGTTTTGATAGTTTTTTTTTTTTTGCCTTTTTGGTGAAGATGCGGTTTTGTTGTTGTATCTTCCATATATTATTGAAGACGTTAACAGTAATACGCCGCCGCACCAGAGTAGTACCAACAGCAGCATCAGGCAAGACAGTGCGACAGAATGAAAATAATATTCAAGACTTGGTTGTTTTTCGACCGACCGACCGACCGAACGCCAAAGCCCTCGTCTTCGTCGTCATCGTGTCGTCGTCGCAACGATGAAAAAGGCGCATTTCTTGTTTGATGGAGAAACGACGGAACTTTTATTATTTTAAGTTTTTCTCTTCACTTTGTTTTTGTTATTGTTGATGTTTTCGCCTCTTTTTGGGCAATTTTATCTTTGCTTTTTTTCTTGTCAGTTTGTTCGTGTGGTGAATTTAAGTGTTTTCATCTGTCTCGATGGAATTGCAATGAAGCAGGTTTTCAAAATAACAAAAATATATATGTACGTATTATTTTTTTTTCATTTACTAAAAACAACCATCAATAATTTTCAGCTGTCAGAAAAAATGACATTTCAAAATCAATTTTCAACCTAAAATTGACAAAGTTACCATGATTATCAAAATTGTAACAAATGTCACCCAACTTGGGACACACTTGATTTTTAATCATATCGAATGAATCAGCTTCAAACGACTCATAATGTTCATGTTCAAATGTCCGACAATCAACAACAACTGTCTATGGTTGGTATTGGCTTTAAATCTTACATATGTTCAGTACATACACCAAGCCCATTTTGCTTTCGAATAAATAAGTATCTACCTACTTACCTTACCATTTACAAACCTATTCTTTGATACATTCAATAAATGACGTCGCATAATAAATGTCATAACTCACAAGAAATCAATCAATCAAAACTATACAAACTCCAACTCCCCACCCAAGATGACAGATGACATTTTGCCTTTCAACATCGTCAAGTTAAGAGCTCCCCCAAGCAGGTGAATATTGAAGCAAGGTAGATATAGTAAAATATGTCAACAAGAAAATGTTTCCAACTTATCAGTATCACATACATATACATATGTATGCACGTACATAATATATGTACATACTTCACATATCAACTATAATACTTCTTGTTCGTTAGTAGGTTTGTTTGTTCCAAAAAGTTCAATGAATCCTAATTTATAAAACTTAGCTACTATGAAATCACTTCATCATATTTATTGACAGTTATTCAATATGGCGCCGCCGCAACCACCGCTACCGCAGCGTATCGAGAACACGTATCTAGTACCATAAAGTGTGTACTCGACTTTAAGCTTATACAACAACAATATGTTCACAATAACAACCACTTGCATCTAATAAATAATTGAAAGTTATGACACCTAAATTGACAGCACAAAAATTATGATATTGACATTGTGAACAGGTCTTGGCGCTGTTTGAGTACAAATAGAGGAGTAGTACAAAAAAAAAATGTTATTATCACACAAAAACTATTAAAAAAAAAATTAAATCACTTGATAATTCTTCCGTTATGTACCTAAAAACTGATAAACCTGCCAAAATAATAAAATAAAAAAAAAACCACCGTACTACTTGCCAAAGGAGTTCAATTTTCTACATCCACATCCACCAAAAAAAGCTCAATGAAATTGATAGCCATAGTCGAGTATAATAATTGTGAATTAAAGATAAGGCTTTAGCTCTATAAATAATAATACACCAATAAATACGAATAATCAGCAATTAAAAAGCCAACAAAATGAGAAGGACAGAAAATATAAAAATGAGGAAAAAAAGAAAGCAATTATTATAAACGAAACGAGAGAACCGAACGGCAGGGTTTGGCTATATTCAAATGATAAGAGGACACATATTAAAGGCAAATTAATTTCCTCATCCCCTTCCCTTTGCCATTAGCTGGTCGATCATCATCGTGGGAATATGAAGTTTTCGGTTTCAAAGCGGTTTTTATTCTGTTATGTGTGCCGTTGTGTCTATAGTGTTGTTTATTTATTATTGTTGTTATTATGGCAGTTTGATAGTCAGATTAACCGCGTAGTGTCGGCATTTTGTAACAGTAATTAAACCGACCGTCAAACGGGTCATTTAATTGAAGGCGTCGTTGTTATCGGTAGTGGCGGCGGCGGCAAGGCGCGGCGCGGTAGGGCTCAGCTCGGCACAACGCAACGCAACGTTCTTAATGTAGAATCCAGTCTAGAGAGAGAGAGATACTAGACATAGACATAGACAATAATGACTATGACAGGAAACAAAAGCAATTGAATTTGATGAAATGTGACATTTATAATGACATCAAATCGATTCAAGCAAAACAAAATTTAATCTAGATTAAGTAACACATATCAATGAAAGAAACGTGTTATTAACATTATTCCTACATACATAGTTGTTGTTGATAGAAAACATTAATCTTCTTCAGAGGATGTGAAGGTAATAAATTCAAAGATTACAACAAGAAATCATTTTGACAGGTATCCGTCGCTGTCATCGTATTGTTTGACATTTAATCGGATGACTGACCAACAAGCTATAATCTCCTTTTTGTTTTTTTTTTTTTTTCTTCTGGCTTCGCTTCTGCAGCCAAAGTTGTTTTGTTGCTAAACAAAACAAAATATTAGATAGGCATAGAAAAAAGGTATAGGATCTTCTCTAATCCGGAAGTCTCTATATATCTACCTACCTACCTTTAGTTTTTATATGCCTAAAGCAAAAGGAAAACAAAAAAAAAGAAGACAAATATCTTGCTAAGGACCGTACCCTCTGGAATATTTCACAAGTGCGTCATTAGGTGGAAGATAATTAATTATATAGACGAAGAGGGAAAAAAATGTTCGGAATTTGTTTGGACTTTTGGAATTCCATTGTAATAGCCACTCACCAAGTCTAAAGAGATTATGGTTGAGTGAGGTCACTCTGTGGGAGGTTTATTTTTAGCTTCTAGGAATTCGAGTAAATCATCTCTCTAGAAAAACACACATAAAACTTGGGTAATTAGTAGGCTAGGCAAAAAGGGACAAGAAGGACCTCGAACTCGAAAAAAGATGATAAAATGCTTTGCCATCATTAAAAATCAGTGTCATGTTTTTTTTTTTTTTTTTTTTTAATTTTACTTTTCCTCGTTTAGAATATTGATCTGACTGAGTGTTTGAAAAGTCCGTGGGTGGTCCCCGAAGGTTCCTCTTTATCATATTTTTTTCTTCCACTTTTTTTCTCAGTGCGATTCTTAAGAATTTCTCACTGACAAACAACACTCACCGTGGGACGTCGTCGTTCGTCGTCGGAGAAACAATAAACGATTTGAAAATCAGTCAAAAGAACATTTATTTTATTCATTCTTCGTGTGACTTATGGGCTCAGGTAAACGTCAGTGGTGGTGATATGGTGATGCCAGGCATATATCAAAAGACCATATTCTGTGAAAAGACCTACACGTTTGTTGTTCTTTCACATTGTTTTTTTCTTCTGTTTTTTTTTTTTTTTTTTTTTTTTTTTTTTGAAATTCCGCCATGTTTCTTTGCCGTCAACAATTATTCTGTGTTTCTGTTGCACACTACTGTCAAAAAAGGTGTGAAACATGCTGAAGGTTATACTGAACTCACCACCACACACAGTCTCTCGGCTCGAAATCTCTGTTTTGTGTTGAAAACCTTAGGACTGCAGGGATAGCCGATAGCTGTACGAGACGAGTATGCTGTTACTCGTACTTATATGCAACCATTCTGAAATAACCACAGTAAACGTGTTAAAAATTATGCTTACGACAATCAATCAATGTCACATTCAATAAGGCACTGTACGTTTACGTACCTACAAGCAAGAAGCAGAACGCCGCCGCGCCGCGCCGCACCGCTTCCCACCACCATCCATGCCGCTAGCTGATGCGCGCTCCGACTATGGCTATGGCTACAGCTGAATGCTGCCATTGTTGACTGCAATGCAATATAATATAAGCTATTGGCTACATTTAATGTCAAAATCTATAGCTTCGTGGTTTCTTGTATCTTCTTATTTTATCATTAACATGTAATCAATTGATGTCGACATCCATAGTAAACGGAATTTTCATTCTGAACATAGGAAGCCCTAGGTGAATGGAATTTTAAATAAGCCATTGCGGGATGGAACACTGCCGCCGCGCCGAACCGCGCCGCTCCAAGCCGAGCCGCTGTGCTCCGGTGAACGGCTGAACGCAGCTTACATCGTTGTTCGTTGTTGTCGTCGTTGCTCGTCTTTGTCGTTGTCGTCGCACGTTATGTCTATTGTTATTAGGAGAAGAAAAATGTGTGTGACATATGCATGAGTATTCTTTTTATTATTATTATTATTATCTACCTCTGACTTTTTTGGGTGAGAAAATGAATTCCGAGAATGAGTTCAAATGATAATGTTAAAAAAATGTAAAAGATATGCCGAAAATGTTAAAGGAAAGAATAGGTATAGGTACGAGCGAGTATCTATCGAATAAAGATGGTAATCAAAATGTTGAAAGAAGAGTTCTTTAGAATTGACAAGCGCATTGAGTGCCGTAATGAGGTTGTGTTATATGAATGTCAATTGGAAATGAGGTCTCAGTTTTTGTATGTACCAACATACATACATATGTACATAAGGTAGAAGTCAAAAGAAGAAAACAATTATGTATTATTGAAAGAACTAGACAAGACATTCTCGTAAAATTTAAATAAAGGTGCAGTTGCAGAATTGATTGCATTTTCTAATTAATTTTCGAACAAAGTTATATAGAAGAATATTAAATACATTTATTACTCATTTGTCAAACTAATTAAATAAGTTGTCGATTTGTGATGTCCAACTATTGAATCTAGAATTATGTATTGATTACTTATTGAATGGATATTTGATTATTTGACATTTCTTGAAAATCTTCTGAATTATACATACGAGTATAAGATCCTATAGAATGAAATCTGTCAAAAGCGATTGACAGCAAACTCTTACATAAATTCTGATGAATGTTGTTCAATAAAACTAAGAGAATGAAGAAAAAGCTGAAGCATGTTAAAACAGTCTAAAATAGTACATATACATAGTTTGAGCTGTCAGTTTTTATAAACTATCAAATTTCGAAGTTGATGCATTAAATGATAAAAAGAAGTTTATCACATCACCATATACTGTGGAATTTCATCTACACTCAACAATTTTCCTATCAAATATAAATTCCCCTATACTCAAATATCAACCGATTCAATGGTAATTTGACAACCAGTTTAAATTGTAGGTATAATCTTCTTTCTGATTGGTCTATGTAATTTACTTACCAAAATTATGTTATTTTCATTTACACGAATCAACCTCACGTATGTATGTTAAATTTTCAACCTCCCATTATCTCCCAATGCAACTTTGTAGTTCTCAAAACAAAGCAAATATACTCGTACTACTCCAAGGAAAATATTTTGCAGATTCAAAAAGTCACTTGAAGAAGGAGTGTATAACTGTACAGAGTTGCAATAAAATGTTGCTAAACCGCACACGTTCACATTCAGCAATTTTATTATTTCTTGTTGTTTTTCGTTTTGCTCGAGAAGTCCTACAGCTTTCATGAGTTCCAACTGTTTTTTTTTTTTTTTTTGTTATTGTGCAGCTCTGTATCTATATGTAAATATATATCTTGCATTATTGTGATGTCTGTAAAGATTGAGAAACAATTTCTGACATATTTTGTGTTTTTCGAGTTCAAAGTTGAATGGAAGTATCCAGCTAAAAAAAAAAGGAAAAGAAATAAAGAAACAAAAAATTTGCAATGTAACTTCATTGGAATGCGTTTTCGACAGAGAAAAAGGAGGAAACACGTTATTTTCAGCCTTTCCACCATGTTCATAAATAATATTTCCCAATATGTCACGTGTTTGTGTATACTAGAGTAAAAGTATGTACTCACCTTAAGCAATAAGCCATGATGACAATAATGACACAAGGCAGTTTATACGCATCGTGTAAATATGCAATATGCATCTCTCTCCAAAAGATCAAGATATTAACAAAAAAAAGAAATACGATGTTTTTTTTTTTGTTGTTAAGGTGAAGGAGACAAAAAATAAGGTTATGGGTTGTGAATACAAAAGACGGGCTTATGAAAGTGAGGAAGTAAATCACAATTTTTATTTGGCTTCATTTTGAGTTACTTCATCGCAATGTAAGACTCTGATGTAGTAAATATTAGGAGGTGTTATTAAATGTCAAATAGAGCGAAATAAAGTTCCCAGACGGAATGGGAGTGTTGAATTGGTTGGAAAAGACAGGACAAATTTTACCTTCCTGGGGTGGACGAAAAACGTGACAGCAGCAACTATAGCAACAAGTTTGAAAGCTAAAAATTAATTTTAAAGTCATTTTTGTGTGGAGTTTAAAAAAAGCATGTAGAATTGTAAGAATGTGGTTAGTGATTTAAACTAGGTCACTTTTGTAGAGTTCTAAAGATGGCAATACAGTTCAGAATGTACCTGAGTCTTCTCCTCCAACAGATGTCGCAAGTAAAGTCACCAACAAGCCATCCAATGGAGATGTCAGTGTTATAATTTTTACAAATGGCGTTTAATATCGATTCTGTGTTGACAGTTATAGGTCAAAAATGTGTCCACCTAATTTTGTTGGTACACAAAGCTTAGACTTGTGAATTCAAGTCTTCTGTTCATGTTTGTGTCGAAATGAATAAGTTTGTAGAGTTGTTATTAATTTTTTTTCTTATTGTGTTAACCTAAGGCCCTCCGGGAGAATACATCAGGCGGAAAAAAAGCATTCGAGCCACAATGAAGTACGTTACGCTACGCATATATTAATTTGACCCAACGCTATAAATCTCATAAAACATCATAACCCCAGCATAAAAACTAACATCAGGAAATAGTAAATAACTCAAACAGCAAATACTCTCTATGGACAATAATCCCTTATTCATATAACGAAAAGCCCTCCAACTGACAAAACGTACCAATTTATCATTTCCAAAATACAAAATCCATGGATACCTAACCTAGTATGGTGTAATGTTATTTTATCTCTTAAGCATATAATAGAAATCATTTGCAAATAATCCTCTACACAGCAAAATGATCGATTTTTGCCACACTAGTATATACATACATATGTATATCTATGTATATCTAAATATAGAGTGTATAAAATGTTTGGCTAACACGAACACCCAACATCCAGCGCCAGCGTTTCACATGCTAGCACTTTGTGGCAGTTGATAGTAAAATATCCAGAGAGAGGATTTAGTCCGTTTTTGGGAACAAACAAACCGAACAAGAACAACCAAAAAATATCCTCCCACTCCCATCACTCCCACTCCCGATTCCATACTCATTCTCACTCCCATTCGTCACTCCTATTCCCGCGCTGTGTTTTGTAACTAAGAGGAACGAACTAAAAGGATTCCTTGTCCCTAATGGAATGACTAAAGCTGCATGTGAATGTGAACGTATATTTTCAGCTATAGTATACGTAGTTCTCGTCCTCGTCCACTTCGTGTCGTTGCGTTCGTTGCCATATGATGATGGAAACAAAAGGATAAATCCAATTTCAGCAATGATGATGACGGCTGCTGGGAATACAAATGACGTACGTGTGAAATTTTCCCAATTAAATTGGATTTCCCATATAAGGATGAGGGTATATAGGCATAGAAATACATAGAGTACATCCCAGATATAGACGATATATAGAGGAGTGAGAGTATCATCCCTAAAAACACCAAAATTCCTGCAAAATGGAAAACACAATACACTATAAAACCGGGAATAGTTACAAAGCGAGTATGAACAAAACAAAAAAAGAAGAAACCAAAAACGACAAAAAACAATCGTATTTCGGTTTAACACTATAGAAAATGAAATATACTGCAAGGATATTGATGATGGCGTGGTGGCATGTGTGAATGTGGTTTTTAGACCATAACTCATAATAATATCCAACTCAAAAACTCTATACCGTACATAGACACATAGCTCACCCACCCCCTTCAAAGCAAACATATCCCCTTACAGTAGCCATAGCCAGAGATACGACTCACGACGAGTACTCATATATCCAATAGTTAGAATGCCAGGCACGTAGCATTTGAAAGTTTCACTCCAAGGGATGTCATCATTCGAGCGCGCGAGTACACAATACAAACGTCAAATGACCCAATTCCAGGGCAACAATGAAATTTCCTCCAAAAAAAAAAAAGAGGAAGAAAAATATAATAAAAACTCTTCAAAAACTGGGATAAATGGCAATTTTATAAACCTAGTGAACTGTTTTTGTGTGAACGCTTTGTTTGAGCTGTGAGCACTGAATGTACCCACCATTATTACTTTTTTTTTTTTTTTTTTTTTGAAGGAAGGGCGGGCATCAGCATGGCACGGCACGGCACGTCATATATATGACTACGAGTATGCTTTTGAAGTGCGTGTACTCGTATACTGATGCTGAGTGGTGTGTTTGTGTTTGACGTGGAGGACTCCAGGGCAGCAAACGTCATTCAGTGAGGTGTTGAACACGAATGGTGTAAATGTAAACAAAGACGATTTTCACACCTTTAATGGTGCAAATTTCCCTTAAAAGGGGTAACTAACTCGACAATAGCGCGGTATATTCCCCGTGTAAGAAAAAAAACAAAGTTTTGCAAGGTATATGGAAACAATTTTATGTTCACTTTGATTTTTTGTGCCTCATATCCGCCAAACTGTGTACTGAAAGAGGAAAGTGGTTAAAAAAAAACAAAAACTTTACAAAAACAAAAAACTTACCACAAAAGAATAAAGTAGTACTGAACACAGCCACTTTAGTTGGCTTTCTCTGCTTTGTGGTGAGTCTTATATGTGTACGGTGTATGCCACGACTCTAACATCACATATCGCCTGGGGAGCTAAATAGTGTTTTCCATTACTTTATTGCCGCCCCTCTGTTATATTGCTCTTAGAAATTCTGTTGACGTTACGTTGTATACTCTGCTCTAGTAAATCTCCATTAGTGAGAAGCAAAAGGACTAGTGGTTATGGCGGGCATATACAAACGCTAACAACGATCGTCGTCGACCAACCGACGACGACGACGCACGGCGAGATGATGGCGAACGGGCCATTAAGACTAAAACTGTTACCCGTGTGTCTTACTATGAACTGAACTGAACCTCCCATCTCTAATGCACTTTCTGCTGTTTAAGTAAACCATCTCTAGTTTATTTATCGGTAAAATACCTTTAAGTGCCCTTAGAATGCTTGCACCAGCGAAATCATTGTAAGGAGCGCCACCGCCCGCCGCCGTAGATGATGCCAACCGACGCGACGGTCGCCGCCATCACTATCTCACAATTAAGTTCTATGTGCTGTTCACATTGTGGTTTTTATTTTTCTCTTCTCCGTCAAAGGTGTCGGCGGTGTACAACGACCGACGATGGCGACGACGACGACGTTTGAAAAGGAGGATGGTGAAAATAGCCATAGATAAATGGACAGGAAGTGAATTGTAAAATTTTTGAAGTTTAAGATACTCCACTACCACTTTCGACTAACCATATAGTTATATATGTAGCAACTAGCAAACGTCATTATTGAAAAGAGAGGAAGAAAAAGATTAGAATGTTCCACAGCAGACGGAAACGGTGTTGGCTGGGTTAATGGATATGTCTTATGTCGGTATACGGTATAGTTAAGTGCTTTGTTGAAGAGGAAATACCTACCTAAGTGGTTAATTACGACCACCGTCGCGTCGCGTCGTCGTCGTCGTCGAAGATAGTGTTTCAATTTTGTCTAACATTTTTACATGTTGTAATTTCCTAGTTTAAGTTTCATGATATTTGTAAGTTGAAACCAACAGAGATCACTAGAACCAAACATTCACACACAATTGCATTTTTAGAAATCTTACTTGTGAGCCCAATTTAACCTAACTTAGTTTGACTTAAGCGACCGATTTTCAATAATAGCTTTATGCCTAGTTTCGTTAACTTTCGCGAAATTAAACGAGAGTGATAGGAATGCAACTAAATTTCAAATTTGAAACCTATTTCAACCCCACAGTGATTTACATGTTGTCGATTTTCGTGTTTATTTTGCTTTTCTTTTTTAACGAAACAATGGAAGACTGGATTTTTGACATTTACGTTAAGTTATCCAACCAGACGAAACTATATGATTAGGCATTGGTGCTAATTCTGTAACGGCATTGACACTAGCTAAAGTTCAATCTGAAATCTAGTTTATGACATTTTGTACATATGTCAGTAACTTGGATGTTTTTTGATTTCTTCTTATATTTTTACGGTGACATAAAGAGAAATTTGACAGATTTGTATACATGTTCAAAATTTGTGTTATGTGTGCGTAAGAAAATAGCTTAAATTTAAGATGTCTTCCCATTTTCCCAACATCCGATCGCCATTAGACAGAAAAAGACGAAAACAACCAGCTGTCATTATATTTCGATCTTTAAAAATTAAATGCAATGACAGGTGGGGATTCTGTTTCTTTCTACACTCAAAAATATCAAATCAAAAATAAGAATTTACTAAAAAAGACCAATTTATGATAATTCCAAGAAATTGTATAAAATATGAGTCCCAAACGAAAATAGAAAATGTAGCATTTAAACAAACTTTTATGAAGTATCTTTATGTCTTTTTTTTTTACATATTTTTCACTCTGTTATTATCATTATTATGATACCAGGTGCATTTAGCTTAATAATGTGATTCAATTCCAAACTCAATATAAGGGGCACCAAATAAGGTGAGCGGTATAGAGCAATAATTGGAAATCTGACAGCCTCCACCAATATGCGATCCATCAGAGCAGCACACGAAAGATTGATATCTTCATATATACACTTTGGAGCACACATAAGGCAGATTTAGCATCAGGCAGAGATATCCCAAAGTAGGACAATAATTTGCCCAAAGCATCGAAAACCGAACCGAATTACACAGAGGCGCGATTAAATTACACTTTGGCTGGCATTAAAAAAACATGTAATAGTCTTCGTGCTCATGTGATCTCGCCACACATCAGTGGCAGCTCTAAAGGAAGTGGCAACCCAACGAAAGGCTTAATTACACTCTAACCCAAACCGACCGACCGACAACACGAAGACCGGTCGCCGAGACGACGGACGACGACCACGACGGCTGCGGAGACGTGATATAGCGGTGAACAAATCGTATCGTATCTGGAAACCATGTAGATGGATTCTACTATAAGAAAACTGGTCAAGATATCACCTAATACAAGTCACTGCCATCTGACGGCATAAAGCTGCAAACGCAAACGAAAAAGTGGTACCTAAGCGAAAAGAAAAGAAAAACCGCCACCATTTGCGACACATTGGGGGCCACTTTACGTGTTTTCTGTTTTTCGCCATAGCACTGGAATTGGTGGAGTCAGAGTGGTGGAAGCAATGGAGCAGTGTGCACATGGTTTCAGTAAATTCATGCAGGTATAGTTACAGTTAGCTACTATCGGTAAGCGGTCACTTATTGACCGGAGCCTGGTAAAGCTGTGAGAGAGCAAAAAACTTGCAGCACACAAAATGCTGATGGTGCTGGCAAGCAGCCATTAATAACAAAACTAAAATAAAAAAGAGCGACACACAGTACAACGACGACGAGGACGACGACGACAACGACGTGCATTTAGCCAATTGGTCGTGGCATATTCGCGCACACCGAAACCCATTAAGCCAGTTTGACCGCCATGCCGCCGCGCCGCCATCCAGTTCGCTGAATTTTTCTAGTCAAACACGAGCTAAAGACTACATGACTCTCATTCCGGCCCCAACCTACGCGTTTAATTCGTTGGCTTCTGCTTGTTGGCATTATTATTGCTGCTGCATCCTCCGCCATTCAACCATTGACCATCAGGCGGCATCTTTTTCGTCGACATCGTCGTCGTCGTCGTTGTTGCGGCAGCGGCGAATATGAATGGTCATTGTTCGGCCGTATATATCCAGGAATTGACTTGTTTTGACGTACGAATTGACCATTACGGGAAAAATTATGATTAAATTGCATCTCAAATTGCACACTGCAGTATATAAAAGCAAAAATGAAGAAGAAAAAAATAATCACCTCACCTCACCTCTTCGCACCACGCCTCCCACCCGCTTCTTCGTTTCGCCTTATGGAAATGTCTGCTTCGATGATATTTTCGCCGCCGCGCCCGCTCCCGCCATCGAGTTCCTTGTGGTCGTATTATATAAAACAACTCTCTGTGGCTATAAGCGATATCGGCATCAGCATCGGCTCGGTATCGAGGAGCCAAAGCGTATGAATATGCAGCAACTAAGTGCTGCACTGCAACAACATCACAAGAATGATGGCGCGCTGCAGATAACAAGGATGCAACAGAGCGCACATTTTATGGTGTTGATGTAGTGATTCCGATTCGGATGCGATTGCTAATTTATATTTAGCTACATCTCGATTTCCCAGCGGTTAATTGCATTGTAGAATGCAAATTACGCCTCTGAATTGATGTTATGCGCACACATACAACAAATGCCCAGCATATTTATGCCATGCATCCATCGCATCGAGGAGTTCGCTTGCAGTGCATTGATGCAGCTACATACTCGTAAGTATATAGTCGTTGCAGGGATGGAAGGTTTTTGATAGGATTTATGGGGCGTTAATCACTGATGAAAGAGGGTATGCGAGTACGAGTGTATTGAACTTGTTTTTGTCTTGTTTTTTAGCTTTGGTTTGTTGTTGTTGGTGGTGTTTTATTGAAGCTGAAATCACTGTTTTGACAGCGCTCATTCATGAGCCTCAAATGCGTTTAACTTGTAGAAAATGTATGCCAAGCTCGCCTAGCTGACTATTACAAAGAGATGTGTACTGCATGTGAGGTTGTAAATTGAAATTTTCGAACCAGGAATTTTACAACATTTTGTACAGCAAATGGTTTTGTTGATCATCATTGAACGATGCAATGATTCATTCCATAAGCAGATCTCGTAAATTCTTGTAAAAAATGAAACTAAATCACTCGACTATGGGTTTAAATTGACAGTGGTAACAAATTATGGACCAACTTGCCAAAAACCTGAGTCATATTCAAGTGTCAAATAAACTGTGATCAAAATAAATTATTTCCTGACAACTAAGGAGTGGGCGTTGTGGTGGTTCAAAGTCTTCTTCTTATCTTCTGACATTTGTCAAATTTACTTCGTTTTTTACCGTGCTGCAAATTGTGTTTTCAACATTATAAAGTAATTTACTAATAGTTAACTACAAGCTGATCCAATTTTCTAAAAAAAAAAACGACTTATGTACATATACATGTCAAAAAAGCCAAGTACGTTTTCAGTCACTGTTTATTATATACTACTTTAAAACATTCATATTCATAAGTCATAATAAATGACAAAAGGAAAAGAACAGGGATGATTGTGAGGAGAATTACGAAAAAATAATTCAGGGTTGTTGAATGCAATGATGACATACATAATGTCAAATATACTTTCAGTAAAATCTGTTATTTTTGCGTACAGTTTTTAGTTTGTAAATCTGATTTCACAATTTATTCACAGTTGAAATTTGACAGTTCAGTGAGCTAAAATGCAACTGCTCCTCTCTATCAATTCAAATAAATTTTAATCTTTCTTTAATCCTTAGAATTTTGAAATGTAATTTAATTTGTAATCTTTTTCTTTTTCAGGTAAGAGCCGTTTGAAAAAAAATATCAAATAACGAGTAAGTTAAACTTTGAATTTTAACACCTTCAACACCCTAACGACAATAACAGGTATTAGTATTAGGTATTACTCCCCCAAATTTTCAAAACATAATATTTACAACACAACCCTATTTCAACACACAAATTTTACCCCAGCACAAACTAATGTCATCAAAATCAAACATTAAATTACGCACGCAAGGCAAATGTAATCAACTGGACTTAGGTATGCTCGTAGCTCGTACATATACCTATTTCTATTCTAAATTCTATCTCTCTCTCTCTCTCTCTCTCCGTCTCTGTCTCTTATGTCATATATGACATGCCAACGAGTCAGTCAACCCCTCAGTGGTGGATGGGAGTTGTTTGCAAAGCAAAATTAAGCACTAACCCCACTCGCACACAAAATGACGACAAAACGGAAGAAAAGCAGAAAGTTTTTCTCATTTAACTGTATAATCGCATTAGTGCAGACCATAAACTGTCAAATCATACCCTCCTTGATTACATTCATTTTCTCGAGTTTCATGCAGCTAACGGTACCGATATGTACACAAAGCTTTTCTACATAGCTTACTGTACTCTGTGCATGATGTCTAAGTTTGATTGTTATCGTGTTCGTGGATAGAAAACGTCAACGAGACGGCCAACGACGGACGAGGACGACCCATGACGATGATGATGACGACGACGTTTGTTAGCCCCTTGATCAGCTGTTCACAATTCACAACCCCTAACTGTTGTGCACAGACATTTTAATCAAATGTCATTGTGAAACGTTATCGATGGACTTCAGACTTCACCCCTTTTGTCTCACTCACGGACGTCTTCCCTGTTGTTTAAATTAAGGGAATTTTTATCAATGAAAATGCCTTTAAAGAAATGTCAGGCATTTTCATGTGTCATCGTGTAGTGTCAGCGACTTTCATTAGATACAAAATAGCAAATTTTTCTCCATATAGGACATATACAATTATAAGTGCAGAGCAGACATTGCAGAGGGTTGTTATGTTACTGTTGGGTGGTTGCACTAAAATTGTAACCTGGGGGTGTATTTGACGTTATGGGACTGTACTTTTCCTGGATTTCTAAAAAAATAGGAAAAAAAACACGAAATGTCATCACAATGAACTTACCATGAAGGCACATTTAGTTGGTAGGAATGTACGTTGGAACGTTGTACATATACTTCTGAGGCAAAAGTAAAATGATTTCATTTAAATCGAGTTTGACTCTGGTAGATTCTGAGAAAAACATTCTGGCATACAAAACTCTATTTGTACACGGTCGTCCCCCTGCTTAGGGTGATGGTGTTGTGTTTTGTGGTGTGGCGTGGCGTAGCGTGGCACGGCAGGAGTTATGGCATAAAGTTAGTCAAGTCAGTGTGGTAACACAAAATTCGAGCAGGGAATATGAAAAATAAAACTGTGAATTCCATCTACCATGTGACCCATCATGTTGGTAGATGTAAATTAGATTAAAGCGCCATTTTGTGTTATATACAAACATACATACATATGTATATTCTCGTATGATGATGGAATAGAAGTAGATTTTTATTTTATTGATTTTTTTTTATTTACTTTTTTTTTGTGTACTGGGAAAATGTCAAGATTGAGTTGATGGTACGTTTTAGTGGTTGAAAAGGTTTTGTTCAGTGGTATTTGTTTGACTTTTAATGGAGCTGTCAAAAGTTAAACTTGTTTTTCTATTTTTTTTCGAATTTTATAGAAGAAAGTTCATAATATTTCTTAGGGGAGTAAAAATGAATAGATGAATATAATTTTATTCAGTGCTTGTATTTGCCAACATATAAAATTTGTAGGGACTATTTTTACAAGTGGACTTTTTTAAAGCCCAACAAGGCGCAACAAATGCATACAATTGGGGATTTTGTGTAAAATTGAGTTAAAAATATACATACCTATGTATTGTTGGGCGCCATTTTGTTAAAAAGAAAAAAAAAAAAGGTTGGAAATTTAAGGGTTAAAATTGCAATTATTTTTTAACTTAAATGCAGATGTCTAAACTGATGCTTGCTATTTCTTGCAACTGCGAATAGTTTGTGAAATTAAGCTTTGAACCTTATTTTGGGCGCCATTTAGCAAAAAATTAGAAATTTGAACACATAAGGGCTAAAATTAGTATGAATTTGCTCTACATAGAATTGTCCCACTAAATCGCTATCTAGCCAGCAAATGTTACACTAAATCTTTCAATTCTAGATAACAGATGTCACTATATTCCAAAATCTGTAGAATCTTAACTCAATTTTTTTTTAAATCCACTTTAAACTCTATTCTTACTCTTGTTTTTGTTTTTTTTTTGTTTTTCAACATAAATCTAAGTCTAAGGAGACAGCTTGTATTGGGCGCCATTTTATGTTTTAATATCCCTTAGACCAGGCAATAAAAAACTCAAATGTCAAAAGTGACACTTTAAATAAGAATTCCCTGGGCAAATTATGTAAATTTCAGACCTTTTTTAGCAAATAACAAAATAAGTTCCACTTTTTATGTCTTCAATATCGAATCCATAACTTTCCTTTTTCTTCTCATTAAAAACAAAACTCTCTATTTAATTATTCGAAAAACGTGCCAGGTGTTCCATGCTGCTATCCATCTTCAGTTTTAACCACTTTGTCTTGAAACAATCTATCAGTTAAATGTTTCTTCCGCTACTACTACTACTGCTGCTACTCACCTCCCACCCGGCCCGCACTTTTTCAATCCAATTTGTTGCAAAAATTTAAATTATCTTCACACAACTTTCTTAAGGATTTTATCTAACAAATGGCATGTTTGTCCGATATTCTTGCATCCTCCATCCTGCCACCGCCATACTGTTTCTTAATTCTGACTTATAAAACTCCAAGCACGTTTCACCTACTAATAACACAAATAAGGGTGGACAGAGGGCAAAAGAAGGCAGAGCAGTAGCAGCAGAAGCAAGGATCAACAACAAGAAAAAAAAAGGAAACGAAAAGGAAAAGGGATTTCATAATAAATATACGTATTCACATCGAAAACTGCTGTCAGTTATTTTGTTCTTTATATTTCCTCTTCAAATACCGTCATTTTCCGTTCAATATAGAAAAATAATCCTTCCCCATCCCGCTGCCATAGCTTTTCCATAAAGATTGTATCTCTCCCTTTTATATGTACCTTTATACATCCATAAGTATGAGGTATATTCAGAGCGAGTTCTAAGAGTGATGCAACGTGCCTAGCCATCGGCATCCCAATCCCAGTACCCAGTCCCAGAAACTCCCTTCGTTGATTTTCCTCTAACAGAGTTCCACTTAACGTCTCGTCCATCGCCTATATATTTTACCACTGTTCCATTTTAATGGTTTTCAATTTCAAACATAAACAAAAATGATAAAAGTCCTTCCGTGAAGTGGAACAACTTGACCCAGTTTTCTTGCGTGTACTTCTTTCGTTCGGTTTCGTTTCCTTTCGTTTGGTTTATTTTACGTTTTGCGTTTTTTTGTTTTGTTTTTGCTTCCAATGCCTTTTTTTTGCAGTATGCAAGCTGCTTCATCAGCTCCCCCGTTTTTCCTGACTTTTTGTTACTGTTGTTGAGAAAAATAAATAAATAAAAAAAAAAAATAAAATAAAAATGGTTATAATCCTTTGGCCCTTTTTTTCCTTGGACCCTTATCACTTTACGTTCTTCATAAGAATTTTTTTTTATATCTTTTTAATAGAAAAGGAAAATATTTGCCCTGCTTTGGCATAAAGGAGATGTATTCTGGAATGGAGTTGGTTATTTTTATGTGTATCTCAGCTTGTCCCGTTTTGTGTGAGACTTGTATAGGACCAAAGAAGATGATGGTGTCCTTGCAAAACGCTTCAATGTTGGAGCAAATAAAGCAGCCGGACAAGATGCGAGAAAAAAGATTTTATTTCATATTTTCGTGTTGTATCTTTTGGGTGTTGTTTTTCTTGTTTGTTGTTGTTGTTGTTGTGTTGTTGAAACTTACAAGGGACAAAACTAAACATAAATCCTCTGCATAACAGAGACCCCTCTCTTTATCACGGCGCTATGATGCCCTAGGTGAAGCACAAATCAGTCCAAGAGGAAGGATATTTTCTTTCGTTTCCTTCGTTGCTACCAAACACCGCATCGCTTACAGGCTTCTTACATAGGGACATAGTGAAAAAGGTAAATTGATATTCAGAAGTGGAGTAAGCGAAGCAAACACAAAAAAAAAAAATGTAATAGAAGAGTAAAATTTCTAAAGGAAAACCGTTGGGATGCGGCGCGCGTAAGTTTTTGCTTCATATTCCAGCTCGATTTTCCTTCTTGCCTTTGAGCAGAATATCGTACGGTACGAAGATGACTGCCAAAGGCAAAACTTTGGGATGACAGAAGGGGAAATGAAAAACGAATACAAAAAAAAAAAAAAAAAAAAACAAGAATTCAAAGCAAACTTAAGGTAAGATAAACTTTTCTTAAGCTATGAACTTTTAAAAGATTTTAACTGAGATAAATCGTTTTAAGATGGACCTCTTCTTGGTGTGAGAAGTCCTTTTTTATTTTATGTTTGGGTGTTTTCCATCTCTGATGATGGTATTCTCCTTTTGTACTGATATAGATAAAATGTGAAGCAAATTTAAATTTCTATTGAGAATTAGTGGATGAATATGATATGACTAAGAAAAAGTACGAGTACCCGTATTATATGTAGAAGACAAAACAAAGAAGAAAAAGATAAAGTTAATTGTGACAAGACATCGTTTATTAATTTTGAATGACGCGGTCATTAGGGCTTGAAAGTTTAGTCCAATTATCGTACATGGTTTGTGGAAAATTCTGATAACTTTCTTAACTTATTAATTAACTGAGAATAACTTTTCCTTTTTTCCAAGTTTTAAGTTGTTGGGCGCCATTTAAGTTTGCTTTAAATTAGAACTTGAACATAGCTTCGAAACTAAGTTACAAAGAGCTGGGACTCTTAATAAATAAAAAAATAATTTATGTAAGCCTGACCTTAGCTCTTGAAATACATCTTTGTATGTTCAACTATGTGTGAAATAATAATTTAAAAAAAGAGTCCACACGGCGTATACTTGTTTTTTTATTATTTTCAGTTTTTTGTTAGAAATGCTTCACTAGTACCTATTAATTTTTTTTTTCGCGAAATTTATCATTTCAGGTTTATGAATCAAAATTACTTAAATGGCGCCCAACGTTTCATCACAACGTTTTGATATACATATGTTTAAATCAGCCTTTATTGTACTTCACACTGCATACCATGAGTTCTAGGTCTTTACGACGACGTCGTATCTCTCAAGCATTAGTAGGCGCGGTTAGTGGGTCGTTGTCATGTGTGGGTTATATCGCCTGTTAGCCTTAATTTCAAGGATTCAGTGTTTCTACTTCATAGATGTATGTGCGAGGAACTTCTTTTAAATCTATAAAATCCAATTATGACAGCTTTTTTTTATATTATTTGTTCCATCATCATCAAAATATATATTTTTATCTCTCTATTTTCATCAAATTCTTTATTGCCAGCCTTTTTCAAGCTTATTTTAAGCCATTTTCTTTTTTATTGACACTTCAAAGACGCAAATTGCATCTCACGTCCAGAATACTTTTATTCTATTTTCAACTTAAAAAGAAATTGATTGATGATGAGTTGGCAGAAATACCATTTCAATCGTTATTCTTAAAAAATAAAATAAAAATAGGCGCCACTAGCCATCTACCATTATCGTCCTCTTTTTTTATAACTAGGTATCTTTTTTAGACTATACATCTGGCAATAAGTATAGATATTAATTTAAAATGTTCTATCAGCAGTTTTTATACATTTCTCAAGTTCTTCAGCCTCAAACCCATTATTGAAGACCTTACACAGACACACACAGAAAAAAGGAGAGACAGAAAAATAAAATGATAAGGTTCGAAAATTAAAATTAAAAAAAAAAACACACACACAACACGGTATAGGTAGCTAGGTAGGATAACAAGACAACATAATAATAATCCATTAAGTTTTATCATCATTTAAAATGTAATCATGCGTCTGGTCTGGCTGCCTATACATTTACTCGAACATATCAACCTGAACTGAACTGAACCTCTTTCTTGAACCCATTAACGCGCAGCTGTCATTTGGGTCTTTCAGTTTGGTTCATGGGTATGGGTCTTGCCGTCATTCAACTTTCATTAATTCGTTTTTATTACACTTTTTTTTTTTTTTTTTTGAATGAAACAGATCAAATTCCAATTATTAACATCATCATTCAGGAGATCCTTACTTACGATAATCTAGGTATATGAACAAAATCCGTCGTGTAGACAAAAATGTCAGACACACACTCGCATAATAAGGTGCCGACTACATACTGTTGATAACCATCAATTCGAATGACTCAAATCCATTACAGCAAATGGATGGAATGCAATCAAAACAAAAATGCACTTGGAAATCAAATCAACAGCAGAAAAAGGAAAATAAGAAAAAAAAAAAGAAAAAAAAAAACGAGAAAGATAAAGAACTTAATAGTAGAGACACAGTGATGCGATGGAGGATGAGCGATAAACTTGAAGAAAACAAAACGTTTCCATAACCGATATGTTCTCCTCATTGTCGGTAGACGTCGTCGTCGTCGTTGCCGCCGTTCGTTCGTTCTTCAATTTAATGCCATCCTGTCAGACGACCACAGAAAATTTCAAATTGAATCGTGCGTCAGATAAAAGAAAACCACTTAACCAAAGAGCATCCTTACGTCTAACCATCAGAACCACATCGATGATAGAGAAACAGAGAGATAGAGATAGTAAACGAGAGAGACAGAGAGAGAGAGAGAAAGGTTCCACCGCACTAACCACAAATGCTGCCATTACAATCATTACGTTACGTTTGGGTCATGTTCCTTTTCTTCCCCAACTCCTACTCCGACTCCAAATCCAAAGTAGGTTCCTCATACAGTCAAGTCGTCGAACAAGACTTTGAAATTAGGTACATCATCGTTCCCTATGATTTTCTTTCAAAATTTTCCTCCCAACTACCACCTCAACTACTTACATGCCATCCAGACAGATAGACAGAATGAAAATTGTTGATGCAGCAGTCGAGTCGCCTGTCTGTCTTAGCAATTTCATTTCGTCTCATTCTTATGTGCTTTATCTTTCTCTCTCTCTCTCTCTTCGTCTCTGGCGTTATGTTTTTTATTTTTGTTATGTTTTTTAAGTAGGAAGATTTCATTTCAAAAATTTGCTGTTTTATTAGACGATTTTTTGTCTGGTCACATATTCAAACTATCTCCAACTTTTTTCTATTGTTCCGTCTCTTAGTTTTTGTGGGTTGAAGAAGTTATGTTATAAAGCAGACCATTTTTCATTTATACAGGAAGAGCGTTCAAAGTCGCCGACATCGCCTCGCCTCCACCTCCGCCTCGCAATTCCTCGACTGATTCCCGTATTCCGTATCCGTATATACTCGTAGTCATAGTTGGTGCCGGTGGTGGTGGTGGCGACAATGTCTTTGGTTTTTGCCGCTCCCGTGCCGCGGCCAATTTCATATAAGAATGATTCTCTTTTGATGAAGTTCAATGTGCTGAAGATGCTCCTTTTCAGGTCCTTCTGAATCATTTTTGTGTTCGTTTTTGTTTTGTTTTGCCTTTTTTTTTTGTTGTTATTTTGTCTTCGTTCGTGTGCTTGTTTGAATACAATGAACCTATTTTGAAAGGAGGAAGTTTGCCCTTTATTTGTGTTATAGAGAAAAAGGAATCCGTGTATAATATTCCTGTTATGTGGAAGTGGGTCTTGTTTGACAAATGAAATAAATCAACAGTTTGCAAGAAAAAAAAAATACAAACAAAAGATACAAAACACAAGTATTTTTTTTTTTAATAAGTTATTTGATAAAGTTGAGAGATATTTATATGTATCTAGATTCGCATTCAATAAAAAAAATTATAAGATTTTTTGTTTGTCTCCTGAAGATACCTAATATAGATAAATAATGTATTTGAAAATGCCAAGACATCCTTTGGTTGATAGAATAGAAGCATAAAAAAAATTATGACAGCTGACAGTAAGTTGGGAAAGTGTCAGAGTAAGATGACAGATAAAAAGGTGGTTTATTTTAGATTATACCGAGGGGGGATGGGAGAAATGTCGGATAAGAAGGACATTATTTATGGTGTTCTTTCTTATCAAGTTTTGACACTAAAAAGGCTATTGCGAAGAATAAAGAACTAAGAATAACAATTAGTTTTGGCAGTGTAAAATCTGAGAGTTCCGCCAAAATTTATTAACAGATAAAAAAGCAAACATGTAAAAACACTTGTCATTTTGCCCAACGCAAACCGTAATGAAAACAAATATTGATTGAAGAACGGCTTCAAGATTAACAAATGCACCTATGTATGCTTTTTTTCTTGTGATAAAATCAAATATGTTGTTTTTTAGCTTAGAAATAATTATAAATATTATCTTAAATGGCGCCCAATGTTACAAATTTGATAAAATTTTGAGAAGATTATAAAATAAATTAGCATAAATAACGTCTAACATTTCTTGGGGAGAAGATTAGATTATTTTCAATGCTTTTTGTTCGTTTTTTTTTTCAAATTAAATTTTATTTAATTGGCGCCCAACATTGGATTTAAATGTTTTCTACTGTCAAATTATAGTCTTCATAACACATGAATATACTCGTATGTCCTCATTGTAACTGGAAACCTGTATAAACCTGATCATTTTTTAAGCACTGACAAAATTATTTATAGAATTCACTTAAATGGCGCCCAACGTTTCTTTGCGCATTTGACTATTTTCAATGCTTTTTTTCGATTTTGAATTACAATAAATTCTTCTGAGAATCTATTTTGTCTACTTCTGTTTCCTCATTTAAGTCCGGGTTAACGTGACGTTCTTATGATGCAAATGGAACAGAACAAGTAGTAACTCAAGCAAAGAGCATAGTAGAAAAGTGTTACTATGACGATACTTAAAAAACAAAAAACGAGCAAAGAAAAAATCGATATTATGATAAAAGCTTTGTTCAGTTTGAAGTAGTCTTTTTCTTAATTTTTTTTTTTGCACTGCCCTGCCAGTCAGTAGTGTACACGAGTAGATTTTCCCTTCAAGTCATTTTTCCATCAATGTCATCATCACGTTGTGGCCGGAAAAATGTTCTTTAAATCCTGTGAATATTTGCAACAGTACTTAATTCTGCCTTTAAAAGTTTAAATGAAAATTTGAAACGAGAAAAAAAGCCGAAGATAAAAAAAATTGCAACAAATGAAAATCTCGTGCTCAACGAAAGAGTGTACCTTCCTACGTTGGATATTTTTTTTTTACAACTTTGTAGTTGTTTGTTTCGTTTTTGTTTTTACCCTTTTTTGTGTTGACTCAGAGAGTGAATTTTTTTTTTTATTTAAACACGCTACTGTTTTGTGGTTCGAAAACTCTGTCCTGGGTCTGTTGGTATGTCCGTCAGCGCATAGAGAGTATCTTTGTGTGTGCATCCTCGACAGCAACGACAATAATCGTGCACAATCTCTGAAAAAGTATTAAAGCCAAAAGGAGTGGAAATAAGGCAGCAAACATTCAAAAAGGAGCAGCATCAGCATGAGCAGCAGCACACCAGAAGCCGTATCTGGGGAATACGAGTATAAGGCGGACAAATAAAATGCTCAACGAGAGAAATAAGTGGAATATATACTTTTGTATCTACATACAATCATAAAAAAGATACAAATATGTTTTTTTTTTGAATTTTTTGCCTTGTTTTATATACGAGGCAAAAATACTACCAACCGACCAAAAGTTTATGGCTACCGTTTTGCTGTTGCGAGTTATTTTATTCTTTTGAAAGCGGCTTTCTTTGTGTCATCGTTTGTTACTGGACTGGAAGTATACCGTGCTATTCCTGCTGTTATTATACCGTCGAAGTGCCGATGGATGGGGAAACTGCTGCTGTCCATTTCTTGAAGCGCAGCACAGAGATGTTGCATGCAGCACAGCACAGCACAGCACAGTGCAGCACAATACAGTGATGGGCTGTTATCTGGGTTGTTTTTGTTATTATTGTTGAATGGTGGACCATTGGAGGAATGACAGTCGATATAGTGGGCTGTCTTTACGACCTGAAAATCAGCAAATGGTTTTACAACCAAAAGACGACAACAACCCAAGAAGAAGCCGCAAAAGAAGACAATTGTATCCACCTAAGCGGCCGCGGTCGGCAGTGAGCGCGGACAGCCCAGCTTGGCCCGGTCGGTTGGCGCGGCTGCAATGCAAGCCAGATGATTGTATAGAGGGGAAAATATTTGAAAATGCACTCAAGCGATCGAATGAGAATTTGAAATTGATGGAGGCTGTCGAAACGAAATAGAAAAGGGTGTATTTTGATTATCTGACAGATTGTTAGGCATCTAATTGGTATACCCGAACGGAGTGGATGATGATGGTAGTTTTTTGCAGTAAACTCTTTTTTTTTTGTGTCAGTAAAAGTGGAATGAAAAAGATTTTACAACATTGTCATTTGCACTAACAAGCACTATTGTTTGTCACTTAGAAAAAAGTTCTGCTAACTTACGCTGCAGTTTCAAAATTAATTGGCGCCCAACGTTTCAACATTCATTTACACATTTACTCTAAATGAATGCTTCAAGGCTATAAATACAAAAAGAGGGTGTTTACTTAGATTTTTAAAAATTGAAATGCTTTTATTAAATAAAAATTCTTAAATGGCGCCCAACGCTTCAACACTATTTTACGTTGACATTAAACTAGGGCTTTAAAAAAGTGCACCAATGTCAAATAAAATAAAATAAAAGATGTTAAGTTTCTTGATTTCGTGATTATTTCCCTATTTTTTACCACAAATATTCCAAAAACTGAATGAAAAATTTATATTTCTCCAACCTCAAAACTACTCACTCCAAAGGATGACAAGAACCCAGCCAAGTTAGCTCTATATGCCCGATACAAAACTATGAAATGCGTAAACAAAAACACAAGAGTCTTGTCTATTTTTAAACACCTCCTAGGCCAATACTAGCGCATATTTACTGCATCAGTACTGCAGTACTCACTCTACAATCTCTCGACGTTCACATTCGAGTATCTACCCGTAATAATTGTGCCTCATTCAAAAATTAACAATCGTATATTTTGAATTAAGTCTAGAGAATATTTATACGAGTGGCAAAATGCTTGGTGCAACGTCAGGAACGTACTCTCTCCATCCCTGAAACATCTATATCTCTCTCTAACCAGAAGGAAACACTTGAAGAGGAGTGTTCCTGAATTAACAGTAAAGATGTATATGCAATTGTAGTACGAGAAGACACTTCAGAGAAACAAGCACTGAACAGAGGATACGATATTATGATTACTATGATTCTTGATTTGAACATGCAAAATCAACAACAAAATAAAAAAAAGATGGAGTAAAGGCAAGTGCTACTCCATTCCATATGGGCTTCTATATTTATTCGTATATGCAGTTTTTTTTTGTTATTATCACGAATGTTCCCTTCTTTCGCTCGTATACACAAATTCATACTTCGTACTCACCTAAAAGCAATTAAATATAATGAGCAAAAGTGTATTTTTGACATTTAGAGTGTTGTTCCCGCCATCAGATTAAGTGTGCTGACAGAATGACAAAGTGCAACAACTATTAGGGTGAATGTAAATGTGTCACATAGAATCCAAAATCAAAAAAAAACATCCAAAAAAACAGAGAGAAGGAAATGAATGATTCAAACAAATCCATCTGGTTGCAATTTAACATTATATGTAACACTTTCAAATATTTTTTTTCTTCTTCAGAAATGATTAAAAGTGTTTAAGGATCAAAGGAAAAGGCCATGTTCAAAGCCTAACAGCTTCATTAAATTTTATTTTCAAAAAAAAAAAATCCTACATGAAAGTGACACAACAAAACATACAAATCAAAAATGAAACTGAAAATTTACACCATCCAGGAGTGCATGTTCAAAGAGAAAGAGAAAAATAAAATATAAAATATAACATGCTTCTCGTTACTCTTTTCTACTTTGACATTTCTACAGCAATCAATAGTGACCTCTGGTGATGGCTTTCAAAGCGGCATACAACACTGACACTCTACTACTCGTATACACGGCAACTGTCAAAGGATAAATTTTTATTCGCAATGTTAATTAAACGTCACATATATTGACAACTCACCATACCACGTGCACATGACTTCCTGCTACTGCTGCTGTTGCTGTTGCTGCAACAGAGAATGGAGAATGGAGGAGGTATGTTCCATATGACGTGACGTCTACGTAACCGCCCATTAGCAATTCAATTTCCATATTCATTTCCCGATTACAAAAAAGAAGGCAGTGAAATTAAAAATAAAAAAGAAAAATGATTTCTGAAATCAATTTTAATTTAATTACATTTTCTACAATATATATTGAATATCACAGAGAGAAAGAGAGACTCTTTGTCTGGATCGTCTGGGCTTTCAGATGGCTTCTGCTCTGAAACACAACACATACCTTACCTATGCATATCTATCTGCTTTCAACGATACGAAAATAATTTCATTAAAAATTCCGATTTCGGAAATTTTACGTAATATTAATGCTTTTTTTCTTGGTTGTTGTTGTTGTTGTTGTTGGTGGTGAATGCTTGCGTTGAAGCATTGGAGACAAAAAGGATTTTCTGTCAGCGTCCCGTCAAAAACAGTCGTTTTTATACGATTATACCAATATACCATTCCCCTAGTTCGCATTTAGGACTTACAAGTCAACGTGAGTTGAATAAAGCGTGAGGACGGTTTGTTATTGATTTTTGTGTCAATTCATGTTGATGTTGAATTTTGGCACCCCCTATATGTCAATTCTAAAGTGTGTAGGCATTTCTAATGGCAGCCATTATTAAATAACAACCTACGCGTTCCAAAAGCCAAAGCAAAGTTAAGCAAAGCAAAAATAAAAGTGGTATACTAACATGTAAATGATATTCCTTTGTTGACAGGTCGACGACGACGACGACGCGATGATGGTATAGGATAGGAGAGATAATACTGGGTGACTGGGTGACATTTGACAGGGAAAATCGAAACTGAAGGAACATATTACATTGAATTCATGTCAATTGATTTTATACTTCTGAAATCTGAAATGTCTATGACAGTTGTTGTGTCAAACAAATTCTTCATTTATATTTTAATTTTACGTATTAGATAATTTTTTTTTTTTTGCATTCGATTTACTTATAATTTATCGGACGGATTGCTTTTTATAATCTTGGTACTGTCGTCATCGTCATCATCACTATGTGGTGGGTGCTTTTTGCCTTTGTTGTATATACACTCATCTTATACATAGACAAATACAAATACATATGTATATATTAAGAGATAAATGACATTTGATAGGGGAAAAGTAAATTAAAACAAAGTGTCGAGTGGCGCTGCAAAATTAATGATGTGAACGTGTTAGACGTTGTCCGAATGTCAATTAACTCGTTCTATCAACATCATTACATCGGACTTATTGTGAGTAATTATATTAGAAATGATGGCAATGGCTGTGAGTGTGTGGATTTTTTTTTTTCGTTCATCCGTCAAAAGTTTTAATTTACTTTTTTTTGTGTATTAATTTTTAAGTTTATCTGATCAAGTTTTTAATTGAAGTACGATACTTGCATCATCTTGCAGTGAATGGGATTTTTTTTCATTAAATAAAGTAAAAACATTCATTAACAAATCACAAGAGGGGTTGGGTGTGTTAAAAAAAAAGCTGTTCGTTTGCTTAGCGTGCAGCCAAAACAGGAGAAACGTCAAAAGATGGTTTATGAAAAAAAATGTCATTCATGAAAATTGGAATAGTTTTGCCAATCGATTTGAAAAGTTACGAAGTTGGAAAATGTTGGAGAAGTCTCCACAACGATTTCTGAAAAAACTCTTGTTTTTCAAATTTAACAAAACTTTCGTTACTGCATTTTAACGAATAGTTGTCTTGACAATTTCAAAATTATAGCTTTGGAGAATTACAATTTAAGCCTTCTAAGCTATAGCTCCAAGTTGTTGTCTATTTTTTTATGATTTATTTTTAAAATTAAATTACTTATATAAATCTTATATAATTTATTTAAAATATTATTTCTTTTTATTTCAATTTCAGGTAAAAACTCGTGAAAATATTAAAATTTTTGAATATTTTCTTACCCTGGGTAAGCTCTTTTTCTTAGATTTTTGAAATTTATAATGACTTTTAAAAGTTTTATAAAACATCGGTCACTTTATTTAATTTTAAAGTTAGAATCAGTATTTCAGTATGAAGTAAAAGTGGAACCCGAGTTAACTCATCTAATTTTGCAAGATAAGAGTAAATTTAATTGAATTAAGTTTTAATGACAGTTATCAGCTTCTGTAAATATATTATTGACAGTTGTTGGAGCTTCATTCTGTCATCAATCTTTCCTTAACAAAATTGGATTGCTAAGTTTTGTTTGCTTATAGAAAACATTAAATTGACATTCTCAGACCTTGTTTGTATTTCTAATTTATATTTAATTATTGATCCACAATTGGTCAATATCAATTTCAGAAACTATACATCCATCTCTAAGTTATTTATTTTCATCTTGTTTTTCCATATTTATCAAATGCAGAATCTTAAAACTCCTATGTAATTACTCTGTCTAAGGTATCCTTGATTTAATTTAAGATGAAAAATAACATTTAATACTCGTAATATGTAATTTCAAATCAAAACAGAATTCTATAAAATTCATCGACCATAAATGTTAAATTCCACAAAACTTTGTAATACATTCTATGACACTTCTCAGAAATAGAAAAATTGTCGCCACCGCCATATACTTGTATACAAAACAAAGACACACATACATTTAATATTATTCAATTGAATAAACCAGTTTAAAGAATTTCATACACACTCAAAGCTTTAAACGTGATTTGATCATTATCAATTTGCCAAGAAAATATCAAAAAAAAAAATCAACTAATATCTCAGGCAAACACAATCCGTTGACACATCAATTTACTCCAGTAATTCATCTAGTGAAACACTTAAAATCTCAAGTATTTGTCAATCGAATAAAAAATCAAAATCAAAACAAAACCACTTATACATACACATATGTATAGACATTCCTGAGAGACTGTCCGCCCAATGCACGTTCCCTGTCCACCGCCAATGTGCAGTCAACGCTTCTTGTCAATATTATTAAATAAATTATCCCTGCACTGCCCAGCAGCAAGCAATAAAAACAATAAATTAAAAAAAAAACAACAACTCACAACTAACAGCAACAACAACAACAACAACAACAACCATCATGCACAAAAAAGCTAAACAAAACACTTATAAGTAAATAAAATTTACGATCCCAACCCTACCTCGAGCACTTTTTAATACACTTAACTCACTTTGCGGGATTGGGGGCATACAAAATAAAAAAATAAAAAATGAAACGAAAAAATGAATGTCATCGGGCGGCTCGCGAAACAAATTGTTTGAGTTTTTAATTTCAAATAGAAAAATGCCGCCAACACTGTGCAGCGGTGGTGGTCATAGTCACTGTGCCGCCGCCGCCGCCTTGTGTCGTTGTCGTCGCTTCGTCGTCGCTTCGTCGTCGTCGCCGTTGTCGACGAGCCGTCATATCCCCAGCACGATAAAAGTCTCGATAAATGGTGTGGAGTCGCACCACCATAATAGATATAGAACAAGCATTGCGAGTGTGCGCAAAAACTAAATAAATAAGACAAAAAAAAAAACAACAAGCTTAAGGAATACAACGACAAGTCACGCCGGCCGCTTCAAGCCATGTCGCCGACGACGACGACGATCGAGCTGCCGCCATCACCACACGCCACAAACATGGGACACCATTGGACTTGATCATATAAAAATTACACTGCTCAAAACAAGTTAAGAAATAATGGCTCCTATTATACCAATAAGAACTTCATAGCTGCACACTCAGCAGTGATGAGGGACAAGAAGTTTATGTTACGAAAAGATAAACATTATGCTTATTTTTTACCATTTTGATGCATTAAAATAATTTTATTGCAGTCAATGTGAGCCTTCATGCAAAAAGAGTTATTTTTGTTACGTATACGCCCAAGTGACCCATATAAAAGTTGACTTTTTGATACTTTTTATGGATGATTTTTGAAGATTAATACTACATGAGGGCGCATATTTAAATAAAACGGTTAAAAGGGTCAAAAATGACAGTTATGGAGGATACCAAATCCGAATAGGTAGTTGGAGAAGCACATTTTAATGCCAAGAACAAATTTTTTAAGATTTGTCAAGTACAAGTACCAGTGAAAAAAAAAGAACAACGAATGAACCCATGCTTCTGGTGTCACAGTCTTATGCATTTATGATCACTGTCTGCCATGGAATGATGGTAAACTGACAACCAAATCTTCCACTCGGCAGATTATCACTTTCGCAATAAAAACACCGATCTACTCTGGAAACTATAGTAAATCATTGGATTCCTAAATTGCGTTGAATTCAAACTACTTGTAGTGTCAATTTGCTAAAGTATCATAACATGCAAAAATTATCTATAAAATTAGGTCAATGCCATCAAAATCTACACTATTTCATTTAAGAAAGCAGCACTCAAGTGCCTCCCTTGTTGTACCCCATTATGAATAGTTAGTTTCTCAATAGAATCAAGTTAAAGTGAAAAAATAAATTACATTTATTTATAATATATGTAAATATGACATCACTGGCATGTGACTTGACGTGTTTCTATAGCAATAAATCATTTCGCTGCTCATGAAAACTCTTTTGACATCTAAATTGATTTTTTTCTGAACAGTATACATATTTGTTAAATGCTTATTCATGGCAAGTAATGAATGATATGGAATATAAAGGCTCACAGAAATAGTCACTAATGGACTAAAATATATTTGAACACGAATTGCCTATTAATTCGTTATTGATAGAAATCCTAATTGAATCCCAGTGAAGAGCATGCTGGGTTATGGACAGAATTAGAGAGGTGCATTATTTCTGGGTTTTTCTTAAAATTCAGAATAATTACAATTCAATTGAGGTATAGATAAATATTTCTATTATCTGTCTGCCTACCTACCAAGGTTTACCAGGAAAAATACACCCCTATATTTTGTACATATACAATACATATATAATTAAATTTCAATAACACACACCGGAAGTTTATGACATAATTGAATGCATCAGATGGTAAACCCACCTAACCAAGGAGGTGTGTTCTGCCATGAATTAATCCAACAATAAAACACACGGTTATTAAATTAAATTTTTAAAATAAATTTTCAAAATTTTATTACTTTTTTCTATAAATATTATGCAATATATGTACATATGTATGTATATACAAAATAGGAAAAAAAAAATTGTGCGGTTAGGAAATAATTTATTATGTATCGTTTTATATCATCGAATTAAGTAGAAAGGTATAGGCGATGCGTTCCCCTCGCGTTGGTTGGATGGTTTTATAGAGAATTTTCAATTTCAATTGGAATATCTATCTACGTACATAGGTAGGTCGTGTACTCGGATGTTGGTACTCGTATTCGGGCTTTGCTTTTCGTGGATGGTTTTCCATGAATGTATGAATATTAAATATTGAAACAAACTTTGATGTTCAAGTCTATGTGATGTGTGTTTCTGTTGCTGTTGGTGTTCCTGCTTCAATATACGAGTAATTTGAATGATTTACTTTGACAGATGGATCTGATGATGTTGCAGGAAGTTTACTTGAAATACCATAGAGTCGGCGGCTGTGGCGATGCTGGAGAAATGAATGCAAACATTTTACATTTTATGTAAATGGTTGTGTTTTACATACATATTAACTTGTATCTATAGAATTTGCTGCAAGTTTTTGAATGAAATATTGAGCTGAATTTTTGGCACATCTTTAAATTACTTCATATATGTATGTATGTATGCACGTCAAACATGCCGAAAGCTTTTAAGTCATTTTGATAAAAGAGAATTTTTGAAATCAAATACCAAAGAGGGGTTCATGGGAGATGGACATTTTTAAAATAAACAAATAGGATTCTGTAGACCGGTGAAAGCCGCTTTAAAAAGGATTTGATTGATTGATGGAGAGCGTTGGAAATTTATTTTTCAAAGAATTTATTAAATTTTGTTATATGTTCTTTTACTAATGGAAATGCAGATAAGATAAATGTGTGGTAAAATTATTTAAAATGACAGTAGTTTACAGCCTTTGAGTGATCTGTCACTTTTGTATTTTAGTAATCAGATGCAGTGCTGCCAAATAATTAATAAATTTTTCCATACTAAAGTCATAATCTGTCAAAGCTTAAACAGTTCTCTGAATTATAAAAGTTTATGTTTTGAAAATCAGTTTGTTTAACTTTTTGGCTTCGGAAAAGGGTCATAGAGTCTTAAATTTTTCTGACAACAATAGATGAGACTTCAAATTAAACTACTTATGAGAAAATAAAACACAAAACACCGAGACTAAGACTCCTGTTTTTTTCTTGACTTAAGTATCAGTTATGATTGTTTGAAATTTGACATTGAACAATTTTCAAAATAATGTTGTTTATTGTTTTATTTTCATTTCAATTTTCGCCCTGTTTTTTTTTTTTTTTATTCTCTTTCATTAAACCAAATCATAAAATCCAATCAAATTCCATTAAAAATCGTTTAGCAAACTTTTAAAAACAATTTTAGCCATTATGTATAACCTGTGTGGTGAGCACAGAGTGCAATGGTTGATGGTCTACAAAGTTCATTATAAATATTAATTTCAAAAACTTTGCCCTTTATATTTGATTAAAAACTCAACTTCAGAGTAATTTTCGGCTCTTTTATTCAATTAAAAATTAAAAATTGAAAAATTGAAAAAAACAATTGTTGTATCATGATCATCAGAGAATAATAAATTTTGCATCGTGTTCACTGTTCAGTTCATGCATCGAAACAAAACAAAACAAATAAAAAAACAAAAGACAAAACAACAAACCGACAAAAACAACACACAACAGAAAAGAACTACTCGCAAATTCATTCAATTTCATTTCACTCGAAAAACTCAATTAATACGTTTGCAGAATGAGTCTGACGAAAAAAGTTTTTGTTTTTATTGCTTTGCTTGCGGATGAGTTATGGAAGCGATGACTATGAAGGCTACGACGACGACACGCCGAGGATGACGACGTTTAAAACGTCTATACCGATGGAGACGGAAACGACGAAGATGACGACGACCGACGACGAACGTCTCGTAGAAGTAGTAGAAGTTAGAAGATGAGAATGAGCTAAGCATGAGACGTGGCTAGCTCCTCGTTGCTATTTTTTTTTTGTACAAATTTATCCGCACAAGTCTGGAAAAATATTTGTTTTCCTAAGTTTCGTATCCTTATTTTTGTTGGTTTCCTTTTTTATTGCCTCTTCGCTGTCGCTGGCTCTGTTCGCATAATCGTGCGCTTGATGTAGCTATCTGGGTGCTCTATCGTGCTTGGCAAGGCGAAAATGTAAGTCATTCATCCGTTTTGCACTGCCTTGCCTATATGTTGCTGTGCTGTGCACTGATATGGCAAACCTACCAACCTAGAGCTACATATCTACATATATGTATGTTCACCTTAATGCCCATTGACGTTCCCGTACGCTGCCATGCTCTAAGCACTACATAACCTGGTGGTGAAGATTGGAAAAGTGTGAAGAAGCATATGGTGTGGTGCTTCATTTTTCAAGTACCTTATACTGCTTCTGGATTCTGGAGAGTGTGTGGAAGACAGAAACAGAGCTGCGAACTGCATCAGTTTCAGCATTCGCACGTGTACATGCAGCAGGTAGGCCATACCAACACCAACCTACATGTAATATACATACATACTTATGTGACGAATACAAATACGGTGATTGTGCAAATAGGCCTATCTGGCTGTCATGTGCGTGGTGAATAATTCTTTTAATTGTAATTCAAGGTGAAGTGAAGAAAATTCTTCATTCTTTGGGTTTTCCCTTCATTCATTTATGCTTTTATGCTATTTCTTCGTTTCCTTTAGTTTTTCTTTTCTTTTCTTAATTTTTACACTCGGTTTTCTTTTAATTTCCATAAAGATTTTCTTATTTTTCAACTCAATCGGTCTTAATTGTGAGTGCTTGTTCTGCATGATGACACAGTTTTCTGACACTTAAGAAAGTATATACCTATAGTTTCCTCTTTCTTTTGTTTTTATGACACAATATAAAAAGAAAATGAGAAGAAATTAAATTTTCTTTTCATACCTCCCTACATTACCTTACTTTTCGCTCTGCCTTACCTTGAAGACCAAACACTGCACAATGTTAATTAAAGTGTCAAAATTGTAAAAGTTCTTAAATATAATATAAACTCGTTGGAATTATATGGTTGTTGGTTTATTTTTATAGCAAAATTTTGTTTGTTTCTATTGGAAGGAATTTATTGTTGGCAAAAGAATTTTTGTTTAATTTTGAATTGTTCTACATTTTTTGTTTTGTTTTTATTTGTCTTGTATAAATGGATGTAGAATGTAAGGTTGCAACGATTAATGATGTTTTGAATGAGAAAAAAAGATGAAAATTTTTATTTGTTTTTGTAACAAAAAAAAATTAATGACAGCTGTCAAAATGGTGTAAAATTATTTTACGACTAAAAGTTTACATTTTATTGTGCAGATTGTTGAAATTAAATTTTGCTTGCGATGGGTAGCATTGATTTATTTGGTGGAATTTATGTATTTTCTGTATTTTTGAATTAAAATAGGTACCTAAATATTGGAATATACTAATCTCATATAAGATTGACGTTTGATGTTCAATAAAATATAATAGGTACTATATGTAGATCAACACTCTTTGTTTTGGTTGTTTAAATCTCGCAATAAACAAAATGTAGGATTCCAAGTTTTATATTCCAAAAGAAGAAAAGCTATTTAACTCTTAAAATACTGCATTTTCAGTTTCAAGGTCAAAGTTGAAACATGATATTTGACAGCTCAAAAAGTGAAGTCATTAGTTTCTCTAACAAATTATTGTATACAGCAAAACATGATTTTAATTTGATTTCAATTTAAAAAAATATACCAAGTATTTCAAAAATTTTATTCTAGGGTCTTCAATATTGCTTAACCTGTTTCCTTAAGTCAAATTATGTGAAAACAATCAACTATTTAACATGCATTTCAAAAATATTCAAGTACATTTTGAAGAAGTTTATTTTTTTCGAGATAACACAAAAACAAGTGTATAATCAAGATAATTATCTAAAATATCCCATTCCAACAACATTCTTCCATCATAAAATGAAGAATTCAAGTAGGTAGGCTAGGTAGTATAAATATGTACCTAAAATAAACATTATGAATAATTAATGACTTCTATATAGAAAACTCTTGCGCTGACAATCACTTTTCCTCCAAGATAAAAATCACAAAACCACAAAATTTCCATAAATCCAAGATAAAAATCAATAGAAGTCGAGTTCAACACACAATTAAGCAAAATCTGCTTAACTCATAGCTTAACGAATCAAATTATAAATCTCTACCTACCTACCGTACCGACACCGACCGACCCAAGCATTTGCTTGCCTTTGATATGGAAAGATTTTACCGACTTAAATTTATTATTTTTATCTCAATTCTAAATCATCGTTCTGTATTTTGTTCCCTCTCAGCAGCGCAGCTCAGCGGCTTTAAGAATGAGAATTTGAATTTATAAATACAAAACTCTGCATTTCTTAACACTCGGTCTACATCCATATGATTGGATTGCTCGATGCCAGATCATACGTAGCCAAGCTATCGCCGAGCCGCGCTGCCGCTTGCACTCACTTTTATGGAAGCCGACAAGTTGCTTTAACGCTTATGCAATCCTAGAACTTGTTTTTCTTATGACCATTAAACATGCAAACTAAATGTAATGAAAGGCTAAGCTAGTTTGTTTTTGTTTTTTTGTTTTTGCGCGCTTAAACACCGCGTTGTTGTGTTGTTAACTTATGACCCTAGATCATGCATGAGTAGAAAAATATTCCAACAAAATGAATAAGAAAAAAATGCAAAGGCGACCGAGCGGCATTTTGTGTTATGTCCAAAGAAGTTGTAAATGGTCAGAATGAAACGTGAAAGATTGCAATAAAAAATAGTGTGTAGACCTCATAAGAAAAATAGTTTATGCTCGATATGAAAAATTTCTGCACTGGCCTGGCAGTTGGCAGTAGACGTGCAGTCAAGATGTCGCCACCATAGACGTCAATCAGATAAAATGTTTGGTAGACGAGAGGAAGAGATAGGGAAGTGACAGAAGCGAGGGGAAACTAATTACTGGAATGTTGACAAAAGTATGGTAAATTCTGTTGGTTTTTATCCTTTTTAAGTTATAATGGACTTCAAATGCTCAGTGGTATATGATGGCAGGATAAGATAAAATTTCAGAAAATATAATAATAATATCTAGACACATGAATAAGAAGCTAAAATTAATGTGGTCTTACCTTTCTTTTTTTTAATAAACCGATGTCAACTGTCAAAATAAAGTGGTCATTAACCATCAACAATAAGTGACAGAAATTAATGTGTTTAAACTGACAGACGCCAAAGCACAATCTGACATTTTAAAATATTTTCATCTCTAATTCTCATTTCCACTTAAAAAAAATTAAAATCATCATTTTTTATTTGAAATTAATTTTTATTTAATATATTCAATCCATCATCGATCATAAACAGCTTTCTAAATAGACATTTATAATACCCACATACAAAACTGCATTAAATTACCATAAATCTTTTTCTTCTAAGTAGTCGATAAATTATTTGGAAAAAAAGCTCAAGATTATTATTTTTCTTTTAATATTTCAAAACAAATGATTTTGAAATATGTTAACGCCTCCATTCATCCACACAAAATACACACACCTTTCGTTCATCAAAAATAAAATACACAATAATATCAAACATCAAGAAACAAGAAAATACAAAACAGAAAATTCAAACGTAATTACACTAAAAACATCGATAAACAAGTCAAAAATATCTTCTTTATATTCTGTGGGCTGGAAAGGTCTACAGATTGATAAAAACAACGAACAAAACTGTTTCCAGCTGTTCAATAATAAATCTATGAACTTTTGAAAATATTCAACTTGAAACAATGCGGAGGAGTTCTATTTTATCTTTACTTTTGTAGTTTTTCCTTTGAAGAATATTTTGTATAGAGTTTGACAGTTTCTATTGTTTCTTATTTCAATTAACTTCTGACACAGATGGCAAATACCTAACTTCGCTTGCATTATTTAGCAAAATGTCAAGATAAAAACTTTAACTGAATGTGTCATCATAACTAATGTCATAGTCAACAGTCCAAACTTATTTTATTGCTTTTCGCAGTCAAAAATGTCATAAATTATACCAAAATAAGAATCAAAATCAGAAACATCAAACGAAATGTCATTCTTTAAAAAATAGCAAATTACTTTTACTTTCGGATCGGACTCATCAAAATGAAATGTCAACGCAAAGGTATATCTTTTAAGTGCTACCAAAGTACAAAATAAAATAAAAATCCAAAATAGAAAAGAAAAACAAATACAAATAAAAAGCAAAAGCAAAAGCAAATAATGAACAACTACAACTCTTCTTGCCATTACCACTTCACCTCAATAATAACAAACAATAAAGAAACAAAAAAATAGGTATAGATACGGAGTACACACAAAATGCGGGGAAACATTAGAAGAAAAACTAAATTGACATTTCATAACCGCACACTGACACTGAGTGCCCCCATTTCGTTTTACCTCTTTATTATTTCCGATTCAATGACATGACAGATCGAAAGAAAGAGATTTTCTCGAACTAGGTTGACAAATAAAACTGACTTTGACACTACATATAAATTGTGCACAGGCTCACCGTATAACGGTGGCGGCGGCGAGCGGCGCGGTGTACCGTTAAAATTTAAGAACTCTTTGATGCTTTTAAAGTTAAAATGTTTTTTCTGTTATTATTTTTTTTTTTAATGTTGCCTGCCCAGGCGGAGCGGAGGTAGGCACTTGAAAGTTATATCAAAGCGAATCATTAAGATTATCACGTCATGGCCATGAAGAGTTCATTAGAAAGAAATTCTTTCAAAAAAAAAGTAGATTAAGATTAGTCGGGTCGGGAGACGGGAGTCGGGATTCAGGAGATGGATGGAATGCGTGGGGTGGAAGAATGTAGCGGCTGTGGTGAATGCGACGTGGCGTGACGCCGCCACCGCTGCTGCCGCGTTTCAGAGAAAAAGAAAATTAAGATGAAAGGAATTCCAGTGGGTAACAAAACTTTGGGAAAAGTTTTTCTTTTCAAAATGAAAATGTATCTCAATCGAAAGTGGATGTGATAGCGGCATTTGAAGCGGTTTGATGAGGGGCGCGGCAGTCAGATCGGGTCGCGGTCGGTAGACGTAGACGGTAGAGAAAAAGTTTGCTTATCAGAGGGCGTGTACGAGTCGATATGTGCTGGAGAGCAGTATACTCGTAGTTGGCTTGATTTGGCAGCGCCGCACCGCGTCGCGCCTTGTGGATGTGGATGAAGTGGCAGGCACTCGAAAACCTTTTAAGACTTTTATCTCGACGCAGTAAATTTGCTTTCATCCTTGTTTCTGTTTCGTTTGCTGTTTCTGTTTTTTTGATTTTAATTTTTATTTGTATTTTAAAAGACAGAACAAAATAAAGATAGTTTTATATGATTTCTTATTTTAATGTCGCTTTTATATCTCAATTTTGTTTCTACTTTATTTTAATAATACTTTGTTAGATTTTGTCAGTCTCGTACGCCCATCATTATCATCTTCATCTGACTTTGAGTTTCGACTTGAGAGCAAAGTAAAGGCAAAGATCAAAGGCGGTATGACGCGCGCAGCCATCTTGATGCTTTTTTTATCTTTTTTGTCTGATGAATAGTTTGTGTGCTTCGTTTCAATTTTTTTTTATTTGGTCTTCCAAAAATATGTTGGGCTTCAGAAATTCCCATTGAAAAAGTAAAAAAAAAAAAAACAAGAGAAACGCTTTTGTTCGTTTTATTCAGATTGTCTGTGTGTTCCTCGCTGGCTGGGTTGTGACTTGTCAGTCTGAGGGTCGAATGAGGTTGGTAATCTTGATGGACGATGGAATGTTTGTCGTGTATTTTTTTTCAAGTTAAGCCGACTTTTTGGGCTTTGTTAAATAAATTAAAACTTAAAATAGACTTGAAAATATTTGTTCCCTTCAAGTCTATTGAATTTTACCAGGTTTCTTATTTAAACCATAAAATATCTATAACAAAAGACTACCTATGTTTGCGCACGTTACGTGTGAGCAGTTTTTTTTTTTTTTTTTTTTTAAGACTCAAAAAATGAATTATTGTGGATTGAGGTTATTTTTTTTTTTTTTCCCACATTGATTTATGAAGTTTGACTGAATTTGAATTCACAGGTGGTGACTAAAATGGTTAAGTGATTTTTGAGTTTTGTTGTATACCTACATACAATTTTGTTTAATTTAAATGTTTGGCAATCATTAATTAAGTTTTCTCAATCGACAGTGACAGATGACAGGTGGAGGTTAGTTTCACTTTTTTTTCTTATTCTTATGTATTAATTTTAAGGTGCCTTTATGTACCTATTAATTAGACGTTATTTGTATAGATTTATGTGTAAATCGTCTACAGTTTTGTTTTGTTTTTTTGTTTGAATTAGGCAATAAGATCATTTATCATTATAAAGATAAAAGATTGAGTTCAATACTTTGTGAGATTATTTTTTAAAAACACATTTCAAGAATGCTGAAGATGAAAACTGTTTATTTTTCTTTCATATTTGTATACAGATTGAATTGCGATTTGATTGATTTTTGACAACTGTATGTCATAAGCTCTGCAGCAGTTATCTATGTCAATAAATAAAGCTAAGTACAGATAATGAATCTGTCAGTGAGTGTCTCAAATGTTTTTGCATTTTTTGAACTTAATTGAAGCAGCTTATAATCTTACACTTTCCTTGGCTGATTATAAAAGCAAGTCATCTGTCAAATCTTAAGTCAGACGAGACCCTATAAAGCCATATCATTAAAACAAACATTTACAGACTTCAGAATAAGTTATATCAATTTGAAGACTTTCATTGCTATGTAGGTTTAATTGTATCAAATCCACAATAAAACATTTAATATTGTCATTTTGTCAAATAATTGAAAACGAAAATTATTTCAATTTCAATATTAATTGGGAGTTTTTTTTCGAATTGTATGTTTTTATATTTAAATAGATAATCGTATTCGTATTCCCAAAATCGTACTGAAAAATAAGATTTATCGACTTCTAATATAAAAAATATGTGGAATTCTAAAAAATTCCAAAGAAATATTTCCCACAAAAGATTTCACATCATCCGATTTTCACATAGTAAAATCTTTAAATCCCTATATACAAACTTCTTTGTATATTGAAATTAAATACATTTCTATATATGATTTCCATAAACAAATATTGAACTTTTGTACACTATCATGATATATGTATGTAGGTATATTATGTATGTAGATTTCCCAAAAGATAAATAATGTGTTTTCACATACTATACATGCATAAATAAATTAATAGCCACAAAATTTAACTAGGTCACCAAATTTCCTTAAGGGCTTATAATATACATACAAACATACTTTCAAACATACTTACATACATACATTATCTTCATTCAAATTTATTCATAGTAAAATTGATTTAATTTATATACAAACACATAGAAAGTATATTCAAAGATATTCAAACGGTGCCCTTTTTCATCTAGCTATGTTCTTCTATCAGGCTTAAATATTCATGAGAGACTTAAATAAAATACATGGATATACATATCTATCTAAAGAACAATCACAATGTTCTTATATTAAAGGAATTTTTGATCTGATTAAAATCTAAACAAAATTCAATTTACATTTAAATAGTCTTTTTTATTGATCGTGTTAGATACACATTAAAAAATTCCCATAAAAAAAAAATTAAATCCAAAACACATGTTTGAAAAATCAGTTCGGTAGCAATCGCATGTATTTCAATTTTATATAAAAAAAAATAAAAATTCCCACCAAAATATCAACTAGCTTATTTATTTTAGCTTTAGGATCCAAAAAGAACATGTATCATTTTCATATTAAATGAACCGAATTAAATTAAATAAGAAAAAAAAAGAAACAATCGACTTACAAAAAATTTGCATAAAAATATCTTTAACGTTTTTTCTTAAGTAATTTTTACTAACGAATTTGCGAATAAATTTAAAATTCACATAAAATTAAAAACAAAATTACTAATTTATTCACGTTCTATACTAAAAACAAAAATTAAAACCGAGGAAGAATTAATAGCCATTCGGTTCATTAACAATTCTTTTTATTTAAATGTTCTTTTATAAAAAAATAAAATAAACTACAAAGGAATACCACATCAAAAACAAAAAACAGCAACAAAAAATATAACAATTAAATTGTATCGTCCGTCGAAAATCCCATCACATTTCATTTCAAATTGTCTAGACAGCGATCGAGATTTACTTGTTAATCGTCGGTCAGTCAATCCCATGTACATATTAAAAAAAAACCAACAACAAAAGATCTTAAGATCCTCAGAAAAGATCAGATCAGAGTTGAAAGATTTCCGATCATTTTTTGAGATATTCAAACAGATTTGTTGTATTTTATTGCGAGGATCCAAATGTTACATTTGCCAAAAAAGAAAGAATAATTTTAAAATTCTGTCCCAAGATAATCCAATAAAAAAGATACAAAACCAGAGATACATCGATTAATCAGATCGTGACGATTAAAAAGTTAAAAATAAAATTAAAAAAAAAAAACAAGAAACACATCAGCATCTTAAGCGGTGTTGTTGTTCCATTATCTAGATACATTCAGATGAGATACAAAATTAAAAAAAAAAAAAAACGAGTATCTTTTGGGAAAAATGAAATTCAGATTCCAGTAGCCGATGTTGATGATGATGGTGATCATTGGCTTTGTGTTGTGGTGGTGTGTTTCTGGACCAGTCCAGTGCCAGTCGTCTGTCTTCGATGGAGGACTGGTCCAGCTGCTTCTGGTGTTAAGTGATCAGCTCGTTTTTTTTTTTTTGGTTTTCATCTGATGGCAACAACAACTGGTCCTCTTTCTCTCTGCACAAATTAAGTGCGAAAGATCAGAGGATGATGATCATTTATTTTGATTCTTCACTGATCAGCAATGCAATTTATATTTTTCACAAACTGAATTTTTCTTAATTTTTGTTTTTGTTGTTGTTGTTCGAGTTCGAGTTCGGGCTTCATTTTTTTTTTTGTAATTCTTATTTTTGGGTTATGTTTGTGTATTTTTGTAGGTTAATTACCAATTTCGGTTGCTGCAGAACAGAGTGATCTTTTGTAAAGATCTTGACACTCGTGTGATCGCGCGCAGTGACCAGTAGCTTATATGTGAAGTGTTTTTTTCACACTTGGATATACTTGTTTTGGAAGGAAGTTTCTCTTAATTTATTCGTATGTATAATTTATTTTTCTTATTTTAGGATTTTAATAAAAGTTATGGTTTTTTTTTTTGTGAGCTTGGTTGATTGTGCGATGGCAAAGGCAAAACTAGTCAATCCAGAATGTGGAAAATGCGGATTGAGTAAATTTTTAGAGAAAATGAACTGCAAACATAAAAAAATACAGAAACTATCTATCTGTCGTTCTTGACTAAAACTGTCAATATGCAAAACGCAGAAATGTCAGCTTCTACTATTGGATTTTTACAAAACTATGTACCTACTATTAAAGTAGGAGAGGTTGTACGCGTGTTTCGGCTACAAACCTGCCTACTGATGATATACTGTAAATCTTTTGTTTTTAGACTTAAGAGATCGCTCTAAATCTCTTCAACTAAATTTAAACAAAAAAATAAATATCAATCAAATCAAATTTCTGGTGGCAACAGACTAAAACTATACCAAATCCCAGTGACTCTTATTTCGAGAACTGCCATTAATGATAATGATTTGGGCAGCAAACAGCAATTATATAGTTAAGGAAACATGTCAAAGTAAAATGAAACAATAACTGCTCACTATCACATTATAAGTATTACCCAAGCGTCCTATCGCCCAACACTTCAAACAGATGCTAATAAAAAATAATTTGAAGTACAATGAAAACTGTTTTTTTTTTAAAGATAACAATAATAACACTCTCGTAATAAAATATCAAATGGCGCCCAACCCAAAACCCTATATAAATATACAGAGGCTGAAGTCAAAAGTCAATAAAAGCCATAAGTGCTTAATTTGTAATGCATAAATCAGATTAGATGATAACAATATATATGTATGTATGTATGTATGTGTATGTTTGTGTAATTGAGTTTCAATAAATAATAATTTTTCTTACGCCCTTGGCTTGGCCAGTGGCTGTAGTCTAGGCACAGAATGTCGGTCGTCGCGGCGCCACTTTACAATCAAAATTGTTGTTTTTTTCTGTCCCCTTTTGATGATGGCGATGGTGAAAATATTCCAAAACATATTTCCACGAATTTAAATCATAATAAACTCTCAGTTATTGAGCCTATCTATCATCCTATTTTATAAACCCCGAAACGATTTCTGATTGCTTATACATAGTGCAGAGTTTTACGATTACGATTTGTTATCAAATATCGTAAATCTATTAAGAGAAATAAAACAAAAACAACAGCAGTCGTCGGGAGGCTTCTTCAAAATACCTATACCTATACAAAACCATACCAAGATCCAATATTTTGCCATCCAAACCTATACGAGTACGAGTATGTATATCTATTAAAAATAAATATCAATGTTTATGATGGAAAAAGAAGAAAACTTCCTAACAACAACAACAAAATATAATTCAGAATAAAAATAAAAACCCATCATACCATATAAATTCATAAGGGCCCATAAAAAATTATTGGAAATAGGCCGAATATTATTATGGCATTGGATATCGTGTGTATTTTTGGACATTCAAGCTCATTTAGACGGTCGGTCCCTTCCCTATTGTTATGGTCGCACATTTTGAAAAAAAAGTAACAGCTTTATTGAGGGTCAATCTATTATAGACATGGGAGACAAAATCTTGTTCGATGACAGATAAAATTTCATTTCTAAAGGCTTACACACAATGGTCGAGTCGTATAGGGTAGGATACTCTGTTTGTAATGTTATTTATTTTTATTACCAAAATGACAGAAACACCATTGAATTAATGGAACTTTTTATACTATTGAATTCACTTTGAATCAAACACACAAAGATAGCGATGTGTATTTGTCGTTAATCAAATGTCAAATCTGACATATGTCAAAATAAAATAAGCACTAGCTTTCAATACATATCGCATATAGTACAAGTATATTCCATGTTTGCTTTCAGTTGATAAATGAATTGATTTTCTCCATTGAAAAGAATTCTTTCTCTTACACACAAACACATACGAGTATAGTAGGTATAAACCGAATTGAAATTCGTCCTTGGTACTTATGGGCTCTTAACCATATGTTTACACTACATTTGTTTCTATGACTTTCCATTTTCAATTTTTTCACACACAACTGAATATCAATTTACATGCAAAAGCTGTTTCAAATCATGACTCTCCAAAGACGAAACGAAAAAAAATAAGGTTAAACTTTTTTGATAGAAATGATATTGGTAAGGGTTACCAATTGTCATCCCCTTTCAAATAAATAAAATATATCCCAAAAAAAAAAAAAAAAAAAACTATTCTCATCCCACATATTCGAGTGAATACAATACATTCGTATATGTATGTATTTATCTGTCATGTGTGTTTTACAAAGTTAAACGAAACGAAAAAGTAAAACTTTTCAAAGAGACAACAGAAGAACAATAACATCACACAACTCTTTGATCATGAACAACACAATTTCGGTCTCTTGTGTCAAAGTGATGAATGGCAATGGGGTTGGTAAGGTCTTTTCTTATCAAAGAAAACAAACAAATAAAAAAGACGAAATAAAATAAAATACAAAAAACAAGATGAAGAAGAAAAAGAAAAAAAAACTTTTGTTTCACTAAATAATCCAAAAGCGAAAAAAGTTTATTAGATTGTCAGAGTTTACAGACTAAACGAGCGTGTAAAAACAGCAACAACATCAACATTAACATCAACATCAACAAAAGATGAAAGCAAATAAGAACTCACTTTTAAGTTGCTTAAAATTTATCTTTCCACACAAATGTACATATCCATCCATCTACATTCTACTCTATTATACCCCACAAAAGAATAAGACAACAAACATAAAATAACATTTAAATCTAATTCGCATCTGGCAACATTTCAATTTGTGTTTTTGTATGTTATTGTTTCTATTAGCTCACCTTCTAGTTTTTATTATTTATAAATAAATCACCAAGTGAGTAGCGTGAAAATAAAAACATCAAACAGACGGACAATGCAGACGTTTTTTTGCGCCGCGCCACCATCGCCTTGTCATCATCAATGCCAATGACAAGCATGAAACATCAATTTATTGACATTAATTTGACAGGTGAAAATATTGCCGATATATTCAATGAATTGAATGGACAATGATGATGATGATGGTGTAGTTACTGTCAAAAGGAGTTGTAGTGTTTGGTTTGTCTATGGTTTTTATTCGCAATGAAGAGATAAGTAGACAAAAAAAGGAAAGCACGTAAAAATAAAAAAAGACAATTTATCTGAAGTTCAGTTATCTTCCAGTAGACACATACCTTTACGAAAAGGAGTTGGACAGCTTAAGAATTTCGGAACACACCACACACATTACATTCCTAAACAACACACATGTGTGTAGATATGGGTATGTCATTGATTTTTCATTCTGAAGTAGGTTATGTAGTAGGTGTAGGTAAGGCAGAGGAGACCTTTACCGTTTGTGGTTAAAATCCTAGCACATATTGGAATTCCAATTCCATAACCATTAGGTAGATATTTTTGGGTGTATTCTTCCAAATTATATCACTCAAGTGCGTCTATATCTATCGATCTGGTGTGTGCTTTAAGGATTTTTTTTTTTTTTTTTGGTTGGGTGTTCTTTTATTCATTCATGTTTGTTGTGGGTTTTTCTAATAAGAGATAACCACTTGAAATTGAAATTACAATTCAATTGATGGCATTTATAGGTTTTTTATTTTTGTTGATCTTATCATAGGTAGTTATGTATGTAGAAAGTAAAGCAGTATTTTTTTTTTTATTATTAATTTAAAGGAAACGAAGCAAACACTTGACTTTTGTGGCGCCATAAATTGTTAACGAAAAGTACTTCCAATTAGGTAAATATGTTTAAGTATATAGATATGAAAAATATCAATATTCATATGGAAATTAATAAGGAAAAAAATGGTTTAAAATGTAAAAAGTCAGAAATATAGAAACACAAGTGTTTCTTCTTTGTAAGAAGTATACCAAAGTTCTTCGTTAAGTTTTGCAATCATTGAATCCATTAATTTGCTGCACTTTTTCTGTCTGCATAATGGTTAATAATGGAAAAACATTTGAAAATGCTTTAATCTGTATAGACGCTATCGAAAGAAATCTTCCTTAAAAAAAAAATTGGCGCCCAAGAAAAACGAGTCTCGATGTATACTTTCAGTGATTGCGTTGAAATTGTAGTACGTATTCTTGTTCGCAAGTTAAAAAATCAGTATTGGATTAATTTTTGTTTGTTTTTTTCGGTCGAAGAAAGGTACTTTGTTTTAAAATGTTATTTAATTCTGATGGTTGATATTGAGATATTTTATAATGTCAAACTTAGCATTTAAGAGAACACGTGACGGACGGAACAAATATAATTTTGTATATAAGTAGCCTATTAAGGTATAATGACATTTCTCCAAATTGGTACGTGAGTTTGACGTTTATATGTAGGTAAGTGAACGAAGGTTAAAATATTCTCGTTTTTTATCTTTCGTTGAGAAAATTATCGTGATGAATGTTTGGAGTTGTACTAAAACTTCAAATTTTTTTTAACGACAATAATACTGATGTCTATAGATAAATGTCAATGTGACTCTGACATTTCTTAACTGTTAGTTTGAGTGCCTCAACAAACCCCTAAAAAGGACATTCTACTAATCGCTTTCTATACTTTCATTGTTCTTTTTGGTTTTGGTAGATTTCGTGTTTCCTCTTACAATTTCCAAGTGGGTATTCATTGTTGAATACCATTTGGCCATAATAAACCAGCGAATCACCTACGTCCCCCCATAACTCAAAATATTCCACCCACCAAATAAATTCCTAAAGCGAAGAAATTCCCCACGCGATCAATAAATTGACGTCATTTTCACACACCGCTTTTGCCTTGCGTTGCGTTGAATTGCCTTGCCTTTCCTTGCCTTGCCTTAGCACCGGCATCGGCGGCGGCGGCATGTCCCCCAATAAAATTTATTAGATCATCGATATGCACTAAGTATCCATATAATAGCAAATGAAATATAAACAGAAAGATCTTTAACATTCAGCTGACAACACATTTCTGTCTTAAATGCCGATCACTGCCACCATGCGGACGCCGCCGCTGCCTTTCGCCGCCGCCGTCGTCGTAGCCGCAGCCGCCGACGTTGTTAACGTCACTATCACCGACAGCAACTATTTAGTAATTGTATCACACATTTTTATCTAGATCTAGTTCAAATAGTAAGGAAAGAAAAAAACTGTAAAAAAAAGCATTCAGACAGCAACAACAATAATAATTTGCGCGCCAAAACAAAAACTGATCGATTAATTTATTGCCTTGTTGCGCTAATTCGCCGATGATCATTACATTACATTATTAAGATCGATTTAAGTAGAGCGGCAGCAGCGTCAGCGTCGTCGTCGTGGTAGCTGTCAGCTGTGGCAGCTTCGTTGGTCGCTGACGGTGGAGAGCGCGGGCGTTGAATGATTAGAGAAAGGAATGCTGTAATTGGTTATGGATGCAATGAAAAAAAAAAAAAAAAACTAAATACTAATTGTAACAAGAAAAAAAAAAGAAAAGAAATAAAAACGAGCTCGTAAAGTTGTTTAGATTCTCATTGTAGGCAAAAGATTAGATACGAGTGTAAAGTATTTTTTTTTTCATGCCTGGAAGTGCACGCAAAAACAGCTGTGGGCCTGTCATCGAACAGCAGGCGGCTTTGCCACTGATGACGGCCCCTTTTGTAGCTAAAATGTGTCTAACAGATTCAAGAGTGTAGAAAGTAAAAATTGCACTGTACAGTTTACGGGTAGGTGGCTGCGGCGATGGCGAATCACCTATGGACTATGACTGGTGTTCAGGCGTGTTGGCGGGGCCTCGTCGCTTCGCGTCGCGTCTAGGCGGCAGCTGTTTGTAGCGCGCGGTTATAATCTTTTAAGTGGCGGCGGCATACGGTGCGCGGTTTTTTTTGTAGCCTTTTCCATCGATTTATAAATGTATTTTTTTTTTTTTTTATTGTTTAGTACCTATTTTTTTTTACAAAACCTATTCTCGTAAAACGCGGCGAATTCTCTTTTATGTAGTGCGGGAACTGGTTTAAGACGGAAATTAATTACGCTTGGCGTTAATTCGAAATACCGGTTCGAATAAAGTAGTAGAAGTAATGACTTGGGTTCATATGCGAGGTTCGTGGTCGGATATCGACAGCGATAGCGACAACGAACGACGAGACGCGACGGACGGACCGTGGAGAGTCAGGAACGACGACGACGACGGACGCGGATGCAGACGGTACGGCGCGGCGGCGGGGAGTCGCGGTGAGATGGTAATGGCGGCTTTTTTTTTAACATCCCATTTGTGGCTTTTGGAGTTTCGATAAGTAGTGTTAGCGATTGCCCTGGCTGGCTTTGGAAATTGTGATGGAGGCAGAGATATAGAGGGGGCGATATTTAAGTTTTATTTCATCGGGCGGTAAATTTGAATATCATTCCTTTTTGATATATGTACATATGTAGGTAGGTATATTTTGTTTTAGGTCTCTTTATATCGATACGTGGGGTATGTGAATTTAAGTAGGTTTTATCTTTGGGTGTTTTGTCATCGTCGTCGGTCGGAATCGAAATTATGGTAAAATCCTGTAAATTAGCATTTGTGAGTTGGTTTCATTTAGTATTTTAAAATGATATCACATTAATCTGGGAACAAATACATATATGTACATACGTACATAGTTATTTGTGGGTCATATATTTAAGGTAATTTTTAACTGATAATAATTATATTGTTTTTCGAAGAAAAATACTTTAAAAGCTTTTAACTGGTTTTCTTAAAATAAATAACATTCGAAATTTAATTACAGTGAATTAAGAATTTAAGATAATAAGACATTTTTATATACATCTTTGGCATTACTCACTTTGTTTTTATGCTGAAAACGGAGTCCGAACGCAGTTTGTACTATAAACGGTGATATTGACATTCCTTAGTTCTCTTGTAGGTTTGAGTTTTATCTGTCACTTTATTAAAAAATACTGTTTATCACTTGCTGTCAAAATTTAACACTAATCTAACGTTTCATGTGCTTTTCTTTAAAATAAAGTTCTAAGTTCTCTTGTAGGTTTGAGTTTCATCTGTCACTTTAATAAAAAATACTGTTTATCACTTGCTGTCAAAATTTATCGCTGATCTCACGTTTCATGTGCTTTTCTCTTTAAATAAATTAATACCACTAAAACATTTATTGCAAGAAGTTTGAAAAAAACTTAAAGTTGTCAATATTAACTTGGAATAAGTTATGTTCAAAGAACATGTGAAATTGAAACGTCAAAAATGCTGCAAACAAATGATGATAATTGTTCAACTTTTTCGTCTTCAATTCATTCAATTTGTGTGTATTCAATTTTTGACAGACATTGCGATGACACTTGCAGTTGCGTTTAATCTCAAATACCTACTATGTAGTAGTATAGCTACTTTTCGTGCGAACCTAAAGCCCCTTTAAGACGATCGCAGTTTTCAGTTCATTTTTCAGTTTAATTGAACAGTTTCAGTTAAACGTTTCAGTTTTTGTGTTAAGACGTCAGTTTAACTGAAAGCTTAACTGATAGCTCAACTAAAACTGAACTGATCGTCTAAAAGGGGCTTAAAACGTATCAAATTTCAAGCTTGATTAAAGGAAAAGATTTTAATTTGAGAGCATAATTTTTATCGAACAACCATACCAAGTTGTGAATGGTGTTCATATTAGATTCTTTTAAGTTTGCATTGTTTTATCTCGCTCTCACTCATTAAGAAATTGAATGATAAAACGTCAAAAACAGGCTGTCTTTATAAAGGATAGTTTAGGACACACATGTAAACTTTGGTTATTTATTTTTTTTAATTTGTATGTTTTAAGTCATTTGTCATTAGTACATAATTAAAAGTAAATTCACTCTCCGCCACTTGGTTGGTATGCAAGTCTTACGCATATCCATAACATTAATCAAAACAACTGATTTAAACGATAAGAAAAAGAAAGAAAAAGCATTGGCTATCTTATAAAAAAAAAAAAAAACGAAATAGAAAATAAAAAAAACAACGCATTAAATTACAATTCAATTAACTATTTGATTGAATAATCGTTCAAATATCGACAAAAAAAAATAACATTATGGTGGGGAAAAAAAGGGGCGCTCCGATTGTCATTCACATTGGTTGCATTCGACAAAAAATTTATATTCCATTGACGTATAACGGAAAAAAGCACATTTTCCATTCGATACTCGTTCAGCGTATTACGAAGTTTTTATACTTTTTTCTCATTCGTTTCTCGGTTTCTATTTTATATATGTATGTATGTATTATATTTGTAAAGGTATACGAATTTTAATCTAGCGAGAATGAGATAGGGGGTGTTGTAAATGACAGACCACTTGAAAGCTATATAAACCGCGCCTTCGTTTATATTAGCCTAAGTGGATTTTTATTGCAAACGAAATTGATGTTACTTTGGGAAGGAATAGTATACAACCAAAAAAAAATGTTATTCGATTTCCTTATTTTCCAGAAATAGGTACATATAAAAATAAATAAATTAAATTCCAAGAAAAGGAGTCATTAAAAGATCGTTTTAAGGATTCCATTCGAATTTTCTGTCGTAAAGGTTTATATAACGTAAACCAAAAATAATTGGATTTCTTTTATGTATATCCGTAATTTTGATGTTTTTATTTTGAATGACTTGACGAATATGAAATGTAATTAAAAATGTTATGCCTTTTAATTTTAACCACAATTTTCTGTAACTACATATTTACAATTCTCTTATTCTTCTTTTTATTTTCAGTTCAAGAATGCACCACAGACTCTGAGGAATTGATGTATCATCAAGTTCGAGCACCATCATCCTGCAGTGCACCTCCTGATTTACTCCTAGTTAGCGATAGAGAAAACAACATACCATTGAAGTCGCCAGTAGTTAATATAATTTCGGCAACGTCACCTGCCGGATCTGCGTCACAACATCACAAACATCACAATTCGCAGCATCATCATCAGAATAATCACAGTCATCCTCCAGCATCACATCAACAGCACAGCAACAGCAACAACACACCAAAAGATGTTCTTAGTAAAAATTCAAAAAACGGTAACAGTAAAACTCATCATCAGCAACATTGTAATGTCAATGGAAAATCGCTGAATGTAAATAATGGCGTCGGTGGCGGAGGTACAACACAAAATGGCAGCAACGGTGCTGGAGATGCTCCGGTTGAGCAGGGAAAAGATGAACGAATACATTTGGAGGTAAGTTTGATTTAAATTTTCATTTTTTCATTAAAACGTCAGTCTTTTATTGTATTTCGTTCTGGATTGTATCCGCTTTGTAGGTGTTCACTTTGTTGAAATTGACATTTCTATGTTTTTGATTATTCGATGCATAATTAATTATAAATAATGGTTATACATTTGTTAATCACTAACTATACAACACTATTTTATTTTCCGTTTGAAATATTGCATCTGTCAATGTCAATACATAACTAGTTCACTTTTTATTTGACAGGTGTCACATTATAGTTGACAGACGTCAGTTTACAAGATTTTCATAATCAACTAATACTTTGGAAAAAACATAAATCAATCTGAATTTGTTTTTTATCTGTCGGGAATAAAACTTGATCGAAAAAACCATATCACAAAAAGTGATTCTGTCAGATGTCAAAATTGAAAATTGATCAATTGGTTATCAATTTGTCATTATGAATTCCATCGCCCAAAGTAAAAGCTAATTTCTTTCTTAAAACATTATTATTTTAATCTATGTACATTGTAAATGCCACACAATGTCTGCAGTGACAGTTCTCCTTCGTTTTTACAAACAGCTTCTTGGTTATGTCATTTAATTAAAAAAATCTTTTAAAAATGAACCCTTATCAGGCGCCTGGCAAACATTGTGATAACGATAATATTTTTTGTTTTGTTACTTTTTTAATAACCAAGACATCTGTCACTCAACTAAAAGAAAATAATCTAATGAAAAGTCATTTCACTCCATTTCACTAATTAACACTTTTCCACTGTTAAATATTAGGAACTTTTAAGTTCTACAATTTCATATCTACTAATTCTTAATTTCAAACAAACTTGAATGAATTGTGAAATCATCCTTTTTCATACCATCACAGAAGCAAGAATAATTATTATTCAAAAACAAAGCTGTCAGAAACAGCTTGAAATAATCTTATTTCACGCGATATTCCTCATTTTAAAGACTAATTCCAATTTAGGGAAATTCGTTTCGCTCGAATGTTCATTATTGTTATTATGATTTTCATTTTTATTATACTGTCAAACAAATCCGCGTGAATCTTTTATCTTTTCCTGATGTTGATGGTAGATACCGAGTATTATCTCTCTACCCCTTGAATAGGATTTAGTAAATTCTTGTTTGTTGCCTCTGCTCTGCTCCGCTCTGTACCGAATGTCTTCCAAGACGTGTACTCGTACTTGTCTCTAGCAGGCTCTACATGATTCGCAATATTGAGATGAAAATCTTCTAAATTAGCACCCGAGAGCCTAAAAATATGCTATGAAAGAGAAAATGTCAACCGATTTTTATTCGTTGTGTCGTTTTGTTGTCACCGCCAACGCTGCCGCCCCGCCACTGTGCTTGTGACTCTAAACCTACTTGTTTATTGGAGAAGTCTTTTGCTTTTACCCCTTGACAAAAGCCAAGGAAGAATAAGAAAACATATACACACATTCATTTTACTCGATGATACGACACGAAATTAGAAGACGTTTTTTATGGATGCTTGGATGCCAGGTATTCCAGAACGAGGCCACCATCCACCCTCTAAGACATATCTCTCCTCAAAAGTGTATCTAGGATTGGAAAATGCTAAACTCCCTGGGGGATTTTCAATGCTTAATGGAGCATTTTATTTTCCCGCGGTGTGGTGCAGCAATAAATTTCTATACACCCATCTCATCCGAATTGGAGAGGAGGTGCTGATGATGGTGATGCTGGTGCCGGTACCGATGCCTGTGTCTGCGCCAGTCCCATATAAAGATACGCCTTACCACCCACTCGCCAAACTGTCAAGTCGAATATAATAATTTATTCTGGTGTTTTTAAGCGCCTTTATGTTTCGTTGCGCTCATCCAACTCTGTGCCATTTAAAACCCACCCGCTGTCACCTTTGGGAGTTATTGAGAGATTGATACTTCCACCTTGCCATATTCTATGCGGCACGGTGCGGCGCGGCGCGGCAGTATCGTGCTCAGATAACCCCCATAAAGTTCATAATTTAAAGGAGTCGAATTGAATCATCAACTAGAACTATGTAGACCTATACTCTTGGAAAACTCAATGGGGTATATCTGTAAGAAAAGCAAAACTGAAAAAAAACTTTCTTCCAAAGTTCGTTCCACAGTTCCAGCACATAGATTTTTAGCGGGAGATTGCTTGACCGTTTTCAACACACAAAATTGTGGCTGAAGTTTTTTGAAAACCATAATAAAACGACGAATCTTTGACGTTTGTTTTATTTAGTTAACCTTGTTTTGTGTTTATCTTGGCCGTGGTTTTTATGTTTGCTTTCGTTTTTTTTTGTTTGTGTTTTGTTTTTGTTTCCATCTCAGAATGTAGTTTTGCCTTCTCTGATGCTGATGGTTATAATTTGTTGTTGTTGTTTTTGAGTAGTGTTCTTATGCCATCCTGTGGTTTTATATTGTTTACTTAGTTTTAAAACTTTTGTAACAGCCTGGGGAAATATTTTTCTTTTGTATTTTTGTTCTTGGTATTTACCTTGGTTCGCGCTGTAGGGGTCAGGACGGAAAAAGAGCAAATAAAATGTTTACGCATATTTTCATTTTTTGTATTCGTCGAATTTTGCTTGCACTGTGAGGAATTCCAAGGTCTTGAAAATATATGAAAGTTATTTCTATTTTGGCATTGACTTTCTTTTGAAATATTGCGAGAAGTTCAAGTTGGGTTAAATATTTTTGTTGTTGTTATTTTTGAATCGATTCAAACATGTCAAATCACATTCATCTGTAAGTTGAAGTGCTGCATTTTATAAACAAACTTATTGTACAACCAGCCTTTAAGCTTTCTAAAGAACTCCTTTATTTTTGTTTGTTGGGCGCCAATTAAATAAAACTACAGTATTTGTCCCGTTTAAAGCCTATTTAAGTTGGACTATCTTTTGATTTTCATCCTTAAACACAATTGCTAAATTTTATCCGTATAAAATATATAAAGAAATCCACTAGTATTACAGCTCGCCAACAATGTTGGGCGCCATTTTAGCGAAGTTATGGATTTAAAAATATTCCCTTCCATCTTTAACTTTTCATAGCAACATTTATTTTTATATTTCCAGAGAACAATAAATCCTATTATACGAATATTTTTTGCTGACAATATAGGATTTATAATTAAGTTCTTCGTAGAATAAAAAAAAAAAACTTAACCTTCTAAGTTCGTCAGAACATAACTTACATCATCAGAGTAATAAATTGAAACTTGAAGCAAACTAAATACGTCATTATAACGTTGTGCCTTTTTTTCTTTTATACATGAACTGAATATATACTCGTACCTTCTATAACCTACTGGCTTTTTGATGGCGTTCTTTTGAAAGCCAATTTCATTCTTAACTACTTCCTGTTTTTGACCTCAATAAAAATGTATGTGACACTTTTTTATATATGTTTTTTGTTCTGTTCTTTTTCTAGGAATTCACATGTGATGTCTCCGTTGAGGGTGGCAAATCATCACAACCTCTGCAATTTTCCTTTACCTTTTACGACTTAGATGGGCATCATGGGAAAATTACCAAGGACGACATCGTTGGCATTGTCTATACGATATACGAATCCATTGGCAAGTCAGTTGTGGTGCCACATTGTGGTAGTAAAACAATAAATGTTCGTCTTACTGTCTCACCGGAGGGTAAATCGAAGGCAGCTGCGGCTGCTGCTGCTGCCGCTGCCGCAGCTGCTGCCTCAGCAGGAACAAAGTACAAGAAAGCAGTCGGCCATTCGACTAGAGATGGTAGTCAGCAAACTACACATGGGGGCGGTGGTCATTCGAGACGTCAGCATCGCTATAGACCAAGGAAGTTGGTAAAAACTGATGACGAGGACGATGATAGTACAAGTGAAAAGGAAGCGGTCAAAAAATCCTATAGTTCTAGCAAAGCCAAGTGCTGTCAACAACAGCATCAGCAGCAGCAGCTCCAGCATCCACATCAGCCGCAACAACCACCACCAGAAGTGGGGAGCAATTTGGATGTCAATTGTGGCGGACATGAAAATATCTACGAAAATATGACGAATCTCAAAGAGGAATGCAAGGGCTGCCTAACGCAACAGCAAAAGTCTGAATTGTACTTAAAGCAAGCATCGACGCGAGTGAAGATGCTGCGCAAAGCTAGAAAGCAAAAGGTGAGAAATGTCATCAATTTGTTAATTGGTTAAGGGTTGATTCACAATAACAATTCACAGAGGATTAAAACATGATGATGACTGCATGCGTCTGCTCTCGAAAAACTTACATATGACGCCTCTTTTTTGAGAGTACTCGTACATGTTGTGTTTCCGTTGGAAAAAACATGTCCCAGTGTTCATGTGTTTTAAAAAACATAGTTTTTAAAATAATCGTTATTGTGAATCAACCTGAAAGTGTTTAGCTGTTGTGTTGATGTTTTTTGTGGAGATTTTTTGTTATTAATTTTGCTTTGAGTTTTTATTTACTTTTGTTATGTTTTTATTTTTATTTTATTTGTTTTATTTTTTTTATTTTATGTTGTTTAGTACCAGGACCATTGTCATGAATCCCGTCAAAGAAGTCTTTCTGTTGGAAATGAATCGTGTTGGAAAATTCGAGCGAATAATTCTTTAAAAACACTGTCACACCAACAACAACAACAACAACACCAACTTCAACATCATAATCATCAGCAACATGAACATAACTCACCCCACCATCATCATCAGCATCAACACCAACATCAAACAGACAACAATACACAAACAAGTAGTCCTGATCAGCATCAGCATCAGGAGCATCCAGGTCAGGATGTAGTTGATAGCATTGGGGTGGTAGTTGAGGGTTGTAGTGGCATTGGCGTTGGCGTTGGCGTTGGCGTTGGCAACGGCGTCAGCGGTGGCAGCGGTGGTCATAATACTCAGGCTCAGGTTAATAACACATCAAACGCAGCATCAACGGCAGCAGATTGCTGGAATAATGCATTGAATCGTAACGATTTGATTGATATCATTCGAGAGAGTATGGAGAAAAATCGACTGTGTTTTCAATCGAATAGGTAAGGATAATGTCGATGATGAAAGCGATATCCCTGTTTTTTTTTTCGTTTTGATTTTGTATTTCCATTTTTTTTTTGTTTCGTTTTGTTTTTTTTTCTATTCTTTCCTTGTTTATTTATTAATTATTTCTTTTATTCTACTTTGTAGAGTCGTTTGCTTATGTTTGTTTTCATTTATAGTTTTGTTAAATTGTCTGCTTGAATTGAAATCATAGATGAAGTTGTTGTGTCTATTGAAGCTTTGCTATATTTCTACAGAAAAAATCGTTATAAAATTGAAAGAGCCATTGAAATTAGATATTGAACAATGAACAGCTTGAATTTTGTTTTAACCACAATGGCCAACGTAAATCTGTATTGATTTGAAATTTGTTTGGTTCGACTCTACGACGACGATTGGCATTCTTGTTTAAAAACGTCGAACTAGTCGCAAGCTTGTTTTAAAAGTTCACCTGAAAATCAGTTCAAGAGAAGTCTTCAATTTAAAGTTTCGAATAAGAATAAAAATAAATTAAATGTCAAAAAGATCACCATCAGTAACGTTTAAATTAGATATAAAAAACTGTCAAATAACAATTTTTGAATGGAAGAAAAAGTAAATTGTTTAGAGGTTATGTACTCTAAATTCTGTTAGGTGTTTCTATTAATTCAGTTTAACCTTCAATTTATTTCTTTACTATAATTCTATGTATGTATGTTTTATTCCTATCAAAAAAACAAAAAACCACTCCCAGTGAATAATATTCATATTTCTTTTGTTATTATTTTCATTTTAGAAAACCCCAAGCAAATGTGAGCCCCATCCGCCATCGGCATCGTTCAAATACGGTATCGAAAATGCTCACAAGTTCGAACAACAACACCAACAGTACTCCTATCATTATCAACAACAACAACAACAGCAGCATCACTACCGATCCTACGGCGGCCATCACGCATCATCATCATCAGCAGCAACAACAACAAAAGCAACAGCAGCAGCAGCACCCGCAGCAGCAAGAAGTAAACAACCACAATCACCATCATCTTCAACCGCACATTCCTATCTACCATCAACAAATGGCCATTAATCCGGCCGTTTTAGCCGCCCAAAATGGCATCGTTCACAGTAAAATGAACCTTTGTGGCTATGATTCTTTTTTACATGCCACAATATGTAGCGGTGGTACTAGCCATTCGCCACCACCCCCAACTACCACAGGGACCGGCTACTCTCAACAGCCTGTGGCAACCGTTCAACCCATTATGACAAGTTCGCCAAAAATCGATGCCAACAATCAAATTAAAACAAGTAAAATTCTACGCAATGGAGGCCATCATAGCAGTCAGCAAAATTCACCACAATTCCATGGTTACCATCGATTGCCGTCGGGAAGTCAGAGCGCTGCAAAACTCAACATTTCACTGCTGAATGCTATGAGTCCGAACCTCTCGAACCAAGAAAGATTTCATCAAACTATCGAGCATGTTGAAAAATGGCTATCAGAACGTGATCGTAAACTCTTGAAAAACGCAGCTGGAGGAGTTGATGAAAAATGTAAGAAGGACGTCAAGAACTATGACAACTTGCTGTTTGCCAAACTAACGGAAAAACTGCAACAACAGCAACAGCAGCAACAACACGAATCATCGAATGGGCGTAACGGTGGAAACAAGGAGAATATTCGCCGGATACATAATTCTCAAAATCACAACCTGAAAATGCATCATCATCGTCGTAGTCAATTGTCAGCTATTGTAGCGCCATCTACGGCCCAACCAACATCCGGAAGTAGCGGCAGCAGCAGTACGGAGAAGTTACTTAACAGCAGCAAGTATGTGACGTTGATTCCAATCAATGGGGATCCTTTGGAATGTGAAAATTTACTTCATCTCACGTCAGATGAAGAATCTACCACAGTGCCACGTACACCGTCTCCACCTCCGAATGCTGCCATTAGTGGTGGATGTGTTGGTGGTGTTAGTGGTGTTGATGAGGGTCAAAGTACGAGTAGCTCTTCTTCGTTAATACACAGATACGTGCACGAGCACATTCACCATCATTATCATCACTTCGAAGATAAGGAGGAGTAATAGATTGTGTCGAAAGTGTAGGAGTAGGAGAAAACTATTTATTTTGACAGTTTTAGAAAGTTAAGTTTGACATAGAGACAGAGAGTAGTGTTATGCTGTTGCGGTTAGGTTGTTTCAGGTCCGTAACGTACCGTACTGCATCGTAGCGTAGCAGGTGGGTGTGGGTAATGGAAATAAACGGGTATTTGTATGCTTTTTGTATTGTGAATGTGAATGTGCTTATTGTAAAGTGGTTAAGAGTATTTTGTGTCATTTTGTGGTAAAGTTTTTGTTGACATGTGTCAGTTGTTTTTTTTTTTTCTGTTCATTTTTCATTTTGCTCTTAAATATGAATTTTCATCGAACTAAGCTTTTTATTACCATCCAGAGACAAACTTTGTATACGAAGTCTTTTCATCGTATAAAAACAAGAAAATATGTCACAACTGTCAAATTCGGAGTGCACCACTAATGACACAAAATTTCACCACAAAAAACGCAAGTGCTTATAATGACAGTTTGCTGTATTAATTTTTAAGAAACACTAATTAAATAATTTATTTATATATTTAAATATTTTTTTATATAATGACAAATAGTTTGTAGTCTTTTTTTACTTTTTGTTTTTTTTTTTATTTAAACTTAAACTTAAATAAATCTTAGCTTTTGGATTTTATTCTCTAAAAAAATAAACATATAATACTCTTTCGACCATTTTTGTTTTGTTATTAAATTTAAGCATGTATTTACTTTTTTATACCAACTACAAAATAAAACAATGTGTACAATGCAAGAAAACTAATATTAATTTTTTCATAATATTTAAACGTCTACTTCTAAATATATTTATATAAATGCATATCTAAGTGATTGGCCAAAAACAAAAACAAAAACAAAAACAAAATAAATCAACAAAATACAATGCAAACCACTCCTGTGTTAAAGACAACTATGTTTATACCTTTTAAACAAAAACAACATTTAATAAAGAATAGAAGGACCAAATAATAAATAATTTAATAAAAAACTAAAACTCTAAACTTCTGCTTCTGTAAAACTTTTGTCTTAAAACACAGGAATTGAAACACAAGTATTATAAATTTGTAAACAAAATAACAAAAACCAACAAACTTAAAAAACCATTTTCCTAGACTATTGGTATAAATTGTGCCAACTTAATGCAGGAAAATTTATAATTAAACATAAAAACAAATATAAAGTGTTAAATATAGAAAAAATCATAAACAAATGAAAAAAAATTAAAACAAATAAATATGAAAATATGTTGTGAATAAGAAGTTTATATATATGAATAGATATTTAATGTACATTATTAATGGTAGAAAATTTTATTTCATTACAAAAAACAAAAATACGAAACTAAATTAAATTCTTAATTCTGATATAATATATATTTTCTGTTCTTCTTCTTGTATAAGACAATAATGTTAATATTTTTATTTTTTCAAACAAACAAATATTTCTTAACGGTTTTTCTTATTTAACTGCAGTTTTTTATTTAATTTTTTATTTTTGTATGTTTTAACAAAATGAAGAAAATACAAAACTTAATAATTACTACTTGCTATATAAATCTGAAATAGTTAATTAATAATTTTGTGTTTAAATAAAAGACTGATTTCCAATTTACCAATATGAAAAAAACTGTGTTTTTACTTTATAATAAAATTTGGAACGTTCTACAAAATCTTTTTGAAATCTGACTAAGGTGCTAAAGTTGTCTCTGTGGGACATTATTTAAAACAATTATGTTTATAAATTAATTTATCCAAGCAAATAGTGTGTCGTTAGTATAGTTTTTCAATCGAATTACGAAAAATAAAAAAAAGTGCACTGAGGCGTATACGCACTTTTTTGTATCGAGTTGTTATTCACTCTTAGTTTTTTTTATTCACACAACCTGCATAGAATGACAGTGTAATAAGTAATTAATTAGTTAAATAGAAAAAATCTTGCAAAGATGCAAGACAATTTAATCAGCTTCTAACTCACAGTGGAGAAAAGTTGCTCTCATGAGGGAATATTGTCTTCGGCCAACTGTCGATGAGTGATTCTGCCACTTAGGAACATTCTTAAATTCATTCTTCTGTCAGTTCACTTCTCAGTGACTGAACTTCCATCTACCTGGCCTGCTAATACCCTGATGGGCACAATGATTCCATGTAATCCTTTATCCCCTAACCTTCCTCAATCCATGTGCAGTACATTTATTTTTTTTTCCTTTGTTCAGTTTTTTGCAAGTTTATGAAAGGGAAGTAAAAATTATATCATGAGCTCCAGTAAAACTTTCAAGTGCAGGAGGGGTTATTAGACTTTTTTAATTAGAGGCAAATTGGCCTTTCCTTGTTAGTTGCTTTCATGATTGTTATCATCAGCTATGCTCCTGGGCAAAGTTTCATGGGTGTATTTTTTGATTAGTTGAAATATATGCAATGTATGTGCCTGATGAAGATGAAGAATATTCAGGCAGATATTCCAAGCAGTTCAAGTAAAATCTCAACATGAACTCCATTGTTACTAACATCAAGTATTCTTCTAAAGATTTTTGGAACTCAGCCAGATTACAAACAATGAGGGAAATATTGTTTATTTTTGAAATAGTATTTTTGGTCATTCGGGGATCTTCTTTTCCTTATTTCTGGAGTTCATCCATAAATTACATTAAAATCAATCTACATATATCGAGAACAGTGCAATTCAAATAACTCATTAACTCTCTTAAATCTATGCCTGGGTTTCGCCTTATTCTGAATTGCAGTTTCGACGTTTCGAGTGTATTTTTAGTCACCATACTCGAAAGAGAAATCAATTTCGCTCGAGCTATTCTAAATTTAATTATTTGGGATCTTGTTTTCTAAAGTTTATGGCTAACTCATCTCAATAAATTAGAATATCTCACAGTTCTGCTCATCTCATTGTCGTCGAAAGATAGATAAAAGTTTCTTTTGTTAAAAATTCAAATTCTTTTCATCGTTTTCGACGTCGTCGCCGGTGTTTCTTCGATTACGCAAAAGTTTTTCTTTTTTTTTTTTTTTTTCATCCGAATTTGAGTTGGAATTATGACAAATCCAACACATTGTCCAATTTGTAGGACAGCGGCAACACTGAAATGTGCTGGTTGTAAAAGTGTCGTTTATTGTGGCAAAGAGCATCAGAAAATTCATTGGAAAAAAGGTCACAAGGCCGAATGTAAATGTTACGAGGTGATAAATTATTAAACGAGTATCATTATGATTTTGTGTATTCGATATTTTACTAGTATTTATGTGAAAAAGAAAACAACTGATTAATTTTGAAATGTCAAGTTCTTTATCACTTTTCAATGATAAACTGTTAGAATTGCCACATAGACTGATTTTTCTTAAGTTCAATCGGAATGTACTTCAAGTTTATTTGCATTGCATTCTTCAAGAGTGCAATTTATTTTTAATCAAGTGTGTTTGGCTATTTTTATGCACTGGCACGTGCTTAAGTGTTTAAGGTGATTGCCCTTAGCACATTTTTGTACAGAGAGAGGGAGAGTAAAAAGAGAGAGAGAGATGATGAAACAGGGAAGAGTGAGAAGGAGGAATATAAACAAAAGGAGTACAAATGTTATGTCATTCAAACAAGTGTGCGATTTTTTTTTACTTTCTCTGGTTTGTTTTTGAATTGATTTTTTTTTCAAGAATACAAAATTGTATAGAAACAAATTTAAATTAAGGGTTTAATGACACATCTTGCGAAGGGTAAGTAAGTAAGGTTGTTAAATTGAAATGACCCCCCGGTATGACATGAGGAAAAAAAGTAGAATGAAACATGTCATGTAAAAAGGCTTGCAACTGACATTTTTGACTTAGGAAAAAGTAGCAAAATTTAAAATATTAATGATATGACGTGTAATCTATGTATGTATGTCTTGTAACCTTGTAAAGCATGTAGATTTATACAGTTTTTTCTGTCAATTTTCATACATTAAGGATGAAACAAAATTTGACAGCTACAGTACAGGGATAGTAGTTGCACTCACAAGTAATATAGATATAATTATGAACACTACCTGTCAGATATCAAATTAATTCTGAGTTTACACAAAAATAATTATGTATAAGTATGCATGTACTCGTACACTATACATTTTGACAGTTCAACCATGAAGACAAAATCACTTTTTTCAATTAACACAATTTTGATTGATTTTAACCCATTTGAACATGGTAACGTCAAGCTTATGTCAACAAGAGTTAATTAGAAGATACTGTTAATCTGTACGTTTGCATTGGCAAAATTTTTGTTTATTATCAATTATGACACCTGTCAAACGATTTCATTTTTGGAAGAGCAAAATGATGGAATCTTAAGAACCATAAAGGGTATTGTTTCATTTAAATTTGTTGGTCTTATTGTTTCTTCTTTAGCTGATGTGTGACGCCTATTCAACTACCAATTAACAAAATGAAAGTATTTACACGAGTAATCTGTTAAGTTCGAAAAATTAAATACTCTACTTACCCATGACATTCTTGGTTTACAAGAACTTTAAAAGAATTCAATTTATTTTATATCAACAATATGACATGTTAAGCTCTTTAAAGAGAGGTGTTTCGTTTGTATTTTATTTTTCATTTAACCCATAACCAGGTTGCAACAAACGATGTGCTTGGTCGACATTTGGTAGCCACGCGTGACATAAAACGAGGTGAAATAATTCTACGTGAACAACCTTTCATCTATGGCCCCAAAGTAGCATGCCACCCAATTTGCCTCGGTTGCCATCGAAAACTTTCTGCCCCACCACCAGGCCAGAAGAACTACTATAAATGCAGCAAATGTTCGTGGCCATTGTGTGGGGTGGAATGTGAGAAGTCTCCACTCCACATCGAGGAATGCCAATTGATGGCGGAAAAGAAGTTTGGCTGTAAAATTGACTACAGCAAGGAGCCCAAAAAGGAGTCAGCTTATTGCGTAATTCTGCCCTTAAGGTGTATCCTGATGAAATTGAAGAAGCCCGATGCATACAAGAAACTCATGGAACTGGAAGATCATCTCAATGAACGAATCGAAACACCGTACTACAATGTGCTCAAGGCCAATCTGGTTACATTCATTAAAACTTGTCTTGGTTTCAAGGAGCTCGACGAAAATGAGATTCTTCGTATTGCTGCGACTTTGGATACGAATTCCTTTGAAATTCGACAACCTTCGAGGCAGGTTAAGGTTCGGGGACTCTATCCGAAAGCGGCAATGATTTCCCATGATTGCATCTCGAATGCGCGTCATGCTTTCGACGATAACATGCAGATTGTGTTTCTGGCCAAAACCCACATCCAGAAGGGAGACATCATTGCCACTTCGTATACTCAACCCTTGAAGAGTACTATTCTACGAAGGCTGCATCTGAAACAGGCTAAGTGTTTCGATTGCTCTTGTCGAAGATGTGTGGATCCCTGGGAGATGGACACTTTTGCTGGTGCAATCTTGTGCTCGAAATGTAAAGTTGGAAAGGTATGTATGAATTATAGATTTGAAAATCTTTGCTTACTTTCGACTCTTAGATTGTTTCGACAAATCCATTGGACAATGAAGCTGTTTGGCGATGTCTGCTTTGCCCTCATGAAATCACAGCGAAACAAATCATTTGGGGAAATAACGCCATGATGAAGGAAATTGAATCATTGGACAAAACTTCACCAAAACAATTTGAAGAATTCATATACCGCTATCGGGAGACGTTGCATGAGAAAAATACTCACGTGTTGCAAGTGAAGTACGCCCTGACCCAACTTTATGGAAATGTGCCAGGTTTTTATTTGCACGGTAAGAAATTGTGGCGTAGTCAATCAAAATGTCAAATTAACAGTTTAAATGTTTTGGAAAAATACAGAATTATGTGATGCAGCTGTCAAACGAAAATTGGAACTCTGTCAGGAGCTTTTAGAAATTGCTGATATCTTTGATCCTGGATGGAGTATTTTCCGGGGAAATTTATTGCTCGATTTGCAAGAAGTTATGGTTATTCAGGCAAAGAGAGACTATGCCAGTGACTTGCTGACAATTACTGGGACTCAGGTGAGAATGAAAAAATCTTGTACTAACAAAAAAAAACCATTTTGTTTTGATAGGAAAAACTTCAAGAAGCAATGGACATGCTGAAAGAAGCTGTGGAAATATTAAAATTCGAGCCCGAGATGAAAGAACTCTTACAAAAGAAAACCGAGGCCTTGAGAAGAGACTTAGAAATGGATTAATTGAAAAAGAAAACAATTGATACTGAAAGATTAGATTGTTTGTTCTTATAATTTTTATATTTACTAGAGTAATGGTTTTGAATGAAATACATTTTTTAATTGCAAATCATCAAAATACAAATTTCATCAAACACACTAACATATTAGCGTCTGATACTGTGGACATTGAAACTTATTGACGTTATTGACATTTGACTAACTCGATACAACTTATTTGGACGTTTTACATTTGACGTTTTCACTTGCCTATCGGTTATCAATCATTGGAAAGTGGAACTAGATAAGATATGTTAAGTCAAAATAAGTCATCTGTCATTTTAAACAAATCTGTTGTGAGAATTGTCATTGAAACACTGAAAGTATGACAGAACGCACTCAAAAAAAAAAAAAAAAAAATGTTTATTCATCCTCAATCTGTAAGTGGAAATTGAAATGACTTTACACATCAGTTGACAGTTATCACTTAGCGCTCAAGAATGTCAGTTTAAGTGACATTTGAGTGTAACATAATATGAGAGACTTAGATTTGACTTCAATTGTTCAGCACTGTGAATCTAAGATTTTAATCTCCCAGACTTTGTAACAATTTTATTTTATAAAAGAAAAACAGACATACATATTTTATTAAATAAATAATTTTTAGATTATACTTTTATTTTAACATTTAAAGTATTTTTGTATTTTTCTAAAACCTATATCTCAAGCCAGCATGAGCACTGTTGTCGTTGTATTTGAAGTTCCTTGAAGCTCCTGCATAGGCTTCTAAGTTCTTACTAAGTTGACGATTGTAATCGATGGTTGCACTCGAACCAGCTTGTCGGCTATGTTCAAAAGTACCGCTCACAGATCCTTGAGGTGATCTTGCTTTTCTGACAAGCACAACACCTTCAGCTACTGGAACGACATCTCCATAGACCTACGGGTATGCATAAAGAAGTTTGTTTTATAAATATTTGACGAAATTTCATTTTGTTCTTTAAACTTACCCACTGAGATTCAACGTCAGGAGAGTTTTCATTTTCATTGGGAATTGTGAATCCCAAAGTGACAGCCAAAAGACCCAAGAAAATCAAAGTTTTGAGAGACATTTTTTTTGAAGATTGATTAAATGATTCTTTTATTGTTTAAAAAGGGAATACGAATGATAGACTGAATAATTGTTGAGGTATTGTCTTGATTTTATAGCAAAATGAAATTGAAGCAGTCAAACAAATTGCGGTGGTTTATTATTGATAAGAGATGTGGAAATTTGCATCATCAGTAATGGAGTATGTTGGGGTTGATCGTTTTGTGCTTCCCCTTGAATTTCTCTGGATTTTTTTTATGACGTTTGAATTTACCTTTTGTAGTCTGGTACAAAAAGTCATTATTTCATTTTTAACTAAATCAATCATTATTTTGACAAAATGAAGGGTTTACATATGAAAATGATTAGAATGCATTTTTCATTTGTATTTTTACAAATTGTTTTTATTAAATTCCCATAGGGAGTTATTGTAATCGGTTCGATCTGTCAAATTGAAATTTTTGACAATTCTGGACATTTCAAGGTCCCTAGATCCGTCATTTGTAGAGAGATATCTGTGTGTGTGTATGTACGTACGTTCGGAATACCATTTTTCGTTCGCGGTATCTCAAGAACGAATAGGGATATTGACTCCAATTACATTTTGTTCGACAGGTTATAACTTCGAAAGATGCAGGGAGGACTTTCATAAAAATTTGTCTAGCAATTAAAAAAAATTGGCTTTAAATAAATTTTATTGTGTGCAATGTTATGTAATACAGATTTTGTATAAATTTGGAAAAAGTTCAACATACCGTTAAAGTTGAAAAACTAAAAAAAAATTTGGCGCTAAAATATACTATTAAGCAAAAATGGTATTATGTTCAAAATATTTTTTACAGTGTGGAATAACATGTGGTAAAATTTTGTAAAAAAATCAATTGACAGTTTTTTTTACAAAAAATTAAAAAAGTACAAAAAATTCTACCAAAAGTTGGTAAAAAATGTTTTTTGACTTGAATATCTCGAGAGTGGGGAACGAAATTGATTTCAAATTTATTTTATTTTATACATAATACAATTTTCAGGAAATGGTACATTTTTGAAAAATATTGAATCGACAGTTTTTTTTACAAAAATTAACCAAAAAATGTCAAAAGTTGTTTCTTGATTTGAATATGAGGAAATTGATCAATCGTTTTAACTTCGAACTTATTTAATTTTTAACATAATACAACTGTTAAATTGTGTTAAATTTTTGACGAATATCTAACCTTCAATTTTTTTTACAAAAAATAAAAACTAAAACTAAGATTTACAAAAAAATGAAAAAAAATATTTTTGGACACAAATTACTTCACAACAAGCAAAGATATTGACTTCAATTGTATTTTTATATCAAGGTGACATTTTTTTACAAACAAAAAAAAAAATTAAAAAACTGCAAACAGTTCTACACAAAAATTGTTTTTCCTCTAGAATAGCTCGCGTATGATTGATTTTGGCTCGTATGTTAAGTCCACTAACTAAGTCTTAACTAAGCGGAATTTTAATTTAAGGAACTATTTAAGGTCAATAAATTATTATTTAATTAGACAAATATTTGGAGACACAAAGTGCATTTCAGATAAATAAATTGTTCAATGTTTCCTTTCGAGAATCTCTAAGAAATAACTTTAACTAAAAGCATTTGAAACAAAACAATTTTCAGCTTTTTATAAACGTCAAATTGACATAAGTGGTGAAGGTGATAGTATATTTTATCTTTGGTTAGCAAAAACATTATGTTTTATTTAGTGTTCAAAGAATAATAATAATTAAACATAAATATAGTATAGTCTTCAGATGAAATTTTTAAAAAATTATTACCAATGATGACAGTTCAGAAGTTTAATTAGACTTATTAGACATATAAAACTCATAAAAAAGAAGAGCAAATGTAAATACACCCTTTCAACTATAGCTATGCATAAATTATGTTTTTTGTTAGGAATCAAGCTGTAAATAAATTAAGCTTGTAATTTTTATTCAATTATGTAGGTATGTATGTATCTATCAATCCCTCGGAAAAAGTACACACAAAAAATGGATCGGGAAACCACCTCCAAGAATAAACAAAGCACAAAAACCCCAATCAGATACAGACACAATAAATACGTACGTTTAATAATTATGAGCAGCATCTGTTCTTATCAGTAATAAATAAGACACATTCGTTTTCCTATAAAAGTCAGTCGAACACCTAAGACAGCAATCAGTCTTGCATTTATAATTATTCAACATTAAGTTCCAAGCACAGCTTATCAATTAAAAAAAATATATAATGTCTTTCAAAACTTTGATCTTTTTTGGACTTATGGCCGTTGCTCTGGGATTCACTCTTCCTGAAGAAAGTCCATCATACGTTGCAGACGTGGATTGGGTAAGTATTTCAAAATACTCTTAATTTGATCTACATAGTTATACATGGTTTTGTTTTAGATCTATGGAGATGTTGTTCCAGTAGCTGACGATGTTGTCCTGGTGAGAAAAGCAAGATCACCTCAGGGATCTGTAAGCGGCACCTTTGAACATAGCCGACAAGCTGGTTCGAGTGCAACCATCGATTATAACCGTCAATTGAGTAAAAACCTGGATGTTTATGCAGGAGCTTCAAGGAACTTCAGATTTAATGACAACAGTGCTCATGCTGGCTTGAGATATAGATTTTGAGAAAAATGCAGATGTTTGACCAAATATTTATTATTTAACATAATTTTAAATCTGTAACCACATATTTGTTCATTTCGAAAAATTAGATAGAAAATAATGTAACTAGGTTAAAAATATTGAAATAAAAATAAAATATTATTATTCTTAAGCAAGTTTTCTGCGATCTTACTTAATTCCCATCTAGTTGAAATATTTGTCACAGCTTTTTGCAATCAATTTCTATTTTGAAAAAAGACTAAAATCGTAAAAAAAAGTTATTTAAAACTTTAAAAAAAAACTTTATTAGCTTTTTTACAATATCAGATTTTCGTCCAAGAATGTCATGAAAAACTTAGTACAAAGAAAGAAAAATGATGCTCGACCTAAATTCTAGTGCGATGATAGTTGAGTCATGCAAGTTTAAGAAAAATACGGGAGTATTGAAATAGTTACAAGTTATTGTCAAATACATTTTTTTAATATTATTATCTATCATCTTTCGAAGGGATACTGTTAAGAAATTTTTTCACAGTTTATATTGTGTTTCACAATGAAAATTTTGTTCTACACATTACTTTTTTTTAGAACCTGCTAATTCCGGAATCTTGTATACATCCTACGACTAATTTTCATTGAGGTTTACACCAAGTTTTGGTTGGTTATTTGGAAATAAGGAAATATGTAATTATCGTTTAAAAAAAAGAAAGATCTAAATACCATCACATTATTGATGACATATATTAAAATGCACATATGAATCTGAATCCTTAGTATTATTTTTTTAGTTAAGTATTAGATAGAGTGTGACATTCGTATCTTTAGTAAGTTCCACTCTTTTAGTCTGGAAACCAACAACTCCGATCTTTCTTTTGAGAGTTCCAGGTCTCTTATAAGATCACTTAAGGCATCTTGACTGAAAAGCTGTGGCTCCAATGTTTTAAGCGGACGATAGGTCAGGATAAGTTATTTTTTTTTATTAACACCACGTAATTTAATGGAACCAATCCTCAACTTGTTCACTCAAAGTCATAGGCACACCGAACTTTAAATGGTTTCATTTTATAGTAACCAACTGTCTTAAATGTTCAACACACATTTTACATACACTGTTTGGTATCCAAGGCTTGCTAATGTTCTTAATTTTTAAGTTAAAGTACCTATGCAAAATACGCTTTTTTTACAAATTCTGATATTGGCTTTTTACATTTTTTCACTGTGAACTCGCCATAAATATAACAAAATGAGTTTGGATCATTTAAGCATTTTGTCCTTGAAGATGACATTTCAAAAACGTTTATCTAAGCCGCAAAAAATGAATGACGTTTTGTTAAAAAAAAAAACTGTACTTTGACTCGAAAATACCGTTGTTTGCATACAGTAACAGTGGACAACAAAATTTAATATCAGTTATGTCGGCACCATTTTTTTTTATTTTGTAGGCCTGTGTAATTTTTAAAATACAATTCTCAATTGTAAAAAAGTCATTTAATTATTTCTCTGACAAGAAATATTTGATTTGCAAGTGACACATTGTCACATTTTAACTCTATTTATGATTTTTTGTAGCGTGACCAATACTTATTCAGGAATAATTGTAAATTAACAAAAGTGCCTTTGTAAATAGATAGTTAACGAAATGTATTAAAAAGGAAAACTCAAATATGTACATACATATGTAGATACATTCATTATGATTTTTTGATACGTTGTCAATAATTGACGTTTCATATAATTTTTTCTTACACCACGAAAAGAAATTATATTTTTGTTTTAATAAATAAATGTTTTATTTTATTATACTTTATAAGCTTACACTTTTAAGTAAATCTTTTTTGAATTGTTATTCTAAATAAAACCTATGTATATTAATAATAAATATTTGGTCAAACAACAATATCAAATAAGATATTGTATCTTAATGTGTATAGAAATCGATGAAATAAACTAAACTAAACTAAACAACTGCATTTTTCTCAAAATCTGTATCTTAAGCCAGCATGAGCACTGTTGTCATTAAATCTGAAGTTCCTTGAAGCTCCTGCATAAACATCCAGGTTTTTGCTCAATTGACGGTTATAATCGATGGTTGCACTCGAACCAGCTTGTCGGCTATGTTCAAAAGTGCCGCTTACAGATCCCTGAGGTGATCTTGCTTTTCTCACTAGGACAACATCGTCAGCTACTGGAACAACATCTCCATAGATCTAAAACAAAACTATGTATAAATACATATGTAGATCAAATTAAGAGAATTTTGAAATGCTTACCCAATCCACGTCTGAAACATATGATGGACTTTCTTCAGGAAGAGTGAATCCCAGAGCAACGGCCATAAGTCCAAAAAAGATCAAAGTTTTGAAAGACATTGTATATTTTTTTATTGATGAGCTAAGAGCTGAGAACTTAATATTGAATAAATGTCAATGCAGGACTGATTGCAATTTGAGGTATTTGCTTGTCTTTTATAGAATAAAATAATGTATGTGCGTCTTATGATTGATAAGAGATGTGTTTAATCGTTTTTTTTTTTGTCTTTTGGGGGTTTTCGTTTAAGCTTTTGTTCTCATAGGTGATTTCCCGTGTTGTTTTAGGGTGCTTTAAAGTCTTTTTCTAGCTGATTAATATTCGAACTTGCTTCCTTATGGACGGGGAATTTTATAAATTTTATATTTAAGTGGTTCACTGAAACATAATGTATGTATAAAGTCACTAGACTAGACAGAAAGGGGAATTACTTTCTGTAGGTATTCTTGCGATAACTCATCAGGGCATCTCTTATCAAAATATGAGAATGTGCATCTGTTGTTTAATGAATCTGTTCTTGGAGTATAAATACGAAGAGAACGTCTCGTAGATTATTCAGTCTTGCAGTTTCAATCTTGCTAAAATCAACCATAAATTAAATAAAATGTCTTTTAAAACATTGATCTTTTTTGGACTTTTGGCAGTCGCTCTGGGATTCACTTTACCTGAAGAAAATTCTGAAAAAGAAGCATGGGTTAGTTTAAATTTTGTATTTAATTTATTTAAAATAATCAATTTTCTTGGTCAAAGGTTTATGGAGATGTTGTTCCAGTCACAGATGACTTAGTTTTGGTGAGGAGAGCAAGATCACCTCAAGGTTCCGTAAGTGGGACCTTTGAACATAGCCGACCAATGGGATCAAGTGCAACTATCGATTACAACCACCGAATAAGCAAGAACTTGGATGTTTATGCTGGAGCTTCGAGAAATTTTAAATTCAATGACAATAGTGGACATGCTGGTCTTAGATATAGATTTTAAGTATTATGTAACATTTTAAACTAAGAAGGAATTTAGTTAATAAAATATTTAAGACATTAAAAAGACGAACATATTTCTTTTAAATCTTAATATTATTTTTAAGTTTCAATCCTAGTCAATTAAACTATTTAACCTATTCACAAACACCCATGAAAAAAAATGTAAATGTGACCTTATGTTTTAAAAAAATGTATTTTTGAAATACCCTTTATTTACAAATTTTCTCATCAATTAATCGAGATTTAAAGTAGATGGTAGACTCATCACTAATTCTGGAATTCAGAACAGAGAATTTGGGTTAGTCTTCCAATTACAAAAAAATTTTCAAAAATGGGAACGTCACACAAGAAATTACAATTATTTTTCTTTAAAATATTTCAAGAGTATTTTTTTTATCTATATATATAAAAATGAGTTTCTAAAATGTGTGTGTGGCCGCCTAACTCGCGCATCTATGTACCGATTTAAATTTGGTTTTTTGCCTTTTGTTGAGAATTATCTGTAGATGGTTTCTATGTAAAAAAAAGTTATATTCGAATGCACCATTCTCTACAAATACCAAAAAATTAAATCGATTCATAAAAACGCAATTTTGCAACATCAAGGACATATGTACATATTTTAACAGTTTTGACATTGTTTCCAATAGATTTTGATACTTTAAGCACACGATTCTCCAAATTTCCATTTTTGATAGCACTTGCTGAAATTATAGTATTAAGGCGTTTTCGAGAATGTGCAAGTATTTTTCGGAATCGACAGTTCCATATATACAGTAAAGATGTTCAATTTTGTGTGTTAGAAAATATATTCCCATTATCATTAATTTAGCTTTAAACTTAGTTTTTTTTTTAACTTAAATTATTTTATTTTATTCTGAATCGTTTTCAATTTAAATTTTTAAACGTGAAGTGATTTTGAGTTATAACACAAAAAAGTGAGTGTTTTCAATATACCGATGTGAAACCTCAAATATATTTAGGACCACTTAAGGATTTTGTTGTTTAAATAATGTGTGTGTGGCCGCCTAACGCGCGAATTTATTTAGGAATTTCAATTTTGTTTTTGGCATTTTGTAGAGAATTGTTGGTATATAAAAAAAATGGTATTCGAAAACAATTCTTTACAAAATGAAAGTCCATACAGTCACTTTTAGTCATATTCGTACACCTTGTACTACTTGCATTTATTTGCTCCCAAGAAGGAAACAAATAAATTTTAAACAAAATAGACATGCAGTTATTTGAAATAAATATTGGTAATCCTAAAAATGACAAAAAATCATTTAACAAGATGCATCAAAATTGAAACTCTCATTCGTATTTGTACATTTGAATCTTTTCGGATTTTTTAACGAAAAGGGCGAATTTCGATAGATTTTTATTATCTTTAAGTTTTTGTATACTTTCCTTCTTCTCAGAGTAGATTTAAATCATTAAAATCTAAAATGGGACAAAATTGAAAAAAGCATTTTTATTTTTTTAATTTCTTAATTTCAATTATGGACAAACATCTGAATGGCATTTCATCACTATAATTTCCGAAAAATCGAAAAAGCAACAATAATATTTTTCAGTATAATCTGTTTTCGATCTGTTAGTCATGAGAAGGTTTTTATGAAAGAAAACATTCCCAACAAGTCAGGAAATTAAAGTTGATTTTTGTATGAAAAATAAAATTCTTTTGCATGTATTTTGCGTGAAGAAATCAGAAATATAAATAATAGATGGCGTTGGGGTACGATCAATGCCAAAATTTGATAGATATACATAGGTTGTGTTCAATTTGTGGGTGTTCTTTCCGCATTGTCATTTTCTACTGATCTGTGTGTTGTGTTCTGTTGATTTTTGCTGCAAATGTTCGATTTTTGTGTATTATTACACCTATTCGGAATAGTGGTACATCGCACACAACATACGCCATATGATATGAGCAAAAATTATTTGAAATTTTAATTATACGAAATTGAAAATGTCATTCAAGAAACTGTTGAAAACAATGTGATTCAGGACAGGAGACGATTATCAATGGAATATTCAAAGGAGAAAAGCATCTTATCCCACGGGTTCCAATTATTACAACTGATCTTCCAATTAAAGCGGATTCACTTTCCTTTTCTCTTTTGCCATAACCAATCGTTGGAAGTAAGTGAAATTAATATCGAATTTCCCTGTTTTCCGCAAACCGTCTTTTTTGTTTTTGAAACGGAAAACTTGTTGAAAAATTAAGCTTTCCATTAAATTTGAATTTTCAGAGTTTTATTATCACTCTGGAGTGTATCACAATCATGGCTTTAAATTGGGGTTCAATTTTTTTTTTTATAAATGCACACAGCGAAGCGGGTGGGAATTAGCTAGTGTTTTTTATAAATTTATCAATTAATAAACACATAAATAACAATTAAAAAATAAAACATGCAATTTCATATAAATTCAGTTAAACGCACCTTAACTTAGCTTAATTCTATATCTGAATCTCAGATGGCACTTTAAACAACTATTGTGAATATACCGCAATCTTACAATCATCATTTTATCAATTTTGACATTTACACAAATTTGACAGACAATATCCAGACCCACAACAGTTTTTCTTTTATGCACCACGTCTGTAAACGTAAATAAAAATAAATTGAAAGTTCTTCACGAAAAAAGTTAAATAGCAACAAAATGTCCAACATAACAGCGGCAGTAATAGCAAATCGTAATAAGAAACATTTTCTTGGAGTTCCAGCCCCACTTGGTTATGTAGCCGGTGTTGGTCGAGGGTAAGTGCTTACCTTGTTGCTAGTACTAATAAAAAAAATTCACAAACATTTAATTAAACATTCTCTCTCCATCAAAAGTGCCACAGGATTTACGACTCGATCGGATATCGGTCCTGCTCGAGACGCCAACGACGTCTCGGACGACCGTCATGCCCCACCAGCAGCAAAGCGCAAGAAAAAGGAGGAAGAAGAAGAAGACGACGAAGACTTGAACGACTCAAATTATGACGAATTCAGTGGATACAGTGGTTCATTGTTCTCGAAGGATCCCTATGACAAAGATGACGAGGAAGCCGATGCTATTTACGAATCCATCGACAAAAGGATGGACGAGAAGCGCAAGGAGTACAGAGATCGCAGAATGAAAGAGGACTTGGAGAAGTACCGTCAAGAGCGTCCAAAAATTCAGCAGCAGTTTTCCGATTTGAAACGAAGTCTGGCTACAGTTACCGCCGAAGAATGGTCAACAATTCCAGAAGTCGGTGATAGCCGCAACAGAAAACAAAGAAATCCTCGGGCAGAGAAGTTTACTCCGCTTCCCGATAGTGTGATATCTAGAAATCTGGGTGGCGAGGCGTCATCCACCATCGACCCCCGGTCTGGTTTATCTTCGATGGTTCCTGGTGTCGCCACACCGGGAATGTTAACACCAACAGGCGATCTGGATCTAAGAAAGATTGGGCAAGCCAGAAACACGCTTATGAACGTAAAGCTTTCTCAAGTATCGGACTCGGTTGAAGGACAAACGGTCGTCGACCCTAAGGGCTACTTGACTGACCTACAGAGTATGATTCCCACTTACGGAGGCGACATCAATGACATCAAAAAAGCGCGTCTCTTGCTCAAGAGTGTCAGAGAGACCAATCCCAACCATCCTCCGGCTTGGATAGCCTCAGCACGTTTAGAAGAAGTCACCGGCAAGGTCCAAATGGCGAGGAATCTCATCATGCGAGGATGTGAGATGAACCCACAGAGCGAAGATCTCTGGCTGGAAGCAGCACGTCTGCAACCCCCAGACACAGCCAAAGCGGTAATTGCTCAAGCCGCTCGTCATATTCCCACCTCGGTGAGGATCTGGATAAAGGCCGCCGATTTAGAGACAGAAACTAAAGCCAAACGCCGGGTTTTCCGCAAAGCCCTCGAACACATTCCCAATTCAGTGCGTCTGTGGAAGGCCGCAGTCGAGTTGGAGAATCCAGATGACGCTCGAATTCTTCTCTCTCGTGCAGTCGAGTGTTGCAACACGAGTGTGGAGCTCTGGCTGGCCCTGGCTCGCTTGGAAACCTACGAGAACGCCAGAAAGGTTCTCAACAAAGCCCGTGAAAACATCCCCACCGACAGACAGATTTGGACCACTGCCGCTAAGCTCGAGGAGGCCAATGGCAATATCCACATGGTGGAGAAGATTATCGACAGATCGCTGACTTCCCTGAGTGCCAATGGAGTCGAGATAAACCGTGAACAATGGTTCCAAGAGGCCATCGAGGCAGAGAAGTCGGGAGCAGTACACTGCTGCCAGGCAATCGTCAAGGCCGTAATAGGAATTGGAGTCGAGGAGGAAGACCGGAAGCAGACTTGGATTGATGATGCTGAGTTCGTAAGTATTTCAACAACTTTCTTATTACTTCTCTTCTAAATCTTTTTTCGTTTCAGTGTGCCAAGGAAAATGCCTTCGAGTGCGCCAGAGCTGTCTATGCCTACGCCCTGCAGGTGTTCCCCTCCAAGAAGAGTATCTGGCTGCGTGCTGCTTACTTCGAAAAGAATCACGGAACCCGTGAAAGTCTTGAAGCTCTACTGCAGCGTGCGGTGGCCCATTGTCCCAAATCTGAGGTTCTTTGGCTGATGGGAGCCAAATCCAAGTGGTTGGCCGACGATGTTCCGGCAGCCCGTGGTATTCTTTCCCTGGCTTTCCAGGCTAATCCTAATTCCGAGGATATCTGGTTGGCTGCTGTTAAGTTGGAGAGTGAGAACTCGGAATACGAAAGAGCTCGTCGACTCCTGGCCAAGGCTAGAGCTTCAGCACCGACTCCTCGAGTCATGATGAAGTCGGCGCGACTTGAATGGGCACTCGATAGAATGGATGAGGCACTCCGCCTCCTAGAGGAAGCGGTTAAAGTGTTCCCTGACTTCCCCAAACTATGGATGATGAAGGGACAAATCGAGGAACAGGAAAAGCGATTGGACGAGGCTGCCAGTACCTACAACCAGGGCTTGAAGAAGTGTCCCACTTCAATCCCATTGTGGATTCTATCGTCGTCATTAGAAGAACGCAAAGGCACCCTCACAAAGGCTCGTTCGATTCTCGAAAGGGGTCGTTTGAAGAACCCCAAGACCTCGCAACTTTGGTTGGAGGCGATTCGTGTAGAACTTCGGGCGGGATTGAAAGAGATCGCCTCGACCATGATGGCTCGAGCATTACAAGAGTGTCCCACAGCTGGAGAACTCTGGGCTGAAGCCATATTCATGGAATCAAAACCTCAGCGTAAGACGAAATCAGTGGACGCCTTGAAAAAGTGCGAACATGACCCACATGTTCTATTGGCCGTGTCGAAACTGTTCTGGTCGGAGCACAAGTTCTCCAAGTGCAGAGATTGGTTCAATCGAACGGTAAAAGAAACTAACAAAGTATCATTTTTGGGATCACAATGATAACCACTTTTTTTACAGGTTAAAATCGATCCTGATTTTGGAGACGCTTGGGCGTACTTCTACAAATTCGAACTGATTCACGGCACCGAGGATCAACAAAAAGAAGTCCTTGAACGGTGTGTAGCTGCTGAGCCGAAACACGGGGAGGCATGGTGCGCCGTAAGCAAACACATAAAAAACTGGTGCTTCAAGACGCCCGAAATTCTTGGTGGAGTAGTCAAGCAACTGGCTATACCAACTTAAAAAACATAAACTAAAATAAAACTTTGATTCACTTTAATTCTTTTGGAATGGTTTTTACTTTAAATCAATGCGTGACGATAGTCGTTGGGATGCGTTTCGGTAACCGATGATCTTAGTGGCTACTGTGGGAGTTAAATTTGGAGGAAAGTTTCCGCTTATTTTGTATTCCTCCTGGGACTGACTCAGTCTTGATAGCAGCTCTTCTGTGGGTAGAATGCGGTTGAAGGCCAATTCGTCGTCCGTTGAGTTAACTGCCGACACCCAGGCCTTGATTTTCTGGTCCGGTGTTGGGAGTTGGAAGAATTCCCCGATAATGCATGAAAGTCTGTGTTCCTTTAGGGAATTTGCAAGCAATGTCATTGGTTTCAAAGTGTACTTACTCCGATTTACCTGTGCATCTTCTTTAGTAGTTGAAAAGTGAACTCCCTCAGTTGGAAGATTATCCATTTTTGTGAGTACCTTGAAACCATCTTCGGTGCTCACGAAACCATTGTGCCTTGCAAAGATTTCGATTTTTCTTTGCTGAACTGTTGTTAGGTTATAAGTCAAGACTTTAGGAAGAATAATATTTAGAAATTCACTTCGTAGATCCTCCCGGCTGTATCTAAGGTATTGGAAATTGTTGAGGGTGGTAAATTCATTCCAGGCGTCTAGCTTGAGACAAGACATTATGCGACTGTTCTCTGTAATGTATTCTAGGATGTCGGAGTGTAATTGAGGGAGATCCACTTGGAATTGGGACATTGTTTCTGAGATCGTGGATTTGAATTTGAATTAACTTTTAAAATTTAAATAATAATAATGAATGAAATGACACTTTCCGGTTGTCAAAAATAAAGCTCTTTATTTAAAGCTTTTTACGAGAAATGTCAATTTCAAAACCGGTTAATAATTGAATATTGCGCAGGGATGTTTATGAGGATTTTAGTTTAATTTATTTTGAAATTCATGATATGGGTTCCTAATTGCAATTAAATAGCTATTTAATTAAGTTTTTGTTAATTGCTTACAATTCTAAGATATTATTTTAGAATTACCCTTGGAGTATGGCATGAATATATTATATGCAATTTTGTGTATTTCTGTTTAAATACTTTTGCTAAAAAAATCAATTCAATATGTTTAAAGTACCTACAGCTCCGGAATAAAAATATGTTTATGGGTAAATGTCTTTCTAATACTCCAAGAAATGACTTTTACATACATAGGTATTTATTGTTATACATAAACATAACATATAATATTTAAATAATAATTTTGCACCACTGATTTTAGTTTCTAAATTAGAAGTTTGATTAAAATGTCTATAAATAAGATTAGTTGGACAAAATAAATCTTCTACGTCCACTACAAAAATTAAAGTCAAATATTTATTCAATTTTTTTTCAATTAAGGTATAATGCTTATTGCATTTCTGAAACACAAAGGCTTCCTCGAATAAATTGAAATTCTACTAGCTTCAGAATTTCATACATTTATTGAATCGATTTATTGATAGTGAAGCACAATCAACGAATCATACCGCAATCGTAATATATATTGAAGAATTAAATTAATTAAATGGTTATCTTGAGGAGTTTACAATGTCAAAAAATTAAAGAATTATTTTTTATGATATTGTGTGATGATATTATTAATTTATGTTTATCGATTGTTGAATTATCTAGGAATTGGTTTGCTTTCTCAATAAATATTTGAATTCAAAAATGCATTCAAATTATAATCGGATTCTGTGTCTGATTCTGATTAGGTTGTGGGTGATATAAATCGTTATTAAGAATGAAATAGGTATCATTTTCTGATGTGCCAAAATTGCTGAAAATCGCCACATCTAAATCGCCAGGCATACATTTTAATAAGAGCAGCATTTTTGTTCAAATACATTTCTTCGTTCACATCAAAAATTAAAGTCAAATATTTATCCAATTGGAAGATATGTACATTTCATAATATTGTATTTATGGAACACAAAGGTTTCCTTGAATAAATTGCATTCTCTTAGTTATTGCTTTCAAACAACAAGCTATTCAGATCTTCAGAATTTCATAAATTTATTCAACCGATAATTGTTATTGATGACCTATAGTCAAGCACACTCACCGAATCATGAAGCAATTGTAATGAATTTTGAGGAATTAAATTAATTAAATGGTCATCTTGAGGAGTTTCCAATGCCAAGGAATAAATCAGATATTTTCTTTATGATTTGCTTTGATGATAACAACTTATGTTTATCGAATGTTTAAGTATTTATAATTTTTAATTACTTAGTTTTCTCGATAGATCACTGAATTCACAAATGCTTACAAATTACCGTCATTCACCTCGATTACAGAATCCTGTAAATGAATTGAGTCTTGTCATTGGATTCTGTAATTGCTGTGTGATTCTTATTATCTTGAGGGTGCAATGGTGGTATAAATTGTTTTTAAAATTAAAATATCATAATCTGTGTGAAAATCGACACATCTAAATCGCCTGGCATACATTTGAAGAAGAACTGCATTTCTGTTTAAATAAATTTCTTAAAAGCACAAATTTCACTCACAATTATTTATAACAAAAAAAAACCTTACCTTATAAAATATATAAAAAAATGCTCAACTCTCTGAATTCATATCTTCCCACATTAAATCTCCCCTCACCCCTTACCGAGCACACAGCTGAAACATTTCAACGATGCGATGACTAAATTTGCATTTCAAATTTATTTCCAGGAGTAATTTGAGTAAACGGGTCTAAACGATATCGCTGGCGGCATATTTGTGGCTAATTTTTGGGTAATTTATTTAAGTGCTAGGAAGCTTTTGCTTTTGCTCTGGATCTGAATCCTTATAAGAAGGCTTCTCTCTTGAATTGAAATTCCACACCATCATTTGTCTCCATAAATTCTAGAAATTTATCATATTTTTGTGTCGTCGTCGTTGTTGTTGTCGTCGTATGTCGGTCGCTCGTTGGTTTCACTTTCAAGTGATGATAATTTACTAAACGTGTATTTATTTAGGTTTGTATATGGTTTTCAGGTGTGGGTTGATTTTTTTAGATTCTCGACGAAATTCGGGAATGAATGAAAAGTCATCAATATTCGTTTTTTTAAAGAGCAGTCAGCGAAATCATTTCTCTTGCTGCTTGCACTTTTCATTTTCTTCTCATCAAAACTGAAATGCAAACAAAAAAAAGAAAAACTATAAAAATAAAACAAACAAAAAATAGCAAAGTATACTTACTTGAGGATAAAAATTGCAACTCAACACATGTATGGAAGACAATCAATCACTATGACGACGACGACGGGACATCCAGGATCTATACTTATACATGTACTCGTACTTTCTCTATAGAACTAGAGGTGATATGTGGGCGTGGGAGTGGGTGGAGGTGGATTGGTTTAAGCTTTTTTTATTTGCAAAGTAACGTAAGGCGCAATGGGTGGTGTAAACTGTGAGAATTGTTAGGAATTCCTAACCTTATATCAAAAGAATGAGCAGTGAGATCGAAATTCCTTGTTTTTTTTTTTTTTTTTTTTACTTTACCTTCCTGGAGAGATTAGGGGGGATTGTCTGAGAGGAGAGTGTGGCATTGATTGATTAAAAGAAATCAAATAGACTCAGATATTGACTTCGATTCAGGTCGTTTTATTATGTTTACGAACGACGACGACGACGCGATGAGAACTTTACCTGAGACTGTGATGAGGTAAATTTGAATTGAATATCCAAGACTTAGTCTACACAACATCTAGGTATAAAAAAAGAGCTACTGCTGATGCTGATGATGATATGGCTACGGTTAGCCAAGGGGAAGAAGGATTTTCCACTTAGCTTCATGCCTTACCTCAAGAGGAAAGAGGATTTAAATTGAGTTTCTCTTGTTTTTTGTTTTGATTTTAACAGAAATGCGAATGATTGAGTGAGTGAAAGTTGAGATTTAATATAAAACTTCAAACAAAGTGATAGCTTTGGTGTTATAGGTGCTTGAAGGACACTTTGATTGTACATATTTTGTATGCGGGTTTTAAGTGTGAAAGGATTTTTAAACTAGAGGAAAAGAAACAAAAACTAGAATTTCTACTCCATTAGTAACTTATCAGTGTCGGTAATGTCGTTGATATCAGTGCCTGCGGATATTGCTATCGGTGTCGGTAACTATATAAGTGTCGGTATTAGAGTGCTGGTATCGGTTTGAATATCGGTTGAGGTATGTTTTGACAGTAAAATCATTTCAGATCAACGACTGAAAAAATTGATTTATTGTTTAGGGTCAATGGACTGGACAGCCGTGATGGAATGATTCTATGATTCTTCAATACACAATCTTAAATCAGAGAACTATTCAAATTGATTCCACGAACACCACAACTTAACATTTCAAGTTTATTTTGCAATTCATTACGATATGTCAAAAAATGCCCCCGTCAAAGTCAACAAAAATGAATTAAATTTAATTTGATATCCTATGTAATTTTATCGACAGACTGAATAAAATGTTATCTATCTTTACAAAGACTGAACTTGAATAAAGAACCTAACACCCCCAACCAATGAATATTTGACAATAGAATAGAATATTGAAAGATAAGAAAACACAAGTGAAATTGTCATTTCACTTTGCTATCTAGTTAATTTTTCCAAAACACTAATTTATCGCTTAAAGATATCGTGACAGGGTGTCATTATAATTTTTCGCTTCAGTTAGCACAAAATAGGAGTTAAATTGATTATGCTTGCGGCGGCGGCGGTGGCGTTGGCGGTGCGGCAGTGGATTGAAATTGTGATAGGAACTTTTTATGTTTATTTTCTATTATAAGACTATGAAACTTGAAGCGGGGCGAGGTGGGTTATCGGGGGGAGTTGCTTAACTGACACGCCCTTGGGACGCAAATTGTTTTCGTGTAAATTAGTTCCGCCAAGTTAGAGTGACTATTAGATTGGTAGCGCGGTCATTGTGGTTGTTGTTAGTATATGAACTTTGGAAACATGAAAGGAAAAAATAAGCTCATGGGTGTTTTTGGATAAATAAAAGTAAATTAAAGTGTTTTAGGAATAAGTTGTGAAAGAAGCGAAGTTTTTGTTAATCGTTATAATTTTAATTTTTCATTTTGCAAAGGTGTACTTTTTTGAGTCCAAATATACTATCTAATAATTGAATTTCAAATAGAATTGCTTTTGCTGTCCAATCACTAGTTCCATCGAAATACACTACCTTATCGACTTTTTTCTTAATTTTTAATCCCGTTCATAACTCAGAAGGAAAATTGTGAATCTAATGAAAAAAGTAGGTATATACTAACAATCGAATAAAAGAATAATTCAACCTAGATTATCTTGACATCTCAAATAATAAAACAGAAATATGTACATATTCATAGACAGGAAGAAATTGTATATACATAGCTTGCGACACTGATTTGTATTTTGTGTATTAAGTGTCATCATCTGCTACTTCCTCCTTTCAAGAACTACAAGAAAGCACAGACAATGTACAATACTCGTATAGCACTTGAAATTATTTTTCCTCGAATTTCTTAGGAAATTGTACACGAAAAAGCACTTCGCTTTCGACTATACCTACCCGTGCCTGATGCCATACCTCTAAACTCCTTCTTTTGTATTAATTTTTGAGTTACCTTACTTGGTACATCTGAGCCAGGAATCACACTTTAATTTCAGCAGCTATAGCGTTAGAATGTTTAATATAAAAATGTATGTATGTATATTCTTTAAATAATTCAGAAGAATGGAAAACAATTGATTTCAAAGATGAAGGGGTGACGAGGGGTTGGTTGGATTGAAAGTTTGTAACTTTATAAGAAATTTAAATTTCTTATGGATAAACAATGAATGAAGAAGATAGAACCAGCTGTCGAATACAAATAAGAAATTGACTTTTATGTATATCCTTGTTTTGGATAAAAAGTTCTTCTTTAATTTAATTCCATAGGATCAATTGATTTAAAAGATTTAGATTCAATTGAATATTAATTTTATAACCAATATTTAAATAGATTGAAAAAATCAAGGCTAGACATAGGAACGAGATGTCGCTTATATATTGATAGTTTAACCACGGATTAAAGGGTGAGTTCACAGTGAAAGTTCACAGTTTTCATGTCCCAATTGCAAAAACTACTACCCCCCTTAAGTAGTAACTCAAGTCATTCACAACGACTCCTACTAAATCCACCCAAACTTCAAACTTGACTTTCAATTTATTTTAGTTCATCTAACACTCAAGTGCATTCACGTTTTTTGGATTACATATAGATAATGGTGTTTGCATTCGGAGGGGAGCAAACAAACGAGGAGATTCAAGGATATCATCATATATGTAGGTACCTAGAAGTCTTAACCAAATAACTCAACTAAAACGTGTTTGACAAATGCATCAAGAAGTGTATATGAGTATATGTGTTAGCTGTACGTTTTGAATGTTAATAGAATTACATGACGAAAATGATAAATGCCACTCTTTAGATGTATTTGCTCACGTTTGCGACCCTTCGGTTGTACGTTGTCGTCATTGAATGAATGCAATTTTACACTTCAAAAAAAAAAAAAAAAAACATTTCACGCAACATACAACTCAACAAAATTTTATGTGAGAGGTTACTGGAGTACCGTTACATATTCAATTAGAGTGAAAACATTTTCAAGGATATACATCTGTAGGTACATAGTTCGACTCGACCATAAATATATTATGTGTGCTCTTAGAATTTTAATATAATAAAGTATCTCTATAGAATAAGGATAATACAGTGGGTTTAAAAGAAAGGACATATAATGCTGGGCAAAAAAATTAAAAAAAAAAAAACAATTTACCAAATGACCTTGCCTTTAAATGAAAAGTGACAGTTGTTAGAACACGACCAATATAATATTATTTATATAGCTTTGAGATTCTATTGTGAACGCACTCTTTTTATTGTGGGCACACCCTTAAGCCATTTACAAAAGAGTCAAAAGGCGTTTTTCTTTTTTAGCTCCGAGCGGGGCACCGAGCTGTCAAAAAAAGAACTGTGTTTCTTTTTTATCTCCGAGCTCACTCGGGGCGCGCTCGATGAGCTCCATAAAAAATGACCGACCGAATGGAGTAAAAAGATGAGCGCGTCTATGTCACTTTCTTGTTGATGTGGTAAGACAGAGACGGACTGCTTTTGGCAGTTCAGTGCTCAATTGTGTTTCTTAATTAGCTCGGAGCGCTCAGATTACGTAAAGTTCTAAGCGGGCTCTGAGCGCTCTGTGCCTCGCTCAGTGCCCCGCTCGAAGCTAAAAAGAAAAACTCCTAATATGAAAACAATATTATATGTAATTGAACTTATTTGGAGCGATTTATTTTGACGTTATATCATTTTATCTCGCTCTTTCTCTGGTTTAAAAGGAACACATACTTAAGTGGAAGAAATAACTGTTTTTTTTTTAATGAGAGGGAGAAAGATATAGTTGTGAGATGTCAAAACGAGTTACCTTACAGAACAGTCTTATATGGACATTTGTCATATTGCTTCATTAAACTGTCAAGAGATTAAATTACCGAAAATGATTTTGATGTAAACAAACTCTTTGACAACTGAAACGTCATTGCAATATTATTTGCCAATGTGTCCTTTGACGTTTCTATTATGTGCAGTCAAATCAAATTTTTCTCACAGTACTGTTAAACTTTCTATTATTTCTATTCTTCTTCTGAAGAAAAATTAAATGGGTGAAAACGGTCCGTCTCAAAGCATTTGTTTATTGAATTTTAAAGTAAGGAAAAGTGAGTGAACTCAATTATAGTAAATGCTGCAACCAATCAATAATAAAACAACCTTTTTTGATCAAACCTTACAATTCCCAACAGGCAACTGTCTGATGGAGACCAGACTGACTGTTGGGAATTTGTCCTTTAAGAGCTATACCTTATTATTATTAGGTCCGAGTTGGGTCATTTTTGTGGAAAGTAAAGGGTTTCTCATGAAAATTTACTTAACACACAATTTATCTTTATCTCAACGTAAAGATTGTATCCACTTCTCCCCACCCTTAGTGTCATTTAAACTACACACACACCCTTTTTGATAATATCACTTACAAAAGATGTCAACAATTTTGTTAATTATATCTGGTTAAACTTGCGTGGCCGGATGTCACTTAACATAAGTCCCCAATAACATTACCTTCCGTTTTTAACGTTTTATCACGCTATATAAATGTCATCGTCGCGTTTCTTTTGCTCCAATTACCCGACAATCTATAATCTACACTTTATGTTTATACGCTGAAGAACCACCGCACCAGTTCAACAACACCACACAACTCCGCACTCATCACAACACACGAACACGACCAGACCATACATGACACATAAGCTGTCATTGTTGCTGTGTGTGGTTCGTGAAAGTGACATGAAAAGGTAGTAATTAAAAATTATTTGATATCCCTGCGCTGGGTGGGCGCTCTGTGCGGTGCTCCACGTTTCTGGAGCGCTATAGTGCCATCATGGTGGCACACAGAAGTGTTAAATAGAGAGCGAACTCTTTCGGTAATAAAAGCTATTTGCACTCGCCGAAAATGTACACCAATTTGCCATTAACCATCAGGCCGGGAATGTGAACGGGAACGGTAACCCATCAGCAGTTTGTCTTCGTTTTTTGTTCGGATAGAGTAGTGTAGTGTGTTGTATGCGGAATAAAGAGATAAGGTATTATGTGCTGTCATTAATCCCACTTGCCAGGAGGATGATGGCTTCTTCGGGATATAGCCGTTGACAGGACGAAGAGGACGAAGGAAGTACCTACCAACATAAACCTGTCCAACTACTTACCCACTGTATCCCTTAGCGGCAGCGACTTGTGTATGGAAAGGCTTCACCTACAAGTAAGTAATTGGATTTCAATTGAGATATATGTACGCAATTTTCCACCTGCACCTGCACCGTAATCTGAACCTGTCCTCTTACAGCCTCACAGTCTGGACCTGGACAGACAATCGATCGTCCCAACTCCAGTTGCAGCAAATGAACGATGACAACGAATGGCGGCCGGCAGCAAGGATGGTTGTATATGTAGCTCTGGTGCGATGCTAAAGAATGTTTCCAACGTAGATGTTCCCCTGGGTTGATGGGTCCCTGTTCTTATTTTTTTATTTTTATTAAATTTTGATACCTAGTGAGTGGCCGAATGGGATCTATAAGGGATTGTAGGATGAAAAAGTGCATGGATTTATCGCACATCAAGCTGCTCTGTGCTTCGCTTAATTAAAATTGATTTTTTGTGTAAAAAAACCCAATTGAGTTGCAGTTTGTTGGTGAGTGCTGGAAATTGAATTAGTTTAGCAGATAATTTAACAAAAAAGGTCCTTTAAAAGAAAAGATAAAAGCGATTTAAATTTGATCAAATAAATTTATGTTGTTTCTTTTTTTAATTTGGAACAGAAATTAGCTTTGAATTCATAAAAAATCAAATGGTATTTTTGACTTTGTTGCGTCAAACGAAGTGTTAAAAGGATGTCGAGCACTCAAAAACCAATAAATTTTATAATTCTCTGTGTTTTTAATTTGAACTTTATATCTTCTGTATATCGATATATGGTTTTAATATTTTACTTTCCTTTAAATACATAGATACTCAATGTTTTGAATTTTTTTTCTATGACATGTTTTCTTATGAAATATGTGTGTGGATTTGACATATATTTTTCTTTTTTAAATAACATCCAAAAATGTTTTCAATATGTGTCCTCTGAAACTTCAATCATTCAATATAATATATCACGAATTCTCGAAAAAAAATAATGTATTTCTCGTCAAACCTGTCACATTCAATAAAAAAGAACAAAAAAACACACACCGGAAATAAATAATATCATCATCATAATATACATCAACTGTTGAATACAAAAGATGTATGTACATATGTATTTCAAGCTGTTCTAGGAATCAAAAAACAAAAAAAAAAAAAAATGTCACACAATATTTTCCTTTGAAATATGTGATTTTCCACTGATTTAGAAAGAAATATTACGTATACGCCCCAGTGCACCTATACACACAGGAAACTTTTGTTTCCCTCATTTTCTCCATCACGCTATAACTTTCTACTATGTCCTTGTTAAATGTACTTTGACAAGTCATTTCCTTTTCATTTCGTTTCATTTATATATGTGTATGTAAGTATGCGTGTGTTTGTGTATATGGTTTACAAACACCACCGCACAGGATGAGGCTAATAAAATGTAACTTACAAAGTGATAACAACATCACTAGACAGTCGTTTATGTTGCGCTCAATTTTATGTGTGTTGGTTAAGGAGCGATTTCTATTAACATTGTTATCACGAAATGAAACTCACATCACTTGAATAGACATCAGCTCCGCTTATGACTGACTCCAGAATATTAGCAGCGCGCCAATAATAATAATTCGTTATACAAAGACGCAATGACGGAGCAGGATTTTGGGTCCTCCACGCACTCCTATCCTATCCTCCCTGGTGTGTTCCTTATTAGTTATGTTACTCGGGAAAATTAAAATCCATTTTTCCCTGAATATGGTAGGTAGGTACAGGTATGGTACTATAGAGAGGTCCTTGAAGGAGTGTTACTTCTTTCCAGAGTCACGTCACGTTCCAAACGCACATATTAGGCACCTTGACTTGGAACCTACTTTTTTTTTGCTTTTTCTAGGGTGTGATGTCGAAAACCCTCGTAATTACGGAACAAGAAAAAGTTCATAATGTGTGTATTTTTTTTTTTTTTTTTTTTTTTTATTGGACAAAAACTCGGAGTAAGTTTTGAAGACAAATGAACACCTTTTTTATTGTAACTTTAACAAGTTGCAAAGAAAAAAAGGGAATTAGACCAAAAAGGCATAACACGATGTAAACAGTTTTATGTTTTCACTTTTTTTTTTTTTTTTGTGCTCCTTAGCCAAATCCAGTAGCTGCGGGCCTCCATTTTGTCTTATCCCAGTATCAATTTAAATTGCTATGAAATAAAAGATTCGGATTTGTTTGATCCTTTCTTTTTTTTTGTTGGTTCTGTTGGTTCTGTGTGTTTGTGCTTTTCCGGTGATTTATAATTTTCCAGGAAAGAAAAATAAAACAAAAAAAAGGGTAAAAATTGTTCAAGTCTTTGAAAAATTTTTCGCTTACGTTTCAAGGGATATTTATTTTTGGATTTTATTTTGTTTGTTTGTTGAAAGACGTGTTGTAAATTTAAAAGCATTTCTATGCTGGTTATTTATCTTGACTTGTTGTAATTAAAGTCTAAAGGTAGGTTGTACAAAGATAACGGAAGTCACGTATATAAATGCTGTCAAGATGGATGACCTCAAGGAATGAAAAAAAGAGAAAGAGAGTGGTTGAAAAAAGGAAGTGTATTTTCTCACTTTGATGTTGGAAGAATTAAATTTTAAAAAGTGGTTTTTAAGTTAAAAAAAAAACTGGTAAATTTTTTATTGTGAATTTACATAAATCAGAAGTATAAGTGATGCTGAATAATTGTGCATCCAATGTTACAATGAAATTGGGAATTTGAGACTTTCGATGATGTCTGATTCCGAAATTATTTAAAGTGAAACCTTCCGGCATAGACTCCGTGATTATTTTCCTCCTCATTTTCTTCAACTATGTAAAATCTATACTAATATATAAAGCTGAAGAGTTTGTTTGTTTGAATGCGCTTAACTCAGAAACCACTGGTTCGAATTGAAAAATTCTTCTTGTGTTTTATAGTCCATTTATTGAGGAAGGCTATAGGCTATATAACATCACGCTGCTAACGATAATAGAGAAGAACCAGTGGAAAATGTTGCAAAAACGGCGAAAATTATTCATCTTTGAGGGCTTCCGTTATTCGTTTCAAGGCGCTAACCTCAAAAACTACGTGATCGAATTCTTTTTGCATTGGATAGTTTATTTATTGAGGAAAACTTTAAACTATACAAAATCACGCTACGACCAATAGGCGGAATATAGGTCACTGGTCATTAATGGTCTTTGTTCATAAATGGTCTTTGGTCATAAATGGTCTTTGGTTAATATAGGTCACTGGTCAATATAGGTCATTGGACATTGTACCTTTCACCTTTGACCTTTGACCTTTGACCTCTGACCTTTGACCTTTGACCTTTCACCAATGACCTGTACAGGTCAATGACCAATAACCTATAATGACCAATGACTATTTATGACCAAACACCATTTATGACCAATGACCCATATTGACCAATGACCATTTATGAACAAAGACCAATAATGACCAATGACCAAAGACCAATAATGACCATTCTCCTATAATGATTCATAACCAATTACCAGTGACCAAAGGAGTCTCTCATTTATCCCGATCGTGACGAACGCCATGCCATCGCCATTCAGTTGCGCAAAGGATTCGGACGGTTTGGTCTGCGCCACCGCCGCCGCCGTCCCTCCAAGTAAGGATGGTCTACCACGCTGTTCCTACCATAAAATGTACTACAATGAACTTTCCGAGGTGTTTCCACTGCTGTCTTGCGAGCTAGGTGACCTGCCCGACGGAATCTACCGAGTTTATTTTTTTTCACGACACATCTGAATTCGAGGTAGATTGCGGAATCGTCCTTCCTTACATACGGGGCCATCAATTCTCCTTTCGACTTGCTTTGCGCTTAAGAGGTCAAAGTTTGCTACTATTGACTTTTTAAAACTTGGCAATTGTTTCACATTTTGAGAAGCCGGTGTTTTATTTCAATATTTATTTTTTTTTAAATTTGTTAGTTGTTAAAAACTTAAATATTCACATGATTTTCAAATGAAGAAACTTTTTCTTTTACCATTTTTAATCTATGTACATACTAGTTTTGAAAAAAGAACTATCAATTGAATTATTTTTTAATAAATTGTTTAAAAAATGTATTCCTATTCATAAAATATTTATGTGAAAAGATTTTTTCTTACTAAAAAAATGCTATTCTTCCGAAATCCATATAATTGTCATTATTATGTTGCATGCAATTTGATTGAAGTGCATTAATTGATCATGAAATATTTGTGATCAATATCTGTAACCGTTCTTGATATATGTCGGGTATTTTGAACTCCAACAAAACTAACAAATTCAGTTTTTATTGACTCCTTGAAAAGGGTCAAATTTGACAGATTGGAAACTAAATGAAGTTGATCAATTTGACAGTTTGCCCCAAGTTGATAAAATAGTGAAAAACCAATTTTAGTAAAATGGCTGACTTCTGCCACGTTTGACAGTAGAAACTTGCATCTTCTTTGACAGCTGTCACTTTTCAACCATTATTTTAAAAAGTTACTTAAAAAAAATTAAAATTAAAATAAACACCCTCTATACTTTTAACTTAACTTAACTTTAACTTTGCTACCTTTTTGCCATTTGGATAACTATCATTTTGACATCAGTACTTTGTCATATTAAAACTGACTATAAATGTGCTCAAAACATCAATTATGTAAGCAATAATACTATATTTTCCAAATTCTCCATGTTGCACATTTAGTAAAATCCTATAAAATAATAATCCCTTATTTCAAATAAAATTTCAATTTGTATCCCATTTAAAAACATGAATTCATTTCGAATTCAATGTATGAGCAATTGTACCTTCAGTATATATTATTGCATTTTACATATGTACATATGTATGTATGTAAGTATTTTCCGGAACATCTTCCCAGAAATCACAAATCACAATTTAATTTGACTGTTATTGCTCCGATGTAGATTTCCAGAAAACATACGAAAAAGCTTGCTGAGTCTGTTTGTCTTACGTATTTTCTGATGGAGCTTGTTTCATTTCTCAAAAACAAAAAAACAAAAAAAAATCAATCCAAAATTCAATTTAATATCGAACAATGAACAATTTCAAGCTCAAAAGATTCACTCTACCATTGTGCATATTGAATTGGTCGAAATATATACATACATATACAAAAAAACATGGAATTCCTATCTACATATAAAAAATACATACATACATATATAAAGGATAGAAAAAAGTTCAATATTTTAAAGGATTTTATTCGAACGGGAACGTGTTTGATAGAAGAAAAATGAGGAAGATATAAGCTCTCATAACATAAGAGTTTTATTATGCGAGTATGTACGAGGTAGGTGCTTTTTATTTGTGCTTTATTTCTTCCTCATTTTGCCATTTAGGAAGAGAGGATTGCATATTCTTATTTCTACCGATATATAACCCCATTTGCTAAAAAGATTCTACTTAGACTCGTCCTTGTTGTTCGTCTTTCTTTCCTGTTCCTTTATTTTTTTTTTCCGAAACTATGTCTCTATAAATTGTATTTCCTTAACCTCTATACTTTGAGCATTCGAAGTTCGAATACATTTATTTATTTCCGAAGGACTTTGAAGAGACGATGACGATGACGACGAAGACGAAGACGACGAAGACGAAGACGACGAATGAAACTCAAGGCCTCCCTCAGAAAAAATCCTTGTTGTTCTTGCCATAAGTTGGTTGTAAGTTGGGACAGTCGACGGCGACAGACGGAGGAATGGTGGAAAGTATTCGGCCAGATACGTCGCGTCGCGCCGATACGGATACCATACCCGTCCGTTCAAGGCAAAACGATATGGCATCAGGAACAGGAAATACGTGACTTGAATCGTTTGGTGCATTTTTTTTTTTGAATTCCTCGCCAAGTTATGGCGTCTAGGATAAAAGTTTTAGTGGTGGTACTCACAATCGACATGACGGCCGAATTGATTTAAAGGATAAAAATAGGGGGCGGTTCAGGGGGCGGGCAGTGTCAGCAGTGTTGTGTTCTCTTAGTTGAATTCTAGGAAATCGTATTCAAGACGAACATCGCATCGCAATGAAAAAAAGAACAGCTCAGTTTTAGATGCACAAACATTTTGTCATTGGAACTTTATTTTTCTATGGAAATTAATGATTATTATGGGGACTTGAAAAGGAGTTTTGTTTTGTGTTTTTTAGTGATGTTATTTTATATTTTAGTTTATGAAAATATAATTTAAAAAGTTGAACAACAAATTTTCTTAATTAAATATCTTGGAGTCGTTTTCGATAGAAGAAAGGTTTGACAGAGTTTGGCATCAAGCGCTCTAAGGAGTCTTTCAATTGATACTTCCGAACTTTGACAATTGATAGCTTATATTTTATCAAAATCGGTGTTTTTTTGACACTTAAGATTACTAACACCCCTGACCGTGTCCATGGGAATACAAAGTAGTAGATCTTTCACAGACCGTACCTCGTTATATTTTGGGTTTTGAAAAAAGGCTTCTCTAATTAATTGAAATCTTAAAAAAGATACATAATCTTGAAGCACTTAAAATTAGCTGATTGTTAAATAATATGACAACAGAATTCGTAAGATGAAAATTCATAAAAATCGAATTTAAATACCGCACATAATTTAAAGTGGAACAATTTAGGTGTCCAAAAGAAATTTATGCCAAAACAACCATAAAAGTTTAACAAAACATAAAACATCACCTTTAGTACATTCATAGGCGTTAACATATACAAAGGTTTGCAAAAAAAAGAGATGAAAAAAAAAATACAAGGTCTATGATCCTTCTTAGAATTTAATATGTGTCACTTAAAGGTATTTTGGGTCTTTTTTTTTTTTTTGGTTATTAAATTAATTTTCCTCCTGAGCAAATAATTCGTCCGAATTGACTAAAAATGTTACTTAACATTCAACCCATAGCGTGCGCTTCCAAGGTCATAAAGCTTAGAGTCATTGTCCATTTATGTAGGTCCAAGGTTGTGTGTATTACTCCGGGACATAAATCCTATTGATATTCAAGTTACATACATTTTCCAAAAAATGTATCTTTTTGTCTACCATACACATACATACATATGTATGAAAAGTAAAGGTAATGGAATTGAAATACCTTAACCAAATTAACACTCCTTCAAAAACATAAGAAATGTCTATGGTTTAGTTTTAAAGGTAAAAACTTAAACAAAAGGTCAAATAAAGGATGAAGATAAAATAGACTTACTTCAATACCACTTAACCAAAAATTTTCATCTGCATCTGTTTGTTAGTCATTATTCTAGGTTAAACAGGATATCACTATCCTTTTCGAAATTCTCACAAAAAAAAAGGAAATAATATGCGATTGAAAGATATTCCATTATAATTTTGTTATTCTTAATGCGATTTGCCATCAAGGACTTTAGGACTTTCAATTTAATGACAAAGAACTGAACATCAACAGCAAAAAGCTTCGAAGTGATGGGTTACGAAAAAATCTCCATCATATTAAAAATCAATTCACACCATTTCCTAAAGCTTCTTATCTTTCAAATCTTCTGTTCAAAAAAAAAAAGGATCAAAATGAAGAAAAGTTTTTTTTTTTTTTTAAAAGGAGAACAGTTTTCATAGGACCGATGAACGTGCTTAATAGAAATTTTACACACATTCTGAATGAAAGAAGTAAAGAAAAATATAAATGCAGAAACAGAGCTTTAAATTCTATTTCATTTATTCTGCTACTTATTTTAATGTGGTTGATTTGAGTGTAAAGGTAAATTTAAGGGCTTACAAAATATGCATTTAAAGATTCTACTTATTTTTTGGCAGTCATTTTCAGGTAAATTATATATTTATCTTAACTTTAACTTTAACTTAGCTTTTACTTAAGAGACACTTAAATTAATAATAAATTTTAACTAAGTTTTAATTTAATTTTTTGTATTTAACTTAACTCAAATTTTATTTAACTCTAACTTAACATTAACTTAATATCTAGCAAACTTACCTTAATATAACTTTAATTTAACTTATGTATACATCTACCTTACTTTGAACAAATTTGAACTTTTAAAAACAAGTGTAGTTCCTGAGATACAGCACTTCAAAAATCACAAAAGCAGTAGGTAACTGACAGTGACAGACCGATTGACATATCATAAAAGTTATGAAGCACTTTTCGAGATCGCTGATCTTTGTCTTGAAGTACCTGGAAAAGCAAAGAAGAAACAAAAAACGCACTGTTTTCGAATTTAGGGGGCGTGGTTTTTACCCATTTCCTGGTAATTCGTATCAATTTTGGTAAAATAATGAATGATTTTTAACAGAGAAGGGGGGCGTGGTATTTAATTTAGTTTCTAAAAATTGTATCAACTTGTTTGGTACGATATGATTTGGAATATATGTATTATTATTTGTATTAAGAAAAACGTTTGAAATATCAAAAAATTATAAAAAGGGCGTGGCATGTACCCACTTTTCTAATTTAGAACACTTCTTATTCTTTTTAAATGATTCAAATGTGATTGAGTGGTGTAAGTTCACATGTATACAAAGGAAAAAATTTAAAACTCAAGATTTTGCATCAAGGAGTTTACCCACACAAATTCCGGAAAGAGCTTCACTTGGAAAGTTGATTCACATCCATCTGGAAATCACTGTGAAAATGGAGTTTAATATAAATAATTAATGTCTCAACAAATCTTCCAGGCACAATACTCTCCAAAGACACATTTAAAAATGGAATGAGTTGTATCTGAAGTTCTGAAGTCAGACTTGTGCCAAAAATAATTAGAGTGTTGTATGACGCGTGTTATAAAATAATGTGTTGTGTCGTGTGTGCGTGTTTGGAGTGATATACCGCATGAGCTGTGTTTGATGTATGACGTGATGTGATGTCAAATAAATCATACAAGTTCATGCGACACATAAGTCCTGTATTAAGTTTCCCTTTCCCTGTCGCGTTACCTTATAGTCTTCCTTAAATAATTCTACCTTGGCCGTCTTCCATAGATACAAAGGCTTAACCATTATGTAAGATGCTGTCTTGTACTATATACCATACGAAAAGGTTCTGAGATTTATTTATAATACAAGATTCTTTGAAACCATACAACAGACGTTACTTTTATGTCAGTGGGTTGGGTTGGCTGGGTTGGAGCATCATAAAAGGATGTTCTATCTTAAATTATTTATTATTCATCCTTTTTTCATAAACCTTCTTATATACATACATAAATCTAAAGAAAGAAGAAGTGTGAAATTATCTCACCTTGCCTTATAACCTTAGACGAGTACAACTCAATACGAGTACAAACATCAATAACCTTGTGTGGTTTTGAATGCGTCGTCTTCGTCTTCGTCGTCTTCAATGCTCTGCTCGTTGAAAGATTTTTCTATGAAAACTCCATTAAGATCCACATCCGGTTCATCCTATGTAAGATGCTCTCTCGGAAAATCCTTATATTTGCAAGGACTTTACTCTGTCTTGAATGAGGTATGTATTTGTATAATTCTCACTTCTCAATTCTAGTTTACCGCCATTGAAGAGGATGGATTTTCATGTCTTCAACACTCCAGTTGTAAAGAGGTGCAAAAGTTGAATAAGATAAAAAATATATTTAAAAAAAAAAATCAATAAAAAACGTGTTTTTTGCGAAAGGACGAAGAAGCGACAATGATATTCCCCCGTGTAAACGGTGGGTGTTTTTCGATTTCATGGTCCAATAGAAAACATATAATCGAATTTATTATTTGAATTCTTTGAAGCAAGAGTTAGTGAAGCACATGAGAAGAAAAAATTGAGATGAAAAAAACAAAAATCTTCAATAAAACAGCTTGTTTAACATTTGCCAATCCTTCGCCGTTCCCCTTTCTCCGTGTCCTTGATGTAGAAACGTTTACTCAAGTCGGGCGAAAAAATAGAAACATTTTTAAGCACCTGTACTAAGTCGTCTTCGTTGTCGTTGTCGGCGGCGCGTTGTCGTCGTCGTTATTGTAGTCCTTGTCGTCATCCTTTGATCAAGAATGATTTGATAAAGTTAAATAAACACAGGTGAGAGATGATTACTCGTGGTGAAAAATGTGAATTAAGGTAAGCAGCACGTCATGTAGCTAGAAGATGTACGCACATTTCATTTGTAACTTGTAACCATCTAGGATCTAGGTACTGTGTCTTTTTTATGGAAATTTTCTATTATTTTCATTCGTTTTATCTTCTGTGATTTAATGTCTTCTTTTTTTGTGTTTTTGTGTCATGGATATAAAATGAAAAACGACGCGACGATTCCACGATTGAGCCACTCAGACTTGTACTTTCAATATTTTTTAAGTAAATTCGAAGTTAAATTTTGTACTTAACGAAATTTATCACGAAATGAAAAATGAATACGTTCCTCGTGTAATTTCATGACTTCGATGTGTCAGAAGTTACTCATTGTTGAAGGCATTTTTAACATATGGGACAATGTCGGTCCAACTTTAAGTTTAAAGCGCTAGACAAAAATTAAAAAGTGAAAGATAAAAAGTATTCCAAAATGAGAGAAAAAATACTTACATATATTTTTTTCAAAACGTCATCAAAAAGAAGGCCAAAAAAATAATATGGGTGCAATTAGAATTTAAAACTGGCAATACTGTTCTGTCATTGCCCCTGAAAATGCAGCTATCTCTGTCTTCAATTCATGTTTGGTCTTTTCTTTTCTCTAGTGTGGAATTCATTGGATAATATTTTATTACTTTTGCATCAAAGGTACATTATAAATTTTATTTAAAAAAAAAATCTTCAATTCACCTCAACAAAATATCTGACTTGATTTTGCCCTCTGTTATGTATGAGATGTCCTTTCAAACTTTCAAAGGACAAACTCACAAAAGGACATATGAAAGTACACTTAATAAAATTCAACGAAGCAGTCTCGGGATGGGGGTGGCAGGCAATGACGATGGAATGTTGAATTTTATTTTGAAATAAGAAAATTCTTTTCGAATTCCGAAAATAAACCTCAACTGTTTATGTGATATTTTTTTATGTGTGAATTTAATAATATAGTAAAGAAAGACTATAGACAATCGTATAATAAAATATAAGATAAAATTTATTTATATAAATATAAAAAAATAGGCATAGCTAACCTAAAAAATGAAAAAAAATAATGACAGATAATAAATATTTTATGCAAATCATCATCACAAAATTTATTGGCAAAAATTCATGGTTCTTATAAATATTTATTGTATAATTCATTAATATTCATTCTCTTTTATTGAATCGTAAAAAATGTAAGAAAAAATGGAAAGAATATATGTATGGGTAGATATATATATATTTTGTGTTTTTGTTTTATATGTAGACGTGATGACCATCTTGTGGGAATTTTATTGACAGACGTTTTATTAAAACGAAAATGAATTACTGGAAGATAATCTTTTTGTTATAAATGATAGAATGGTATATTTCGTTTTTAAAATTTATTTTTTAATTTTAATTTAATGAAGCATGCACAAGTTGACAAGTGGCAGCATATTCAAAACCAAAAAAAAAAACAAATATTTTTGCCATCACAATGAAAACAGACCACAAAGCTGTTAAGGGGCTATTTACACTTAAACTTAATTCGTTCGCTTTGTGTTTTTAAATCAAAAACTAACTGTCAAGTACTAAATGTAGGTGTCACCCTGTATGAATACAATAATGAATTCTAGCATAAGACAAATTGTAATAGTTTTAGAAAGAGAGAAATAAAATTCTTCACTTTGCTTCTAACCTTCAGCCTGAGTACATCACACTAACAATTGTCATTTTTACCAAAGAATAACTTTTATTGATTATTATTTGTCATTGTCTTGTTGTACATCACGTATGTCAAAACGAAATTCCATTTATTTCTTGGAACTGTCATTGTGATTTATTATGATTGGTATACCATTGTATATTATTTCTGTCACTCACTTCAATGATTGTTTGGTATAATTTTGTCTTATGATTTTCAATTGGTATAAAATGGCTTGGAGTATACAAAATAACTGTAAATTTACCTATTTTTTTTTTTAATATTTGCTATTGTCAATGTTGTTCCTTTCATAAAAATGAAAAAAACGAGTATTCATAATTTTAATCGGTTTAAAAAACAAACAGTTTATTTTTTTTTAAATAATATTTTCATCCCACAAAACCACTGACCACTGATAATGAAAAATAAAAAAATATATAGATACAAAAAAATAAAATAATTATTTCCTTATTCATACCAATTACACAAAACTGTCAATTAATATTACACCAATTAGTCCCTGAGGTGATTTTACTAATTGAATTAATTTCTTTATTTTCAGATTATTATATTAACTAGAAATTGATGGATAGATGCTCGAATCAATTATTTAAATCATCCATTAAAAATGATTATGATTTGCAGGTAGTACTATCGACAGGCTATTATATAATAATTTAGGTGTTATTTAATATTTAGTGTTTTGTTGCAGATGGAAAGGTGTAAAAATTTAAAGAGAATTTCGATTTAATTCGAAATAACTTCTCGAACAAAGTCTGAATAGTAATTAGGGAAAATTACAACTATTCGAAAACAGAATATTTATTTTACTATAAAATACTAGCAGGCCCGGCAAACTTCGACTAGCCTCGATTTATAGCACGAATTCAAGTTATGGAAAAATAATTTGGTTACTTTTTCTACTTTCCGTGCAATTTTTTTTATAGTTTCTAGAGGTCCCGATGTGCTTCGTATCACTTATCCAAAAGATATTAAAACTATCCCTTCACTAAAATGGCTGATTCGATTACAAACTCTTATGTCAACTCGCATGTTATTTTTCAGATCTAAAAATCTTTAAAAGGTTTACTTTAGTCTTATAGGTATTTGAAAAAAATCAAAAATCAAAATACATGGTCCTGTATTGACTGTTTGGAAGAAAATGGATCGAGCGGTAGGACAACCGAAGTTAATGTCCTAGTTGTTGTAACAAACATTGTGACACGAGAATTTTTTATATGAGATTTAAAGACTTCATAAATGTTAAGTACCTAACCTAAGTATCTAAATTCAAAATTATTTAAAGAAAGATGTTTCAAGGAAATACATTAACATTTTTAAGTCATACAAGAGATGGTAGGATATTGAAAGTTTGCATAAATATTTTCACCTCGTAAATTAAAACAAAACCAAACAACAATAAATTTTCAACTTTCTCATCACCCTGAGTTCAATTTCTATAAATTCACGCTTTCATTAATTAGTTTGCCAAAAGCAATGAATATACCAGCACTTTCAGTTACCATAAAAAAGTTTGAAGTTTCATCATTTTTTTTTTTTGTATTTCTTATGAAAATAATGAGTTTAGATATAAAATCTTCCTTCAATAAGTTAGCTGCTACATACATTTTACTTTATTAATAAATTAATAATAGCAATTTTATCATATATGATAAAGTAGAAAAGTTTTTCGTATAAATATATCTATGTACATAATTCAATTCAACGGGAGTTTAAAAAGTTGCTTATGAGACAAATAATTTACCTTGTTAAAAAATACTTTCATAATGTATGTTATTTTTATCATAAGTAAATTCTTTTAAGTAAAAATTAACAAACATCAATAATTTCTGAAGTAGGAAGCGAACAAGAATATAGGACGTTTTTATCTCACTCTATCTTCAGAAGATTTCCCTTTAGTTGTGTGAAAGAAAAAATTAGTCAGCGTTACCGTAGTGCATATAATAACATTGCAAAAGCTCTCCAGAAAATTAAAAGAATTGCCGTCTATGCTTTATTGTAACTGCATTTTAATAGATTTCCCGTAATTGCCAATGCAAATACTTAAAACAAACACTATATCAGCGTTGCCACTTCAAAAAAAGAGTTGTGCAGTAGATCATTTAAGAAAATACAGTAGATTGGATCTTTCCCCAGTAGATTTTTTATTACATATAAAACTAAAACATAAACATAAACAGCTTAAATCTATTTAAACAAATTTATTTGTAAATGTGTAGGTAATAAAGCTTAATCCTTAAAGTCTTAAACAAATAAATTTAATTTTTTTTTTTATAAATTTTCCATCAGTAAAATTAAAATATTGAAATTACTCTAAGAGCCCATCAGGAGCGTCTGAGGGTGTCCAGCAACAGTTGCTGACATTATTCATTTCCTTACAAAAAATTACATTTTCAAGAGTATTTACGTTAAGTTTGTTTTGTAGTTTATTTTTAATCGAAAACTTTCGCTCTGCAGCGGCACTACTATGGGAAAGTGAACACAAAATCAACATATACTCGCAAAGTTCGACAAATATTTTTTCCGATTTTTCCAGTGCCGACAAAAATTTTCAACATTTACAACATGTCTTCTGTACCTCTCAATCGCACACGATTACAACAACAAATTTTTGTCGGCACTGGAAAAATCGTTCAATGTAGACCGGGACTAAAGAAGGTTTATAAAACAAAAAAGTGCAGTAGATTTCATTTAGTGGCAGCAGATTTATTTTTTGCGAAAAGTGCAGCAGATCTACTGCTATTGCAGCAAAGTGGCATCGCTGCACTATATCATTTAAAAGTTTTAAAAAGCTCTAAAAACAAAAGCTCCCCAACAAAAACTCAATGAAAAGAGAACTTAAAAGTTACTTAATACAGTAAGGAAACCCTGTAATCCTGTATCTCATAAATATAAAATGAAGGTTAAAATGTGTCAGTTGCGCATTTGACTTTGCGTCTGGCAGAACATTTTTGCTGAGGATGCAGTTACGAATGTGAGGCACGTAACTGGTAAAAAAAAGCTCTCCCATAAGGCCTGTACTGCACATTCGATTTGGAAGAATTATACAAAAACCATGAAACTGCAAACCTTCGTTTATAGGTGTCTTTGAAACATCTTACGGGTTTTCTGGCCTAATCGTATCTCTAACGAAGACTTATATAGGCGAACCGGTTAGGAACCCGTCGAAACCATTATACGAAGGCGCAAGTAGCAGGCGATTGGACACACACTTCGAAAAGGTAATGAACGTGAAACCCACTCACACAAGAAAAAAGAAGATTTGGTAGACCGAGAAGCACGTGCATGGAGAAGAAAAGTTGAGGAGGAATCTGCCAGATTGGGAAAGAGCTGGAGGGAGCTAAAACTCATCGCTGGAAATCGCACACGATGGTGCGTATAGGAGTAGTAGAGGCCCTATGTCCCGCTATGGAACACCAACGGACTTCGTAGGTTTGAGGACCTAAGTAAGTAAGTAAGTAACAATTGCTAATGATTTATTTCAGAAAATATGAGACACATGCAAAATATTAAAATTCATTCAGAGGCGTAGCTGGACTTTTTTTTTTTGGATATAGGTCGCTCATCAAAACTATTTTTCGGACCTACCTCCTTCGTATTTTAAATTTGAAAACAATTTTTGTTTCAAAAAGCTAATTAGAACTCGGAGTTAAGCAATTAATTTGGATTTTGGAAATAAGTTTTAAACAGAATCAATAGAACCGTTTTGCAGAAATGTTTAATGTTTTAATGAAAAGAATTTACCAACCGTTAAGTATGTTGCTGAAGTGTAAACAGAATAATACATAATTAAAAAGTATGATAAAAAGAACCGGCCGAATGTGACTGCCCTGAGGGACCCCAAATTTTGTAGTACAAGTCATTGAAAAAGTGCCAGATAAATATTGCTTATAAATTGATTTTTAATTTCAACTTCCTCCGTAGGTTGGGAACCCATTGTTATACGTCTGATACAGGGATGTATGTATTAATTTCATGATCTTTCAATATATTTTCGTATACAATTACTTAAAGTGCTTCAAATGAAATTTAAATAAAATTATCCTCCAATTAAACAGCAAAATTAATAACTCACAAATTTGTAGGCAAGTCTACTTACTTCATTGTTTCCCCTTAAAAAAAAACCTGTTGTTAACAATAATAATTCCTCATTATTTGTCACCTTGTCCTTTTCTAGAACAACAACAATAAAAATTGTATAATTATTAATGTTCATGTTCCGATGAAACTTATTTCCACATTTCCTTCCTAATTTTTTGAAAGAAAATCCTCAACATTTTCTAAGTATCTTCTTGTTTGAAGAAACTTTAGCTTGACTGGGATATAACACCTCAATGATTTTCAAAGGATTTCCTAATTTTCAAATTGTATAAGTATAAGCAAGGTATAAACTTTTGTGCGGTTAACAAAAGCAAAGTTCCAAAAAAGGTTTTACCATAAGTAATATTGTGGTAAAATCCTTTGTGATATTTGTGTAGGTGATGGTGAGACTGATTGTTTTATAAGATTTTATTATTTAAATAAATAAAAAGTTTGTATCCTTTTTCTTAAGAACATATTTTATTCGAAAGGATCTAAAACAAAATAAGACGTCTGGAAGCTTTGGTTGGAGATTCAAAGTATTGTTCGTAGAATTATCCTTTTTATTTTGGTATGGAAATTATATTCTATATAAATTAATTACCCTGAAGCCTGAAGTATGGTGTATATAGATTGCTGACAAACTAATATGTCAACCCTACCCCACCACCGGAACCATTGATGGCTACGAGGCAAAGCATGATAACGAGACCATGACAAAGGATTTCCATAGACGATGCGCGTTCACAAAATATCCCCGCACAGAAGGTTCCATAACACTCTTGACACTCCACACACATCCACACAATATCCTCACACCATAACGCGTCATGTGACAAATTAAGTCATGATGAGGTGTCATTTCGAGACACATCATGTCGAAGGGAATATAATGTCGACTATAAATATACATAGACACATGGATTGAATGTGGAATAGATGATGGATTATGGCGAGGACATGTCGCTGATTAAAATATGTCATAATAAGGATGAGGGTATGTCATAACTCATGATTGTGAAGGACTTAAGGGATAATTATTCTCGGAAAAATTGATTCGTATGAATAACCCTTAGTTTGTATCGCATCAACCATACATACTCATGCATCTCAAAAAGTCTAAGTATATTAATTTATTTTCTTTCAGAGATTTTGGGATACATTTTCGTCAAATACAAATATTTAAGTCCATGACGAAAAAGCTGATAAAGTCTTTAAGTCTTTAAGTCTAAAAACTTATCAAGCAAATTGAAAGGAAAATCAGAAGACCAAATAAATTCGAAATCAAAAAAACCACATACTATATAAGTAACTTTAAAACAAAAACCAAATAAAGGGAAAATAAATACTAATAGCCTTTTCGAACGTCATCATCGAGCCAATTTAAGGATACGAAATTCCAAATTCTAAATTCACAAGTCAACACTAACTTTTAATTAAATGGACCCAATATTAATCTTTTTCTCACCACAACCAGAGACTTGGAGCCATCAGGAGAACGAAAGTGAGACCGAAAAATACTAACTACGAGTATTTATATAGTTCTATGATAGTTTGTAACTGTGTGTGTGTGTGGTCTGTGCAACCTTTTATGAGTAAGTGTGTGTTTGGATGAGAATATATATATGTGAGATCAAAACTTCGTCCTGTAAAGGAGTATCATGGCAAAGGTTTTCATATATTTTATGAGGTTTTAGGAGCTTTCGTACAATTTGCGTTACTGACAAGTTATGATTACTATACACAGATCTACAGATACACAGACTGTATCCTCCTACACACATACATATACCCATGCATATAGAATAAGTGGAAAGTGCAGTTAGTTGGGATATAACACAATGTGGGTTGATGGAAAGAAGTTTAATTTTCACAATTTCCATTGTTTCATCATCTGATGGAATAAATTCGAAAACTCGTCCCTTATTTTAAATGCATGACAGTATTGAAAATACAAATGTAGATTTTGAATTTATGAGTATTTGTTTGTAGGATGGATTAAGTGGAATCATCTTTGATATAGAGATCAACACATTAACAGATTTTAAGGTGTTGTTTTTGGACCTCCTTTTGTATGCATACATTTTAGGAACATTTTATTTTTTTTTTCAACAACTTTTGTGGAAAATCAGCAAATGTTCCAGTTCCGTATTTCTCGAAAAAAACAACTTAAACTATGAACTTAAAAAATATGAATTTTGAAATTGTTAAAACCGCGATATCTCACGAACGGTGAGTCGTACGAGAAATAGTGTTAAAACCATTTTTGTCGAGAATTGCATGATCTATAACTTTCGTCAATGTATTTTCACGATAAAATTTACAGTTTTCGTGAAAAATGGATAAAACCATAGTTTTGACCCTTTGACCTTGAATTCAGGGAATTTTGACATTTTATGTATAATGATGTATTTAACGTCTGTGTCAATTTTCAGCTCTATGCGAATTTTGTCTAGGTTATGACTTTTTTTTGTCTATTTTGACTGGACTAATATTCCTATTCCCATTCCCATTTTTAAAAGGTTTTAATGGAGCATTTTCTAAAATATTAAGGATACTTGACATATTCATTGTCAATAATGCTTATGGATTATGTATAAAATTATAAGGATAAACGTTTTATATCAACCCTTTCATTGTTTACTTTATTTACCAAAATCCCTAACCTTATCTTTATTTAGGTGTTACAAAATATTCAATAAAATTAACCTCAAAAAGATTCCAGATAATATTGAGCTTAATTTAAGTGACCTTTACTACTACATAATTTGTTGTGGCTTTAGTTATGTAGTATCTATATCTATTGTCTATATATTCATTTTGTCAATTAAAAAGGTTACATTGTGGTTTTGTCTTTAAAACAGAAAGGTCAATCCATAAAATAAGGTCACAAAGTATATCTCTTCTTCAAAATAATGTTGGATAAAGTGAATCATTATTTTGTTTATGGGTAATTAGTTTCTATGAAAGTTTTTACATCGCTGATAAAATTTGTCTACCTTAATATAGAAACTTAAAATTCCTACAAAATTTTGAATAGATAAACTGATAATGAAATGGATTGAAAGAGTTTTTTTTATGAATAGCCAAAAAATTTAGAATAAGGGTGAACTTTAAACGTAAAAGAGTTTTGTAAAATTAAACTTTTAAGTGGGAATATTCGAGCTTAGAATTATCCGGATACTTTTGGATTTCCACTGTCTTACTTAACATTCCAGATTGCATCGAAATCTTGTAATATAATACAATAATCAGTTTAATTTAAATTTAATTTTTATATTTCAACTTGAACTTCAAACAATATTGTAACTTTTAATAAATTCGGATATCCCAATACAACTTCATGGATTAATTGATATATGATCCATACCCGGACAGTTTTGGATGAAAAGTTGTAAAATGTCAAAAATATGTTATTCAATCCATTTAGTATTAAGTAAATTAATTTCATTCAACATAAACACAGTTTAATGAAATTTATTTTAATGTTCTTTTCTAAGTGAAAATAATTGAAATTAGTTCTGCTAATGAAAGCAAATAAAATCCATCAAAGGCATACGTTGTCGTTGTCTATTATATAAAAATGGAGTCCTCATTACTTAACTAAAATGGTCATTCCATTTATAGTCGCAATTAATAAAAATGCTCACAAAAACATCAGGTCCAACACTTGCCTATATAAGATCCTCATCAAAATCCCAATATAATTGTCCTGTCTTGACCACATGCTGAAATACTGAACCATAAACCGAAAAAGTATCTCGTTCTTATTTTTATATAAAAATTATTTCTATCATAAAATTCGTCCTCTCTTTGCAATAAAAAAAAAAACCAAACCAATAAAAATTGAGTAACAATCAAAGTGCCTCGCATGTTTTATATCAAAATACAATCCAGCATCATCATCTTCATCACCTAAATATGTTGGCAGAAAAGCTAAGCTTTATTCCACAATATTAAGTCAATTCCTATAAACTGTCTGTTTCTGTTCGCCCCCCCCCCTCTGCCTCTGACCCAAAAACAAAAACTGATGAAAAGCAATCAAAACAAATGGATCAGGATTATCATCAATTCTCGAGCACTTAAAACAAGAGTCAATAAAAAAGTGTTTTCGATTTCGACTTTGGATTTTCGGTGAGATGTGAGGAAGGACCGATATGGATGGAGGGGATAAGAACATATTAAGTCAAGTGGAACGTGAAACGAGGTGTTAAGGAGGGGATAATTTTTAAGGCTTTGTCATGGTTCAATTGAAAAATATCCACCAAACCTCGAACCTGGACCATGGAATGGGTAAAAAAGGACGAAACATTTTGTTGTCTTTGATATGAGAGTGTGAGTAGGTATATTGAATACATACACAGACAAACAGATAGTCATTAAGGCAAGTCACGTGCCGATGGTCCTTAAAGGTTGATCAATAATTCCATTAAGAGGTTCCCTCTATGAGTCTAAGGCCTGTTATATGCAATATTCATTGGGGAAATGGCCAGACATAATTTTCGGGAAAAACAGAAATGTGGTTTGAGCCAAGAGGGATGATTCATGGCTTATCGAAAAAACAACACAAAGATTCCTCTGTCAGTGTGGTTGTCCATTTTATTGATTTAATGAAGGTTTCAATTTTGGATTTCTTTTATAATAGTTTAGGTCAGAAACAACAATCACTCTTGTCATTAATCAGTTATTAAATTTAATGTTTTATAGTATTGTTTATTAGCACTATAGAATGGACAGAAATGTATTCTGTAATTTTAAGTAATAAACAAAAACTTCTGCTTCAAAATTTTACGTCTTGAAACGGATCTCGAATTTAATTAAATTTACAAGTGTCGAAATTTCCGGTTGTATTCTAAATTTCAAATTTAATTTCATAACACACACGTGGGCACATTTATATTGACTTAATCATGCACTGCGGATAAAATGTCAAATCCATAAGTTCCACTTAGTGTTAATGATTTCCACAAGTCCTTTCAATTTGCCAAGAATTCGAGTTAACATTCTCTTAAGAAATTACAAAAAACATGTATGAAGACAAAACTATAAAGTTATACACAAGGTACCAAAGACATTATCCTGCGCTATAAGGATTTGTTCTCCAAACAAAACAACACACCCTTTTCGCCTTTATTATGATGATCATCTTAACCATAAAGACCGGATGCCAATTGTTCTTTCCACATACTAGTATACATCACCACACACCCTTTGTCAACATATTAACTTAAACTATAACACTACAACAACGAGTATAACTGTACAACATACCAAAGACATTTCCTTTCTTAATGAGTCTTCTTGACAACTAATTACGGGATTACACCGTCATTACCATATTTAGGGTGGAAACATCCCCAACAACTCGACACTTACCCCATATCGTGCCGCTCTACATGCCGCAGTCGCCTTCAGTATAGATACCGACATCAGGGAGCAAAATATCAGCAATCTTATGTTACGACAAAACGTCAAAATGCCATTACACTTACATATATGCCTAGGTACTAGTAATAGATACTCCTATGTATGTGTAGGTATTTGTAGGATATTCCTTTCCGACCCTTGTTATTAGTGTAAGCTCGAAAGTCTCATTCGGTAAATCAGAAAAGGAGTCGTAGAGCCGTTAGAGCTCCTCTGTAGAATATGTCCTCTTTGTGATGATATTTTTGGGACTTAAGCCAGAATATTGGATCCACATATGCCACGTATGACATAACTCATCAATACAAAAGGGACGGACAACGACGACGGGGACTACAAACAAGGACGACAAAGACGACAAGGACGAGGACGAGTATAAGGACGAGGTGTGGTGTGCTCTCGCTTACAAGGGAATTTTGTGGTGACATTGATGAGATATACGGGAAGATGAACAATAATAGTTACAAACATATACATAACGATGTTGATGATGATAACGCTTTAACCAGGATCAGGCAGGATGGATAAAATTGATGAGATGACAATAATGTCGAAGTGCAATATATGGAGACTGTTAGAATGACTTTTCGATTATGAGATGCTTTAAGTCTTGTGGTGTTAAGTCTAAGCGGAGTCATATTTTTCGCCTGACAAAGTAAATGGTAACAAATTATGTATCAATGGATGGCATGTGAAGGACCCACTTTGACGAGATGGTGTTACATCAACCAACATTTTTGATAGTGAACATACATAAGTGAAAGAGAATGTTTTGCGAAACAATAAATTTTGGAAATTGTTTTGATATTCACTTAAAGGAACAAAGTTTCCAAGGAAAAATGATTAACCATTCATTTTTGACAAAAATTTGCTTCACTTCGCATTTCGCAATTCGAACTTATTCATATTCGCATTTCACAGCCATAATTCGCAATTTAGACTTTGCATTTAGTGTTTTACACTCCATGAAACGCACTTCGCTTCTCAAAGTTAACATTTCGCATTTTGCACTTTATACTTCACACTTCGCTTTTCATATTTCGCATTTCACGCTTTACTTTTTGCATTTAACACTCCGTAATCTAAACTTTTCATCTCTTTGCAAACTTCCTACACCATACTTCGCAATTCACGCTTAGGACTTCACCTCACACTTTACAGTTCGCAGTTCGCACTTCAAAATAAGTTTTCTTCACTCTTAGCACTTCAAACTTCACTCTTAACACTTCACACTTCACACCTCACACACTTATAACTTAAAACCTCACACTCCACATTTCACACCACACGCATTAAAAGTAAAAATGACAAATGATAAATACTTTTCCAATAATTAAGCTGTTCTAAGTAAAAAAATACAATTTCACTTAAAAATTATAATTTAAAACTTCATTTAAGAGAACGATAAGAGAATACTTTGAAAGTTTCGTACTCTCTTTAATTTTATACCATTTAGAATATTAAAGCTTTCTTGCATTGAAAATTGAATAACTTGCATTTGAAAGGAATGAATTTTAAATTCGACAGTTTATTTTGAGATTTGATTAAATAATAAAGTTACGCAAAATTTTTCCGCACCCCCTTTTTTTAGGTAATAAAATTGAAAGTAGATTTTGTGAAACGAAAATTGAAATGATTGATGTTTTATATTTCAAAATATTGTTCAAAATGCTTTTCTCTGAAGCTCCGTTTTCATTAACTCTAAACTGTCAGCTGTCAAATAAGTGTTATCTTAGTGTTTGACAAAGAGATTTACAAGAAAAAATGGCGCCAAATTCTTAACTGCACCTCAGGCAGTTTTAAGTTCGATCTAAGTTCCAATTACTGTTCATTCGGCTTTTAATTCCGACTTTTGTGACAAAAAATTTAGTGTTTGTCTATATTTGATGTCAAACTGTCATTTTGTGATTAAAATTCTTTTGAAATTAATAACAATACTTTGCCAAGTTAGCCTTGAAAAGCTTCACTCTGAAAAATGTGTTCTCGGTGGCGTAGACGCAAAAACGAGTACAATGGATTACTTTTAGTTTCCTTTTATGAGCATTTACTCATAACGTCGTCTTTTTATTGGTATTGTTAGTGTTTCTTCATTCTGCCTTCATTATAACCTAAAACATCTTTTTTATTGTTCTTTAAGGAGGTATTTTGTTTGCTTGATGCACAATTATATTTTACTTTTGTTTTTTTTTTTTTTATTTAATGCTTATATTCACTTTCTTAGAGGTCGACATTGGTTCGGGAAAAAAAAAAACGATGTGAAAATATTTATTAGTGAAGTTAAATGAACTAAATGTCGAAAGGACATTTTTATACATACATATTTCGTCCTGGACAATCGGCAATGATTTTCAAATAATCTTAAGAAAATGTTTAAATCTTTTTCGAAAAAAAAGAAGTTTAAAAGTTTACTTGTTTAACAAAAACAATAGCATACAACCGAGTCGAGTGCTTAGGATATTTTCAAAAATGAAAATAAGCTTATTTTGCATCTGGTTATTGTTAACTAGAACCCGACATACATTTCAAAAAGACATGAACCCAAACAAGAGGTATTGTTTTTCATAAAAAAGGTTAATTAAGGAAATTACTATATACTGCGAACATAATTTTTGTTTTAATTTTAGAATTATAAAAAAAATGTGTTCATTGTTTTTAAATGAAAAAAAAAACAACAAAATATCATTAAGTCAAATTAAATATGAGATAATGAAATGAAGAAAAATTGAAGTATATTTTTTTCCAAATAAAAGGAAAATTATATTGCGATAGTCTTTTTGTGTAAATCTTCAATATATAAAAATCGATGTTTGTCTCGCTAAAAGTCGAGAACGGCTTATCCGATTTGGCTGATTTTGGTTTTGAAATTTTTGTTGTAGTCCAGGGAAGGCTTAAACAGTAAGAAAATATGGAAAAATATCGAGGAAGATATTAAATAAACAAATAATTTTTCCATAAAATTTGTTCTACCTGCAAAAATTTTTATATTTCAATTATAAAGTTTCCTGTTTTTCTGTCACAATTATACAGCTTGTCAGTACCTGAGATTAACTGGTCTTAAAATGTCAAGAAAAAGAGGAACTTTTTTTTGTATAAGTTTCAAGAGTAATGAAAATTTTGATCAGTCAATCTAACAGCCAGGAGTTTGTTAGAACTGAATTGAGGCGGGACAAAGTTCGCCGGGTCCTCTAGTAGATATTTAATAAATGATGGAAAATCTAGTACTTAAATGAAAACTGACTAAGAACAGTTAATTTAATTATTAAGGACTTTGTAGTGTTTCATTTGAATTAAATTTCCAAATTCCAAGAATGAAAAATCGTTTCTTATATTTAAATAAAATTTAACTTAATCCAGTTTAAACTAGATTTTATGAATAAACTTTCATGGTATTTGACTTAACTGGTTTTATCTTACAACGGATATATGAAACAACAAAATGTCTAAAATATAATAAATCAAATTGACTCTACAAAATTTATTCAAAATAAATCATTTTTCCTTAAAAGATGTTTCTTCCGGTTTCGAAAATTATGTCGAAAGTATTGATAAATTTAATATCCGTTTTTCATTTTTGACATTTCAACGTCATAACATTTAACTCTATATACAAAATGAATCAAAAAGTAAAGATGTACCTCACCTCACCTCATGCCATTATCTTCACACGAAATCAAATTTCCTTTAGTATATAGATCAACAATGTTTCAATTTATGCGCCATTTTCCAGGAAAACTCAATTTATTCTATTGAATTTCTTTATATCATCAATGAGGCAGACACCAAAAAGAGATGTATATATAAAATATTCCAATTCAAAATAAATAAAATAAATAAATGATTTATCATCATCAAGGGATATCCTGCGTTTACATCAGCAACGAAATCAATAAAGTAATTGATTGTAATACAATGCTCGTCCTGGAAAGATAGAGATAATAATAATTTATAATTTTATCCTCAAGACTCCCAGACTTACATATTATGATGTGCACCTCTGTGTCTTTAAGAAAAAATTAATATAAATATTTTGTTAATAGAATTTTCCTAGAATTATTATTAGAAAAAAAAACGAGTGAATTTTTTGCCTTTATTCTTATTTTTTTTTTGTTTGAAAGCTTAAAAACCTCATTAAGGCAATATTTTGTTATTTTTTAAAATTGACTTTTTATGGTTTTTTTTTTCCATTTTTTGTCGTTGTTTGATTTAAGGTAGCCCAGCTAAAGGTAGAGATACATCTTTGAGGCAACATCGAGTGGTTGGATTATGAGAACATCATCATCATAATCGACATCGAGGTGGAGACAGGGGAATTTGAATATGCGTGGATGTTCCTTAGAAATCAGGTTGCTTTATTAAGAACGCAAAATTGGTTTCCGGTTTCATCATTTTGCATAAAGATTAGTTAATTCATTAAGTATCTTTGCTTGGCTTTTATAATCTGCAGGATATTTTTCAAGGACGAAACTGATTTTCTCGAGAAGAAGAATAAAAACCAGAAAAAAAAATTAACTTCAAGTTTTTTTTTAATTTGATCATTTGGAGAATTTGTTGCTAAGCAGTTTTTGTATTTTTGTTGTTGTTGTGAATTATGACGGCATAAGTATGTGGGGTAGGAGAGAGACAGAGAGAGAGAGAGAGAGAGTATAATTAAATAAGCGTTTGGATGAAAAGATTAAATTTTACAACAGAGAGTTGGTTTTGGTTAAGGCGAAAATGGTTAGTTAGGTGAGGAATTGTACCTTAAATGGAACTACATAGAGCTTTTTAATTCTTCTGGGGAATATTTCTTCGACATAAGCCTTTTGAGTGCATTTCAGGAAATACAATGATCCAACAAATAGAGACAAATAAACCAAAATTTACAAGTAAATCGTTCACAAATACTTAAAACTTACTCAACGAACTTATTCATGGCTTCAGATGGCCGGAAAGACACTTTCAAAACTTAAGTTATAGCTAATTACTCGTTCTTGTTCTTTTTTTTTTGACATTTAGAGTACCTACTTAAATTCTTAACATCCTTTTGTTAAGTTAATAAAAAATATAAAAATGCTTGAGGGAACTTTTTTTGAAGGATGCCAAAGTCTCTTATTTGAAGAAAAGAATTTAATTAATAGAAACTATCTAATCTATTTAAAAAAAAAATTAAAATAAAAAAGGAACTTTTCAACAACACTACAAAGCAGAGTTCCTCCTCAGTAAAAGTTAAAGAGTTCGAATTTCAAAGTCGTTTTTTTTTCAAAGTTCTTAAATTTTTCCCTTCTCAAAAGAATCTTCTCCTCTCGTGATGCAGTAATGGAAAACTTTTCCATTCAGCTCAATTCACAAACAATGACTTTCGTGTTTCTACTTAACAAGCAGTGAAGTTTTTTTTTCAAGTTTTTTTTTTTTTTATTTTATATTCCGTGAACTTATAGCAATTTTCCATCTTTATGACTACGAGTACCTATACATCAGAAAGGGCTAAGGGAGGGGGAGGAAAAAGACGCATCCAAGTAGATGATGGTAGTTTCGAAACTACAAAGAAAATACGTAAAAATTGGAAATAAATTGCACTTCAAACAAATTCTCAACAATGCATCACACTTTCCCGAAGGATTCGGGCGAACAATGTGGCATCTAATGTGGATAATTCACACACAAGTCATTTGCGAATTCACACGTGGATTGAATTTATTTTATGCGGGAGGGGTGGGGACATGCATAAGTCAGGCTAAACTTTTTGCATCAGTAAATCTATTTGAAGTGTTTGCAGTTCAAGCTTCAAAGTGTGTTAGTCTTGGTCGTCTTGGGCTATGTGTAGTGGTTGTGGGTGGGTGTGATAAAACTTTATTGATTGATTGAAGTCGTTCGTAGTAAGAAATGAATTTATTTAAGAACTTATAATTTGTTGCAATAAAATTTTCTGGAACTTAAAGTGAAACAAGTTGCATAGGTAGATGATATATTGCTAAGTTTTCCTTAAGTGGAATTTTCGTTTAGTTTTAATGCGTTTTAAAAAAAAAGGAATAGGACCAAATTTGTAATTGAAATTCCTTTCAATTTGTCTTATTCCCAGCTTAGTAAACAATTACATTAATATGTATTTTATAAGAATTTTCAAAATGTGCATATTTAAATCCTAGAATGATTTTTCTACGTAAAATTAAGTGTAAAATAAAAATAAACTGAGCATTTTTACAAAAATTGACTACAAGCAATATTTCTAAAAACTGTTAAAATTTGTTTTATCGCTAACTACTGGGAAATATTTTTGACGAATTTTAAAAAATGCTGAAAATATTTTTCCGGCTCGAAAATCTTAAGGTGTGATACTTATTGGGTCCTATTTTTTTATACCAAGTACAATGCCGTGGAACATTGTGTTACCTTCCTAATTTTTGAGGTAAAAAATCTAAAACTATTTTTTTCGAATTTTTACGGTAATTTGAATACTTTCGAAGACGAAAAAATGCACTTCATTCTGACATATTAAAAGCAATATTAATTTTTACTCAACAGTCATTACAACCACTTCGAGATCAATTTGAAGAAATTCTGAAATAGTTTAAAATTTTAGCAAATAAGTTCATTTTGAGTGTCAAGGTTGTAATGTCTTATCAAGATTTAGACCTTTGTCTAGTACACAGTTTTATTACATATATATCTTAAAAGCCTTTTTTTAATAAATTCAGATTCAGTCTATCAAATTTATACTCTCAATTGCATCTTAAAGTACCATACTCCTTTCCTTTAAGAACTGAAATTTCCACATCAGAGCACAACGTCTAGTTGCATTACAATCCTCCAGCGATCGATTATTGCATTCCAATTCCTTAACTAAAAATTTAAAGAAAGTTTTTGTTTTGATATAATTTTCCCGAAACTCAATAATAAAAAAATACTTTCAGTTCGTTGTTTTACGTCATTCATTTTGAATTTCCCAGCAGGTCTAATCCGAGTTAACACATAAATCACAAATCTTCTGTCAAAAAAGAACGTGTGCTTCTTCTTTTTTCAAACTTAAATCATCTCTTACCAAACAGAAACCTCTGTTTTCCAGGAAACCATATATTATCCGCCCCAACACTTTAGATCTTCTTAAAGTTTTATAAAAGAGCCATAAAATGTTAACCACGCTTTCCCGAAAATATTCTCACTTCCCACTAAGTTTTGAGACAAGTCAATTATTGTTGATTGTTCAAAAATCCTTATCGTTGATAATAATTACACTCAAAAACACCACATACTGAAAATAATCTTCAAACAATCATCACAAAAATTAAAGCTCGAGTGAAAGAGTGCGAGACAGAGAGAGATGAACATGTGAAAGCGAGGTAGAACAGAGTAAGGCTTAATTGAAATCTTTTATTATCTCAAACTCAAAAATTTTCATCTCAATTATTCTGGATACAAAGGTTTATCATTTTACGGGCTTCTGTGAGGGTACAACAACAAAAAAGCAAACATTAAAATTCTCCACAGGGGCACATATTGCGGCACACGTGGCGTATGTGGAACATTTATTTTATTATTTTTCGCAACATGTGTGTCGCACACAATCTGACATCTGAGTGTGAATGTAGTGGTGGTGCTCTTTGGCTCTGACTCTGACTATGACTCTGGCTTTGGGTATTTTATTTTCTGTTGAACATACTCGTATAAGATCTTTTCTACTCCATTTAATTTGAAGTACTCCTCTGACAAAATGATATCCAGTACCAGGTACCGTGCCTTATTTTACCTACATACATATACATACGTGTGTGGCAGGTGGGTAAGGTATACGTTTAGATTATTATTATTATTTTTTGTTTGTGTTGAAAATGCTAATGTGGTTGTTTTTCGGGTTGATATAGCTTGTACATTTGGAGAATTCACTTTTGAAGATTGAAATAAATAGGAAGATATTTGTACCTAACGTGTCCTTAAATTGTGTTTTGTTTTTTATGACAGGGAATAATTGGTTTTTTGGAGAATAGAATTCTCAGGAAGGAATTTTAGGTGTTCTTCTTAAAATATGAGGACGTTTCGGAAGTCCTACAGTAGAAATAAATTTTTTTTTAGTCATAAGCCGGGGAACGATTTGAAGTCTGGAATTTAATTTACTTTAGATTGAGTTATATACAGGGTCTTTTATTATATATATATATATACAGGGTTTTTTATTCTTGTGTCAATTTTCATTAGCCATGGCACATATATGCTTAATTTGACATTAAGAGCCGCTGTATTTATCCCTTTTTCCCAAAGACTTTCGACTTCTGAAAACTTCAAAAGAAAAAGTCAGGTCAGTTTACTTGCAAATAGATTTGATATAAATGATAGCTAATTTGACAGATGTGTCTTCAACAATATTGCCGCTAACAACTGTCAGTTTGGGACTTTCTTTGAGAAGACCCTTTACCTTCGATAAATTTTTAAGACACTCAAAAATTCTTATATGTGTTTTTTTTTCCAGGGACTGCAAAGCTATAAGAGTTGCCATCACCCAAAATAAATACAAACACACAAATTTTAATGTTTACTATTTTTCCGACTTCTATTGCTCTTTCTGCGAACAATTTTGCCTGAGGTTGTTGTATGCCAAAACATTTCTTTGTTTTCCTTATTTACGATTATAAGTTTGAAAGCAGCTTCTGGAAGATATGCAGGAAGTAATGCCGTATCCATTGTGATGTTATAGAGTTTATAGTGAAAATCCTTTAAAGAAATACGAAATTTGTTTTATTTTTTGTTTTTTGTCAAAACAATAAAAATTCACCGCTGGAACGGGACAATGTTCTGGGATAACATTCAAAGGACCCAATATCATATTTTTATAAGCTCGTAACACTGGTGATGAAAAATTTCGTTCAAAAATTGAACAAACTTGTAGGGCAATTACTTTAAAAAGCAAATCACTTTGACCATTTGATTTTTCGATATACACAAAAAAGTCCAATCGAAAATCCTTGACTTCCTTCTTCATTTCAATTTCCATATTCACCGATGGCATTTTTTGTGATTTATTTAAAAAACATGTGAAATTCGCTACGAAGTCATTGTTCACGATGCATGTGAAATTACTGAATATTAGGTTATAATTTTGCTTAAAAAAAAAAAAAAACGAAACAAAAATTAATGCAAGTTAGTGCAGATAGATTTTAAATTCGAATACCGCTGAGTTTGGATTGAACAAGACGTTCCAACTTATGAAAAATACACAAAAATTAACCGAATGTGATCTGACCCTCATATTTTGTTTGACTGTAGAGAATGATATTATTAAAATGATAGTTTCCGCTATAAATTCGGATTGAATTTGAAGCCATTTTAATTGGATGGTTAATTGGGCCAAAATTGGCGTTTCATGTTTTAGAGAGATAACATCATTATGTAAAGTTCGTGTTATGCTAAAATGTATATGAATGTCAATTTTCAGAAAGTGATTTAGTTTTGAAGATATTTTACCATTGGATTGATAAAAATTAAACTATTGTTTAGTGACTAATTAAAATAGATAATTAAAGAGTTTTTTAGGCTTGAAAAATGTTAAGCCAAATATAAGATTTCATTCAAATCAGTTTTGATGGAAACACGAGACACTTTAAGTAACCCTTTTCCAACTTAAGAATTCAAGTACTTTATTCAAAACTCCGATGGTGAATTTTTACGAAATTTTTAATTTTATTGAAATCGAAAAAATTTTATTTCCTAAGTTTTAATGAAGTGACTTCTTATAATGACAAAAGCAAAAACTGTGGTAAAAGTTAGTTAAATCGTTCCCCAGGAGTATATAGAAATAATTTAGATAATTTTTTACCAAATCGAATCAATTTTTCTAGATTTGAAGAAATCATATTTTTTATAAAACTTTCTAGAGATGCAAGTCGATTGTGGAACAGCTGCCTTAGAATTCTGAATACGCAACTTGATTACCACATTGCATTCCAAGCTCTTTGATATATGTGTGTGGGATTCCACAGGGCAGTGATTAAGTTACACTACTTTTTCTTATACAAAGTTGTAAATGATAAACATTGGGTAGGATTTTATTTCCAGATTTTTATTTCTAGCAGAAAATTTGGGGCCCCCAAAGATCTAACTATACGTCCATGACCGTAAAGCTTACTGACGTGAAGGTTGCTTTTTAAATGAGTCTATAGAATAAAATCCAGATGAGTCAAATAGAGATGTTCAGTCGAAGTTGAAAATTTTTAAAATTTCGTCAAAAACTTTTCCAACAACAATAGCCAATAGCCCCATTTAACCAAAAACGCTTTTTACTTCGTTGTAAGTAATTAAGTTTCAAATACACAAAGCACATTAATCTTTTGGTCAATTAAGCAACAACTTTCAAATTATTATTAAATTCAGTTCTTTCGATATCAATAGTCACCAAATCAAGCCCAATTAAATATGAATTTACATATGATTATAAACTTTTGCCAAGCTGTCCATCAATTTACCAATTCAATGCCTCAATTTAAAACAGTCCACGGCACAAAATGATTCCAAGCGTACAATCAATCAGAATTTATTTGTTTTTGTGTTTGATATTTCTAAATATTGTTACGTCAAAGGTAAATTCAAAAAAATAAAATAAAATACCAATAATAAATTGTAATGATCGAAAAATTCATCAAAACAGAGAAACTACAATCTCCTAGTAACTGACACCAAATGCACGTCGAATCCAGATTTTACTTACAACGTGTCCTGTATATTGGATAAATCTTTGAAGTTCCCAAAACTAAATATTGAATACCAAACAAAAAAGATAATCACAGAATATCGGTTGGATTATATTGTCTCTATTAAAAAAGGAAATACCAAACAGAAAAGTCCTATTTTCAAAGCTATCGACATGAATGGTTGTAAATTAATGACACAAAACGTCACTGAACCAATTGTCAAAATGCTTCAAAAAGTTCTGCTAGATCCTGAAAATTCAGTACCACTTCATTGTCCAGTTGCAGCGGTAAGTTGTGATTGTTTATTTTTGACAGCTGCTTATTGACAGCGTCAACTCAAAATAAGTGTCTGATGGGTGTCATATGTGTTTATGGATTTAAAGATAGTGAACGCACCCTTAAATTGAATTTTTTTTATACTATTTTAAGGGTTACCACTACAAAATGTTAAACATCGTCTTGGATCAGGAATTCCTTCCAGCAGTTGTACCAGAAGTTGGATTTGTAGTTGAAATTATCAATAAAGAGAAGAAAACAATTTTTATTAGTGTCGAAATAAGTGGTAAGATAAATTATTTTAACAAGAAATCTAATAAAGGTCGTTAGAATTAAGCATTTTGATTTTTTGTTTTTTTTTGGAAATTTTACTGATAAAGGTTGGAGTTCCCCAGGGCAGTAATTAAGGACCACATCTTTTTATTTTAGTTTTTTTTTTTTTTAAGAAAAAGTTAATCTTCCAAAATTCAGTCTCCAATCCGAATAAGATGAGAGGAAAACTTTAATTACTTATCTTATGTTTTCTTTCTTCTTCAACATTTTAATTATGTGAAACAAAAATCTACCATCTACGTGACTCATTACTCAAAGTCCCAAAATACTATCGTAAGTCTACAAACTTTCATTTTCTTTGGAAAACTTTCAAACAAATTCTTGTTATGTTAAGTACCAAGAGTAAAATTCCTCAGTGATTTTTTCAAAATACTAATTATCTTTTTCCAATAAAACAAGTTCTCGATTTCGTTCACGTGGTTCTGAGAATTTGTCATTATCCATGTCATGAGAAAATTATTATTGCCATCACGACCTCGATTCTGATTGCTCAAATCCAATTTAATGATATAATCCACTAAATAAAATCAAAAAGGTAAGTGTATATTCGTCTTCTTATTTATTTACTTATTAACAAAATAATAATTAGAAGGACGTTGAAGAAAAATCAAACTAAAACAAAGTGGACGAAGTTTGATAAGACATCGTTGGGTCGATGGTTTCATACAACTCAGGTCTACTATTTGGTTCTTCTCGAGAGATAAGGTGTGTCAAAAAAGTGCAAATTAGAATTCTATAGAGGACGAGTGTATACCCACAAATGCACACTCAAAGAATTAACATGAAAATTTAGAAATAATATTAAAAGAACTGGACCCAAATGGCTGCCCTGGGGAACCCCATACAATTTTTCAACAGAATAAGTTCTGTTAAGTAAATGACATTTGAACCAAGCCAGTGATTGAATGGATCATGTTCTGAAGAATTTCTATTTGTTTGTTTGTTGTTGATAAAATTCGAAATGGATTTAGGATCTATTTTTAGATTGGACCAAACTTTTTGTTTGACTTGGCAGACTTAAGACTTACCACTGTCGTAAATATTTATAACTCTATTTAAATCGGAATCTAATCAAGTTTAATTGTATTTAAGCCATAGTTTATTTTACCGTTTTTTCAATCTTCACATTTAATGACTTGTGTATTTATGTTTTATATAAATTAATCTAACTCTCACATTCCATGGAACCACATCAATACACGAGTCTATTCCAATAACCATAATCATCATTTGATGACCTTATGTGTTCTGGCTCAAGTTTATTCCGCAATTTATCTTTATAATGTTTTTAATATTCTCGTGTGTATATTTGGAATGCAAAAATAAAGCTGTTAACTGAAGGCCTCCTGAAAGAACCATTATGCTCGTGTCACACGTTTACTCGTATAATTTGTATTTAATAAATTTTCCAAGTTTCTTTAATTTATGGGTTTTATGTGTTTATGAGATGGGAGTATTTGAATTTTATTGTACCTCCTTTATATGCATGGACAAATAATGTGTTGAAGCTCGAAGGTATAACCATAAAAAAAACAAAAAAAAAAAGGTTAAATGAAGCATCAAGGCGTTTTTTGATATATTTTATATAGGATAGAGCTGGTTGGCTAAAAAGGAGAAAATAGTCTCGGTCTCGTCTCGGGGAACTAAGCTAAGATGGGGCGAGATGAGACTGTATGTATTTTGGACATCAACTCTTTCAATTTTGGTCAGCCATTTTGTTAAATTCCATTGATAAAATGGCAACTTTATGGATTTATTGATTAAGCTCATTTCTTACTCCGAAAAAGTCCGATTTCATAAGAAGTTGCTGTCATTTGGAACAGAACAATAAATGGATGTCAAAATGTGGTTTGTTCTCCATATTCAACGTCATGAACAGTCAAATTTTTTTGAAGGATGGATATATTTTTGCTTTAAAAAGTTAGTTCCTTTTTTATTTGTTCTTCTAGAAAGTAGTGATTGAACTGTGACTTTGGAAACAATTTTCACTAAAACGAGACTAAGACGATACTCGCTATATACATACCAAGACAAAACAGACATTTTTATAGCCAGCCCTAAATTTCAAGGTCTAACTAAAGTCCTGATTTTTTGTTCTAGCATTTATGCAAAGAGCTTAGTCCAAAGGAACTTAAGTCGAATATTATTCGAGGAGTACGAGTAGCATTTGAAAATTTCCAAGTTATGGATACTTTAAGGACCTCCTTAGCAGTTTGTCCTTCTTTATTACAATTCCAGCAATAAATTAAATCCTTAATCTAACCCAAACCAAGTCAAGACTATGATGGGCTATATGGGGTTCGGTTCCACGATGGCTGGTTGTGGGATTGGTTTGATTGTCATTTATTCCTCGAGCTCGAGATGCACCTCGGATTTTATTATTTTTTTTTTATTTCTTTCGTCCTTGACAATGTGATGTCCGTCCATCCATCTTAAGATTCGTTGTTTCGTATTGCGTACTTTCATTTTATTTTCTTTTGTTTTTCCTCATACATCTCGTTTTCTTTTTTCTGTGTCTTATCCACTTTTCTTAATTAAAAACGTACACCAGGCATTACACTCTTTTTACTCCTCCCTCGCCGCCGCCGCCACCGAACGCGCTAAGTAAGATTTATTCGTGTATTTAGATATCCTTTTCCATAAATCAACTTACCAATACCCACGCGCCCAGGAATAGACCAGAATATCCTTGTTGTATAATTATTGCCTTATCGTTCGTCAAACCCCTCTCGTCCAATTCCCCGACACTTTGGGTTAAATGGGAAATAAAATGACTACCCACAACTTGGTGGTCTGGTCGTATATATAAGAGCCAACAGCCAACCCGCTCCCGACCGACCGACCGACGACGGCAGAAACTATAAAAATGTTGTTGTGTGTTTTTTTGTTGTTTTAGGTGTACATAACTCACTTTACCCGATTATATCTGGGTCAAGACGATTTCTCTGGGTCCTTTTTGGCTTGCTCGGAGTCGGAGTGGGAGTCTAGGTTTCTATCTCCTTATGATGGAGCATCCTTATTTTTATTCAATGGTCCTTCCGGACTCCTCATCATCCAAGTTTGAGTTTGAGTCTGAGACTGTGAGGCTCTGGAGCTCTGAGGAAGTTGATGGTTATTTATGATAGTTAGGTACACTTGATGAATGGGGATATCATCATTTTGTATTAATTGCAGTTCATTGTTTGTGTGTCACATCCTCTGGATCCTTGTCTATTCCTTTTCCCTTCAAAGGGATCCATGAAGTGATGTTTTTGTCGTTGTTGTTGTTGTTGTTTTGTTTTTATTGCTTTGACAAGAGGCGGCTATGATTTATAAAGTTGTTTTTTTTTTTTCCCAAGGATGCTTATGAATTCAAAAGTGATGAAACTTGAGTTTTGATTTTTTCCATCTCAAGTTGATCGTTATTTTGGTATTTCATCTCAAACTGAGATTCTTGAGAAAAACGTGCTTTGAGATTTAAAAAATAAAACCTCTCAATTGTTTATACTTAAGCTTTGTGGCTTTAATTTGAAAAAAGAAATATGGTGGCCATAATCTTTGTACTCGTATATTATTAAAATTCATTATTTTAAAATCCTTTGTCATCTGAACTCGTATATTTTATCAGAGAAAACAGAATTTTAAAAAGATTTTGCATTATACACAAAGGGTGTTTCAAAAGATTTAAATTGATCACATTTTCCTGTGCAAACGGGGGTACACAATTATTTGACAGTTGACAGGTAAAAGTTGGTTTACAAGAACTATAACCAGAGAAAACAAAGCGTTCTGATTGTAAGACAATATTAAATATTTCAAAAATATCAAAGGTTTGACGTTTATAGTTTGAGAGTGACAGTTGGTACTTTTAACTGGTATTCAAACTGACAAATAGAGTTTTGTGTGTCACTCTTATGAGTGTGATTTCGTAGATTACCAAATCCAAATCATTGAACCTACTTTCTGACTAAATACTTTTGGTTTTGACAGTTTGCAATATTGACCATCTGAAGAGAGAGAAAAAAAATTGTGAGTTCACTTTTATGATTTTTTTTTCGTAAATTTTGAGGCACCCTTTATTTTTTTCTTTGCTTAAAAAGAACGTGCTTAATATGTAAAGTAATTCTCATTATGGTCGTATCATTTTTTAACGCAATTTTTTGATATTGCTAAATTCACAAAACTGGTAATTTTTTTAAATGAAAAGGTCAAACATTTGTAAGTTTTTTGACTTTTAAATGTGAGTGAAATTTTGAACACTCTTATTGTTTTGAAATTTTGTCACAACAGTATTTTGAATACAACAATTTGTAAGTTAAAAGTATTTAAGAGAAGAAGAAATTAATCACTTAAATTAATACTTTTTTACTAAATACTACATACGTAGGCCAAAAATTCATTTAAAAAAATGTGTGGGAAGGAAAAGAAAAAAGGACCTAAGTTGCGTCCATGTGGAATGCCAGAAGTGTAGTTTTCAAAAAAGCTCACAGTTCACATCTGAAACGAATATTGTAGTTGCAATTTCCTAAGAACTAAATATCAATCTCAAGGAGCCACCTTTGAGAATCCACCTCGATGATAGAAAGAACAGGATTCCTAGATCACAATACTGAAATAGTCCCTTAGGTAGTCCTGTTTGCAAGAAAAAATTTGACCTTCATCTGCGATGCTTATTTATCGCCATATGAACAGTTGAAATTTGAACGTATAATTCCTTCCTATACAAAGATGTTTGAAAATATCTATTGATCCCTTTGGATAGATTTTTAAAGCGTTTTGATTCTTCTAGAATAACTTCCCCATACCAGATTTTCCGAACTTATAGTACCATCGGTTTTTTCTTTCCTCTCATAATTTACTTCCTTAAGAAAGAAAATGCAATCAAAACCAATCGAGCACAAGACCTCCTTTGCTCCCGCAGAAACAAAATAAAACAAAACAAAAAAATCATATCCTTTCCATAAGACCGCAAGAAGTTTTTCCACGATTTCCTTGCCTGCTTTTAATGGTTTTCTCGATTTTATATGCGGTAACCACAAAACGGATTATTTCAATAAAACCAAACAGAAATCATAAAAAGAAAAGGAATCCTTAAACGAGCAGAGGAAATAAAAGCTATGCGGAACTATGAACTCTATCGCAGGATTTTAAGCTTCCTTTTGGTACCAACGACAAGGAGTACGAGTATAGTAAAAAGGACTATCGGCGGCGGTGGAACGTTTTATAGTGAAGTACGATTTTATTCTGAAATTTTTATTATGTGGGTGCAAAATCAGCAGCAGGAGTTGGAGCAGGAGCCGGATCCAGACCCAGAGGTGGGTTGATGGTTAATGCCTATTCCTGCGCCCATGTTCGTGTACTGGAACATTCGTCAGTGTATGTAAAAGTAAAAGTAAAAGTTTTCCACCTGGATAATTCCATATTCGCTCTTCCGCTCTGTCATCTGTTTAATTCGATTTAACATCATCAACTTTTTGAAAATCGTGGGTGGAAATGGGTCTTTTTAGTTTTGATCTGCTTTTTCCTCTTTTTTCATTCCTTTTTATTTTATGCCATTTTTACTTCATCTGTGCAGTTATTATGTGAAGGTATAGGAAAATTCAAGGCAGATGTTTTGGCACTCTATGAGTGTATGAAAAGGTGAAAGGATACCGTCCCTATATATACCTACTCCTTCTTTTTGTAGCCAACAAGCTTTTTATTTAATGGCTGGTTTGTGGCAGAGTTCAAAAGAATATAAATTGTGGTAGCAAATAAAACTTATTAAGTAGATTTCATTCCTTTGATAGCGATTTTTTATTTAAAAAAAAAAAAAAAAAATAGAAGAAGAATTGTGTAGGAAGATGCAGAGAAAAAGAAATAAAATATATTTGAGGTTTGGGAATTACTCGTACAAAGTTGCCATGAGGGATACAATCTAAGGATTATGATATCTTGAATAGAGAAGTAATACCTAATGGATAAGAGGTTTGGAATTCTTTTCTATTTTCATTTTTTTTTCTTGTAGATAGGAGTGGCTATTTTAAAAAGAAATAACTTGATAAGAATTTGATAGAATCTGATCTTGGGAAACTGGAAAAATTAAAGTTGAAATTTAGTAAGCATTTGAAGTCATATAATTTTATGACACTTTCTTAAAAGTTTGATTGTTCAAAGAATCGAAATTTTCGGATAAATTTCCAAAATCATTAAGTATTTTTTTTCAGAATCGGAATATTCGGATAAGTTTCAGAAAATAAAACTTTAGTTAGTTTTTGCTTAGAATACATTTCACTCAAAATTAAAAAAAAAATTAACTGTGAAGATTGAGGCTTTTCGGATAAATTTCCGAAATTATATTTAAATTAAGTTCTTTTTCTGGTACCATCCATTTATTACTGATGACAAGACCATTAAATTTTAAGACACAATAAAATGAACCATGTCCGAATTAGTCAATTTCGGATACATTTCTTAAGACTTTAATTATTGCTAAATAGTTTTAAAAGAATAACTCCGAAAATTTAATGTCACTTTTTTTTGAGAAATATATGGTACCACGAAGTTTTGTTAGTCTTGACTTAAATTAGGAGTTCACAACATTTTTTAACAAGCTTCCAAACATTTGTCGGTCTTCATTTTTTGTTTTTCGGAGTAGTCAGGCAACTACTACTAGTTCATAGAAAACCTGCCTCATGAGTTTGTACTGAGAAATATAAGGACAATACAAATGTTTACAAACATATGGTTTTTTAAAATTGCATATTCTAGAGTTAAAAGTTTAATTTAAATTTTTTCGGAATAGATATATTGATTTTAGTATTCCGTAAACTCTTTCGAAGCTATTTGCTGTTTATTAATTAATAATTCCATATTATTTCAAGTAACAAAACTAGAAGATAAATTAAAAGGTTCGCTTGAATTTAGATGAAACAGTTGTAAGTCAAGAACTCCGAAAAATTAGGAAACAATCCTAATCCTGTATTCCATGAACTAAGAAGTAAAACAATTTCATATATTTTCTGTTTGATGTAATAACAAAAAAAAAACATAAATACATATTTTTTATTTAAGAACAATTTATTGATTAAAAGTCACAATTAAAAATAAATTCAAATAATGATAATTAAGAGCCAACAAAACTGAATCATTAAGAAAATGTTCACTTTGCGTTATTATTACGTATTATTTGATTTTCAAGTTATAAACTTCTTAAAGTTTTCCATTGCACTGCACACAACACTTGCCTCTTTATTTTCTCCTAAACTTTAACAACACCTTAGGACAAGAAATAGTTTTGAGAAAATGTTGTTACTTCTTGTTCTTCTACGTTTTTCTAAATAATTTATCTTTAGAAGTATCTTACCTTCGTTTGTTCTTCATTTTGTATTATATGAAAGGATACCAAATGAAACTTAAATTTAAACTTTCGACAACTTTAATCACCTCAACAAGAACATTTCCTGTTTTGAAGAGAAGAAAAGAGAAAAAAACATTTGCAATTGTTTCCGAACAAGGTTATTTTCATTTTGGAAAATTTCATCTAATGTTAGTTATGGGATGTTAACTTTTTCTTCCTTTTGTGTTTTTTTTTCTTCTACTAACAACTTTGTTGGAAAAAGTTATCAATACGAAATAAACTTGTATAATACTTTTTAAAAATTTTACACACAAACAAAATATTAAATTTTTCATCATTTTCATTTGGTAGGAAAATGATGAAAAATTTAATATTTTGTTTTTCTGTTTTTTTTCGAACTTTAAATTCAATCGAATCGATTAAATGTTACAAGGATATTTTAGTTCAATAAAAGGTTATGGTCTTGTTCATTTTTGCATTGGGAACATCATTTCAAACTTGTGAAAATAAAGCTTTGAAAGGTAAGGTAAAATAACTTAAGGAATTAACAATCAGTTTGGATTTGTTTATTTAGGGAAAATATTATTTATTCAAATATTTTTAATACATTAAAGGAAAAGTAATGTTTTAAGATTAGTAAACATTCTTATGTGCAGTGATTTAAATTAAGAAAACGAAACAATTCGAAAACTCTAGATTTATCCTGTTTTCCAAGAACAATATTATAATGGTACACTTGGGCGTATACGCACTTTTTTATTTTATTGAATTTCTTTAAAATTTCCTTCAGATGTCACATTGAAGCAAGTGGAAATCACATCACGTAAGACTTGAAAACAAAAACTGTGTTTGTCATAATTTTGACAGTCAATGTTTCTTTCAATGTGAAATAATGTAGGTGTGTTTTTTTTTGGTACCAGACCTCTGATATGACAATACTTTACGCAGTAATCATTTAAAATTACACATGGGCTGATGTAAATTAATTCTTACATTAAACAAACATCTGTAACACATGATACACTTTTTACTCCCACAAAAAGTCCACTTACTATTACAAACTTTAATTAACACATACATATGTATATGAACAATACATGAAGTTTGTCCATACAAAATCAACATTTACATTTTGCATTTGCCTAGATCCTTACTCATTTCGAATGTGCTTGAGCCTGCAGAGTCCGTATTCAATAAATAACTGAAATAATTGTTCTGTCGAGTCGGATGAACGTTTTAACAACGATAAATTTTAATTAATTGCATTTTATTTTTATTTTTTTTTAAACAAATATTCATTAATTCAAGTGACATTGAAATAAAAATTTAATGGTCAATAAAACAAGTTTTTTTTTTTAATTTTAATTTTAAGTGAAAAAAAGATGGTTGACAATAATACGATTGTCATAATATTTGTCAGATTATTATGGGACAAGTGTGATGACATTATGTGAATAATTTAAACAGAACTAATTAATTAATTAATTTATTGACAAAAATACATGGGTTAATTTATTGGCAATTAATAAAATCAATTTGTTATTTTCACAATTTCGTTTTAATTTATTTATGATGGCTTATTATTATTCCCTTTATTCTATAAATGGTAAAGAGCGAATGTGAATTGTAAAATGATAAACCAAAAACAACAAAACCAATTGTCTTCTAAAATCTAATTAACTCAGAAAGCTATCTAGTTCCAAGTTACAAAAACAATTCCAACCAAGCTTGAAATAACAACATTTATCTAGAATTAACTTTTCACCTCATAAAAATACCGTGAAATCAAGACAAGTCACTGCTCGACCGTGTAAAATGTTACATGACTTATTTTTGAATCAAACTTTGAAGTGATATCTCCGCAGAGATAAAAGGACAAACGACCGACTCTGACTCAAAAACCGAGAGACAAAATTAACAGCCATGAATAATTGTGCTTAAAACTAAACTGCACATTCCAAATGGCACACACTGCCTTACCTGTCCGTTTCCGTTTCCGTCTGCCCAACTACGACCACAAACATTCCTGCCAAAGTAGTTTATATTCTTTTGTTTTTGTTCTAATCCCCTTACCTCACCTTGATTGTGCGGGATAAAAGTTAAATTTTCTAGTGAAAGTTTTTTTTTACAATTTTTTTTGTGCAACTAAAAATGTTGGCAAATGTTTTGTTGGAATTTTTCCAAGCTCAAACTTTCTACAGGAGTCAGAAGTGGGATTGTAGAATGTGCTTGGATTTCTATTCATAACTTTATGACTTTATTTTCTGCTAAAATATGAAGTGTTCATGTTGGTGACGACGAGGACGACGACGATGATGAAAATATTAAATATAATGACGATGAGGACAAAATGACCAAAGTCGAGCAAAAACTAGCAAAAGCGTCGAGTCAAAACAAAGTGCTTGATTTTTCTTTTCAAGTAGAAACTCGTGCAGTTTAACACTTTCTAATGATGGGGGTAATTAATTTCTATTCATGTTTAAGTTGTGGCTTGTGTGTTTTTTTTGTGCATTTTATTGTGGGGTCTTTAATTGCCACCAGAAAAGGTGAAAGTTTTAAGAACATAACTACACCGACTTTAGCACCCGACTGCTTTGTGACTTTAATGGTTACCCTTTAATTTTTACACATGGAAAGAAATAAACAATAAAACAAAAATTTTATTAGAGACTGTAAATAAATGGTAAAATGTTAGTTGAAAGAGTTTTGTGTAAATTTAACATTCAGTACGATTATGAGGGAACATATTTTATTTCAAAAGAGTAATTTTTTGTTTTGTAAATTTAATTTATTTTATTATTCAAAAGGGCGACAATTTTATGAGTCTCATAATTAAACTTGTGTTGAAGACAGAATGTAAGAAATGTCATTAAATGTGAAAAAATACCAGAATTTCTTTTTAATAAACATTGTATAGTGTTTTCTGCTTGCGTTTTATATTCTTTAAGGTGTACAGGATCTTCAAGTCCTGCGGGACAAAAAATGATTAAAGCAAATTCTGTATCTTAACATTTATCTTCATCTACAATTGGTCGGCTGTTTGGAAGGACATTTCCTCTCATTACTTCGCAATTTAGCAAAATTTGTATAGTTTCGCAAAAGTTGTTTTGAAAATTTTCTTTTAGTCTTTTAACTAATTTGCAAAATGGGTAAGTATTTCGCAAATTTATAAAATTTTGTTTCGCAAGCTTATAGTAGTTATCAATTTGTTTTTCACACAAGTTTGGTGAAAAAGAGAGTGCTTTGAATTTGACGTAAACAATTTTAAAGTTGACAATTTTAATATTCGTTTCTAAGTATGTTTTACTATCTATGCACAATGAACAGTTCACATCCCAATATCTAAGCTTAACTTTGCAAAATAAATTGCGAAGCGGTCATAGTCAAATTTTAAATAAGCGAACTAATGAAATGTTAATTGCGAAATGATTCTCTTGCGAAACAATAATTTTATCAAATTAAAATTTGACTTACAATTTTGATGATTAAATTGCAAAATAAGATATTGCGAGATTGAAAAATGTATCTTCAAAATTAAGAATTGAGGTTCTTTGGTGATTTTCCAGAGCCTAACAAATATTATAAAGAGTGTTTAACATTTCAAAAATAGATTTCGAATTGAAAGTTAAATTAAACTTCTAGGCGTAGTTTTTTTAAGTTTTTTTTAAGTTCTTAAATTACATTGTAACTATCAAGATAAACTTTATTTGTGCAAGAAATTTATACAAATTACAAATTTTGTAAACGTTGGGCTTGTTTTAGATTTGATATCATTTTTGTAGACAAAACGTACAAACGCTACATGACAACTCCGGAACTCATGAAAGTTATATCAAAATAATTTTGAATTAAACTGTTTTTTGAACTTGAAAACAAAGTCATAGTCTCTTTTTAAAAAAAACTTTTCATCTTAAAAATTAACTTCATCCAAAGTAGGTAGATGATTTTCATCAAAATCTATACCGTCGTTTTCGAGACCATTATCTAAGCCCTTAAATTATATTGTCGACTCAGATGCGGTGTCATTAGACTAACAATCAAATCTTAATTAATTTAATTGACAGGTTCCAGCACTAAAACCGAAATCAATATACGAACCAAGATTAATAAATTGCACATATTGTTATATAACAAATTAAATCTGTTGCTTAATTGTGTGAAGAATCATAACTTTATTGCTATATGATTTCATGTGTAGGAATATAATAATTAATGAGTTTTTTTTTCTGGCAGAATTTTCCCGTCCTTTCCTCACACTAACGATGAGGTAGTCTATTACAACCACAACCAAGAATACTTAATTTTTAAAGGGTCATTATCTCAGGTGCCTTTATTTTTTTTTTTTGCCCCGTTTCCCATTTTCTTCCAATTCATACACACACACACAACACAAGTTGGTAGCTTTATTCCATTACGAATACAACAACTTTTCTAATTAATGACAAGAACTAACAACTTTTTGCTTTCTGTATTAAGTTTTATTCCTTTGGGATGAAATGTCAAACACAGTCGAACCTGGATATGTGCTCCTAAAAAATAATGTGCATTTAAATATAAAATAAAGTTTTAATATCCGATATAACAATTGATCTTTAAAAATTTAAAGATATGAATTAATAAAATAAAATTATTTTGGGAAATAATTTACAGTGATTTTCAGAGTTTTGTAACAATTTTTATCTTAGAAATGGTTCAGTTTTTTTTAAATGAATCAAAGATAGAAAACGATATCAAGACAAAATTTTGTCTCATTTATTTGTCCTCATAACTGGGGTTCTACTGTGCAATATATTCATCAGGCAAAGTCCTTAAATTGCATACTATACCATTCCGACCCTATTTGGTTTCTGAAGAATGACTAGAACGATATCAACTCTCTTTTATGTATACAGTACAACAAGTATGAGAATAATTGCAATCACCGCTTCGTTTAATAGCTTCGTGTGTGTGTATCTTTTGATTCCTAAATCAAAAAGTTACATCAGATTCAGATACACACATACATACGAGTATAGGTATGTACTCGTATGTAGTTTACTTTCGTAGCTCTATACAAAGTGAAGTTTATGTAGAATTAAAATGGATTGAACCACTATATGGTGCTGGTGATGGTGCAGCAATAGAAAATGGGATTAATCTGGATCTTAATGGGAATTTCATGTGGCATACAGAAACAGAATACAGTAAAAGATATACAAAACTAAGGGTTTGCAAGTGAAGGCTGTTAAAGTGGTTGTTTGTTTTTTGTTTTAGGATTTTTTTTTTTAAAGTGATTTTTCTAATCTGACTTTCCTGGAATATTTATAAGGATTTTTGTTTGCTTATAGGAGATAGGACCTAATTCGAACTCTTACTTATTCTTTGGTCCTTGATCATTATCATTTTAAATTGTATACAATTCCGTTTGGAAAATTCCTTAGATAATGTGAATTTAGATCACATTGAAAGTAGACTAGACGAAAAACCTTTTAAAATGTTCATTCTTAGAGTTAGAAAATGAGTTCTTGTGTTTAAGATCGAGTGTATTCAAATGTCAAAAGAAAAGGGAAATTCAATGCCGATTTCTGGAACAAAACGTCATAAAAGACAGGCATAAGTTTGACGTAGTCACAGACTTTATATACCTTGGAACCGCTTCTTATACTCAACCTACAAATTCAGAGTGACGGTCTTAAGTTACCTACATAGGTGAAAAGGCTTTTAACCTGAAACCTGACAAAGATTGGTTTACGATGTTTCAATCTTCTTATGATTTTTTGTTTCAACTGAAGAGAAGAAGATTTGAGAAAGAGTTTCACAATCTACAATTCAAATCTCAAAGAACGGCCAATTACTTAGCGCACACATGTATCTCAGGAACTTAATACTAAACAAAGCTAGAGAAGACTGTTGATTAAGGTTCAAACTTTAAGATCTAATTTCATGAAAACTCTATTCAGCAAAATTTTAATTGATTAATTTAAGTTCCTTAAAAATAAAGCCTCATTCAATTCTTTTCCTTTTTAGTCGAAGTTTAACAACAGTTCCATTATAAGTTAGTGATTTTCAACTGATTTTTAGACACTGCAACAGTGGTTAAAACTTAGTTGATCCCTGAGTAATCTGAGGATTAAAATTTGAAACTTATCCATACTCAATTCAGAAACTGCTTTATTTATGAACTCTAAATAATAATAATACTTAATAAATTTTAATACACCAAATCGCAGGATTAAGTAAGGTTAAACCATGGTTTAAGGTTTATTTATTGGTTGAAAATCATCTTTCTAATAGTATACTGTTCCTAAATATGTTAGTAAAAACAGAACAGAAAATTTTTTTGAAGGAACGGAAACTAAAGTCGTGGTTAAGTATTGAAATCGTGGTTTAACAATTTTAATCCCCCGTTAAAGGTGGATTAACTAAAAAAAAAGATCGGTTGAACCAGAAAAAAATGGTCAAAACTGAGTTATTTTTAAAACCTCTAACTTATAAATATTTAACCAAACTAAAATTAAATCGAAGTTATATCTAAAAATTTTAGTTTTCGTTTACCAATACAAAAAATTATTTTATTTGCTTTTTCAAATTTAATCATCATCGAAAGGAAATGTGTAAAATCAGTTAAACAGATGTTTTATTGATTGGGCCTTAACAGATATCGATAAATTAAACTTTCACACCCCTCAACTGCCAAATTCCTGTCTAAAATTTGAAACACACTCCTTCGAGTCCTTAAAGTTACTTCCGAGAACAAATATTAGCAAAAGAAATGAAATCAAATTAAAAGTCAAAGATTATTATCATTTCAATCATACTGATTGTGTTTGGATTAAAACATTCGTGTTTTTCTTTTTTTTTCAATTTACTTGAATAAAAGTTTAATTGCTCAACGGAAAACCTTTGTAACAACTTTTTCCACAGTCATTAAAATATGGTTAAGGTTGATATTGATATAGTTAAAAGCTGAAACTTGTAAAAAATCTAATAAGACATTACGAAACTGACACATAACTTCCTTCTCAGGAAAAAAAAAAAAAAAAAAAAAACTTTGAAGAAAACTTCAACAACTTTCCACTCCACAAGAAAAGGACTCGTTTTTTTTTGTTTGAGTTGTTTAATCTTTTTATAGAGAAAGGAATTACACAAAAAAAAAAGAAGACAATGAAACTAAAAATGGCTAAGAGAAACAAAAGTGATTAAGGATGTTGTTTTGATGACCTTGTGACTATATCTATCTTATTGTGTGTTGTTAAAGTTATCTTATTTCTTTTAAAGGATAATATACTTTAGCAAGATTAAAGTTTAGCTTTTCTTTTGCTTTTGTTTTTGATTCAGAATCAATTGATTTTTTTTTATGATGTGGTTTCTTGACTCTCTTTGAAAAAAATTGCTGCTAGAGATTAAAACTTAAATCGGTTTTTCTCCGAATAGATCCTTAAAGTTTTTCCTCAGTCTCGTAGTCTTTGAATTCATCATCGTCTCGTCAAGTCTCCAACCGAGATAAAATACGATTAAAGTCCCCGACTTCTCTCGTCTTAGTGACCAGCTTTAGGCTAAAAAGAATTGAACTGGTTAGGTTTGTCAAAGTTGATGAAATTACCTCGAGGTTTTCTATTTACTTTCAAGGACACCGCCAGTGTTTTCAATCTTTAATCCTGGAAACTTTATTAATCATTCAAAAATTCAATTTATTATAATTTACTTCTCAAGTGTGACAAAAATAAACCTTCAACATTAAATTAATGTTTAAACACACACTCCTTCATATCTATAGTTACAGTTAAACCCAAAGGAATAAACACAACTACCTACATACAATCTATGTACATAGACCTACAATTAGAAGGTTACAGTATATTATAACTCTTCCTGGGGGCTGTTTGCTATTCAAATTAATAAATGAAACTTCATAGATACACGAGAGTATCAAGGTACCTCCGAGGATGTCTTGAGAAAGAGTTTTCTAATTTAATTACATTTAACTTTATTCCAAGAACGATGAAATGAAAATGAAAATGAGAACAAGAAGAAAACTGAGATGAAAAACAAAAATAAAATAAGTTGCATCAGTTTTGGAAAACTCAAACCAATCTTTGAGTCAACACGATGGTTGATCTTGTTCTTGATGGTCTTCTAAATATAAACGAAGACATTTCTTCATCTCCATCTCCAGTGAGAGTGCGGGAAGCAAAAGTTTAAGGAACAAATGGGTTTTTGTTGACTTTTCTACTTCAAGTTAGCCAAAGTAGAAAATATTGATTTTTGTTTTTTTTTTTTTAATTTTATTTTAAAAAGTTTTATTGTTTCATTCAAGAGTAGCTCAAGCATTGGAGAGATTAAAATTGAAGTTTTTTTTGTAAATATTTGGAGATGATGGGTGTAAAGTTTGAGAAGTGATACAAAAGAAGAAGAAGATCCTGAAATTAATATCTTTAAACTGTTTTAATTTGTTTTCTCATCATCTGTTGGCAATAAAACATCATAAAGATAGAAATGATGGTATCTGGATGGAGATGGTTCACACGCTCTCGGTGTATAGTTATCTTCTCGTCTTAAATCAGTTCACTTCTTCTTCTTCATCTAAGGACATTCTTCTCTTTTAAAAGTCGACAAATCGGACACAAATAAAGTTATAATTTTATAATTGGATTTTATGTTCACGTTCACGTCGTTCGTCCGTCCGTCCGTAGTCCGTCTTTGGTCTTCGGTCCTCGGGAATGTTGAGGAATAAGTAAGGAAAAAAAAAATAAAACCACTAAAACACAATTTACACTCCCGACCCGGATTGGCAGGACTCTCTCGCCCGCCTTCACACTGTAAACATATATCACACTACACACTCCATAGCGTACCTTCTTCTTGTGTTTGTATAAGGAACGTGGGTTAAATGAATGACCAGTCATCCAGGACCAGGATCCAGCATCAATGAATGCAACACGATGTTGCTGTGTAATTGGTGGTGCAGGGGCAATAAAAAATATATATAAAAAAAAAAACTTTATATTATAAAATAAATGTTGTGTGTTCCTCACGTAATTTCAATTCTTCTTACACACATACTACTTTGGTAAATACAAACACATTTCTATATATGTATGTACAGTACATGTCTATTGAATATGTAGCTACTCGTCCTTGTTAAGTCGCTTTCGTCCTTCATTTTATTCCACTGATGTTATATATTTTTTTGTTGTTGTTGTATTTGTTTTCTTGCAAAAAGAAGTTGAAATTCAATTACAGATAAAACGTTTCCCATGAGTGTGTTGTATAATGGCACTACCATGTCACATTTATTTGTTTTCATTCAAGTGTATGTGTGTGTGTGTGTGTATAGATAAAGAAAAAAAAAACATACACCCTCACTTATTGATAGACACCGTTATAGGGTTACAATAGAAGGTTGCCAGTATAAGGTTGGGTACCTACTTGTACCTATATCTTTTCTTTAGCACTTTGTGATTTGAGACTTTAAGCGAACTTAAATGAGATACAAAATGGTTTGAGCTTGAGTAGGTACATGTACATTTAGTAGATTGACTTTCTCAAATGGGTACATCTATTGATTTTGAACGTTACCTTCTTATAGGGGACATGTTGCAAATAAAGGGTGTGCCGAATTTTAAGAAGGATTTGTAACGAGAAAATAGTGGAATGTAAAAAACAGGAGTGGAATTTAATCCGATTATGAAATGAGTTCTTCCAAATAAAAATGAGAATCTTGTTCCGTTTTTGACATATCAGTGACCAAAAAAATAACCTGAAATATTAAAAATGCGAATGCTGCTTTGTGAATATACAAAATTCACAAGATCTTAAGGAAGATCGAAGAACTAAATTTAATTTATTTCTTAATAAATTTGTTGATTTGGAAAAAAGTTAATTTTGAACATTTATGTGACGTTTAGTACGATTATTAGAACATTATACATAGATGTCAAAATTATGTTTGTTCGCTATTTGTCACGATAGACATTTTTCATCAACTTTGAAATCAGAAGAACGAGAAAATTTGAATCGAAGTATGGTTTACTGCAAAAATGGGTTGATACTGTGAAGGTCTGTGTTAATTAGATCACTGGGATCATTGTAATAGAAGTCTCCGAGGTGTATTTGTGCAAGTCAATGGCAAAGAAGATGAGAAACTGACTCTTCTTCGTTTGCCGGAGCTCCAAGTCACAAGGCATGTCTGCCTATTAAGCAGTGACCAGTAAGGACACCTATAACGGAGCTAATGTGCCGTCTACCTATCGAGATGAGTTGGTTTGAGCGTTTAGCATCAAGCTTTGGCCAAATTGTGATTCACCTTCTCAATGGTATCTTGCTTTAGCATGAGTTTACATCATGTAGCTATTGGTATACCGATATTAGATCCAGTCCAATTTGGGAGGTTGTGGGTTGGGAGGGAGATGAGAGTGAAGGGAAGTGGACAGTTTGTTCACCGTACCAAGGGAGTGATAAAAGGTAAGTAAGGAAGGTGAACGTGGTGGCTATTCGCCGTACCTTGGCGTGCGAGAGGATGGGATTCGAGGTGAAGTTAGAGGAAGTTGAGCGTCCTTTGGTTTCAGGACTCATCTGGAGAAAATTTCTCGAGAATCTTTGACCTTACTCAGCTTCTACAACTCGACAAGTTCATAACGCTCAGGAAAAAGGTATTCAGCCTTAAAACGAACAAAAAATTTCCCCGAGTTTTTTTCCCATTTTAGGTGAACTTTGCTATGGTGAACCACTTTTCCATTCTGGCTATAAGACTGATTGAATTCGAAATTTGCGAACTCAAACAGACCTAATACTGTTTTGAAATCTTAAATGGCAGATTACAGACACCCTTTTAATTGAAAAATCACAATCTCGTCTAAACGACGAAATATTCTCGAACTGTTAAATTAACCCGCTTAACTAAAATCCCTGATTTCTAAAACCTAAAACTCTGCTCGAATTGCGTAAGTATATGAATGACTTTCCATTTAAACTATTTATTTAACCTCGAATCAAATTATTAAAATGGTTTCAGTCAATATGTTTAAACTTCAACTTCACTGCTGTAAAATATCAAACATTGATATGTACATTCTGTTCTGGATGCAGAGACACAATTTTAATAAATTTTTAAAATTTCAAAATTATAATAATATCAATTATATTAATATTATAAAACCGATTATTGTTTCTATAAATAGATTCACTGCCACCTATATGTGACATTTCTCTCTTCTGTCTAATCGATGTCAAATTAACATAAGTGTTATAAAATTCCAAACAGGCAATTCATTACCACTTAATTAGCATTGATGCATCAATATTATTCAAGTACGTTATAGATACATAGATCAGTTTGGTTTGATGGTACGTACGAGTAATTGACATGCAAAGTATCAACGGATGAACCATATAGTGATTCAATTAATTTAGTTACAAAACCAGAGGGCAATAGAGTATAGTCAATAAAGTGGTTAAATATATATGTATTTGTGTATACATACATATGTATAATGACAATATGAGGAAGTTGTCAATTTGATAATTTGTTCATTGAACCGGATGGGAATTTAGTTAATGAATTTCGTAGAATTTATGAATGGTTGAATTGATTTGACTTGATATGAGTTAATTTTGTTTCGAGGCCAAATTGCTTTGAATTACAAAACTGCGTATTTTCTAAATTTTCAGGACAGGGGCATTAAAAGGCCTTTTTTCCAACATTTTAGAAAGAACTGTATACCTCAGCAAGTTTTATAGAAGGCTACTCCTTATGTTCCATTCTACTCAACTGTTAAAAGAAAAGGAATCAATTATTGTTCTATACACCCACTTTGGCTATAAAGCTTGTGTATTATGTTTTTGATCTCATCACGAGTCATTTAACGATGAAAGCAACATTTTTCCCATGAAGGAACATTATTTATTAATACTGCCAACTTTGCTATTATTTTAGCAGCATCAAATTCGTTTTTTTTTTTTTTTGGTATTGGTTCACTTAAGTGAGAGCCTATTTTGTTTGGCCCAATTTGCATTAACACCTCCACCTCTCCAAACTTTCCATAATAGAGGTGATGGAAGATTGTTATCGAGTTAACGAAACAGACACACTTTTGACGGGTCGCATGACATTGCTCGAAAGTTAAAAGTTGTTTTTTCTTCTTCTTTCTTTTTAAACTGTCAAAAAAGACTGAAATGAAAAGTTTGCTTGGATTGGTCAGAAATAATGAAACGTCAAAATTATTTTTCTTTCATCCAAATTTCTTGACGAAAAAGCCCATACATTTCACAAAAACAACCCTTAAAACATTTTTTGACTTTTGGAATATTTTAATTTTTAAATCGGTAGTGTTGCCAACAAAATTGCTTGAAAAGTGGGTAAATGCCACGCCCCTTAAATAGAAGAATTCAAGTTTTCATTGTTTATCCTCGTATAAACTTCAACTTTACTTAATTTAGGTTTTCTGTTAAAACTACTTTAGTTTACGAGAGTTAGAAGTGTTTATTTCAGTTCTTGCCATTTATCAGAAAGTGGGTGGAAACCACACCCCCTATATCGAAAATAAAAAAGTCAGTTTTTATTTTCACTACAAGGCCTGTTTCTTTGCCATTTTTTTTTGACAATTTTACGAAGTGCTTTTTAATTTTGATAATCTGTCAGTCAGAAATGGTTTTTACAATTTTTGAAATGTTATATCTCAGGAATCACTTGAGCTAAGAACTTGAAATTTGGTAAAGATTATTGATCTTTTTGAGTAAATATAGACAATATTGTGAACTTTAATTTTCTGACTGAATTAGTTCTGAAGTGAAATTGAGGTCGAAGATTGGTTGTATATGTTAAAGTAAAGGTTCTGATATCGATGAATTTGGCTGGGTTCAACTAAACTATTGACAGTACAACCGAATTTTGAGGAAAAATTTTAAAATCTAAATATTCAACTTATTTAAAAATTTTAGTAATTTTTAAGAACATTTTTTTTGCAGTTTTTAACATTTATTTTACTTCAACATTTTCTGTCACTGAACCAATACTTGTCCTTAAAAGAAAAAGTACAATTTTGATATTCAATAAACTCTCGACGCGTGGTGTGTCGAAAATGACGACGACGACGACGCAAAGACGCACGGGTGCTAAACTTCGAAGCTGTTAATGGGTACTTAGAGATGCTTATAATTTCCCATGAGTGCTGAAATGACGATATGAGGAAAACTTCTTGTCAAATGTTCGATTGCTTGGAAAATGAATACGTCCTTCTCGCACTCTTACCCTATATGTATGTATGTTTTTAAAATATGGATTTGATTACATATTTGAGTAAGTGAAAAATCTATAGAAAAGGTTTTCCTGATGTTTGTTTATTTTTCAAAGAACCTATGTATGTGTAAGTAGATGCCTTTTAAAGAATTATATGTAAGTATGTATGAGATGTGTGAAAACCTACATCTATTTCACAAAGAGTCATCCTAAAAGTGACAATAAAAGATGGATAATATAAACATTTGACATTTCTTTAAGAAATTCAACAAAATATATGTGTTAAAATAATCCTCAAGTATTCAAAGCGAATTCGAATCGAACAAAAATGGCTTCTAAGAAATCCAAGATTAAGGTTGGTTTTTGAGTCTTCTATCAATAAAAATTTCATGTGACTTTACACAGATATAAAGGTAAAAGAGGAAGGGTTGTTGTTTGTTTGGGAAATATAGAATCATTTTAACATTTCAAATGTGGGCATGTATAGAAAGGGATTCTTCCAAAAGGATATAAATTTGAATTTCTTTTTTAGAAGAAAAGTATTTGTGTCGTCCTTTAGCTCTAAACTATAAAGAAGTTCTTGAGAACTTGAGCACTTCCGAAATTGCAAGAACCATTAAAAGTGAATGTTTAACTCAAGAGATTCGTTGTTGTTTTCCATTAAGGGGGCGTGGTATTTGACACTTTTTTAACACTTAAAATGAGTGATTTCAATTCTTGTTAAATAATAATGAAATTTGTCAGAATGTTAAAAGTTATAGTTTATAAGAAGAAAAACTTCGAAAAATTAAGGGGGACTTGACCCACATTCAAAGAACCCTAAGTCACTTATTTTCACAAAAATCTAGAAAAACATACATAAGCAACTTCACACAACCTACAGATGTACACTTATACAAAATTTAGTTCTTATAGTTCTTGAAAAATGGTTTCGAATTTCTCGTCTGTATTTGTCTTAGGATTTTCTGTTTGAATTTTCTGTTATCGATCCAATGGATAATACAATGACTGCAAATTTGCTGTCATTAAGATGTTTGCTTAGGACCTAACCAACTATAGACTCTTTAGCTATTACATCAGCAAATGGACAAATATATCAGTAAAATGGGAAATCTTGAAAAAGGAAGGATAAAAAATCTATGGAATTGGGATGGTTAAAAGGTGTCCTGAAAGAGACCACTCTTAAAGTTATAAAACGCTCGGGGAAAATTTGGATAACCACACACTTGTACATGGAAGGTATATGGGAAAAAAAACTGCTCTCTGGAATTTCTTCATTGAAACCTTTTGAATAAAATATTACTTTGATTTTAACATTTAAAAGTATGAACCTAACTACATGATGAATAAAATATGGCTCTTCCTGCATCACACGCGAATTTTAAAGGAAGATTTTGCTTGGAAATTGCCATTGACAGTTGGAATGACAGTAATTCCCAGGAACTTGATTGATTCTTTTGTTTGTATATTGCAACTATCATCATGTCACAAATGTCAAATATGATTGACGTACGACGCCATTTGCAAAATTTATAACATACTCCATCTGTTGGAATAATCATGTTTGTATTCATATTTAAATGTCAAAACTGTCAATTGAAATGCATCCTGACATTTTACCATCATATTCTAACTACTTTAATTAACTTATATCCCCCGATGATATTTTATGAAGTTTAAACACGTTCTCCTCATCAATTAGAGAAACTCACTCAACAAATAAGGAAATTGATAAATTTCCCACTTAAAACTTTTTAGACATTAGTTTTCATGCAACTATAAAAGGTATTGGTAAACACACACACACACACATTGATACCACAGCACAGGAACAGGAGCCATGACTAATTAATGGTCCATATCAGAAATTAATTTACCATCCTGTCTGGTTGTGGATAGCCCCTCGTTCACAAAAACCTCATAAATATAAACTATTGTGTCTGACATTCGCACAATGTACTCAACTCATGTCCTTGTCCATGGCCCAATGTCCATACCTCAAGTATCGATATAACTTTGTTCTCCTGCACCAAGGCAGTCCTGGGCGAATTGTAGTGGTATGACTTATTAAAAAAGTTCCAGCAAACAACAATAGGACATCAGGTATACTGATGCGATGTATACTCGAATATGGGACACTCCAATATGTCCTGGAGGAAGATTGCTTGCAGCTCGCATCATGTTGTGAAATATTCAGCATCCGAAATTCCCAATGGTTCCATATCAAACCATTTTGAACATGATATATATGCACACTGCACACTGCTCCTGCAGCCATTGCTGCTGCTGCTGCTGTTTCACTGCATCCTGAAAATTGCCTGAATATTTCCATTTGCTGAATTTAACTTTGTCTGGCTATTCAAAGCCATTCACAGTGTTGTCCTGTCCATATAAAGGTACTCGTAGTGCGTCTCTGATGGTTGTTTGGGAATCGTATGCCATTCAATGTGGTGGTCAAAGCGGACATCACTGCCCTGGTCTGCAGCAGATAACAAACTTTTGTCCTCGTCCTCGGGCCTTACACGTTCATATTCACTAATGAAACTCCTGGGAGTTTTTAGTTTGGGAAAAATTGAAAATTTCACCCTTTGTTTGAATTAATTAGGAACGAAGGTTTCCCTTTCAGGTACCTGTCGAATTTCCAGCCAAAAATATGTTTAAAATTTAAATGGCGATAATATTATTTATTTTCCACTTCGATCACAGGAAAATATTTAAATTTTAATTTAAGCTGAAACTTCATGCAACGGCCAAGGACATAAAAACATACCACAAAAAAACGTGACCCAGTGTATACTGGTTTGTGGCCGAAATGGGTAACTGATGCGAGGAGGGAAAGTTCTATTATGAATGAATTATATCGACCATGAACCTAAAAGAACGGCTACGTGGTTCCATTATACTCTAAAAACACAAGAAGGTCCTTTTTTCCCCTCATTTCTTGTGTAATTTGAATGAAACACAAAGTTTAAGTTCAAACAAATTTTTATTCAAGAGAAAGTTTTTTTGAAGTCACTTCATTTCAATTAGGGGCGAGTGGGGTTGGGGGAAAGCAAAATAGGTGATTTTTTTTTTTTTGTGTGATTCAATGCGAGTTGATGACGATGATGATGATGAATATTAATGTAAATGGTGAATAATATAATAATAATATTATAATTTGTTGTGAACGTATACCGATGCCCAGCGAAAATGTGGATAAAATTAAATTTAAGGAAAAACTTTCAGAAAAATGTTGTTTTGTTCTGGAATTTCAAAAATAACTCACAGCAAAATCTGTTATTTTTTCACGAAAAATTATTTTATGGATGCTCTAACACACAAAATTGTATTTGTGATTTAATTTTATAGTGTAACTAGAGGACCCGGTGAACTTTGTTCCGCCTCAATAATTGAGTTCTAACAGCACACCTGGCTGTTATAGTTTACTCGATATGTCACCAACCGCGGATCAAAATGTTCATTACTCTCGGAATTTACATTAATAAAAGTTTATCTAAGATAAAATTATTTGAATTGAGTTGAATTACCTTTTTTCCTTGGCATTTTAAAACCAGTAAATCTCAGACACTGACAAATTCATGATAAAAGATTTTAGTAACTGTATAATGGTGACAGAATGACAGGAAACTATTTAACTTTTCGTTAATGTTGGGCAGATGACAGGAATATAAAAATTTGACAACCAACTGTCAACTAAAAATATTTTTTTTACTGTCTCACTATTTAAAGCCAAATCGGCCAAGGCGTTCCTGATTTTTAGCAAGACAAACAAACGGAAATTGATTTTTATGTAAAGAAAGATTATTGTACCGACTTGAACTATACTATTTATAAATACTAGAGGGCCCGACAAACTTCGTCTTGCCCCAATTTAATGCAGAAACTAAAGCTATGGGAAAATATTGTTGTTGTCATTTTTTTCTAGATGGCTTTGTGAATGTCGCCATCTGTTAAAATCGTTTGGTGCTAACAGAAAATTGTGACTGTCAAATAATAGGCAAATAATTTGCAATAAAATAATATTGCGATCATAAATTGAGATGTAAGCTATTTTACCTTTCAAGTTGGATCAAACTGGTGACGGTTTATAAATTTGATTTAAATCGGTTAAGTAGTTTAGGAGTCCATCGTGAACAAACAAAATTATCGTTTAATGTATTGCAGCTTTTAGGAGTAAATGATGTATGAAACACAATCTAAAATTTAATTTAGAAAAACTATTCTTTTAATTGAGAAAACATTATCTAGTAATACCTACACATACAAATTCCTCTTGAATTACTCTATTAAAATAAAATCGCATCGAAATCCATTGCGTAGTTTTAAAGATGTTAGCATACATAGACATTGATAACTTCGCATTTCGAACAAAATAAGTTACAAATCTTAAGTAGAATTTTTTTTAATTATATTAATATTTTTTGTTAAAAAAGAACCACCGATTTCAACATTTGTCAAGGTTTTACCAACAATAAAAAGCCAATATCGTTGCAGTGGAACAGAAATGTTTACCAGTTTTCATAAGAATTTTTAGTAATTTCTATTTTTTTCTTTATTTTGTTCTTCTTAAGAAATAATTGCTAATTTTATAAAAAGCCATTTATTCATCTTTAAACGTTTTAAGGTTTACAAAAATTATATAAAGCCGATATCTTTACCTGATGTTCTATGTGAATATTTGTTCATCATTTTCTAGTTGAAAAACTGGAATAATTACAATAAAATTCAAATGGAAGTTTAAGAAATATCAAGTCAAAATTTTAATTTTTTTTTTCATATTTCTGTTCTTTAAATATTTAATTAAATTCTGATTGTGAATAAGTTAACTAGAACTAACGATTTTTGAATCCCTCTCGATATTCTATCTATATCTCTATTATGTCATTTTTTTTGTAAAATCCTTAAAATTCTCAGAAATTAGGATTAATAATTTTTCTCTTGTATTTTTCGATACATGTGCACATGAGTTTCATATATCTCCTCTTCAATATAATAATTCCATTCAGTTTTTTTTACTTGGGATATTTTTCCAACAAATCCATGATAATCTGGAATAAGTTGTCATAATCTTGCAACTCGTTGTTGCTTATCCATTCCATGGGATTCCATTTCCATATCACATCTCTTGTATGGTATAGAGCACCATCTACAATAACAAAGCCATCTATTATACTACATACTTTATTTCCATGTCATATTGTAAATAACTGTTTCCCATCCATTTTGCATAAAATACTATATTTCTTCTCCCCCTTTATAAGGATAACATAATATGAAAGGGTTTATCGAATTACATCACTGAATCAAAAATTTCCTACTATTTACCTTTCTTTTCATGTTCTGAAGTTTTCATTTTTCATTTGGAGTATTATTTTCATGAAAAACGAACTAAAAGAGAAGAAAAAAAAAAGAAACAGCCTTATCCTTAATCATACAAAAATATTTATAAAAAGTTTTCATGAAAAAAAGGATCCAAATGATCCTTGGCTTTGGACAATCCTTGTGAGTATTTTTTTCTCTTCTCAATTTGTGAGTTAAAACTCATACCTGGAATTCTTTTTTATTTTCTATCGAACTGGATGTCGTTTAGTCCTTTAAACCCTTATATGCTTATATCCTCCTCGAATACGATAAAAAAAAAGAAATGGATACGAATACGAATACGAATCATCACACTAAGTTGATAATTCACTGTCTGGATCTGGGCTCTACGTCTACACACTCGTAAATACTCGTATGTAGAATCCACCTTCCTTTTTATGAAGAAAAAAAAAAACATACATACATACATATATTATAAAATTGAAAAAAATAAATAAATAAGGGTTCTGTTTTATTGGTGCGCACCACTTGTTGCACAAGGTGTCGTTTAGGGAACACCTAAATCAATTCCCCCGAAAGAGGTCAATGGTCAGTTTGAACGATTGACGTCTTGTATAAAACTCTTTATATGTACATATGTATCTCAGGCTACAAACACACATTTAAAAAGGACTTATGGGTATAAGAACCGATCCGAGTCGAGTCGAATCGAGTCTAAAGATACTTTTACCAACTCACGCGGGATTATGTCGGCCATAATAAAAAAATACAAAAAAATAAAATAAAAAGAAAAACCATGGCATCATCTGGGATTTCAACTAATTCAATAAAGTTTCAGTTTCGATTATCCTTCGTTTTATACAATTTTTTTTTTATTATCATTTTTATTGGTTTGCTTGTGCCTGTGCCTGGTGTTTGTGTTTGTGTTGTGAAAAGGATTGCTCCCCAGACCAGACCAGAGTCAGAATCTGTATTTTATTGATGGATAAAGAAGTACAGTAGTACTGTCCTAACAACCTTTAACACCTGATGATGGACGATCTAACGCGTGAAAGAAGTAATTTAATTTTGTTTTAATAACAAATTTTGGTAAATATACGAAAATCATTAAAATTTCGAACAAGAGATAGGTGCTTTAATTTCAACCCTAAAAAAGTTCTGAAACGCAAAACAAGCAGTGGTGGTACAAAATTAATCAATCACCGTTTAATTACCGGAAGATGTTATTTTTGCTTAGTAACTTTAACATATTTAAATACCAAAACTTTGTTTTTTTTTGGTTAAGTCAAAAAGGAACTCGAAAACAAAATTGAATCATTAATTCTGCTCCAGCCTGTATTTTCTCAGTTGTCAAAAAATTAGAACGAAACTTTGACAGTTCGTTTAGAATTTCAGCTAGTAGATTGAAATTTAACGATCGTTGTGGAAACGACATTCTCTTTCAAGATCTCAGTTGATCTAAACATTTTCCTTAGAGCGAGAGAGAGAGAGAGTGAAGAACTTCATAAATACCTCATATGAAAAGTTTGACAGGAGACATTTCACGTCGAAAGTGATCTCGGAAACTTGAAAAATCACACTTTAATTTTGGTCACTCAGAACTTAAGCTTGTTTCATTTGTAGTCTCGTATAGTTAGCGTATAGAATTTGCATGGAATTTATATAAATAGGTAAGTTGTATACTTGAAATAAAATATACGTAAAATTTATGTGCGTCGATTTCGTTTCATTAAGAGCAATTCGCCATTTCTTTGTCCAATCTGAAATGCTATTTAATGCCTTTTGAAGCTTAGAGATTACAGTTTCTATTGAATCCGATATTGCGGTATCATCGGCAAAAGTTGTGCCCATTGTTTGGGGTATATCTCGGGTATAAAGAATAAACAAAATCGGTCCAAGGACGCTACCCTGGGGAACGCCAGCGTTTATATCTTTAAACTCCGAATACTCCGTCCCTTGCTTAATTCGAAAGAATCTGTTTTCTAAGTACGATTCAAGAACGTTTTACATTTGGTCTGGAAAGACTTTTAACTAAGCCCGTCATGCCAAACTTTGTCGAAAGCTGGGAAACGTCAAGAAATGCAGTTGAGCAAATCTTTTTTCCTTCAAATGCTTTTTCAATTTCGGAAACCGAATTGGTGGTCGGAATTAAATGTTTTTCTTCAATAAACTGGTATTAGTCGTTTAAGAAGCAATTTCTCAAATATTTTAAATATTATTGGCAAGAGAAAAATTGGTCTATACGATTTTTCTCATTTGGTGACTTACCCGGTTTGGGGATCATTATTACTTCGGCGATTTTTCATTGCGAAGGTACGTAAGCAAGTCTTAAAACAGCGTTAGTGAGCTGTAAGAGGTTAACCATTTCTTTTTTAGGCAAGTCTTAAAGGACACTTTATTATTTTTCTGCCATTTTATTTCCTGGACAAGTTCAGTCAAAGTAATATTCCTGATAGAAAAATTGTCGGCGTTGGTTGAAAGTCTTCTGATGATTAAGACATTGAATATTAACAAAAATCATATTTGACATTTATAAAAAGAGGCTGGGTGTGACCCACACTGATAACTTCCCATTATGCATAATTTGAAAACTTGGCGTTTCTAATACTAATCGCTTTACTTTTGATGCTGATTGATAACAATTTTACTAACAAAAAAATTTTCAGAGATGTTGAAGCGGAAAAACAATATTTACAAATTTTTCTTAACTTTTTGTAGTTTTGTATTTGTTGAAAAAAATGTCAATTTGATATTTGTCAGAAAAGAACCATATGTTCAAAATACTATTATGTAAGAAATAAAATAGATTCGAAGTTAAAATGATTGACCATTTTGGACATATTCAAGTCAAGAAACTACTTTTGACATTTTTTGGTAAATTTTTGATTAAGTTTTTTATTTTTTATAAAAAGACTGTCAATTCGATATTTTTGAAAATTGTAGGATATATTAATAATTGTATTTTGTATAAACATACATAAGTTTGAAGTCAACATCGGTGCTCATTTTCGAGATATTCAAGTCAAAAAACACTTTTTACCGACTTTTGATAGAATTTTTTGTACTTTTTTATTTTTTGTAAAAAAACTGTCAATTGAATTTTTTTCAAACTTTCAACATGTGTTAAAAAATATCGTTTTCCTTCATTGTATATTTTCGCGTCATCATTTTTTTTAGTTTTTCCATTTTAAAAAAATAACGGTAAGTTAAAAATTTTCAAAAATTATATAAAATTTATAACACATTACAATGTATATTATAAAATTTATTTGAAGTCGAACAAAATTTAATTGGAGTCGATATCTCTACTCTTTCTTGAGATACCGTGGACGATAAAGGGTATCTCGAACGTACGTACACACGCACACATAGACATCTCTCTACAAATGACGGATCTAGATTCTAGGAACCTTGAAACGTCCAGATTTGTCAAAAATTTCAATTTGACAAATCGGACCGATTACAATAACTCCCTATGGGAAGTTAAAAATAAAAAATATTCAATTGGAAACTGAAATTTTAAAATTTTCAGATTTCCTTTCAAATGCGTTGACTTTACAACGGAGGAATGTAAACAATTTTATCCACATTATTTGTAGTATTTAAATATTTCACAAATATCGGTCCAGAATATATCTAATCGGAAGAGATACATAGGTGCTCCTAGATAGTTTGGTTATTTCAAGTAGAAGACTTTGAAAAACTGATATCGAAATAAAATTATTAGATTTTTGTCAAGTGTCCAAAATTGTACCTTTAACTTTACCTTTTAGTTTTACTCGTTTATGACTTTTTTTATTCGGGACATGTTTCTAACATTTTTTTTGTCACTAAATATTTTCCAAATAAACTTCAACACAAGCATTTTACTTCTAATTTATCGATTTTCATGAAAATGTCAAACTTTTTTTAAATTCTTATGAATTTGTCAGTTATTTTTCAATAATCCTCTTTCGTTGACATTTTTCAACTTTCCTTTTTCTGTTTTGAACAACTAACAAAAATACTTTATCCTTAATTCTAACAATCACTTTAATGCACTTTGGTGGTTGTTTTGGTTTTCAGATTGAAAAACTCTGCGAAATCATATTTTCAAATGAAAATGGAAAATATTGCAACATGGTGCTATGCAATAACCTTTTGTTTTCAAAACAATTTTTTTTTCCTACAGGAAGAATACTATGACAGGGAAACACATTTTCCACTAAAATAAAGAAAAACTTTATCCTTCTGTGGAAAGTTTCATCAGATGTTGAAAAACAGAAAGTAAAAAAACAGCGATTATTATTCAGAAATTAAACAAAAAAAAAGTAGAAAATAAGAAAAACAACTCCAGGGCGATATGGGTTCAATTTGTGGGTTTAAGGTTGAATTGAAAGTGTTTAAGAGAACTTGGAAGGTTTTTGTGTTTTGTTTTTTAAGGTTCTTTTGGTTTTTTTTTTAAAAGAATTTGTATTAATTTGTGGGGTTATTTTCTCTCTTCTCCTTCCGTCTTCATCGTCGTTAATAATTCACATCATAATTAAACTTGAAACCAGAACAGGGCAGGACACCAGGGCAGGTGGGGAGGAATGTTTTGCTTAGACAACCGCATCTGTTGTGAATGAGCACCTTGCTAAAAGTTTAATTGGAATTTTGTAGTTGATGTATTCCGTCTCATAAGTCAAGAACAGCAGGTGGTGGATATGGTTGATTTTTAAGAACTTTTCATCATTTCATCAGAGCTTAAGTTTCTCGTCCTAAGAAGCCACATAAATTGGTATTTTGTTTCGGGTTCATTAGGTGGTGAATAGTGGGGGGATTATTCGCCGGTGTTACTAACGTGTGTGTATAAAAGGAGGGAAAACTATATGTTTGAGTTTTCAATAGACTTGAATAGACCTCACAATTCTTCATAAATTCCCTACCTCGAGGTGGTTAATACTATTAGCAGCAAATCTTTGAAAAATTGACCACTTTGCCTTAAAATACATGTTCCTTTAACTTCTTGAATATTCAATGATAAATCCAACCTATTCTTTAAAAAAAAAATTGAATGAAGCAATTCTTAAAGCTTAAAATGAAAACCCGAAAATAGAAAAGCAGACATGTTTTCCCTTCCACAAATAAAAACAAACAAAATTGCGGAAGTTCAATCAAGCCATGAGACAACCCAAAAATATTGCTTCCTCTTCGTTACAAAGAGTCCTTTGCCTTTTGGCAAGAGATATTATTTTATGATCACAGATATCCTGTCTAATAATTTCCGTCCCTCAACATACATAATATTCAAATAACTACTTCAAAGGTTTCCAATAAAGGAGTCTAAAGTTCATGCTAAAAACTTTTTTTTTTGTTTTTGAATTTTGAATTGAATTTCTTAAAATTATTAAAATAAAGGACTTCATGGAAAAAGTTTGTTTACGTTTTGCCGTCGATGGAAAAACCACGTGAGTTGTGCTAAAAATCACTTATTCGATTTGTTTTGATTCTCTCCTTCGTGAAATTCACGAGAAAAAGGAAATCAAGGACCTGCGCAGCGAAATTCTCTTGACACAATTTTATACCATTCAAACGGATGAAAAAGCTTTTTCCAAAAAAACACAAGAAGCACCTTACAAAAACATCGTTACAAAATCCAAACGTAGTCAGTCGTTTCTACGCTTTCGATTAAAAATCACGTATACGCCCCGAGTGTCCTCAACGGGAAAAGTTATTCTGTGAATGAAAAAAAAATATTAAAAAAAAAAAATCCTTTTCGCAGGAATTTATCGTCGTGTCAAAGTGAACCAGAGTGTAAATATCATGTTTCAAAATTTATAACACGAAATAAAAAATTCATATTGAAAGAAAGAAAATAAGTAATTGAAGGACTTACGGCGAGTGTCCTTTTTCTGTTGTTGATGTATTTGTAGTTGGTAGTTTGGTGTATAGTGAAAGTCTGCTTTGGTAGTGCTTTAGATCGAGATATATGTATAATGCAGAGAGTCTGTTTTATCACATAATATTTATGTAATTCAAATCAAGCAGCAGAAACTTTTTCATTTTGCTTTGCGGCATATTGGAGTCTCTATATCGTCCTCATCAGCGGCATCATCATCATAATCATCATTTGCAGCAGTGCCAGAGCCATCATCCAGGACGAAACAAAAAGGATAGTTATAATCCGGTAAGTCATTTGATATTATAATTTTCATACTAAAAACGTTTTCCAGGAAAAATTAATAAAACAAAACACAATTGACAGACTGTGTTGCCAGCAGCGATTTTATTCTTAAATCGTTTGTAAAATGAAGGACACTCTCCGAAGCAGATCCGGAAACAAAACAGTGCTTATTGAGCGATTTAATATCCATTAAGGACATATCAGACTTCAATGTGATGATGTTTTCATTCGTTTGTTGTCCGTGTGCATAAAATTGACCACTCGTGCATGAATATCCCTGAGAAAAAAAACAAAAACAAAATATTTATACTCTTTTGATTGCAAAAGTGGGTAAATATGTATATTGAAATTAATTCACGGTAAAATTAACTTCAATTACAGGTTTTCAATTAATTTCAAAATAAATTAAATCCATAGTTTAATTCCCTTTTAAATTGTGTCATTCAAGTTTCGATATCACAAAAAATATTATTTTATTTAAACAGACAAAATGTTGCATTCAAAATCGAGGGAATTGAAATACATAATTCAAAACAGGTGGTTGGGAATTGGTTCAAATGTCTCAAGGTTAAGCATATAAGACACCGGTGTGTGTGTGTGTGTACAGTACATGCGAGTTCCAAAAAATATTTTATATAAATATCTTCCTTGGAATAACAAAATTCTTCGAAGTCTGGCAAAGGAGAGAAGAGAGAAGTATACACATTTTTGAGATTCTAAGAAAATTCCATTGAACAATGTAAAATCTTAAGTATACGCCACCATAGAGTGGCTACGAAGGAATGCCATCGTCAGAATGACCTTAGGGAAGAGTTGAGACAATTTTGAGAAGGTACTCGTACCTTCTGTTAAAGATTATCTTTATACAGAAAATGCTTTAAGATTATGAATTTTTGAGTAATTTAAATTTTTTATTGTCGGAGCAGTTTTTTTTTTCAGTAACTTGAGTTACAGACGTCTTTAATAAGGTCTAGATTTGAATTCATTTATTAACACTTTCGAATCCTTAAAGTTAATGCCTTATCTCTAGTATCACTTATGGTAGACACTATAATAAAATTTGTATTTATTCAATCACTCACTTAATATTTTCGTCATTTGATTTGATTTTTATTTATAAGTTAAAATTAGGAAATTAAAAAAAAAAATATCAAGACTACTGCCATTGAAAATTGTTAAAACAGGGAGACATTAAAACATGGAAGGATAATGATTTTCATAAATAGTTTGTACTGAAAAAAAAAAATAACTCTTTACTTCTAAATATTAAATTTAAGCTTCTCTTTTTAAAAGACCTCAAGTTTATTGTATAATTAAAAAAAATAGTTTTATCTACTTAAAAGTTACATTTAAACGTAGGCATTTCTTTTGAATGAAACCAAAACCCAATAATAGCTATGATTCACTAGAAATTTAAAAGTTAATACAAATATTGAAGATATTAAAATTTAGAAATTAATATAAAAATTCTTGAAAATATTAGGTCATTCATAGTATACTAACAATAGGGAAATAATAATTGAATCCCATTTTTAATGAGAAATATATAATTAATCAAATAAATTTTAGAATACTAATTTGAGGAATTTACTTATATTTGTGCATTCCAAAACAACAAAATTTCATAAGTTTACGTTTTCAAAAATACCCTTAAATTATTTCATGAAAAATCATAGTTAGTAATATTAATTTTGAAATGATTCCATTTCAGTTGGCAGGTTATTACTTATAACAATTTATTTGTTTAAAAGTTTGTCTATCAAAATATGAAATTTTTCATCACAATCGTAAGCAATCCTTTTTCATATGAGTTGTCCAAAAAATTTGAAATTTAGGTAATCGTCTTTGTTCAATTTTTTTAAACAGCATCTATTTTTAAAAGCATATCAAAATGTTTGAATATAACGAAACATTTATCATTTTGTTTATGATGAACCAACTTTTTTTTTTTTAAATTACCATTGAAGTCTATAGATTCCAAAACTAATATCGATTAGTTTCAATATGATTTTTATTTAATGTCTTGTTCACAGTCAAAAAAAATCAATGTCTTGATCTGTTCTAAAAACTTTGAGTTATAAAGCCAAAAAATTGCCTTTGAACCGTGAAACATATTTAGTCATTCTAATTTCAACTGAATAATACGAAATGAATTAATTTCTTATGTACAGTACATTCAAACTGTAAGACACCAGACTTAAATTCAATTTTTTTTTTTATTTAAAGACATTTTGAACTCAAGAGTGATTCTAATTTTATAGTCACATAAATCTCTAAATGATTTGTAGCCAAGAAAAACGAATTTTTATTTCAATCCAGTCTTAATCTCAAAATAACTAAACCCTCTTATCAAATATCATTAAATAAATTGTATGTTAATTATGGTATGAAGCTGAAAATCGCTCCAAAAATTTTGAAAAAATGTCCAAAAATATAAATTTGAGCTGTTTTGAATAAATTTAAAAAAAAGACGTTTTTCAAATGGTGATTTGTTTCTACAAAAAGCATAGGGTATAAGTTAGTCACTTATGCCAGCTTAAAGTGACGAGGTGACGTAGAGTATGGCGGGCGTATCATCGGAATTGGGTCCTTGTGAATGCGATGTCATGGTGAGGAAACCGAAAACTGAAAACGAAAACAGGACAAGTTAGAGATGCCAAATTGGAGAGTTTTGTTTGATTTCGAAAGTTCATATCTACTTCTATATACACATACATACATACATACATACCAATAAGAATTGGGTTAATGAAGTAAGAGAAGTTTTGAATAATTTAGCTACCTAAAAACCTAGATATAGACTGAATTTAGTTTAATTTGAACACAATTAAGATCAATTTAAATTAGTCTAAAAAAATTAAAAAAGTAAGTATACGCCTTAGTGAACAGAAAGAAAATTCAACTAAAACATTGTTAATTCTAAAGTCAAATGATATATTTTGACAAATATCATATCAAATATCAGTCATATGACACCTTTTTAATATTTTACACTCCTAAGTTGATTTTGGATAAGCTGACATTGTAATTTGCTCAGTTACACTTAGTTCTCTGGGCATACGGAAACGCAATGTATTAACTTACCATAGGGAGTTATTGTAATCGGTCCGATTTGTCAAATTGAAATTTTTGACAAATCTTGACGATTCAAGGTTCCTAGAATCTAGATCCGTCATTTGTAGAGAGATGTCTGTGTGTGCGTGTGTACGTACGTTCGAGATACCCTTTCTCGTCCACGGTATCTTAAGAGCGAGTAGAGATATTGATTCCAATTAAATTTTTTTCGACAGGTTATAATTTCGAAAGATGCAGAAAGGACTTTCATAAAAAATGGTCAAGCAGTTTAAAAAAAAAGTGAACATTTTTGTTGGTAGCAAATATCGCAGGAATGGATAATGCCATTGACTTCAAAAAAAATTATTATATACATACATTGTAATGTGATACAGATTTGGTATAAATTTTGAAAATTTTTAACTTACCGTTATTTTTTTTAAATTGAAAAACTAAAATAAAAATTTTTGGCGTTCAAATATACAATGAAGGAAAAATGATATTACGATATCTTCAAAACTATTTTCTATTATGTGAAACGATGTTTTTTTACAACTGGTGAAAGTTTGAAAAAAAATTAATTGACATTACAAAAAGTTCTACCAAAGGTTTGTAAAAAGTGTTTTTTTGACTTGAATATCTCGAGAATGAGCTCCGACATTGACTTCAAACTTATTTATGTTTATACAAAATACAATTATTAATATGTATATGCTACAATTTTAACAAATATCGCATTGACAGTCTTTTTATAAAAAAGAAAAAAATTTAACAAAAAATGTCAAAAGTAGTTTCTTGACTTGAATATGTCCAAAATGGTCAATCATTTTAACTTCGAATCTATTTTTAGAATTTTTAACGTATGGTACTTTTTTGACAAATATCGAATTGGCAGTTTTTTTACGAAAAATAAAAAAACAAAACTGAAATTTACCGAAAAATCACAACAAGCAATGCTGTGAATTTGTCAATACCTAAAACATGATCAAATATTGACGAATATCAAATTGACATATTTTACAACAAATACAAAGCTACAAAAAGTTAAGAAAATTTTGTAAATATTGTTTTTCCGCTTCAACATCTCTGACAATTTTTTTGTTACTAAAATTGTTATTAATCAGCATCAAAAGTAAAGCGATTAATATCAGAAACACCAAGTTTTCAAATTTTGCATAATGGGAAGTTATCAGTGTGGGTCGCACCCAGCCTCTTTTATGTTACTTTAATTTGGAAAATATTCGGGAAAATATAAATCCAAGTGTCTTTTTATTAAATTACTCGTAAGTGTTATCGGGTTTTTCAATAAATTATCTGTATATAAATTTCTTTATAAAATATAAGTCTCAGTTTATTTATACCTAATGTTTGTTGTGTTTAAATTTAAGCCTAAGGCTATGATTTTTTAAATTTTCAGAACTCTTTTAGAAACTTCTCTAAATTAATAATTTATGAATTTAAACTTAATTTATTAAGTGAACTTTTGTAAAATCATTATTCAATTTAATAGAAACTTTTAACAACGAGCAAAAATTTAATTAAGTATTAATTTTTAAGGTGTTTTCATTTTCGTTCATTTTTATATTTTTTTCTATGTTCCGTTGCAAAAAACAACCATAATATCAATTTATGCAAATATTGGATAAAAAGTCATGTTTTAAACTCAAAAAAGGACCTTTTATCACAAATTGTTCAAACAAATTTGTACATATTATCAGATATAACATTCAAATTAAACATAATTCTTAATTTATGATTCAAACATTTTTTTTGTTCATTTTTTAATCCTTAAATCCTCACCAAAACAATGTCAAAAATTCTAAAAATTCCTGGTTCATCTTTCAAAATAAAACCTCCAATCAATCTGCGAATACATCAACGTGAGTATATTAAAAATGTCCAAAATATTCTTATTCCCCGTAATTGGCTTAAAGGATCTCGGATCTCTGGAACCACTACTTCAGCTATTGCTTCTGCCATTTTACTTTAAAAAAAAATAAAATCCATTTTAATTCCTTCTACTTACATAATATACAAAATTCCTCTCTAATAATCATAAAACCATTAAATTGAGACTTACATTATTTTCACAAACGAAATTCTGTAAGTAACATGTTTTTCTTCTGTAAAAATTGAGAATATAATAACCATCCTAGCAAACAATATTTTCCCCTCCCCGCCCCCAATTCTTTTTTAAAAAGCAAATATGTGTACGGAGAGTTCCTGTGAAATGGGAAATATGCGAAAGTAAATTTATATATCCAACCATCAGTATACCGACCGACACCGTCGCCGCCGCGCCGCACCAGGGATCGCTCTCATCCATGAACACTGAACAGCCACCAAACCATCATGATGTCTTTATTCTCTCAAAAAATGGCATAACAGCAAAATTCCTGCATGGTTAAGCACAAAAGCAGACAACCAACTCCCCTCCCCTCGACTACAAAAAAAACACAAAAAACATGACGACGACCGTATTTTCAGGATTCAGGATCTAGAATGACGACGACGCACGATGACGACCAAAGCCCCCCTGCCCCTCCCCTCCCCACATCACACAAACCGCACAGCATAACCCTTAAAGTTTACATTTAATTTAGTGAAAAATAAACGACAGGAATTTTCCTTTTTCTTGTTTGTCTTCTGTCTGTTTTGTTTTCGTCCTCGAACTCTGGAAAGTGAATCCATTGTCACTTCATAACGAGCTCAAGCACCAAAGCTGAGATACACCAAAACAAACTAGAAAGAAGGTTTTCCGGGAGTGAGAAAATGGTAAATGAGGTCCCATTTTTTTTAAGTCGAACTCGTAACGAAGTACGGAGTAGATTTGCGTAAGATACTCGCATTCAAGGAGCCTTAGCCTCGAGTTCCAAGCCACAACCAGGACCAAGAAACTATATGACGCAGCACATAGTTACAAATTTTCAGCCCCCCAACAACCAACCAAAAAAAAAGGACTCTCTGAAATGTTGACTCTTAGTTTATATCAACTTTTTTGAGTAAATAGTTTGGCGGAGGAGTTGCTCCTTTTTCCTATTTCAACTAAGGAATTATCCAAAAGTAACCTCAAGGTAAAAAGGACAATAATTATATTTTATATTTTTGAAGGTTGAGAGCGAGAAAGATTTCCACGAGTTTATTATTAAGCAATTTCATTAAATATAGTGTTGCACTTAAAAATTAATGACAAAACAATTCACGCCATAATGTGTTTTTCGTTTTTTTGGTTTTTTTTCTTCATATATATTTTAACTACTTTATATTCGTTCAAGAGACGATAATTATTATGAAGCAGTAAATTAAATATGAATTGCTTTTTCAATCGATAAATGTGAGTTGATTATTTTTAATCGATTAAGTATTTAAGTATTTTATGTGGCTCACATAATTTAAGCGTTGATTGTTAAATAGTTTGGAGCTAAGTCACCAACAATTTATTGTTTTCAATAAACATTTTGATGTCGGTTACAGTTTTGAATATAATGAATCACTTTGATACGTGGTGAGGCATTCGATAAGTTGTGTCATAAATCACTCTTGATGAAAGTCAAGGACCAAGGATTTAATAATGGTTTCTTAATTTGATTCGCCATATTTCAAAAAATATGTGTTAGAAATGAGCGTTTAGCTGTATTCTACGTTTAATCTGGAGTTCCTCAAGGTTGCCATTTGGGTCCTGTATTATTTATTCTGTTTATATTCTAATTATTTCAATCATATAAAATTCCTCTTAAGACATTGAACTGCATTTTAAACTTATAATGATCTAGCAAATTCTTAATACTTTTTTCAGTACTCAAATTTAGTATTTTCAGAATCTCATTAACTTTTCGAAAAGTTTTTATTTGTTGTTTGACTTTATCTTTCTAACATTAAGCCTAAAGAAACATTGACTCATATGTTAAAATGTAATGTACCAGAAAATGGATTCAAAATTACTACCAAAACTTAACTCCAAAATGTACATTTCAAATTCAAGTTAAGAATCCCAAAAATGAAGTTAACTAAATTTCATACTAATAATAATTTGACTGACTAAAATTTTACATTTTTGGAATTTTCTTATATTTTTTATTACTTTTTTAGTCTCCTAAAAAATTTCTGTTTCCACAAATACGATTTTGCAGATCGCCGGAGATATTTTCGCATGCAAATATTAAAATTTGTCAAAATGTGTCCGGCGATAGTACATAGATAGTCAAAAAATTACGTAAAGCAAAGTTCCAGTTGGTCCTGAAAAATCATTTTTTTCTAAATTTCAAAAAAAAATCTTCAGAAAATCACGCTTTAATAGCTTTGGAGTGACATTTGGAACGGAGTATTCTATGGATGTCAAATATTTTTTGTTCTCCACATTCAATGTCATAAACTGTCAAATTCCATTAAAGTGTGGTTATGGCTTTCGAGAGCGGTTCAATAAGTATCCGTGTTAGAAATGAAGACGCGATTTTTAACTTCCCATAGGGAGTTATTGTAATCGGTCCGATTTGTCAAATTGAAATTTTTGACAAACCTGGACGATTCAAGGTTATTAGAATCTAGATCCGTCATTTGTAGAGAGATGTCTGTGTGTGCGTGTGTACGTACGTTTGTACGTTCGAGATACCCTTTTTCGTTAACGATACCTCAAGAATATATCGACTCGAATTAAATTTTATTTAATAGGTTATAACTTCGAGAGATGCAGAAAGGACTTTTATAAAAATTTGTCAAGCGGTTTTTTCACCATAAAAGTTTAAAAAAAAAATTTTTAGTTTGTCGCAAATATCTCAGGAAAGGATAATGCTATTGACTTCAAATAAATTTTATTGTGTAGATAGCAATGTAATACAGGTTTGGTATAAATTTTGAAATATTTCAAAATACCGTTATTTTTTAAAAAAGTAAAAACGAAAAAAAAAAATTTTCGAGCGCAAATATACAATGAAGGAAAAATGATATCATCTTCAAAATAATTTTTTACTATAGAAAATACTGTCCCTGACATCGGTAAAATTTTCGAAAAAAATTCAATTGACAGTTTTTTTTTACAAAAAATAAAAATGTTCAAAAAATTCTAAGAAAAGTTGGTAAAAAGTGTCTTTTGACTTTAATATGTCGAGTATAAGCACTGATATTGACTTTAAACTTATTTTAGTTTATACAAAATACAATTATTAATAAATGCTACAATTTTGACAAATGTCGAATGGATGGTTTTTTTACGAAAAAAAAAAACTAAAACCAAAATTTACAGAAAAGTGACAAAAATTGCTTTTCGGCTTAAATATCATCAAAACAAGCAATGATGTTGACTTCAAATGTATTTTATTTTCAACATACAATTCATGTGTCAATATATAAAAAATCATAAAATATTGACGAATATCAGATTGACATTTTTTTACAATAAATACAAAATGGAAGTTATCAGTGTGGGTCGCACCCAGCCTCTTTTTTTCAAACAAATGTAGTCGCCTTTTAGGAATATACACTTCTCCCAAATAACGTTCCGGCCTCTGAAATTAGGATTTGTCGAACTCTCCAAAATACTCTCGGCGATGCGATGGCTTCCTCGTTTGAGCTCGTAATGAGTTAAAAATCTTTTGTGGCACACGTCCTTCGATTTTTATGAAACCAGGACATGACTAGTAGCAAAAGCCTTCATAGACTCTAGCATCTATGTAGGTTAGTCCCTATCGTATATTCTTTGGCACCCCCAAATTTAAGACATTCTATAATGTAATGAGTTTTTTAAAGATTCATAAACTATGCTTAACTTAATTGTTTGCTGGTTTATTAATGCGTGAAAGGTCATACACTCATAAATGTATAGCACCTTCTCCGTTTAAGGTTGGTTGCGTCCATATGATCCTTGACCTTCAATTTGTTATACAAACTTGGCTAATGATTTCATTTATACTAAACAAACAACATAACACTCACTGTTGCATGACCAAATGGAGTACGTACCTTATAAGTCCTTTTAAATAGGAGGAACATTAAATATATAACACACTCATAATAAATTATGAAGGTCTTGGTACTAATGTACATACATACATATGTTGGGCACTATATAGGCTACAAGGATAATAGCAAACCCCAAGGAAAAAAAACTCATGTGTTTCATATTTATTACGAAATAAATCATAAATGAACAACAACTATTCAAGACAAGTGAACGAATATAACTACATTTTGTCCCGGATCCGGTTCCGGTACGATGAAATACGTGACACGCGTTTATAGCTTCCCAATGTCCACAGAAAGGAACTATGAAGTTTGATTGAATAACTAGATCTAAAGTCAGCTAACTTTATTTTGCTAAAGAATAAAATTAGAATCTTGTTATCATGACATAATATTGTCAAAAATTCTGTTAAAATGTTTATCCGATGAAAATATTTTGCAGACTTTAATTTATCCCAAATTTCAATCCATTGGGAAATTAAGGACATGCACGAGTTTTGCGCACCACTGCTCTGTGAATACGATTTGAAAATAGTTCTACAAATTGTTTTGTGATTTTGAGGCTAACAAATGTCAAATTATTTCCGAAAATAGAATGAAACAACTGTCAGCACACACTTTGTTGACCTACATACATGTGTTTGTGCAATGTACATGTGTGTGTATAACCATTTTTTTATTTTTGTGAGCAAAATACCATTAATTGGATTATGGGGAACAGTGCTGGAAATTGTTGTTGAAAATTCATAAAAATATTTGTCTGCGAGATTTATAAGAGAACGAAAAAAAAAAAAAAAAACAAATCAAATCCTTAATTGCAAATAATAAAATTCATCGTGATAAAAAATAGAAGACAAGAGAAAAAAAATTTATTAGATTTTGCTTATTTTTCAAAACTTGTGTCTGTCAATTTTCAATGGCATTGTTTGGAATGTAAAAACTTCAGAATCAGCAGGAACTTCAATGATGAACACAGTCTCCAAATTTTTGTTGTTATTCCCTTTTCGTAGTCCTTTTATAGGTTTACAGATTCAAATAACCAGCGAATTTTAGTAAAATGAAAAAAAAAAAACCGACACCGGATTATGCTCAGTGAAAGGTTATAGAATTCAGTCACCTGGAATATTGGGATGCTGGCTGAATGGTGGCTGAATAGTGACAATTTTAAGTTTGTGCCTTGTGCAGCAGGCATTCACAGTTATTTTATTTGAATTTGTAAAATTGTTTGAATTTCTGGTGTCCTGGTGTGAAGTTGTGCTGATGGTAGAATGAGTGTCCTTTTTTTGTTTGTGATTGAAAGCTGTTGAGGTTTTTGAAATGAATTTTGAAGGTAGATGAATTGAATGTTGTGTAAGTTACTTTTTTTCAAGTGTCATTTAATAATTTGAAACATTTGCAAAAAAAATTTTAAAGTTCTAAAAGACAACTTCTATATTTAAGCGTTTAGTTCGACATCGGAGAGAATTTCATTGAACTACTGAGTAAAAAAGTATTTCCATCAAAAGAAAAACAAACTCCTGGAATATTTACTTAATTAAAAATTAACTTTAAGCCAAAATCCAAGTGAAAATCCTTCCAAATATTTTTTTTCCATCAGAAAGCACAATATCCTTGTGACTTTATAGGTCTTTTGTAAAGATATAACTTGTAACGTGAGGATGTAGCGGTTTCTAACGTCTATAATTAAATAACACAAAGTCAAAACTAACAAGACACACACACACATGAGGATAAGGTAACAATAGAAACCAGAACAAGTAGATTATTCCCAGTTCCCATCACACACATTTATACAATTTACAGCATATCAAAAGTGCACGTCACATGTATTCACTTTGGCTTTTTGGGACTGAATTCTTTTGAATCTTTAGGTGTATTGGTGCACCGCACGTATATGTGTGTATTTGTGGGAACAAGAGTTACAAAATCCCTTATGTTATCCTTATATTCAAATCGAGAATACAAAAACTTAACTTGTTCTTAGTGTTGTTGGAAATACGATGAAAGTTTTCAAGGATGTTGAAGATGCACCTTTACATTTTCCACACACAAAAAGGGACACAGACACACAACTTCCAAAAATATGGTACATACTCGGTACGGTACAATTGTTAAACTGTCAAGTTTGTCACTTTATTTATTTACATACATACATTTATTCCAAAGCAGAATTTGACAATTTTGTAATTTGTGTGATTTTAGGAGTAAGACATCACATTTTGGTTTGAATTTGACAAAGTTTTAAGGGAATTTGGAAAGTTTTCTGATATTTTCAACTAGGTAGCCATCATTGTTAAAGTTTTGAATCTAAAACTAACTTGAAACACTAAATTTCCATATAAAATACGACGTGGTTGATTTTTGGCTATAATAGTCAATTTATTTTAACTATTAATTATACTTTAACTTATTTGAAAATTCAATAAATTACAATTTTTTAGTAATTTAAGTCCACGTTGAACAAAATGAAATCTTACTTCTTGTAAATTAAAAGAGTTGGGCTTAAAAACATAATGAAAAAAATATGGAAACATTTATTGGCACCATCTTTGTCAGTCTATAAAAATATGAATTTAAAAAAATCTAAGTTGAGACTGGCTAAGTCAATGTCAAGAAATTTAGTGAATTTATCATTTTTAAATTGGCAAAGACAAAGAAAGAAAGAATCCAAATTTTGGAGCTAGTATTTGAAAATTGAGAAAATTAGTCATCAAACGCGCTTTTTAACTTAACGGCTTCAATAAAAAAAGGAGGCTTTGCCAGATGAAGATACTATTGCAGCACTTCATTCACAGAAATTTTATAGTTTTTTTGTTTACAGGCTTTGAATATCACAGTTGAGTAAAATAAAAAATTAAGCTAAAAGTTTGACAACTTGTTTTGAGGTTTTTCGTTAAAAAAAACAAACTGGGCTTATTAAGGCAAAAACTTAAAAAATCAGAATACTCAAAAAAATGGGAAAAATCACAGCCCATGGGATTACTGACCCTAGGCTTTATCGGATCTATTAATGACCAGCCACGAGACACCCAAGTCCAATCCTGAAACCCCAAAAAGCGAGGGAGATATTTTTGTCAAGGATATTGGTGAACACAATTCTGACCTAAATGTCCATTTTAATCTTTAAAATTCGGACAAAAAATTAACTTTATATAATAAGAACTAATGACAGTACCGACGCGACGGACAATTTTCGGTAAAAGTTTGCAGTCTCATCTTGAGATTGACTCGAATGTTTTTAAGGTAGAATCGTAATACCAAAATGACCCTACCCCGGCTTGATTAATGCCATTCACTCATTTTGTGTCTGTTTATTTTTAAAATGTCAAAGCAAAGATGACATTTGCGGTTACTATCAAAATGTGCATCATCTTTTCTGCATCTTTGGATGTTAAAAAAGTAGTTTTTACCTCTTCCAAAATTAACCAAGAAAATAGTAGTTGAATTCATGTTTATGTTATAAACTTTTGGACATCGTCCTTGATACAATTTTTCTCAACTAAACCTTTAACAACTTTAGTATACTCATGATGTTGACATAATTGACTGAACGAAGTCAGCTGTCATTTGCAAGTTTGAAAGTTTTTAAGTTTTGGTGAAAGCTGGCAAGGCTAACCTATGTACATATTTTTATAATAAAGTCATAGCTGTCACCTTGAAAAGTGTTTCAATTTCAATATCGTCATTTGCTGCAAAATGTCACGAGTACCTATAGAAAACACCTGTGGTTATAAACCTAACATGGTCCACTGTGTGTATCAATTTGAAGTGTATGAAATGAATAAGGTTAAAAATATACCGTTTGATAGTGGTTGCTTGCACGTGCAGCACTCATATAACTAAAGTCTTCAAGTCTTCCCCCAAGCTTCGACCATACTGACAACAGAAATAGGAACCAATGGTGTGAGAGAATACACAGTACATGCTCTCGGCACTCTTTTTTCACAGGATGTAAGCGATTGCCTTAAACCTACTCACGAGTACTTGAACAAATCATAAACTTATTCAATCTAAAAAACTCAACCTTCTTCAACCTCTCGCCTTGAACTTCAAAGACAATGTTGCGGAAACTTCTCAAATATCCGGTAAACACCGGGTGCGAGTACGACTGCGACAACGACAGCGACGACGAAGACGTTGACATTTTCTCTTACCTGCCTGCCTCTATTTTTTGTTTTTTTTTTTTTTTTGTGGCATCATGCCGTGTGACACTTGAACAAAACTTTCCACCCCATCACCTTTGCTTCCCTCTGTCACTGACTATACATTGTTAATTTCACCTTTTTTTGCAAAAAAAAAAAAATAAAATAAAAAACGAACAAACACACCCACAGTTTACCGTTACCCGTCAACGCGAGAACGTATCCGTATCCCTATATCTATGTGTGTGTGAAAATGCTATTTTCACGCGACGAGATAAAAGATGTCAACTGAGACGTGATTCGCACGAATGCCGGGTTCTTATTTCACATTTTCCCTCAGAAAAAAAAATTGTTATAACGGAAAACAATAAAAAATAAAACTTTGGTTTCAAAATACTCGTACTCGTACTCGTACTCGTAGATTGAAATTCAATATCCCTGTCGTTGTTCTAAGAAGATTGAAATTTATATTCAAAGTTGTCAACTCTGGTGTTCTAGGAGTTGTATAGAGCGTCCTGGTTTCGAAAACAATTCCTCCTCTAATTGGGTCATTAAGGTGCGGAAGGATCTACTTATGTTCATTTGAAATTCTTGCAAATAAATATGAAATTAAATTCTTCTTACGACGCGACGCGACGACGACGACCGACGCCCTGGCCCGGTCTTAGATAGACATAAAAATGGATGTATCCTAGATTTTGGCCTTGAGGCAGATATCCCATTTTGTTGGGCTTTGTTTTTTTTTTTTTGTGAAATCACAGCGCTAACTTCGCGCCCCAAGATGTCCTTCATTTTTTTGGATTGGGAATTTGTTTCTCCTGCCTTATTTGCGTTTGACTTTGCCTTTGGCCATAATCGTTGGGTTTATCTTAGAACTTAGAACTTATCTTAAAAGGAAGGGGACAAAAAGGGTTCGGTGGCTTGATTTTTTTTTTAACCGAAATCAGGGAAGATAAATGAGTTTTGGTTATTTGAATCTCCAGGAATGGCAGATTTATTATTTCTTCCGAAGTCCAGTTAAAGATTTGAAGAATTTAAATAGCCTTAAAGTCGATTTTTCAACTTAAAAAATTACCAAAAATTGTGAATCGAATTCACCTCGAATTTATTTCACACCTTTTTAACAATTTAACAAATAGGTTAAGTTCGCGATGAATAAATTACTACCTGATCCATTGATGTGCGATTAAATTTGAGTGTATCCGTTATTTAATATATTTTTTTAAATTTTATTTCATAGAAACAAGCACGTTGTCGTTCAACCTCAATGAACAAAATGATGTATAAAAATGTAATTGCGTGGTTGTTAAATTTTAAATGGAAAGCTATAAACTTTTACTCTCGTAGTTTAACGAGGGATTAAAAATGACTGCAAAATATATATACATATGTGTATATGTATATAAATAAAACAACTGAATAAAAAAGCTATACAAATATTTTAATCGAGAGATGACACTTGAAAGTTTGTGTCTGGAGTTTTAATATGAATTATTATTATTATTTTACGTAATCGGAGATTTTTTTGTTTTAAATTTTATTTGAAAATATAAACTTTTCTTTTTTTTTTTTTGTTAATTTATTTTGAGTGGTATTATGCAGTTTTATTTTGTTCTATGATAAATTTTATGGATTTATACAAGTTTTTATGTTTTTCATATCAGTTTAAGTTATCACATTGGATTTATAACATTTTTTTGTTTTGTATTTTATGACAGATTTTAATGACAGTTTGGTAATTTATTCTGACAGTTTCATATTATTATTTTTGACAGGCGATTAAAAAATCTTACGCTTAAAAATGATGATGGTATTCTTTTAAATTGCAATTTATATAGATTTAAACTGTAAGTTTATTTTTTAAATAATATCGAACTCGAAAAACATTATACAAATAAGTAATTTAAAATCTTGTTTAATTCTGTTTATCAACAACATTTTTAATTTAAAATTGAATAAATTTGAATGAATAAGAGGAAAGGTGGTTTCTGTAATTCAGACAGTTTGTCTGTCTGTCGATCCGTATCTAATTATGTCTAGAATGTTGCGATTCAGAAGTTTGATATTCTTTCAAAAAAGTTCCTTTTTAAAATGGACTAATTATCTTAAAATAGTCCTTAAAGATTTGCATACTTAAATAGAATTGTCTACAGTGTTGTTTGTAATGACTTTATTGAATTCTATGAATATTCAAAACAAAAAGTTTTTTGAAATAAAATAAAACAACGTATTTGAGATGCAAATCTTTCTAATCAGTTTTTTTTTTATATGTATAGGTAATAGGTATATATTTTAAATAAATACTTTAAGTGTACATTGATAGTAAATTTAATCATTATTTTTTATTCTTACCAAAGTTCCAAATAAATATGGATTACTTAACTAGCATTTCTTAATACTAACTTATTTGAAAAGTACATTTTTGTAATTTTGAATTTTCCTAAAATGTACATAGTATAAAGCAAAGTTGCTTTTCGCTGTGTACTTGTCCCTATGTGTGCTTAGATCTTTAAAACTTCGCAACGGATTTTGATGCTATTTTATTTTAATAGATAGAGTAATTCAAGTGGAATGTTTATAAGTATAACAAGCTGCCTCTTGCGAGGAATTGACAAAATCTCCAAGAGTAGTTCTTGTCATGTAGAGTGCTTTCTCAAAAATTTAGCCGTTCGGATTCGGCATAAAACTGTAGGTCCCCTAAAAAACATATATGTAATAGTATACGACAAGGCGGTACAATAATAATTCTATAAACATATCGCTTAAACTCGAGACAAACACCCTCATTACGGTTGTCAAAGATCAATACGATATTTGATATTTATCAATAAAATTAATGAATCGGTATTATCGTTGTCAAAAATCAAAAAAAAAAAATTTTTTGATAAACTGTGAACGCTCTTCAGAAATTAGATCTATTGTGAATGATTTAAATTGACAGTCTTGGTATTATGGTTGTCAAAATGTTTGTTGATTATCAAATTTTCAGTCAATTACAAATTCCTTGTTGAAAAAATATTTTACGGATCGCGAAAGCCAAAAGCATGTCTACTATAGAACTATTTTTCGGTGGAAATGAAATTAAAGACGAAAATACTTTTTAGCAAGCAAAGATTCGAAGAAAATTACGCGATGCTTCAAATCCGATGGATTTGGCTGAACATATGTACATATGTAGATAAAAGATCTTTTTTTAATTACATTACAAAAACTAATTTGGCTCGCTTCTAGATTCATTCTAAACTTTAGCCTTTCGAAAGAAGCCTTCCTTAATGTATTTTTAGATATCAACGACAAGTTAAAGCCAACGAAAAGGCAACAATCCATCCCAAACATATTAAAATTTGCAGCTGTCTTAAGTAAATAGGCTATATTTACAATAGATTTTTGATCTTTGTTCACAAAGGATCAAAAAATGATCAACTCGGGTTCATAATACCGATGTATCAATTGATTGACAAAATATTCTAATTGTCAATTAATTGATCTTTGACAACCGTAATAAGGCTGAAAAAATTGAAAATTGCTTATCATATATCACTGTCAAGGGTTTTCGGTCTTATAAACTTAAATCTTAAGCAAATTTATTCTCTGAAGTAATCCTTCACATTTTAGGGAGAACTCCTTAGGTCCTAAGAATTCTATGACTGACATTCTTTGAATCTTTCTACTAGACTGCCTAACTTGTATGTATTTAAGAACTTTGTATTATTAAATTCCTGGAACCGCAATTTTTATGAAGTCGTTCCGCAAATAAAACAACTCCGAATAGTCGCGTATAAATAGTTCCTTTTCTTAATCCTTCCTGAATTGGTAACAAAAGACAAACTGACTGCAAAAATTCAAATCACCAACCGACTTTTAACACTCATCTATGACGAAACACTTCCGTGACTGGTCTCCTTGACGACGCCATGACCTACGAATGTAAGTCAATGGAATCCATTCATAAATTTAATGTTCTTTTTCATTAAAACTTCTCCTCTATATTATATGGAATTGTTTGTATCATAAAGAGAATGAAACAGGACACAACTAGAAAAATTTAATCAACACCTATTTAAATAGTTTCACTGAAGTTTATTTTACTTTATTTCAAACTTTTACATATTAAGAGTATACGAAAAAGAAATGAACAAAAACCACAATGGTCAACAATTGAAATGAATGTTCAACTTCAACTTTGAATTGAAGTGTTTTAATTCAATAGAGTTTTCTGTCGTTCAAAGTTTCTCAATATTTATTTCAAATGAATTTACGATGTGATGTGCAAATATACAAATACACGAGTAAATTACGAATGAAAAGTCTTCAAGTTGAAACAAGTGCAAATAAATGTACAGTTATGTATGTATGAATGTATAAATTCATATGTGTATGTGTTGATTGAAACTATTTAATTGTTTTCAGTTTCAAACCAGTATAATATTCGTAAAAGTATTTTTTTTTTTAGTCATTCTGTGTGTGTGACATGGGAAACCACTTTGATGTTTGTGACAGTTGACAGTTCTTTGATTTGTAAGATTCTTTGTTATCAGAATGATTTGTAAGTGTATAGTTAAATATTATTTCATTTCTGTGCTTTATTTTCACACAAGGAAACTGAGTTGTTTTTATGTTGTTGTGAAGGAGGACATAAAGTAAAGGAATGATTATATAGCCCCGGTGTGAGATTTGAATATGTAACGGATTTCAGTACCTAATTTCGCCTTTCAAAATATATAGGAGTAGGTACTGAATTTTTTTTAAAAGCAAATTGTTTATTGTCAATAAAAAATGACAATGCGAAAAGTCCACCTGTCAAATTGCGCACAACCTAAATCAACGCCATCTATCAAGTTGTAGTATATTGATCGCAGCACAGCGCCATCTATTATTTACCTTGTTAACTTCTCCACCTAAAACATATTTTAAATCAAATCGGCCCAGTTGTTTGTGTCAATGTCAATACTTTATGAATATACCTCACTAAAATCAATTTTCATTTCCAATTCCTCGAATAATATAGTGCTTCCATAAAGAAGACGAATGAATTAGAGATAATTTTCCTGATGAATGATTAAAATGATATTTTTCTCACTCAAACAACAAATAAGCTGTTTATGACCTCCATCTTTAATTAAATTAAATCTCTCACTACAAAATCAATTCGAAACCAATTTATTTTTCAGAGATATCAAATGAATCCCTTGGAAAAGACAAACATTTTCTACTCAACAACTGATGTTCAACAAGTGTCACATTTCATATTGACAGGAAGTTTCATCCCCTCTACCCCATTTATTCACTTGAACTATTTATCTAAATGTCTATTTTTCCTATCTCAAAATCACAAAAAATGTTTTTATATCAAAAATAATCATTTATTTGACAAAACACCAAATAAACTATTTTTATGTAGGTTCATTTGAAAAGTCATTAACACCATGTCATGCCCCATCACTTTGGCATTATAAAATCATCCTTGTTGATTCCTTGTGTTGCCCCTTCTGTATACATATCTCCTCCTTTCTGAGTTCAAATTGGTGTCCTTTAACTTCTACTCAATGATTTATTACCACTCGGTGTCCTGATTCTTATTACAATTAACTTCTCTATCTTGTCCTGTTTTTGTGTCTTTCTTTTTTCTTGTTCCTTGTTCTTGTTCTTTGTAGGTGTATAAGTGGTATAAATTCATACACCTATACTTGTTTCTTATTCATTTTCTTATTTGTTTTTTTTTTTTGCTGTAGTTCGTGTTTGTTTGGAGAGATAAAAATAAAGCAATTTTAATTTGACCTTCTTATGTCGCGTGTCCTTTTGTAAGGACCAGTGGCGGAGCACCGTGTGGGGCAGGGGGAGTGAATCAACCTTTTCCTTATTATAAAACAATTTAATTTCCTTCGAGCAACCCGAGGAAAGCTTTAAGATTCACCTGAATCTGTTTTTTCATTTCCGGGAGGCTCACTTAAATATTAAGGACATTTAAAAGGACGAGAAAATTGCTAAACAAACATATTTTTTTTTGTCTCAAATTCTAGATCCGCTACTGTCCTCATGTCGAAGGTATAGTATTGAGCCTAGACATATTATACTTTCCTGGTGCTCTGACATCGAAACAAAGACACACAAAATATATTTATTAGTATATGTCCTGCAATTAATTGAGGGCCAATTGGTTGTCTTATTGAAAGGGACACAACAACGAAAACAAAAGGCTGGTATGTCTTGTATATAAATTAGTTTCTTCATCGAGTAATTTATTGGGTTTAGTTTTTTTGTTTTGTTTTTTGTTAATGAAAGCTTACAGGATATCTTGAAAACCAAATCAGTGTTCTTGACAGGATATTTTCATGTACACACAAATATAATTATTTTTTTCTTTTCATTTTGGTATTTGTGGTATTTTTGTTTTGTTTTGTTTTTTTTTTTTTGTAAGACTTATCACTTGTCTTATTTATTCAGAGTTTAAGAAATATTATAATCCCATAAGCTGCTTCCTTTCATAAAAACAATTGACTTATAAAGAGAATTTAAACGAGTATACGAAAATAAATCCTTAACAAATTTAATGCAAAATTGGAGTCGCAAAATCTTGCTCTTTAACATTAACGTTTACAATATTGTTTGGTAACCAATCGATGAATTTTTTACCCTTGTGTATGTAATTTAAAATCCCATAATATTTTATTGATCATAAAATAAATCAAAGCCAAAAATTTCATTTCATGACCCAAAAAGTTACCTTAGACACTTTAAATACGCGAGCGACCTGCCCATCACGAACTCTTCAAAGAACAAGTTTTTAACCTTAGCTGTTGCATGGGAAAACCACTGTGGACTTATGACCCACTTCATTTTTAATATGAGTGATGTTAATTGCATTCCCTATTTTATATCAAAAAAAAAAACTGTTGGTTTTTAAATCTACCTTCAACCTCTCACTTGTTCTCTGAAAACGATTGTGGACTTATTACCCACTAAGTGTTAAGTGTGCTTATAAGAAATTTAAAGAGCACTCCATTTTCATTAGAAGCAGCACAGATATTAATCAGTATCTGCAGTGCCGATCTCTTCCCTTTCAAAACCATTGTGGAATTATGACCCAAGTTGGCTTAAAATGACAATTTGGACTTTCGACCAACTTACGTTTTTAGTAAGTATTTATCGTCCCTCTAATGAACTTGACACCGTTTTCTAAAGAAAATTCTGCCGTGGAACTATTGAGGACGTATGACCCACTTTAGTATTCATAAGATATTAATAGAACACTCCACTTTTATTATATAAGACTATTTTCCAAATAAAATCATTGATATTAGCTACAGGTTATCTGCTGTGCCACGCCCTTCTGTTAAAAAAACCATTGTGAAATTATGGCCCACAATAGTTTTTATCTTAATTTCTATCTGCAATATATCACCTTTTCCTTAGATGTAAATATGGACTTGTTCTTAGAAAAAATTTATTAGAAAAATAAACGTTAGTTGTAGTTTCGAAAATCTTCCAAAAGACTATAGTGGACTAATTACCCGCTCAAACAGTAATAACAGATTTATGACACTCATTATTGTGTGATCGAGACTTTACGACTTTCACTCGTAGACTTATTACTCACTCAGAAGAGTTAAAGTATTCTGTGTCCTCTTAGCTTGATGTGGACTTTTGACCCTGCACTGTAAAATATAAATCACACAACCAATACTAGCCCCACTTAACATCCATCAATTTAAATTAAAAAAAAAAAAAGAAGAAAATTACAACGACGAAGACCAAAAATCCAAGAAATCTTTTTTAATGAAGTTCTCATAAATGTCAGTATTTTTGAGTGCCTTAGGGCTTAAAAGGTACCCAATTTTATATCAAAAAAATAAAAATTAAAAAAAAAAATAACAGCTAAGCGAACACACGTTTTTAATTTTCTCAATTAAGTAAGACATAAAAGATGGTGTTAGGCGGGATTTTCCGCATCTTGTTTTTTTCGCTACCTGTCTATATATTCTAAAATTCACAAAAGATATAAAAGGTAGGTTAGACATAAAGTGGGTATCGGTACGGTATATATATGGTCTTATCGGATTTATTATAACGTCGTAGGCCTGTTGGCAAAAATAAACGCCTATAAAGAAAAGGCGACTGACTCATGGTAAAAAATACAAAATAAAATTGATGGAAGTTTTTTTTTTTTTGTTCGTAATAATTTGTTGCGTCTTTTTTATGATGGCAATAAAACTGATAAACGAGGTGTAATCAAATTATGGGTTGAGACTTGAGAGGGTGCCATTGCATATATAAAATATTCCTCTGTTTCAAAATGATAACGTTTAAGATTTTACATATTTTTTATGTTCCTCCTTGTTGTTGTCAGGTAGATCTCCCCCTCAGTTGTCGAATCGTTTTTTTTTTTTGAATTTTTGAAGCTATTAACAAAACAGGAACACAAAAAGGGTTGAATCAAAATAATGTCTGATTGTGGTTAAGATAAAATCACGTTTATACTCAATTTTTTGTATAATAAATTTGGTTAAACTTTGAGATAGAGTAACATTTTTCTGTAATGTTGATTCCGTGCTTTCCCATCAGTTATTTTTAATTTGATGAATGATTGTGAATAATGAAATGGTAATTACACACCATTTCAAATGGGCTAATTTTACATTGAAGGTGTAGGAGTGGAGCACCAACAAGGACGATTCTGAAGTTGTAATGTAATGAAAATTTATAAAAGGATCAATCTGGATTTGAATATTATAAGTAATAACTTTGCCATGAGCTTGAACATGTTTAATGAGGGAAATAATGTTGCCAAAAATAAAAGAACTGCCATTAAGGCCTATCACAAAAAGATATATGAATTTCGTTGGGTTGCAGAAGTGGTATGAACCCCACACTTAACATGAGTTAAAAGAGGTGTGCATTCCAAGGGTGTAAAGGTCCCGTGTTTTGGAGGTTTTCGGATTTGAGAACTTTAAGATCTTATGGTGATGATAAGTCAAAATGGTCAATTTCTTAATATTTACTTGCTTAACTTTTTCTCTAGCAAAAATCGCCCTTTAGTTCCATACTTTTGATTAAATGCCAGATATTGACACTATGTATTTAAAATCCTGTGTACTAAGTTCAGTAAGGTCATACTCTAAGATTTTGAATTTCTTCTGTATCATTTAAAAGGTTTACAAATAATTCTTCTCATTAATTATTTAATTTCAATTACAATTCTTTTATATCAATAAATTTCCGTGTACAACAAAATAAGAATATTAAATCATTTATTGCCAATGGCATATTAATCAAACAAATAATTTATGATTCGACATCTAACCCGAAACTCTTTCCTTTTTTTTTGTAATTTATTTTATTGCATAATTGATTATGACCTTTTTATCCTTTCCTCATTTTTTTGTTGTTTGTTTTTTGAGTTCCATTTGAATTTGACAAGAATATGATAGTGAATAATTCCAACAACTTCCAACACCAACAACTTTTGGGTTTGAATTTTTAATCAGATACAAAAGCAAAAAAACACCCTGTCTGTTTTATTTTGTGTGTGTGTGTGTGTGTGATAAAACCACTGCGGGTAATTGGGGTTAATGTGCCTGCATATTTTTAAATTAATTTTCTTTGGTCAAATAATTCTGCCATGAAATTGACACATTTAATTTACGTATACATATAATTAAAAATAAATTCAAAGCTTAAAGGACCATCATGTAATTCGCAATATTCGGCAGTTGGAATTAAATTAAATTTATCATACGCGCATTTTGGAACATACAAATGAGGAAAAATGCGCTATTGCCACACCACAATGAGGAGGGAAACATGAGCATTTATCAAGGCGATTAAAATAAACTGCATTCCAATTGATATAAAATCTTATTTTAAATAAATTTTGCATCCAGAACTATGTTCATTTTTCGAAAATCCAATCTGACCTTAGAGTGAAATTGAAACCGATTTAATGAAAGCTTCTCCTCGTAATTTAAGATGGATAAAAACGCGAAATAAGCATGTTTCCTAGCATTTTCCATCACATTACCACTTAGTGTTCAGTAGATTTTAGCTTATGTACACTGCTGTCGCAAATGTTTACGTAAACCTGACGAAAAAACAAATTAAATGTTTCTCTTGGCATACATGGCGTATGTGGAATATTTTTTTTTCATTTCAATTTCTGCTAGCAACATGTGGCAAAGAGGGAGAGAGAGATATGGTAGGATGTGTCTCCTTAATCCTCTTTCCTCGTACCATTAAAGTGTGTTTTAAAAAATCATTCTTCTTCCTTTCTCAAATCCCGAGTTTTTTTTTTAGCATCATTTGATTTGATTATTTCGAGTTTTTTTTTTTTCTTTGTTTGTTTGATCCTTGACACACAATTATATTTTTTTTTAAACTGAAAATCTTTTGAATTAATGCGAAATCACCATGGAGACTTCATCACTGACGCTGCTGAAGTTTAATGCTTATTGGCTTAAAATTACCAAAATAAATTTAAACAAACTTAGAAATAAGCGAGAAGTACATTTCATCATGAAACGTACAAAAATATAAAGTTGTTTTTTGATTGTTTGTTCATTTTATGAGGATTTTATATTTTGTCTCTTATTGTTGGTGTTGTCATGTGATGAGAACAACAGCGTGAAGTGCAAAAAAAAGAAAGAACTTCATAAGTTTGTAAAATGTAAATTCGTTGAACTGCCTGGCTTTTTATTTTAATAGAATTTGGAAAGACACCCACAAATTCGTGCCATGTCACGGATGTTTCCATAAATAACCATAAACCAAATAACAAAAATCATGGTTATGGGATGAGTTGTAATATAATTTAAACGGTATATAAGAATGGGGAACATCAACACGCGAACTCTAACTCAAACACAAACACAATCATGTCACTCGCAGTGCTGGGGAGCATAATGTCTATGTTTACAACTTACACAAATGGTGAAACAATAAGGCTGATGGTTTAGGGGGTTTTATTTTTTCTGCTTTTTTTGACGGGGGGGGGGGGAGGAGATGGGTTCATGTTCATGATGGTTTTGTGGTTATGATAATTTACATCCGCGATATGACATTTGATATGACAGAAGGATTGTTACTTTTTTTTATTTGTACAGGGTGATTTTTACGGATATGCACTATAGTTTTTTCGTTAAGTTTGATTTTCGTTGTAAATTTCTTCGAAGAACTTTAAATTGAAAGAAGGATTTTTTTAATTTGTCTAACGTCCTTAAGTCAAAAGGTATACAAAGACGTTGACTGTCAACAAAAAAAAAAAAACTTAACGAAACTTTGGTCAAGTCAATTGAATTTACTCTGCCACTTTGATTTTAGAAGATCGTTGACATTTAAGGTTTAAATTTCCCTTAACTTTAAAACAAATTTAAAAATCAACGATATATAAGGTCTCGAACGCATTAAATTCCCCCCTATAGCACATTTTAAATATTTAAAACAGTGAAGATCAATAGTGCTTAATTTAAAATTAGGAACGGGCAAATCAGATATAATAAAAAGAACAATATGAAACAGGGAAAATATTCAAAATTTCCTAACGAAAATTGATATTTAAAAAAAATTAGAAGAAAAAATAGTAACAGCCAGATCTAGGTCAAATGTGCCACATCGCGTCGTCTCGTAACAACATTGAAGACAAAAGTAATTCTTAAAATATATATATTTTTTCAGGACACCCTATAACCAAAAAACACAAACAAAGGGGTTAAAAAAATTGAAGAGTTCTAAGGGCATTGACTTAATAAAAGACAAAAACAAAGGCAATCCTTTGAATTTAACATCAGTCATTGTTAACTTGGTGTGTTTGTGAAAAAAAAACACTTACATTTTTTTTCTGCTTCCAAATGAAAGACACATGTCAAATAAAATTTAAATCTTAAAATGATATTGTTGTTTTGTCTAAAACAGTAAAACTGTTTGGATGATTCGTTTTTGTTTTTTTTTTTTTTTTTTTTTTTTTTGAAATGTGAAGAATTTTTAAATGAACCCTTTTAGACAGCTTTTATTTTTGTGTGGAAGTCGTTATTTGTTTTGGGTGTTTTTACACTTATGAATGTAAATGGGACTTTAAAACGATTTTAAATTGAAAGAAAAAATATTTCTTTTATGAGTGATTCTCTGTCGACTGTAAATCTTAATGTTTTTCTTGATTGTTTTGTAAACATTTTAAAACTCAATTAGAAGCTTCAAAAGCTGATGAAGTTAAATATTAAGATCTCTTCACGAAAATACATATCTTTAATAACGAAAAATCTCTTTACTTTATTGGTTTATAATTTTAAATCTATGAATAAAATTCTGGTTTTATCTTCGAGTGTCTTCCTTGTGTTCTTAAATGATTGGTTCTAGTCATTTTGAACAGGTGTTCTGGCTGAAACTCCATAAACCACCTTCCCAGAACATCTGACCAAATAAAGGACGAAAAAAGCTTTTGTTTCAAAAGAGCCTAATCAAATGTCCCCTGATCTACTTATCTTCCACCAAGTTTTTTAGAGTACGCTCTTTGACTTACACATGAGGCGTTTTCAACCTAAAATTTGTTTCGAAAAGTGCAAAAAGCAGTGATTTCCTAAGGTAATCCTTCGTCGACTCTGCAATTACGAGTAGGTTTCATGCGTAGGCTTAATATTTAAGTCTTAAGTCTATGGTTCATGTGTCAGACTTGGTATTTCACGGTTATAGTGTTATCGAACTACAATATTTATCAAAGGAATGCATTGATTTATTATCAAAAAAAAAAGTCATGTAATAGATAGTGTCTTGAATTACAAGGACTTGACTTCTTTCAGAAGGTTTAGACGGCTGCTTTTGAAACGTTGTAATAAGCCTAAAATTTAAATTGATAATGGCCATCAATCAACAATATTTTTGAATAAAAAACGTTTAAACAACCATCGAGAGCCTAAAAAGTATCCTTCAAGTGAAAACAACCCCCAAGATAAATGTATACTTATCTACACTTAAGTATGTGCCTTAAGTATATTATTATCGGTCGATTAAAAAACACTCTCATTACATAGTCAAATATACACATGTGGTCCTTCAAGGAAGTTTCAAGTTTCTCACATAAGATTCGTTCGACGACGACGACGGGTAAAGTATACATTTTTGGAAACACCTTTCGAAAAAAGTCCTTTTTCAATCCATTATTCACACACACACACAATCGTTTATAAAGCTCTCAAAAGTAGAGTATATGGCACTTTGTTGTTGGCAAAAACCTTCCTCGCTCCTAAATCAAATGTTTGCCATACGATAGCCTCTAGGTCAGTTTTCTAGATGTTTCAATTGCTCTAGTAGATGCTTTTGGATGGTGATGATGATGATGAATGGATTTTTCGAGGAGAGTCGAGCTCTTGGGTATTCATCAGTTGGTGAAGCATTTAAGAAATGCAATACTTTATGCAGAAACATTTCGTATGTCTTTCAAAGTTCAAAGCAAATATCAAACGAATGTGAAATTACTTTTATTAAAACAAATATTTGCGTAAATTTAATTTTTTGTGTATTTTTAACTCAATCTACTTAAACATTTTTAAATTGATAAGAACCCAAAAATCTCTCACTCTGAAAATTAAAACATTTCAATTACATAAATACACTATTATTTTGTTCCCTTGAACGCGTTCCTATTGTCTTTTTTCTTATTTTAATCCACAACAAACCCAGCAGTAAATTGTTAACTTAATTTAATTTTCAACTTTCTATAAAAACAAGAAACAACATCTCCATCTATTTCCCCCAACAACTAGAACAACAACTAAACGCATTTACAATTAATTAACTTTAACTAAAACTTAAAGTTTATTCTGTAAAATCTTCTATTTCGATGCTTGTATACAACTTTAATTAATCCTTACATTTTCCATTTTCTATCTCGATTTCAGACAAACACAGAGAAAACCAACTACAAAACGCAAAATTAAAACAACAGTTACAGCCACAAAATGTCAGCAAAGAACCGATAGATAGACAGACAAACAAACAAATATAAAAACAAACACAGCTTAAAAAAAAAAAACTAAAAGAAGGGACAAACTTAAGTGTCTCGGGGCTATGACAAAATGAAAACGAAACCTTTTGCGATAGCAGCCAGTGAGAAAATGAAATCCGCAATTTTGTATCCCTATGGTCCGTTAACAGGCACAGGATGCTGTCGGATGTTACATGCGAAACATTTGGCAGTGACCAGTGCCATATACACATTGGTAAGTTGCTTGGAAAAATATGTTACTCATACGCCACAGTGAATTACAATGTTGCCCACATAGAGTTTGGGTTTCTTTTTTTTCTTTTTATTTGAGTTTGAGTTTGTGTTAGTTTTTTGAATATGTTTGTAGTCGTTGTTAGAACCAGGCACGTTCGATGAGGTATGGAAAAGGGGGAGGTGGGTTTATTTAAGTTACCCTTGTAATCCACATTCCACAGTAGTTGCTAGTTTAATTAATAATTAAGAGAAGGACAGAGTAGTCTTTTGGTGGCATATGTGCTTAAGCTTTTCGTACTGTTGAATCTGCAATTTATAGTGTCCTGGATAATGTGAGGGAAAGCTGACTGCTTTTTTTTGAGAAACCACTTGAAGGCGATAACTGTTTTTATAGCTCTTCACAAACTTTAAGCTTTATCATTCAATTGGTTTTTCGTCATATGTGGTTTTGTTTTTCAGTGTTAAATTTAACTTCAGATGGTTAGGTTCTTAAATGAGTTTAATTGGAATTTAGTTAAAAAAAAATAATTTAAAAACAACTCAAATTTTCCAAATAGAAGTTTTCAGAGCTTTGTTAATTTCTTCATATTGAACTATAAAATTTGTAAATTAGGCTATTTAGCATATTCAGACTATCAATAACGTCTTTCTGGGTCGTCTGTTTTCAAAGAAACTCATACAAATAATTTAATAATGTTAATTGGGATCTTAAATTTAAATTCAGGCAATATTTTAATTATTTAGACCATTTATTTGACTTTTTAAGGCTTTCTATCTTTTTTTACCATTTCGACCATCTAGCTGACCAGCCTGACTAGCAAAGTCATCAAAAATTTAAGTCTCCTCAGATCATTCAATAAAGTCAATCTATATCATATAAATATCTTGACTTTTTAGAGACCATTTTGTCAAGCAACCAACAACTTTAAAAAATAAAGATTTTCTAGACCATCTAGATAATTAATATAATTGTATATATTTATACCAGCTCATTTTTGTATGCCACATAAGTAATTACCTATGCTATTTTAACTAAACCATTAAACTTTTTAGACTACATATACCAACTGGATCATATCACGGATTTTTAGGCCATTTTTTTTAAACAACTAACAAAGGTTGTGAAATCTATTTAGACCATTTACTAATCTTGTTTAGCTGTCTACAGAAAATAAAGAAAACCATTCATGATCCATCAAGCCTTTGTTCAACTGCATTTAGACCAGTTATATTGTCTTGTCATTTAAATCATATGTTCTTATAGATCAGTTCAACTTTTTATACCATCTACGTTATAAAGTCATCAAGATCACATTTATACCTCTTCTTTATAGCCATTACTATTGTCAAAAAAAAATGTTTAGTCCTCTAAGCCTTCCAGAGAATTTTTAGACCAATAAGCTGCTTGGACTATAAATTACTGCCATCATGACGTCTTGCAATCGATGATTTTGAAGTAAAATACTCGTAGTTACATGAAATAGACCATTAAAATTAGTTATGCATTGTTTGTAGATGGTCTAAAGTTTTAAATGGTCTAAATAACAAATGTTGTTCCTGGTGAAACCTACAATAATGCAAGTTCTTTAGACAAAAATTATGTGAAATATGTAATCGATGGAGACTAAAGTATAATTATTTGTTATACGAGTATATTATTAAAATAAAAAAATCAACACTGGCAACACTGAAAATAAACACTTAATTCATGGAAAACTAACTACTTTTTTTGAGTTCAACAATAATCTAAACCTAAAAATGGTTTCATGTAAAAAAATGATAAACTTTATTTCTTCTTCAGAAATAAGAAATTAATTTTCACAAATGAAAAACATCAAACAAAACGAATTACACTCTAAAGACTGCTTAAGAATCCTTTTAAATTCAAATAACACAAGAATTTTTAATCGACCTATTCTCACCGAAACCCCATCAACTCCACAAAACTTGAGGTCAATTATACTCGTACCTACCTAACCTTCTGCCTTCCGCGTTGTTTTCTAGGTTGACTTCAAAGGACTAAGTTTTCACAAAACTTAAGTTAAGTATGTAAATGCATATTTCTCCTTTTCTCTCTCTTCTTCTCTCTTTTTCACTCTTTCTAAGGGATCTCCTCAAGCATCACTCACTGCAGTAAACTTTACGACAATAGTTTTTTAAGAATGTTTGTGATGCAAGCATGTGTGAATAAAAAATTTCCCTCTGAGTGAAAATAAAAATGAAAAATGAAAAATTAAAAAAAAAGAATAAAAGAAAAAACTTTTGAAATGAAAAGTCTTGATTTAGCATTAAATTAAAAAAAAAAATGAGAAATAAGAAATTTTTCACCACAAAGATTTCCAATTACAGTCAAGAATAATTGCCATGAAAATAGGGTTTAAATGGGGATTGTGTGGTATTTTACCATAAGAGTTAATTATGTAGAGTTTTTGTTGTTGTGTTTTTTCTATTTTGTCCCAATGTTGAATTGCATAAGAACTTTGAAGTAGTTTATATGCCTTAAATGTCGCACGTTAAGTGCTAAAGTTGAGCAATTTAGGAAAATGAAGCACTTGAAAGCGTTGTGCGTTGTGTGTTGTAGTTGAAGGGTTCTTGATGGAAAAAGTAGGTAAGACCCAATTGAAACAATTCCGTCTTTAGTGGATGGCTTTTTGTAGAAGTGTAAGAGTATGGTATTTATAAATTTTCAAGGAAAACCTTTTTTGTGGTAAAGGTTTTTGTAGAAATCAGCGAAATACATCTTAATCAAAATGACAACTCCAAATGTCACTTTATAGTCTAAAAATATAGTAAAAGTCACTCACTCATTCTTAGTTTTCAAAAAGCAAAAAGCACTCAATCTAAAATATCATTCGTCACTTTAACCTTCAAACAAATGTCACATAATTGAAGTTTGAAGTTACAGAAACCATTTCTTCGCCATTTAACTGAAAACCGGAGCCAGACTTAGCAGATTTAAATCAATCACAAAGATAAGAAACGTCATTGAATCACAACTTAAAGCAGATGATGTCACTTTGTTTATGTCGTTTCAGTCTAAGATAGGACATTATGATTTTATCATAATTTGAAATGACAGACATGTTACCATACTATACACTTCATTAGATGTCACTTAATAGCATGATTGTAAAGCTTCAAGTGTCACTTAATCAAAATAACATAACAGTGAACAGGTGTCAGTTAAGCAAAGCATTTCGTAAAGAAGTAGATCTTACTTATTTTAACATAGTGCCTTCGTCACTAAATTATAATCTGATATCGCGATGTCACTTTACTTCATTCTGAAAAAGAATAAATATGACCACACCATAATTTTCTCTATCAAATGTCACTTAATTGACAGCTTTGGAGAAACAGTAAATAATGACGCAGCGAACAGAAATATATCACTTTATTATAATCTGAGGTATAACATACATCACTAATAGCACTCTTTGTGACAGCAGAAACGTCACTCAAGTATCTGAAAAAACTGAAATGTCACTTAGTCCTAGTCCGAGTTAGCAAATGTCACTTAATCACAACAAAAATGTCACTTAGCGTCATGTTCTATAAGCAGAGGCAGACATCACTTAAATTAAACAAAATTTGAGACAGCAGATAATTTACTCAATTGTAGTATGATGTTACAAATGTCACTAAATGACAACTCAAAATCGCCACTAAATCACAATTCTTAACTATTTACAATTTTACCAAATTCCTCTGCATGTTTTTAAACCCAATTATTGTATTTTTTCATTTCAGAACATTTCAATACTAATCGTTCTCATATATTCGTGGCGAATAAGTGTCAATGTCAGACGATCCGGAGAATTAGAGGACGTCTATTATGGTAAGACAAAAATGTTTTTACATACATACATACATACTTATACGAATATAGAAATGTTTAAGTTTCGTATTTTTGATGTGTAAATTCCTAAAACCATTAAATTTGACTTCCGTTGCAGGTGTTCAAATAGCCTACTTTGCTATAATCGGGACTCAGATGTCAATGATATTCCTCAGCGTAATGTTGATGTTTGGCATTTACAAGGTAAAATTGAAAATCCATGCAAATATGTAGTTGTTATAAATGTGGGGTTATTGGCAGATGTGATTGTGTGTGTGTAGTATATGTGTATACAAATTGTATAATACCCATGTCAAAAACACACACACACACTAACGACGACGAGTGTAAACATTATATTCAACCAAAAAGACTATAGGCAAAAAAACCGCATATGCTGTGGTGACCCCCTTTCCCACCCCATTTCTAACCCTTAAATCATAAGCCCCAAATCCAACCCCCCATAATTCGGCAGCAAATAGCAATTTTGTTATTTTTGATCATAAGGAGCAGGACATGAGGTGGGGCATGAGACTCTTATTGAGGTATTGCGGTTGTCATAACCAAACCAGACATAAATCCAAAGCTGTGTGGCATGGCGCGACGGGAATTATATGGGAAGCAAGGCTCTTTGAGATTTGACGTGGCTTCCCGTCTTAGCATCGCACTTTGTTGACCTTTTGTGATAAAAATGCGAGAACCCTGATGTTTGTGGTTTTATTTAAGTCCCTTGGCATCTTATCCGTGGCCGGAAATACGCCACCACTAACCCGCATAAACAAAGAAGGATCGGTTTCTATAAAATTGGGATTGATGATATTCGGGGAATTTTTGTATACAAGTGTAAGAGTATAGTCGCGAATTATTATTGGCCATAAAATCGGGGATACAATATGATGGATGGCTTAGATATTCGAAGAGGGATGGGGATGGGGGGTATTTGATTTGTGGTTTGTTTGTACTCCAAATGCTAAGCACCGCAGTTATCCAGCCAGGGCTATTTTTAAGGCCTACAAATATTTTTGGTTTCAGTCGAACAATATTTATGGCACAGAGTGTAACGTAACGTGCATTTGTAGTATGTTTGATACCGGGATTCCTAATGGAATGGATGTGGTATTAGGTATTGACATTGGGGAAGAGCTTGGAGAGCTCTTCACAAATCAAACAGGACTATTATATTGAGATGTGTACGTATTTGGCTTTGTGTTTGCTAAGGGCTTTCCTATGTCAAAGCTATAAAGAAAGCAAATGTTCAAACAACATACACACACACACGCATCACATCACATATACAAACGGCAAATGAACTTAAGTCAAAAAGGAAGACATAGGGAAAAGCCGTTTGCGACTTAGAAGAGAACAAAGACAAAAAGTCTCAACAATATGTCTGAGGAATTTATTATGAGTCACTTAAGTCTTTAAACACACACACAAGTCAACACATATAAAAACAAAATAAAGATATGGAATATTTGTAGTCCTTAAATGGAATTTAAACATTTTTATTGTGATTTTTATGGTGTTTTGGTCAGCCACCATCATTAAGATTAAACATTTATTAAGAGTTCATTTTAATCGGGCTATAAAAATGTCGTTATCACTGGCAAAGTGCTTATAGGAATTATATTTGTATATACATGCTGACTGCGATTCGTGGATAAAATGTTACTTAAAAAAAAAAATACTTCAGTTATAAAAATAAATCACGTACATAATAATATATTATAAACAAATAAAGCTACATTTATGTTAATCATGCTTAAATATTCAAATTTATCAAAATTTCATCAAAATGTAGTAGTGATTAAGCATTTTCACAACTACATAGCGTTGCCAGGTACGTACAAATTAGGAATTCAATATTGGACATGGACCTCTTTTGTCTTAGTTCAAAAAGACAACCTCTTTTTATTAACAAATTAACAACAAACTTTTTTAACGAAAAAATGACCAAACTACCATAAAACCACACTAAAGTGTAACGTTGTGTTGATATTGCAAAGTTATATCTCAGTGAAAAACTTTTACGGTTATAATTTGACATTTTTCTTACATAAGCCCCAAAATTTACACAAATACCATCAAATTCATGAAAAGTAGATTAGTGTTCACCCAACATCACAGTTTTACCACTCCTGAATCCTCACATAAAATCTAGAGTAAGGGCATTGAATTTTAGCCTCCTAGACTATCAGGTGCTACACAACAAGACTGACAGTATTCAAAGTCCTTGATTTTAAACTGAACCCATGATAGATGATACTAATTTCTAACACTACAAAGTAAGACTTATCATTCAACTTTCAGAAATTCGATTTGTCTTTCCAAAAATCTTCTGTCAGCATTTGACATCAGTTGTGTTTTATACACTACTGTGTAGCCAGTACAGCATTCAAGTGAATAAAATGATCAAAATTACTTTACATATATTGCCAGCACAGCTGCCATTATTTTTGCTGGCTTCTTTTTCAACAACAACCAAATTGTTGTTGTTTGTCAAGGGGATTTTGCTGCCTTAGCTATACCCAGCAGTGAATAAAACACAGCTATCATCTATAAACATGCCAAGACTTCCTTCATTCATTACATCGGTGTGTTATTTTTCCTTAAATACTAGGGTTATTATAATCCATAAGCTCTTTCTTAGAGGTGTTCATTGTCAAATTAAGAAGTTCCTCAGGGTAGTTACAGAGGGCCTCTTTCTTATCTAAGTCTTAGGGATCCCTCTACATAAAGTACTTATAGCAATGTTCTGACGTATGGTAGTTTTTTTTTAGCAAGAAACTGACACTAAATTTTTGCAAATAACTCCAAAGAATGATTGTTAGTTTTATGTATATTCTATTAAAATAAAAACTCACTAAAACAGGGTTATAAAAAGTAAGAGGCAAAGTCCCTAAGAATGTTTTCATTAGCTGTGAAGGGAAGTTTGATTCCAGACATTGTTAGCTCTTTACATTTCTGAGGAAAATAATAGTTTAGGCAGCTTAATTATCGTTAGGAAACCAACAAAAATTATATCAGGACCTTCAAGTAATTTTACCTATAGTGATTATGTCGAACTCGCTTATTTATTCTTTAATAATAATTAATAACCTTTTCTGTGCAACAGAATTTTGTATGTTAATAATTACTCTTTTCCACCGAGATCTAAAAACTGTTAAATTTTATTACTCTTTGGAAATAAACCATACACTTTTCAATTAATAAATTACATTAAGTAAGAGTTCATTTTCAAACCCTAAAACTTCACTCTTTAAGTTCGAACTCTTATCATTAAATGGCCATAATTAAATATTTATACTTCACTTAGGGGTTGTTAGGAGTAAATCCAAAATCTAATCCCCAATATTTACAAATTAAAAATTTAACCAATTAAAAATTTTGTAAATCTTTAGAAGAAGCAAAATGACGATCGATAAATAAAATTTATAATATCATCCGTTTTTTTTTTAATTGAATGGATAACCTCTTTTTTCTCCGACTTGTTTCCAAGTTGATTTAGGTCATCTAATTACACAACATCTTAATACAAAATTTTTAGCAAGTGTTCAATTTAAGTGTCTCATTTTTTTTCATTTTCACCCCAATTTTTGTTGAGTATACAAAAAAAAAAAAAATAATAATAATAATCCCCCTAAGTAACACCATTCCTAAAATACAATAAAGCTTTAATTATCGTCCCTAATGGCCACTTATTAAGAAACACTAAACGGCCGCCGCGCCGTCCCCAAGCGGCACGAAGCAACGTTTTCTTTTCAATTGGATTTAATTTAAGAACTTTTTGTTATCTCCCTTATCGAGGCTATCATCATCATAAATGTTGGAAAACCAACACAACATTCAAAGTCGATACATACATACATACATCTACCTAACCAGAGAATCTCTACAAGTCCAGTCCAGGCTCTAGAATCTTCGGTTGCAGATTTTGGAGGGATTGAGGGATTTTCATTTCATTCATTCGAAGCTACTCTTATACTCGTAACATTAATTTATGATCCTTAAATATTAAAATCTTCACTTACTCCGTGCAGGGTTCCATCATGTCTATAAGAAGTGTAAACTCAGCCCTGGAAGACTGCAGATGTAGAAAAAAGGAATAAAACTGATGATGCCATCAGGAGTGTGTCTTAAATTTAATTATTCGAAATAAGCTATAATAAATAATGACTACGTTCGTCGTCGTCGTCGTCGTCGTCATCGTAGTGTCATGGTGGTGGTGGTTACGAATGTTTGTTTGTTTATTTACTGTTACTTTATTCATCCTCGCGCATCAGGCATGAATAAAATATTTATCATGAAGCCCAAGTAAATATGGAAACACCATCTTGCATAGTCCTTCATGCGGGCTTCCCTTCTGCCCTAAAATCAGCATCAGCAGCGCAGTGTTATTTGCCTATAAACTTTCACAGTATAGTGTGACAAATTATACAAGGATACACATATACACTGTCACATTTCTATACTTGAGCTTCCTTGTGACAGTAAGTGACACAAAAAGCACAAAACTTGATGTTTTCCTTTCATTTTGTCGCATAAAAACATGAAAACCGCACAAAAATAAAACATAAAATAAATACTATAGTTAGAAGAACAAGGACCAAAACTAAACTAAAACATTTGCATATACTCGTATTTCGCATCCTAATTGGAGGAAGGGGGGTTGGGCAGGATGAAAAGGCACAAAAACACCATTTATGTTTAGTCCAAATGTTTCATTTACGAGTATAAGTGAAAAAGGACAAGCGAGACATTTTTCTTTTTGGCATCATACGAGCATGCATCGTTTTTGCGGCAAGGATAAAGAAAAGGAACTGCAAACCAGTGTTTTTTGTTTTGTTCCTTCTCCAAGTGTAACAAGTTCATTCGAGGGCTTTTAGGACAAATGCGCCAACCACAAAGCCACACAAACATGACACACAACACGACATACGGATACGACATACGACAAAGTGTGTCCCTTCACAATCCCTTCTCACAAGCAGCCAGTAGCGCAGTACGGCAGCACCGGAAGTGTCTTTAATTTTGAGTTTCCATAATATTTTATATCATTTTGCTGATGTTTTCCCTGCTTCCCATACACACATACAATACATACGCACACAGTCACACACACATGGTGCATCATAATTATGAAAATTGTTTCTAAAAGCTCAACTTTTCGGAGTACTCGTATGAATGTTATTTTTTGAAGGTGGTGGTATAAGGGAAATGTCAACCCAGGCACAATTTGTATGGGTTTTTTCGTTCTTGTTTTTTTGATGATGTTTTTTTGAGGTCAGGAAAACACAGAACGTTTTCTAACGGAAACACCATGTGTACATGAAGGAACATTTGCAAAATTTTGCAAAGTACTCGCATTTGATGTATACAACTTTTTAAGGATAAAGGGAGTGACGTGGCGTACAGTGTTTTTGATTTTTTTGAATGGAGGACTCGTGTCGTGTAATATTTTTTAACTGTTTTCGTTTTTTTGTTTTTGTTTTTGTCTTGTTTTGAGTGAAAGTAATTACACACAAAAAAATGGTGTCTATGGTAGCAATTTAATGAAATGATATCGTTCTTTTTTTCTTTTGGTGGTACTTTAGAAGTTGTAATTTAAACAATTTTGCAGCGATGTGATTTTCTTGACAGTTATATTTTTGATGTGCATACAAAATACTTTGAGGAATTGTCTTTTATGTTGTGTAATTGGTTTCAAAGTGTGATGTATGAAGTAAAAATTAATCAATAAAAAGAAATATTTTAATTTTTTCCCGGTGTATGGGAAATTCAATTTTGGACAAATGACGACTATAACATTTCAAAGAGTTTTTATAAACTTTTTCAAATTAGTAAAGATTTTCTCTTTAGGGTGGTATGGCACTAAGTCCAAAAGGTCAATGCATCCTCCGAACGTGTCAATAGGCTATTGACACCATCCGTCTATAACCAAACATAACTCTGGCGTCAGACTTATTTCATGCTTTCAGGTAAAATTTGGACCAACCTTCATATAGTAGACTCTCAATGTTATCAGTTGCAGATCATTGTTTTATGGCCCACTATGTAAGTGATACAGGTCATAAGCAGCAGCAAAGATTTTAGCTCTCATGGCACCCCAGCATTTAGTACTTATCATGTGGTTTGCTATGTTCTTACTAACCATCAGAGAGGCTAGAGAGGAAGCACTTAGTCTTTGCAAAATTATGTCCAAGCTGGAATTTACCATACTTACAGAACTTTGGAACTCTGTATTGCAAAGAAAACAAAATATTACCTTGGATGTTGTAATAAATTTGCTGATGCAATCGATGACAATTTTGATAACTTTGATTCATCAGCCAGACAAAAAAAAAAAAACACGGATTCCGAACCTTTATGAAAAGACGAGGTGTAGAAGCTCACACCAGACTTTTTTTGACGGCTTTGGACCCTCAGTAATTCTGACTGGGAAAGAAAGATTCAAAATTGAAAATTTTCTTCCAATTGTCGACATTTTAAGCGTTCATTTGAAACAGCGACTAGGTTCGTATACGAAGATTCAGAAGATCAGAAGACTTAAAAAAAAACGGCAAATCTTTTGTAGAATTTTACATTGAAGATGTGAAACGAGATGAACTACATGCTAAATGCCTGGATTTAAAAGAATACTTGAAAATTTGTGGACGCGAAAATGAAAAAACTGACAATATTCTAGAATTTTATAATTTTTTCAAAACAAATATCTACCTAAAACTGAAGATGAATTTTCAAATTGCACTAAGAATTTTCTTAAGTATGATGGTGACCAATTGCAGTGGGAAACGTTTCTTCTCTGAGTTAAAAAGAATAAAAACGAACTCAGAACTACAATAATTCAAGAAAGATTGACAAGTTTCTCGCTGACGTCAATCGAAAGCGACATCCTCAGAGGCATCAATTTCAAAGATGTGATCAATGATGTTGCTAATCTCAAATCAAGAAAAAGACTCCTTCAATAAACACTCTTCTCTTTTACTTGGACAAATAATATAGTCTGTCACTTTTTGCATATATATAGATATTGTTCTTAAAATTACATTCTGAATAACTTATTTAATTGTCTGTTATTTAAATTCTGTTTTTTTTTTTTTATTTTTGAATAAAATGTTTTTTTTTTCTTTATTAAAAAATATTATTTATTTAAAAAATTAAAATAATAAATAATAATGCAAAATTATGTGATTTTTTCTGTTTACCTTTATTACACAACATAACATTTTTATATCTAGGTAATCGTATGGGGCCCAAAAAGGGTAAAGACGGCCTTGCTCTTAAAGTTTCAGGCCATGATAAATATAGTAAAAGACACTCTTATGTTTACACACCATGTACTATTCTCTCACTTAGTCCTGTAAGTTCGTTTCCTTCAAAGTTTAGTGAAAATTTAAGGAACAGTTGAGTGTATCGATCAAATATTTTACTGTCTCATTAGACAATATAAATACAGTGCGTTTCATAATAATTATAACCCACTTTTTAATTTCAACTGAAAAATTTAATTCGTTCATGAATTTATCACAGAAATTCCAAAAACAGATTCTTTCACGATCGGATGTTTTTTTTTATAATTTATTTTTATCTATTTGAAATGTTGAACAAAGCAAAAGCAAAGCAAAAAACGACAAGGAAGCGATCGGAAGTTAAAAGGAAGCCGCCAGAAATTAAAGCTTAAGTTGCACTTAATAATCAGAAATTATTGCCACAAAGATTTCGAAAACGACGGTTTTGAGGGCTCTTCGTTGAAATCTAAACTTGTGCCTGTCTCAAATGAATTGCATGCCAAGCAAACTTATACATTTGCAAGTTCTTTTTTTGAACTTAGATGGTCACTTACGAAAAGCACCGCAATATTTCAAAAGGCGTAATTTTTGGTGGTAGCTCAGTTATGATGCAGGTGGCTTTCACTTATGCGGTGTGCTTGGAAATGCGGTTTACGTCGTAAAAAAGTCAAAAATAAACAGCAGGAATTATGTTCAAGTGCTCCGCAGCTGTTTGATTCCTTTTTATGGCAAATCACCCGGAGAAATCCAGGACTTTTCGGCAGGATAATGACAGAAGTCACACGAGTCAAGAAAAAACTTTTTGGTCTGGACTTAATTTGGTGAATTTATTGAAGACATTTATTGAAGTCTTACAAATTCTTGAAAAAGCTAAAAGCAAAATCTTGCCAAATTATTACAAATTTACTATTAATTTATTGTTTTTTTTTTTTAAATAAAAATACAGTTATTTAAATGGTGGGTAAAAAATAGAAAACGCTGAAAATCGTAGTTTTTTAGTTAATTATGAATTAAATTGGTTTTTAAAAAAGATTTTTTGTTTAACTGTAACTAAAACCATTTTGAAAGGCGGTAACAAATATGAAACGCAGTACATTAGGTGTGTTTTATTGGGAAAAATATCCGCAGTGAAATAGGATTTCCCAAAAAAAACGTATTAGCAGTTGTGCCATTTGTTTGGTGTTTTATGTATTTTTTTTTTTTTTTTTTTGACAGATATAAAAAACAAAAGTCAAAGGTTTTGATTGCAGACTGTAGTTAGTTTTGGATTTCTCGAAACCGTTTTTCATTAGAAGATCTCTTATGTTGCTGCTGCAAAAACTCGTTGGTTTAGGAAAGATTACACGGCTTTCTATGACATCAACACGATACAAAATGCAACGTTTTTCTATCGATAGCGCTTTCAATTTGTTAAAACATGAAATCTCAAAAAGTGCATCAAACGGTAAAAGAAGTAAATCCTCAGTGACAAATGATGAAAAAAACTAAGTAACAAACTACTTTACTTATCGTACTTTATCAATTTATCAATCGTACCAGTATTTATATTCCAGACTCGAGCAAACGTCCAAATTCTATCCGAAGTTGGATCTTACTTCTACTTTTATCGGCAATAGGCGTTTTTCTTTTTTAGCTCCGAGCGAGGCACAGAGCCCTCAGAGCTCGCTCAAAACTAAACGTTACCTGAGCGCTCCTAGTTAATTAAGAGACACAATCGAGCACTGAACTGCCAAAAGCAGTCTGTCTCTGTTTTACCACATGAACAAAAAAGTGACATAGACGCGCTCTTCTTTTTACTCCATTCGGTCGGTCATTTTTTATCGAGCGAGTCGAGCGCGCCCCGAGTGAGCTCGGAGATAAAAAAGAAACACAAACTTTTGGCTCCGGCACCGAGCGATCCGAGCTAAAAAAAGTAACACAGTTCTTTTTTTGACAGCTCGGTGCCCCGCTCTTAGCTAAAAAAGAAAAACGCCTAATGAGGATGTTGTATTTGTAGTACTTGAAAAATATTCTTCACTTCGAATATTTTTCCCAAAAAAAAACACAACTATTTATTGGTCGGTCTTATCAAACCTTTGAAAAGTCTCAAGCTATGTTCAAAAAAAGATTGCCGAAAAAAAAATTAACTAAGTTTAAGAAAATGTACAAATTTAAGACTTTTTTTCTTGATGCCTTAAATTTAAATTGTTAACTTTATAAATCTTCCCTTGAAATTTCAGAATGCAAATTAAGAACTAAAAATTAGGTCTTATGTAAAACCAAGACACCAAAGATGACATTTTAAGTTGTTACAGGAACAGGATGCAGTTGAATATTACCTTTATAATAAATTCAACTCTGTGAATGCATCAATTGAATTGGCTGCATTCTCATTGGAATATTTCCAATTATCTTTTCAATTTTCTATGTGCATCGTGCATTTCTGAAATTATGTCCCCTTTTTTTTGCAGTCATTACATATATTTTCTATAGACAGAACAGAAGTACTAGTCGTTTATTCGTCTGCTACTTTATGAAAAAAACACCCATCTGCTACCATTTTAATATACCAAAAATTTTAAAATTCAGATTAATTCTTAAAAAAACTTCATCATGTCTCAATATCATCGCAATCATTTCAAATCTCTTCGCCCCTTTCAATCGAAAGTATTTTTTTCTTGGTCATTGGGTCCAATTAAAATTCCATAAGAAAAAAATTTCATAAAAGATGCTAATTGGAATCCATAAATTTAAGGAAAGACATTTTTTTTTCAAAACAAACAAATTTAGGAATGTCCTTCAGCTATATTATATCCAAACCACATTGCCTTGAAATATTTTGATACCTCTTTCCAAAAACAACAACTTTATCCCCCTCATTCCTTCAACACAATAAAAAAAAAATAGCTATTTTTCACTTCATTGATTTCAATTAATATTTTTTTCGATTTTTTTTTTTTTAATTTCAGGAAAACCCCGGATTAATTGTGCCTTGGATAATTGGCTTTATAACTTTTATGGCGTTAGAAGCTGTAGCTATGGTATATTCCAATGTCCTGCGGGATCATGTAAATAAAGTAAGTTCAAATATACACGCACCAATAAAACCAATTGACTCCTGCAATAAAATCGAACAAAGAAACAAAACGGAATCAATGAATTATTTGGTAAAATCATAAATAGGAAAAAAAATATAACGTTATTGACAAAATACATGCCAATATCGTTAGAACTCAAGGATAAGGGATGTAGACGGGATTTTCTTCGAATATTTTTATGTCTATGAAGAATTGAACAAAATTCCCTTACACAGAGGTAAAGTAGCAAAAAATATGGGAATTATGTCCCATTCAATGCAAAAACACAAACACAAACACACCCAGCCAGGACTATATAAGGACGTCTGTTTTCTTCTTCTTTTTTTTCTGGATTGCTCTTTGAAAGCGGCCTTTGGAGCCTCCGGTGGTCCATTGTATATGTAACTCGTATTTTATCATGAATATAAGGACTTTTCTTTTCGCCGTTATACCGTTATACTCCAACATTTATCTACTCTTATTTTTACTTAGTATATGTATGTATTTTTGTTTTTCCATTTTTCCACCTAAATCAAAAGGAATTCAAATGTTATGCTAAACAAACCACCGAACAAGCCAACACATAAAAACCATTGTAAATAATTCATGAACCATAAAGATGACTTTGTTTTGGGTTATCTCATTCTCATTCTCATCTCCTGCTCGAATATGCATACTCCTAGATGTGGGATGCTCCTGAGGGTTTTTATTTTTGCAAAACATCATCAGACTCTGATGAAAACTCTGAGGGGCACTTAATATTTACTTGTAGTCTATATAAAAAGTGTTATAGAGGGGTCAATCAAAAATGGAACAAAAAAAATGTTCTTTCAGATGAAATTTTTCCATAAATGTCGTTTAATAATGGTTGTACATATTATAGTCAAGTGGTTATGGTAATTGGATGCAGTGTAAGTGGTTAAGTTTAGGGTGTAAAAAAGCAAAGTATTTTAATTTATTTTGAGGTAAAGAATTTAAACGATTTGCATTAAGTCTTCTGTCTTTGATGTTTGATGGCAGTTCTGGCTAAGACAAGGCACAAGGGTCATGAATTTTCATTCATTGGATAGAAATAAATGGAAAAAAGATCCAAATCTAGAAGATGGCTATGGAAGGTTAATAAAATCCTGGATTCACTCTCTAAACGTTTTTCTACACAAATGTCACATATCTCTTTTCAAGAATATTTCAAACGAGTAAACAGCGCACTCTGGCGAGAATTTGGGCAAGAAATTACTGAATGCTTGTTACCACCATTTCAACCTTTTGTTAAAGACTTAATAATGTGCTAATAATCTTTTTTTCTAATTTATTTACCATTTACAAACAATTTCTATTAAACTATTTTATTAAAAACTGGACATCTGAACGCGTCTAAGCAGTGCGACAGTTCGAGAAAATTCTTAAACAGATGTAAAGGGTTCTCCAATTAGATGTGTTGTTTTGAATAGCCCTCTATTTTGGTAGATGTCACTTTTGAAGCAGTAATTTTTTGACATTTGACATGTAGAATCTACGCCATTAATAAAAATGGAACGATACACGCTTTAAAAACGCATTTTGTCTTGACTGATGAAGCCCTTTTCCAACTTGGTGGCTCCATCAATAAACAAAATTGTCGCTTCTGAGGCTCGGAAAACCCTAGACTTATTGTTGAAATGACTCCATCGTCAACGTGTAGATGTTGGGTACCTACAGTTTATGGTCCGGCGGAGTCATTAGACCTTACTTTTTCGAACGAAAATATGTCTGGAGCAACAGTCACGGTGAATGAATTGTGCTATAGAGATATTATAAATGATTTTTTATGACCGGAATTTAATAGTATTGATCTGGACAATGTTTAATTCAACAACACTGCCGGCGACACGGCGGCGCAACGCGCTACACAAGAATCGATCTTTTACGTGAAAAGTTTTAGGACTGTGTTATCTCTCGAAGGAGTCATCACAATTGGCCACCGATATCTTGTGATTAACCACCTTGCGACTTCTTCCTTTGGGGCTACGTAAAACATTAGGTCTACGCCAACAGCCCAGCGTCAATTCAAGACCTCAAAGATAGAATTCGTGAAACTATTGAGGGCAGCCACTTTACAATTTGGTGATGGAAAATTGCTAAGGTTCTGTAAGTGTACCTAGCCAAGGCGGCCATTTGACTGATATTGTTTTCTATTTTTAATGGCATACCTTCTTCTTTATATTGAAATAAACATCAAATCATTTATGTATCTAAAAAAAATGACATTTTTCTTTTAATACCCCCCTTAATAATTGAAGATATTAGATACTCAGCTGTCAAAAGTCAAAAAAGACCTATTCTTGTTGTCTTTTTGATCGTATCATTGTTGAACTTCTTAAGCCCCTTCTAAGTATTTTTTTTATAAAGTAGAGTCTTCAAGTAAATAAAAACGTAAATTAATTTACAAAACAATAATAAAACGAGATTTTAAATTAAAAATTCCAACGATTTCGAGTTTTTGTCAAGTTGCAGAGTCAATTGTAATTTAGTAACTCTTATTTAACAAAAATATTAATTATGTATTCATCTTTTTATTATATTTTCCCATTTCAGCAATTTGACACAATGTGCAAAGCAGAAGTGACCTTTTTTATAGCACGAGCGTTTATCAATGTGAGTAATTTGTTAATTAAAATAAATTTTTATTTTCATATTCTACTACTCAACCATTTATCACTATAATATTCATTAATCATAAATCTTATCTTGAAGTCTTGAAAGAAAGTCATTACAGTCAGTTTTTATATAATTCATTTAAAATGTCGTCAATAAAATATTTTAAAGGCTATGTAAACGTATTAAAATAGTTTGATTCAATGTTTCCGAAAGTACTGTTATGTAGGTACATATGTAGTGTAGTAGTATTATTTGTGCTTATGACACCTCTGTTCCTCTTAAACTCCTTTCACCACATTTGTTCTACTATTTTATTGAAGTCATTACGTCATTCATAAGAAATCTATTACACTTACTTAAAAAGCATCAACATTTTACAGCGGTTGTTTTTCAAACTGCGTGAAACTACTACTACTAATGTTTAATTGTTTGTTTGACATTGCCTTTGTGTTGACAGTTCACTATGTTTTCCTTTACATTGAAGTTCTTTTTAAACACTAATAGTACTACTACTAAATAGTTTTGACAATGACAGTTTAGTAATTGGCTTAAGGTTGCGTTTACATTGAAAGTAACAATTTTTCAAGTCAATATTTTGCAAGATTCTTAAAATTCACATGTGGATTAGTCTCTCGATGGCCTAATTTTTATATAACCAACTTTTTCAATTATCAAAATTCACATAAACTTTAAAACTATGTACACTTAGGTAGCAATGGTTTTTGAAAGGAAGGTGAAAAGAAAATACTTTAAATCTGTGATTTATTTTCCTCACATCTTTCGGTTTTTTTTCTTTTTTTCTATCTTTGTTCGAATCCACACCACTTACAAATTTACCTATAGACATCCAACAGATCACTGGGGCTTAGAGAGACAGGCCCCAAGGATATCCCATCAATTATTCTACGCTACGTGTGAACATAGTTAAATAAAATATCCTTTCTACGAATGTAGGAACTTCTTTGAGTCATTCCTTTTTTACGGTATTCGTTATCCACAGGTGACGGATGTTCCGGAACCGGAACCCAATAAAGTGCTTTGAACTCAACCGTTCGTTGTCGTCGTGGCTATGGCTATTGTGTGTGTTATTTTTTTGATCCTTTTTCACAAAGAGGAGTGAAAGTTCACACTGCTTTGGTTTTCCTTGCTTTATTTTTGCCTTTTTCTTGCCTTTCCTTTTTTTTCAAACGAACACACCCTCCTTTCGTCGTTGTTTGTGTTCGAACAAAAAAAAAATATCTGAAAAAATCCTTCGACTTAATTAAAGTTATCCTTTAACAGAACACGATATTATAAACGGTACTTGGCAGCTTTTGTTCAACTTTATCCAAGGATGATGCTTTCTTTTTACTCAATTTTTATTTTTTCATTCATAGTCAAGGCTTTCAATTAATATCCAACTGAGAAATTCCTTGGAATAATAACGAATCAAACGAAATGAAGTATTACTTTTTTTTGTGTGTTGAATTTATTTATTTTACAAATAGCTTTTCCACTCTTCCATAAGATTTTCCACATTGATCACCACTTTTTAGTCAATTTAGAAATTAATTTAAGTTCCTCAATATTTACACGTCTTTCAATTTCCCGAATGAAAACGCCATGAATGCAACGAACCATTAAAAGTGTACCAACGGGCATCAAATGCTTACAAAAAGTTCTAAAATCCAATTTACTTTTAACGAATACGGCTTCGCCAATCCAATGGATTAAATCAAAAAAAATTGTCACTGAAAAAACTGCCAACCAAGTTGAGATTGCCGACGGAGTTACCTGTGAAAAAAATGAAAAAAAAAAAATACAATCAAATAAAAAACAAAAATTTTCTGGATAAATTGAAAAAAGGGATTTTTGAGGAGTCTTTTTTTTACTACAACGCTAATTGGAATATGTGTGTGTGTGTGGTGGTTTATAGGCTTTGATTTTAGAAAAGGTAGTCGTGTATTGGAAAACAAAGTGTTTTTTCGGTTTTATTTTCAATTCAATTAGTTTCGAGTTTGCTTTATTTTATTTAGTTTTTGTAGTCAAACCAGAAGATTTTGTCAATAATCCCACAATGCTGAAATTGCATTTGTAGACAAACGTAGTTTTATATTTTTGCTAAAATAAATTAAGAACCTGTACCTAGGTTCAGGTTGATATTGCAAAACGATGTTTTCAATTTATTATTTTATTTCGTGGACAAATATTTTGTTATTAGTTGGAAAGTGAATGTTTCTGATTTGGTCATTTTAATCCAAAAAATTGCTTATTTAAAAATAAACAAAAATACTTGTTGGAGTACAGAAAGGAGAATTTATCTGGATACATTGGACATTAGGTCATCTGGAAAAAACTACACTGATGAATTAGAGATAAGAGCTTCCGAGAGGATTTAAATCCTTGATTAAAAGTTGGTTCTGATGTGATTAATCCTTATAAATAAAAGTTTACTTACTGTACAGAGACTTATAAAGATTTGAATTTTTAAAAGTCCCCATTTCATATTTACATTTGTAAATATCTGCCCAATTTAATTTCTAGAACATTAAATCACACCCATAGGACGGAATTCACTGTTTTCATGCAACTCATTTTGTCGTTTCATCATTATTTTATCTCACTCATTTTTTAAACAACCAAAGGGAATGAGAAAAAACAGTGAAGTGTCAAAATGAGTCGAGTCAAAAAGAATCCAATATGAAGGCGAGCGTCGGTCGTCGTGTCGTTTTTGAAAAACTGTCAACTTTTTGTGTACGGAAACAATTTGGGTCTAAAAATCAAAATTCGAGTGCTGCAATAGCGGAGAAGACTACCTCCATTTTAAATGTCAAAAATCGATTATTACTAATCTGTCACTGTCACTGTTTACATAATCTGTGTCAATTTGCCCATAAACAGGTGATATTTCCTTATTTCACTTTAACTAATTTTATGTGCTCTTAAACAAAGTCATCGAAATAAGATGTACATACATCTGAACGCACCCTTAGAATGAAAATCTCCTGCAGCTAATAAATTTGTAAATACTCGAATTGAATAAGTGTCAGATTTTCGGCCTAGGTTTCTTGTCATTTAAGTTCACAAAATGAAAGAAAGAATGAAATGACATTTGACACCTAACGTACATATAATTTAATAGCGTTGTATTAAATATACAAACAAAAATAATAATACAATAATAGAATAGTATTCCGAAATATCGTTTAAAGAAGTGTGATAACTAATAAGCATCTGTCAAACCAGATTCAGGGTTTTTCAACTTTCAACTCTATACAAGCTTAAAAACAAACATTCGGGGCGAGATAAGTGCTTTAAATGCAGGGACAATTATCTTCTTTTTTTGTTGAAGCAGTTGATTGAAATATGACTGAAAAAATATATGGATTGACAGTTGCCTTACACAAGTTACACGAGTTTAGAGTGGCCTTCATGAGATAGGTTTTGTGGTTCTATGATCGTGAATTTTTGAAATTTCAATGGCACAATTATTTTTCGACTGATACATGAACCTGACAAGGATTTTGACAGCACAATTTTCAATTATTGTCTATGGCCTCATTGGACTCCTTCGAGTAAACTCACATTGACATCTTTGCATTCTATCTCGCTCGTACTGAATAGTTTTCAATGGAGTGGAAAGTGAGATAGGAATTTTAAGATCCTTAAATAAATGCGTAGCCTCAAATGAATCCAATGTAAAAATGAAAATAGCAAACTGACGTCTGTCAAAGTACATATACTTGAAAACTTATACAACTCACATTGATGATTCCAATCAATAGTCCCGTCCATGCTTTGACCATAATTGCCGAACCAATCAATCTTGTATTTCTTATAAAAATCATTGGAATCATCTGATATTCATTGCCATCTGGTTTTCGAGAAATTCTCATATCCCACGATCCATAATAAATTGTCAAAAACACCTTCGCACTATTATACTGTTTTGCAAAAAAAAAAAACAAAAATCCAATTAAAAATGTCAAATTTCACACCACAATAAAACCAACTCACAATTCCTAGCACACTTATAGCCAAACTTAACCAAAATATCAAAGCAAACCACTCGGGACAGCAAAAGGATAAATTTTCAGGATGAAATACTAATTGCTTCAGAGACTGCCATCGATCCAAAAAACAAAACTGCCAAATCGAATACTCGTCACAATAATTATTGTCGAAAAACCGACAGCAATCGCCACCGCAAAATTTGTCTCCGAAATGTTCAATTTTGTACATTTTGTCAAAAAAAAGAAAACAAAAATAATTTAGACCGGAACAGCACTAAGTGCTTGGATGTTGATTAGAGAAACAGACAGTGAGTAAGTGTGTCTACGTACGTACATATGTATATCCAGGATTATACCGGAGGCACAAGCGCCAGGGATTTGAATTATACGGAGCCATATCCTTGAAGTTGGTTGAGAAAAAAAGGACCAGAATTCTTCTTGGCTTTGCATAATTAACCCCGACAGGGATGGTTAACGATAAATGAATCCACAGCCAGAGCCAAGCTGGAGCAGAGTCAGGTTAACGGAGCAAAGTAGCGCCTGTCAAAAGCTCTTTGTCAAGGCTAATTTGACTGTATGCAAACTGACAGCTTTTTCTCACCTTTTGTTGGAATTACAACAACTGTCAGTGAAATTCTGCCGCTGCCCCGTTCGTGCGTCGTCGCCGCCGTTTGGTAGACAGAAGATTGGGATGGAAGAGTGTGAGATCGAGTTCAGGTTTACCTTGGAAATTAGACGCAACTAATGGGGATAAATGTGACATTGGTTTGTTTTGGGCGAGATTATAGGGATATCTAATTGCACTTCCCCAAGGCGCCATTTAGAACAATTACATTATATTATTTGTATGGCAATGGCTTAGGCATGGCGAGGATTCTCAGTGGAAGTTGACGAGGACGACACACAGTAGAAAAAAAACCTCCTGTCCCAGGACAACCGACTGACACAGGGAATATCTATGAGATGGCAATAAAGAAAGACGTTTCATTATTACAGATCTGGTCTCGAGTGTTTTGAATGACTTGCCTCTCTTTCGAGCTCGTCCTTGTGCCCGCCCTGGCTTTGAATGGGACAAAGACTTTCACAAGTTGGTCATATAATATCGCCTCTAATAGCAGTTAAAAGTTTCTTTGTTCTTCGTTCTTGGTTCCATTGTTCTTTGGCGTCGTGCGTCGTCGTTCGTTGCTAAGAATTTCACCGCTCATCACCTCAATTTGGAGGCATGTGGAAAGGAATGTTGGTTTGAGACATTTGATGATGGGCACGTTCGGAAAGTTATGAACTTCTCTTAACACATGTTAACTGTTTCACGAAACAGTTGCTCTTAATTAGGAAAGTTTTGTAAGAGAGCAAGTGGTTTTGTTGTCTTGTGTCTGTATAAATTTAAAAGTCCTTAATTTGCTTGATGGGAATTGGAATGGGCGGCAAGAAAAGGGTTGAAAGTATCTTATATATTTAATGGCGGAAAATGTTATAGTAGAAAGTACAACCATAAAAATAAGTTGTCAAACATAATTTTTGTACATATACATATATTCCTTTTTTTATAGAAAGGGACTCTGAAGTTTGAAGCCTGAACAGAGGACGAGTCTTTGTGAGAAAAGGTGATTCTTGAATATTTTATGGTGAACGTTTTTCTATGGTAAATTATTGTATTCATGAACTTCTTAATGGTAATTACCTCAGAGGCTTGTCATTATCTTTAGAGAGGACATTCTATTTAACAAAATAAAATAAAATAAAAAACATCTGGTTCTGTTTTATGGTAGATAAAATGTTTTGAAATATGAATAACTTTTTATTTGATGGGAGTAACCTTGACATGTACTTGGATAAATGTCATAAATGTACCGTACTAAATTACTTCTGAAGAACGAAATGCTTAAGTTCTATAACACATATAATTTATTTTAAATACTATCTTGTGGCTTATAACCATAATGTTGACATCACAATTCCTAAGTGAAGTTTATGTTTGCTAGAATATTTTGGGACATAGTCAAAAAAGACTAAAACCTAAAGTATTCATTTAGGAATACCGGGTAAATATAATGAATGTAAAGTAAACTTTTATGTTGTAAAATTATGACCCTATTATACTCTTTTATCATGGAAAAGTCTAAAGTCTATATCTGTCAAAATTGTGAGAAATATCGCCCAAGTATTCGATTGCAAACATAAGACTGTGTGTGGAATACTTATCTGTCAAAGAACACACAACTTCAACTTAGATCAAAAATCAATAGTTCAAACATTAAAAAAATTATTTTTAAAAAATATGTAGTCTATACAAATATTATAAAGAGGAAAGGTTTGATTTTTTGTTTGTTTGTATGAATTGAATAGGCTCCGAAACTACTTGGCAGATTTGAAAAATTCTTTCACTGTTGGAAAGCTACATCATTCCTGAGTGACATAGGCTATATTTCGTTTTCAAAAAAAATAGGCATCCTTACTAAAATTACGATAACGTAATCCAAGGTGTGAAAAAAATATCAAAAAAACTACCTTACATCGCGTGCGCTGCGAAAACTATTGATGATAGAACAAAATGATATACTACATTTTTTTAGAACACACCATTATCTACAAAAAATCAGCGGCAGCATATCTCTAACTATTACAGTCATGTCACAATAAGCGTTTTTTTATTGAAAAAAAGAAATTAAAATACCACCGCTACAAAAAGCTCTTTATTTGTACCTTGGTATTAACCCTTATCAAAATAAATGATGTATTATTTAAGACTGCTTTAATATCTTTATATTACTTTTTGAATTATTCGATTCTGACAATCCATTCAAAAGATATCACGAGTTAAAAAAATCAAACCTTTCCTCTTTATAATATTTGTATAGATATTGTTCACTCAGTTATTAACCTAATAAATTACTTGAATATTTTTCATGATACTATATATATATATATATATATATATATATTTTAAGGAGTAAATAGGGATCCTTATTAAAACAAATGTTTTATAAAAGAAAATTTATTCAAAAAAATATGAAAAAGTCAAGAAATTATTAAAATAGAAAAATGATTCTGTAAAATCAGAAAAAAAATGAAAAAGTTTTGCATTTAATCACGTGATTTAATGATTTTGTATGACGCACATGATTTTAGGAAAACAATGCTTTTTTATATTATTGTATTACATATTCAATTATTTACTGAACGCAAATATGGCGGAATAAGGTGATGGAATTTATACAGAACCTTTATCACTATCAAAAATATGAGAATAAATTTGGATTAGACCATAGCAAGGTGGAGTTTTTTTTGTAGAGCTTGAGTTTTCTACAAAATGTTATCAACAGAAAATAAAAGCTTTTTAACAGATATTTGAGAGTACTTACTACCACAATCCATAAAAAGAAAAATTTTAAAATAGTAATCCGTGACTGTCTAAAAACCTATCTTTAAGCGCTCATCATTTCAAAGATCGTTTTTAAGCCGTTATTATCGTGGGAATTTTTTTTAGAAAAGTATAATACAACTTCGAAAAATTTAATTTTTTCTACTAGGTTTTTGAAAAAATTTTTCTTTGAAAATTTCGCATAATTCTAAAATTCATTATTACGCTATCTATGCTTTATTACTATGTACTCTTGAGTTTATGTCAAGACGTTTAATTTGGCAGAGACGAAGTTCGCCGGGTCAGCTAGTATAAAATAAAATTGTAAACTTGAGAGATCAAGTGTAGTTTGACAATTAGTCGTGAAGTGACTTTTTTGTTTGGCTACTTTATATTTGTATGTATTTGACACTTCTTTTTGTAAACTTCAGGGTATGTTATGTCAAAATTATTAAAATGACAGGGTTCTATTTCCGCCAATGGACTTATTTAAATTACCTTCTTTTTTATAAATAAATAAATATTTAAAGATATGAGATCTTGTAAAATTTATTTAGTTATTCCATTTCTTAAACGAGTTTATAAATTAAGCTTAAAGTCAATTAAAGACTCAAATCACCAAATGTGTACACACCTTAAGTTTTTCGTATTTTGTTTGAAACATTTCGCAGTTCAGGGTTGTTAAAAAAAAATAATTGTACAACAATATTACAAAATAATTATTGTTTAAGCATCAGTACTTATCCTTTTACGAATTGCTTCGAGGTCGAATTTGACATTTCTACAGCTTATCATTTTAAGGTTACTATTACACAACTCAATAGTTTTGACAGAATGTCTATTTTGAGGTTCAAATTTGACGTTTTGATGCGGTTCATTTTGAAGTTTCATATTTCTAATTATGCTTCTACACAATTAATTTTATTAATTTAAAAATGTCTGCCTCAAAACGAAGTCTAATGTGTCAACTATAGTTTATTTTAAAATGTCATTTTATCTGCAACATTCATACCTACAATTTTATGTTTTCCCATTAAATAATGACCAAGCCCTGCAATTTGTATTCGAACCAAAAATATCTTCATCATTGTCACTCGCTCAGATAGACTGTTAACTGTTTATAATAAACACTCATTTGCCGTTTCATGTACTGCCAACATAACCGTTAAATTGTAAGCCTGTTAATTTAAATGGCCGGTCACATGAAACCCTACATATGTATAAATGTAACTAACCTAAATTTGTACTTAAATAAATAATCCATACAACAGCCATTTTTCACCTCTTTTTACTACACCGTCTTTTTTTTTACAAGACCATTAAATTCAATGGCTAACTAAATGGTTGGTCGTCAATCACCAGTCAAGAGAACAAAATAAAAAAAAAAAATGGTTTACGTTTTAGAGCGCGCACAAACTTTATCTAACTTAAAAGCCCGAAAGCTAAAACAAAGTAGATTATCACGCAATGGCCATGTATTCATTATAAGAGCATAACATGGCGATAAATTTAAGCCAAATATTTACCAGATTCGGATGTCAAATGGCTATAACGTTGCCACTATAATATACACGAATACACATATGTACATAAAATGTATAAAGGTATAAATGCCATAAGAGCCATATACAACGATTTATACTCAAGGGGTATAACTAAGTATACACACATCCATAGGAGTATAGATATATTGGACTTCATCCTTACTATACCTATACATACAGTACAGATTCATTAATGCCTCGTATCCTGGGGCTTAATGCATTCGCATTGTTCATGTTCACGTTCGTGCCTGCGGATATCCCGCATCAGTTTTTGTCTTATCTCGGGTCCGATAATCTATGTGCACATAGATTTTCACCCAATACAATCCAGCCCCCTTCCTGCCTGTCTCGCACGGGCTTTCAACGCTCTTATATGGACACGGGGATGGTCCTTGCCGCCCACTGGTTCCCTAAGGGAGTGCCGATGGAACGAGAGCCCCATCACACAATGGAAGCTGAAGCTGAAGCCGAAGCTGAACGGAATCGAATTGTGCACGATAAATCACCCTCGCACTGGTTCACGGTTAACCAAGCCTATATTTTCTATGGTCATGTTTTTGCTCGAGCCATTAGACAGGTAGTCTCTGTAGGCTTTTCCAGAATTCGCCAGTCGCCCTCGCCTTCGTCTTCGCCCTCCCTTCCACCCTCGCCAGTCGCCACCAGGCAAGCTAATCGAAATTTATTGCAGTGTAAATTTGGAATGGATATTTATTGGACCTTAACGACATTCGCAGTACAATACACATACTCGTACACGCCCACTCCGCCTCCGCACTTTAATTTACTAATTTAAGCCTCTTACAATCCTTGGACAACAATAGAGACTCGGTCGCATATGGAAGGGAAAAAGTGAGGGGTGCAGCTTGTTTTTTGTTAACGCTCTCATTCAAATATAATTAATCGATTTATTTGGAAAATTTGTTTTTGACACTGCAATGATAAGTGAGGTAGGTCATAGGTCAAGCAAGGTACCTGTGGAAAGGTACTATAATTATTAGTTTATTTATTGTAATGAGAAAATAAAATAAAATCATCATCAGCACAGAAAGAGTAAATTAGAAGCTTTTGTTATAGCGGAACAGTTATTTCGTTCTCTTAATTAATTTTTACCTCAAACTAAAAACCACAATATTCGACTCAAGTATAATTTTGACATTTAGCTAAATGAAAAGAGAACGCATTGTTGTGAGTTCTGTTTATTGAACTTAAAGCATAATTTCGGCGATAAAAGTTTTGACAGCTAGCAAATGTGGGAATGCCATAAAGTGATGAAACGTCTAAATGACGTCCATTATGATTTTTCTTATTTTTGTCAAATTTTCTTTCACATTTTATATTTTTACTTGATTGACACTTCATAACTATACAAATCTGACTGTCAGAACCCCAACTGTCATCAATAGTGAATCATTTGTCAATATAATTCATGCAGTTTAAAAATAAAAGATCCGTTCCATTGCTATAAACTTTTGTGTTATTCTCTGCTTCTTAGTCCATATTTTAAAATTAAGGCAGTACATAAGTACAAAGAAAAATAAATACTACGAGCTACGAGCTGACCTGACAAACGTTGTTAGTTCTGCTTTTAAACATGAAGAAATCTTGTTGTTTTTAAATATAAAAAAGAACAGACATTAATTTTCCAAATAGAAATGCAAAATTCAGCGTTACCAGAAGCAAATGTAAACTTATTTTGCACATGTAAGACTCCATTAATGCAAGAATCACAAGAGTTACATGTGTCATATTGGGAATAGATTGCCATTTCTCAGAAATGAAAAAAATGACATATAAAAACAAAACAATCAAATTGAAAGAATGACATTACAAATAACCACTTAAGGCTTATTCGCATTATGACCTAACTGACTTTTTGAAAAATGTTAGAATTTTCTCCTCTTCCTTTTGATTTTGATAAACGTCAAACCATGACTTTGGAGCTGATTCTAGCAGCTCTCTTTTCTATTGATTTAATTGCTAACTTTGACAGATTCATACAATGAATTTATTTTGTCTGTCACCAAGAGGTGCCTTAACTCTTCCTAAAGGAATCTGAAACTCATAGAAAAATCTTTGGAAAAAACTCATCACCTTCACTTCATCATCATCCAGGTCGATGACTATAAATAAATCCAAACTCAACAAATCTGAATTCCTTTTAAATATTTCATAATTCCCATTGGATTCCATTTTTTTTTTTTTTTTTTCATTGCAGGTGCTTGCGATGTGGGGTGTCATGCGATTTTATAATCTAGTACGGGCCGGCATCACTTGGAAGGGCCCAGAGGTAATAGAACTATGATATAAGGCCAGTGATTCTGAGCACTTTCACACCACATATCCATCCTCCTCCTCCTCCTCCTACTCGCAGGCGAAGACCACAACATCCTTGGCAACTGGATGCTTCCTCTTCGACATGGACGACGACGATGACATTTATGGAGCCGACGACGACGACGACGATGATGATGATGAAGACGATGCCTATTACGATGAAGAGGACAGTGACAGCAGCATCCTGGATCACGGAGAAGATGGATCGAAAGGTCGAAGGAATCGCAGACCCGGATGCAATGTTAATAACAACAACACCACCACCGCCAATAGCAATGCCAACAACAACAATGTTCGAACTTTATTCATAAAACGTAACAAATACAAAATCAGTCATCGGCAGACGCGTCTGGAGGTGATTGACGAGCTGGAAAAGAGCGCCGGCAGTGGCAGCGAGGAGAACGACTCACTTCTGGTGGCATACGATAGTAATTCGATAGCGTCTGTCTGACATTTGGAACGCTATCGGTGCATTTTGAACGGGCTAGTGATGGGACTGCTGGTCGCTGTTGAGATTTATGCACAGATTGTGGTGTTTTTGTAAAACTGGCCAAGAATTGGCGAATGTCTTCCAGGTGACGATGAACTCTGTTGTTCCAAAATGATGCGACCAACATCAACCAAACTCAAATCAAGTCTTGTTTTTTTTTAACCAAAAAAAAAAAAAAACAAAAAAGGATCTGTAAAGTTTATAAATCTTGTAAATATTTCCTTGTAAATTAAAATATTCTTTATCTACGTAAATAATTGTATTTTTATTGTTATGAATATAACTGTAAATAAATAATTGAAAACAGTGCAATAAAATTGAAAAAAATAATGACATATGCTAAAATAATGCTATTTTGTAAAAAAGAAAAATTAGTAAGTAATTAAATAATGGTTACAGCTTAAACATAAATGTTTTAATTTATTTATAAGGCTTTAGCTTAAGTTGTATATTATTAATTCTTAAACAAGATTTAAAAAAATTAAACAAAATGCAAAAGGAGTTGAAACTTTTATAGAAATGCTATTTAAAAAAAAAACTAAAATAGTCGTGTAAAACAACAGCACAAATTCATTTAAAAATGCATAAAATGGAGTTGCAGATTTTGCCGAGCAAAATGTTTGTTGTTCGAGAAAAAAAAAGAAGAAAATTTAAAGGAAATTGTTTAAATAATAAAAATTAAGTTGATATTTGAAAAGAAAATAACTAAAATTGCTTTTATTACTTTGAAGTGCTAAAACAGAGAAGACAGGATGAATTGTTTTAAGCAAAGAACGTGCAACTTAAATTTTAATTATTAGATATTACTTAATCGCTAGTAATTTGGAGGAGTAAATTGTCACATCACTTGTGGAGTAATCAGGCAACATTTTGACAGCCGTGCGTCGTATTTCCAACAATCAATTGCAACGACTTTAAGTAACAAAAAAGAAAACTGTCAATTTGACAGCTGTCACAATGTAATCATTAATAATAAACACCCAGAAAACGTCATAGAAATATGACTTTGTCCTTCGATTATTTGAACGTTTGTTCGTCGCACGGTTTTTTGTAGATTTAGTTGCTGGCAACTTAAATACTATTGTATCAATTCTACTTGATTTTTGTGGACATGTGGCGGTTTCTGATTCAAAGTTTCCGAAACTTAAATATTAGAATTGAGGGTCATAAAAGCAAACTATTGTATTGTCTTTTAAATAAAGGTACTTGTAGTTTGTGAAACTTTGAACTGAACGTTTTCAAAAAGCCGCAAAAGATTGATGTTCAGCTTTTGACATTTATTAAGTTTCAAGCAATCTTTTCATTAAAATATCAGACTTCCTAAGAAAGACCACGACCCAGACTTTTTTGTTCTCGGTCTATCATTCTAGAGGAAGTCCGAACTTTAAATACGAATTCAATTCCTGGAAACACACAATGAATCCATGGAGATCCATATTTATGTTTCGTGCAACTTTAATCCCAACTTCTTTTTTGATTTAAGTTTGAAAGGAATTAAAGATTTTGGTGAAACAGCTATCTTTTAGGGACGAAGTATCTTAAGTTCAACCAACTTTAGAAGCTCAGAAAATTGGTTTTTCTTGTAGAATTATGTCTGATGCTCTTGATATCATTCCAGGTGTTTGTTAATTTCCATTGTTCTTCCATAAAAGAGCTCTTAATCGTTATATAAAATCTTTAAATTTCAAAAAACCATTGTATCTTAAATTTTCAATGTTTAAATTAAACTTTCTCGTATATTCATATTATTCCTAAATAAACCCCACTCTCTGCCTTTAATTTAATCCCCTTTAACTCTTCAAAATCCTAGATTTTCAAAACTAAAATACTGGACATCAAAAGATACTTCCATTCGGAAAAATATTCCTTCCTTTAACCCAGTTTATGTGTAAACCTATATAGGTTTACTCGCATGTGTTGGTATTATTACCCACAAAATCCCAAAACTATCTCATAACGTGTCCTTAAATGCTTCATTGGAGAATCTCTTTAATTTAGCCATGATGGTAGACAATTTTCAAATTATCGACCCAAAACTGCAGGTGGTAATAGTATCAGTCCGTCCGTTCCGTTCTACATATTCAGCTCGTTTGTGGTTAGGTATATTGGTAGTTGCTGGAGCTGAAGCTGAAGCTAAAACTGAAACTGAAACTGATGTAAATGTAAACTGGTGGACTCCTTAGAGCAAAGGCAACTCTATAATCCTGCATTCTTGGCACATTTCAACTTTCAACAACCACCGACTACGAACGGCACGTTTTATATGCCTCTTCCTCCACATCCCGCCCATCACAAGAACAACAAACAAGCAGTCCGGAACGGATGTATAGGTATTTTTAGATTTTGCCACAAAATCTGTATGCAAAAAAGATATACACTCGTCCTGGTACACACATCTTCAGCTTTCACACTCCTTGATAGAAATATGTTACCTTGATGGTTTCGGAATCAATTCAGGAAAACGAAAACGGGAAAAAGGAAGACGACAACATAAGAACGTAAAAAGTAAAAAATTCAAACCGGATGAAATGTTGAAAGCAACATGAGCCACGAGTACACTACTTTAATCCGTAGAATTCCAAAATTTGCTCAATGGAATATTTTCCAGGAACTTAAGGTAAAAAAACATCTTGGTTGTGGTGGCGGAATGAACAGTTTTCGAAGCAGTAATGCCTAGACCTCCTCGACAACAATACTCCAGCTTCCTTCCGAATAAAACCGATACTGAAAAATGTATACGAACTGAACCAGAACCAGGACGAGAACTCAGGATCCCAGAATCAGGTCCTTTTATCAAGAATAAAAAGATGATGATGATGATGATGATGATATTGTGGAATATATCCTTTTGAGAATGGTATTGCTGTGGAGTATGAGTGCCGGTGTCCTAGGAATCATAATGAAATGGATTGTGTCCTGCAACAACAACAAAAAGGAAATAACACAATTTTTTTTCGACTTTTCTTCATTTTTTTCCCTCCCCTGGAATTGTTATGGACTTATGGTGTTTTGCTGTTTCTTTTGTGGCTTAGTCCTGCGGGGAATTGTCTATTATTTGTTTCTAATTTTTTTTTTTTACTAGTATGTAAGCGTATTTGTATGTGTGTATGCATTGTTGTTGTTTACTTTTTTTTCATTTCATTTCATTTCGCTTAGTTTCGAAGGATTGTTCACAAATCCTGGAGGACAATCGTATTTCAAACCGCTAACGACATCAGATAACCAGGGTATTGTTCGGTGTATAAGGATGCATTCCAGCTTAGATACTACATCTATACAAATGGATGTGGTGTGGGAGGAGCTAATGGGGTGGTAAAAAAAAAGAGTATTTATGTAGTTGTTGCGTAACTCATGTACACGAAATATTGATTCTCTTTGTTTGATCATTAAAAATGGATTTGTGTTTTGTGTGTTTTTTTTTTCTTTGAAAAAGCAAAGGATTAATGAAGAATATAAGCACAAAAAGGATTTTATAAATTTCAAGTCCTTGGTCTTATATGAATGACAGACTTCCAATATTCGATTTGAAGTCTTTGCCTTCGATTTCTTATTATATTGACTAACCCTAATGAAACTTCTTTCGTCGTCAAAATCGAAAAATTTCATTCTTGTCTCGGTTTCTGTTTCGTGTTTTTTTAACAATATATGTAACTTCAAACTTAATACCAATATGTATGTGTTTTCAAATGTCAATTTTCCGGAGAAACAAAATTCAAAAAATAGTTTTTCAAAGTTAAAATTCCGATTTTCAAAAAGATATTAATCCAATAAAGTCATAGAGCAACAAATGTCATTTTGAAGCTATAAAATTGACATTTTCTGTGTCAAAAATTTCCTAAACTTCTAATTTTGCTGTCCTCATTTTTCAGATTCCCATCAAGAAGTTTAAATTTTATTTATTATATAAAAAAATTAAGTTCTGATACAAAATTACAGAAAACGAAAAAGGCAAAAGGCAAGGTTTTGAATGATTGAGAGTGGAAAATACTAAGTTCGGAAAGACAAAAGTTAAAAACATAAGGATTGAAAAAATAGCTCTAAAATTGAATAATTACGAAAAAATGTTAATAAAACTCTGCTGACCATTTATTTTACTTGGACATGCCGGCTCAAAAATCCAAGGATAAAAGAAACAATGATTTTTTAAAATTTTAAATTTTGAGATTTGATCTTTTCGAAACAGATTCCATATAAGAACACCATGTTATCTCACTTTCTCTGTCAAATAAAGTGTTTGTTTTGTATCTACTGCCAATATTTTGACACACAAATGATGGCCATTTTAAATTTGATGTTGATTTTTAGTTATTCTTTAACATAACTTTAAAATTTTAATACCTGAAATAGTTATTATTGTTTTAGTTATTGAAAATTATTTACCAAATGAAAATTAATACTTCAAGTCAAGGTTCAATATTTTCGAAGAATGATTTTGAGATACATACATACTAGTAGGTACATATTTACTCGTATTTTGGATTACCTCAAGTTTCCAAAAAATACATTCGATACCTTAAGCTAATTTTTCAAGCTAAATTTGTAGGTACTTGAAAACTTCTCTTGTTCATCTTAGTTTTGTCTTATTTTTATTTCTACGTTTATTTTCCTATTTTATCCAATTTCAAGATCTCTGACTTTGACACTAGAAAATTAATTTTCTACGCCATCAAAAGCTCTTAACATCATCACTGACATTGTTTTCTATTTGATGAATATTTGAAGAGACCCTAAGGAAATGACAAAACATCACACATTCAAGTTCTTAGCATAAGAGAGTACGTATGTACTCGTATTAAATGGAATATCTTTTTACTTGAATAATTTTTGTTTCATTTCTTTTAATTGTTTTTGTTGTTGATGATATTCATTCATTCATGCCTCGCTAGTTTCTATTTACTCAATACTTCTTCTTCTTCTTTGGTTCCTAGAAAAATTCCCAGAGGATAGAATTAACTCCGTAGTCTTAAATTGAGCAAAGTGAATTTTATGTGTGAGACATAAAAAATCGATTTACTAATTGTTCTTGAGGTTTGTTTTTTTCTATTTTCATAAAATAAAAACAAAAAAAATTAAATGTCGAGAACATTGAAAAAAAAAAAGAAACATCCTTCAACATTCCCAACGGTTAACTGTTGCGTATACGTATCTTTCATTCATATCTAACAGAATGTACTTTTCATACAGGAGCGGACTCACTTGATTTTACACTTGAGGGAGAACAAAATACAAAAGTAAAGGACTAAAATAAAAGTCGACAAAAATCAGGGTTCATGATACACAGACCTCTTCCTTTCCATTTCTAGAGCAAGCGTGTACATATTTTCTTTGGGACAATCTACAAAACTCCGAATTTAAAAATTAAGTTTCTTGGTCAAAAATATCCAAAATAAAGTGTAAAGTTATGACATAAGATCGGTCTCTAACTCTCAAAGTAAATACAAAGTAGTTCAAAGTTTCTGGCCTTCCAAATCCGCCCCTGCCATCTACTACATCCATCCCAGAGGTAAAGTTACGTATTAGATTGTGAAAGCATCATAATTATTATAAGTAAGTATTTTGCTTTATTCATGTTCGTATCAAATGTTAGTATTTTTAAATCTTTATAATGAACATTTTTAAATGTCACAATATGACACTCGACTAACTTTAAATACTCTGTATAACGATGCATTTAATTATTATAATATCACTATTTTCCGAGACTGTTTTAATTAGATGGAATTTTTTTTAAATCTTTTTTTATAAATTTTAATTTTCGTAGTTAGGATTATGTATTTTGATATGACTTAAGTTTAATGTGTTATGACCTTAAAGAACTATTTTAAACTGTCATCGTGAATGCAAAATAGGGTTAGTCACAAGATGAGATAAGAGTCGGTCTTGTATCGGTGTCGTCTCGTGATAGAGACGAGACTACCTAAAAAGCATCCGAAACGAGACTGCAAATTTTTAACCGAAATTCACTCGTTCTTCTTGCATCATTTATTTGACAAAACAAGAAATGTCAATTTTATTAATTTATTGTTAAAAATTGAATGATACAAAATTGCCTGATAAACTAAAAATACTGCTCCAAAAATCCAAATATGGCCATATTATAATTTGTTCCAAGAAAATTCTATATGAAATCTGCAAAATGACGTTTCTATGAAATATCATACAAATGTCAAAAAATGATTTTTGTCCGTTATTCAAAATTATTAATTGAAAAACTTGATTTAAAAGTAGCTTTGATTTCGGCGGACTAAAATTGTTCTGAAAAATCAAAATGTTTGCTCGAAAAATCAATTTTTTTTAATGATTTTCTCGCTCAAGAAAAGATTGGTTTTTGAGTTTGAAAATGACATTTGAAAATAAAATTAAAAAACATGATCCCCGACTAAAAATTAACTATTTAAGAAAAAAAAAAACGAGATTCCAAGACTAAACGTGATCAAGACGAGATTTAATTAGAATGAGACCAATTTTGACGAAATTAAGTGAAAATATCGCCAGATTTTGTCAAGTGGTCAGTTTCAAATGTCATTAAAATATGCAAATAATTTGGTGAATTCTAGAAAAGCATGAACATTTTTCATTTTCAATTATTGCAGCAATTTTATATTTTAGACATTTCCTTAACATCCAATTTGTAATTTAAAACCACCTTCTTATAAACGACACTAGATGGCATTTCAAAGTTTGATTTTGGAAATCAATGATTTTATTTTCAGTATCGAAACAACAAAAAGGACACAAGTCTTTTCTTTCTTTCTTTCTTTCTTTTTTTTTTTTGAATCCTGTAACGAATGGACAATTTGGCAAATTAGATTTATGTGTCAATCGATTTAAAAAGTTTACCTCTCATTTCCACACATTTTCATACTCAAGAGGTATAACGGTATAGGTATGTTATTTGTACAAAAATCCCTGATCATCAATTAAATGTAAAAGCATTGAGACTGGCAGGTGCTATTTCTTTTAGATGTATCTCCTTGAAAGGTAGTATGTGGTGTCCATTAATCAATTGATGGTTTTGTTTTTTTTTTTGTCGATTCCGAATTCAACAAAGGATATAGTGAGAAATGGCAGGCTTTGCAAAATAAAAAAAAAATAATAGTTTTAGTGAACGTAAAGCACAAAGTAGTCCATCAATTTAACTACACAAAAATGCAAAAAAAAACTATTCATTGTTATAATAATAATTGATGAGGGGGTAATTCCTCATGGGTAAATTCACCCCTTTTCATCGAAAGGACATGACTATATGGGAAGAGTTAAAGTTGTTCGCAGTCAACTTATCAACCGATGACAACTAAACTTACAAGGGTATCCAATCACCGGGCTCTTGAAAAGCAAAGATTCAGCTTAATTTCGAATAAAATTTATTTAAAAAAATCAATCTTGACAAAAGCTGTCAATTATCGAGAAATCACTTTGTCAAAATTAACCAAAAGCTACGTCATCTAAATCTTTCTATCAACTTCTTAACTTTTCTTCTTTTTTTTTTGCAGAGATTCCATGAACGAAACTAAAAACTTTTCTCCAAGAAAACAATAATTATTTTATTTTAACTTAAAATGTTCATTTAAGGAATAATTAAGAGGCCATCGCAAGAGTAAAACTTTTACTGCGTTAATTAGTTGTTCTACGTTAACTACGAGTATAAAGGAATAGGAAGTTATACCTCTTTCAATCTTTCAAGGGATTTAAGTTTTTCCGTTCTTTTGGAGAATGCATTTTTGAACTTTCATTAAGCTTCTTGAATTACTTACATTCTTCTTGACAATATAATTAAACCTTTAATAGAAATTAATTAAAAGGAGTTTTTTTTTGTTCTTCATCATCTCCTTAGACATCAAACTATTTGATGATCGAGAGGATGAAGATGGATTGGCAGGTATTATGTCAAGGGATAGTTGGTTTAATTAGGAAAAACTTCAAGACTTGTAATCAGGGTCTTTTTTCAAGTTGTTTGTATTACATTTGTGAGTAATAAAGTTTGACCTTACGTCTGTTACAACTATTGATAAAAAACATATAATATTTTTTAAACAATGATATAACTATTATAATTTAAATTTTTGTTTAAGCTTTGCTAAAAAAATTCAAGTGTCGATGTCAGATTTGAAATCATGTAATTTTTGTGAAAGCTTACACTAAACGTCAACTGAAATACAACGTCGTTGAAACGTTGAAAATACGTTATTATGAAAACTGCAAGAAATGTTTCGTAGAATGTAATTTTATGTACATACTTACATTTGAAAAAGTAAGTTTTTTGTTAGAATTCCGAAAGACTTGTTTAAAAATTCAAAAGGTAAATTATTAAAATATGATACATTTTCTATCAACAAAATGATCTAAAGAAATTGTCAAAAAAAAAACAAAAAAATATCAAAAAGTTTTTGTAAAAAATGGTTTTTGAAATGTATAAAAATTTTTCCTTTTCAAAAATTTTGCACAGGCATTTCTCCGATAGAAAAAAAATATACATTATGTACATACATTATACAAAATAAGTTTTGATTGATCTAAGAGAAAATTTTGTATTTTGACAAACATTTTTTTTTATAGAAAGCTTTTTCATCAAAATTCAAGCTTGTATAAAATTTGACAGCGCATGGACTTCAAATTTAAGAATATAAAGATTTTTTGAAAAAACATTTGATAGTGGAATACGAGTTTTTTTAAGTCTCTTTTGCAAAATTTACAAGTAATTTTAATTAGTTTGTTTGGATTTATTCCAGTATTGTTTAAATAAAGCATTTGATTTTGTTTTCTTGAACACAAAAAGTATGTGAATCATAAACTTTAACTGTCGTTTCGTTTGAAATATCTTCGACATTTTCTTGAAAAAAACTTTCATTTAAACCTTACATCAGGTTTTTACTTCACATATTCTTTCATAAATAAAAAAAAAAAAATGCGTATACGCCCGAGTGAACTTTTTAAAAATGCGAAGCGTCGTCGGTAGCAGAATAGGAGAAGCAATTTTAGAATATCATGTCGGTAGTCACTCTTCCTTCATCATCATCATAGGCTCGACAACGGGGATCCGGTCTTGGCCTCATTTGACAAGTCTCTCCATTTATCCCGATCGTTAGCCGATGCCCGCCATCTTGTTGCGTTTTTTGGTATACTGGTCTACACCAAATCTCCAGCGTAAGATGGTTTCTCACTGTGTTTTCAACCATAAAATGTACAACATATAACTTTCCGATTTGGCCTTCTTTTTGCTCATGCGAGTTAGGTGACCAGCCCACCGGAGTCTACCGAGCTTAATTTTTTTTTTCACGATATCAGTTTATGGTTTTAGCGTCTCCGGAAACGTCCTTCCTCACATACTGGCCAACTTCTCCTTATGACTTAAGAAGTCGGAATGCCTTTTACTAAGTAAGCACGCAGGTTTCGGATCCATATGTGAGTACTTGCAGGGCCATAGTCCTGTACAGCAGCAGTTTAGAGGTTATGGTAAGCAGAGCTGTAAATATTGCATTACTTTAGTACTGTAGTCAATTAAGTCACAGTTAATTCTTTTATTAGTTCGAATGAAAGTTAATACTGTACTAGGTCCTTTAATTTATAAAAAACCACTTAACAGCTAGTGCAAATATTCTGACTGTGCTGTTAAAAAAGCATTCAATTGACTGTAATTTAATTGACTGCAGTACTTTTTGACTGGTTCCAGTCATTGCAAAGTCCTCATTTCTTTTACGGTTTGGCTTATATTCAAAAAGTCTTTTAACTAAATTTAACTGTAATCCTTTTGACATTATGTTCAAAATATAAATTTAAAATGACTGATGCATCCTACACTTTTTCTTGAATAAAAGTCTCGTATTATAAAAGAAAGACTTAAAAAATAGTTAAAAGACTTACAGTTAATTGACTGCATTTAAAAGACTTTTTGAAAATAAGCCAAACCGTAAAATTACTGAGGATTTTGCAATGGCTAAAATACTGGAACCATTAAAAATAAACTGCAGTCAATTAACTAACAGTCAATTGACTGCTTTATTTAACTGCACAATCAGAATATTGAAAATGACTGCTGATTGTAGTATTGTTAAAGTCTTTTAGTAAGTTGAAAGACTTTTGCAAAGCAGTATTTTTATTCAATTGACTAAAGCATCCCAAAGACTGCAGTCTTTACAGCTCTGATGGTAAGGTTTCTGGATTTATATAGCTTTGACAGACTATAGCAGGCTCTGTTAGCTTTAAGAAGCAGTCCTCGTTTTTCTTCTTCTATATGTTATCGGCTGCTACTATTGACCCAAAATATTTATTTCAAATTCATTCTCCATCATGTACTTTGTTCATCCTTCACTAATGTGCAGCCCAGATTTTGTGCCCCCTACTCGATCTGGGTAAAGGAGTCGTGTACACTGTATAGCTTGTTTGGTTCTTTCGATGATGTCCATCATGTCGTCTGCGTGAGCCAGTATCTCTGGAATCTGGTTGGACCTGTTGATGATTGTCCCTCTTGTTGGCGTGCCAGAGTCACGGATTGCCTTCTAGGCCAGGCCATCCCCTTGTCGTAGTCCAATTCTAGATGTTGATGCCTTGGATAGCAATCCGACTATTTTAACTTGATTTTTTATATTGGTCATAGTCATGGTCAACCTACCTAGTCTTGTCAATTTGTTTGGGATGCCGATATCTCTCATGGTTTTGTATACTTCTACCCTGGATATGTTATCGTAGTCGGCTTAAAAGTCTATAAAAAGTTTGTAAGTTGGAAAATTAAATTCTAGACATTTTTCCATCGCCTGTCTAAGGGTAAAAATCTTATCTATCGTTGATTAGTTTGAAATAAAACCACACTGGAATTGTCCGATGATAATTTTAGCGTATCTGTTCTTGTTGGACAGAGGAGAGTATCTTATAGACGTCTATAATTTCTGCACGTAGTGACATCTCCTTTCTTGTTTATGGGGCATATGAGACTTTTTCGCCAGTCTTCTGTCATTTTTCCATTCTTCCATAAGTGAACTTTAATTTCATAAATTGCTTGATGTCAAAAATGCTGTTTGTCAAATTGACCATGACTAATTAAATTACCTATATTTAACCACTTTTCCTGCACAAAATCAAGATTTGTTAACACATTAAATAGAGCGTCATTCATCGGGACCTGTCATTTCATAAATTAGACTCTGAATACAAATAAAGCAAAATAACGGTAAATCATCAAAATCATCAATTCGCAAATTCGTGTACCACTTGAAACTTTTCACTATTGCCATAGCTCTCAAATTATGCGGCACCTATCGAAGTGTTTTTCTCGTTTTTAATTATTCTTCATTGAAATGAACTGCAATAAATTAAATAGAGTCCATTTATAAATTTATTGACTCTACAATGTGTGTGTGTGTGTATAATTTATGTAAAATTGTATGAAATACGAACTGATGAACAGTGAACACCAAAATCCAATCAGAATAATTCACATTTGGATTGATTGGTTTTTGTTTTTGTTTTTGAAAATTGCCCAGGAATCTGGAATTTATATAAACACAAATTTTCATACAAAAGCATGACCCACACACAACACACACCCATACACACACTCAAATGCACTATTTCCAGGAAAAATGTTTATACATTTCGGAAAAGCTCTGTGATACCTCTAATCCAAAACTATGTATATATGGAATATTTACTTTGATGGTTTGATGTTAGGTTAAGTTAAACAGGGGGCGGGGCAGGCGGAGTGGAGTGGAGGCGGGAAAACTCATAAAAGCAAACATAAAGCACTGACATGACTTATGTATGTAGGTTGCGGTGTATGATCATTACGGTGAGTGAGCAATATTTACACACTACCTACACACAAAATATTCAAAACATCGACGTTGCAGGGAAATTCCCCGATTCCAACAGCCAGCTATGTATAAACTTTATACAGGATCAAATCCGCAAAATTGGATGATTATTAACTTTTTGGCCATCGTATTCCCCTCTCCCCTTCTTCATTATACAGATGCCATATACTAATTGAGAGGTGCTTTCGGATTTGGAAATTGGTTTTGTGCATTCGACTCCAGAGCTCTGGTCTGATAGCTGCTCCTAAATTATACTTGTATAAGCCTTCACAGATTGGCATAAGCTTATTTGGGATACGGCTGAGGATGCGGTGTTGATGCCGGTCGGTGGTGCAGGTGCGTGTTGCAGATTTAAGGAGAATAATCAGAGTTGATTTCTAATTTGTTTACCATCATCATCATGGACGGACAAAGATTTCAAATCGGGTTTTTGAGTGTAAATAAAATTTTTGGTATTTATGGTTCATAATTTGATTGTAGATTTTGAAATGAAATGTGTTTTTCCTGTGAAATATTTGAAAAATTAACAAATGAAAATTTTAGAGAATTTAATTGAATTCAATACAAAAAATAATTCATAAGAAAAGAAGGAAGGGTTGGATGCGGTACGAGTCTTTGGGAGATTTTTTCTAGTCTTCGACTGGGTTTCGGTTCTTCCAAACCACTTTCATAACCGCTTTAAAATTTGGATAATGCACTCATCATTTTTTCCCAAGTTAAGTGCCACAAATGAGGACTAAAAACTCACCCTATTTTCACAAGAAAAATTAGAGTAAAAACAAAACCTTTTTTTAATATTTTTATTTCCATTCGCAGACAAAATAAAGAAACAATAAAAAAAGGAATAAAAAAGGCAAAATACGTTATAAATCAGCTTTGAGCCAAAAACAAAAACAACGTTCCCCTGCAACCGTTCGTCCGTCCATTTGGATACGAAAAAAAGGACAAATACTAATTTGTAAAGTTTTCCAATTCATCGTTTCTTTAAAAAAGAAGAAAATGAAGAACAACTAGAAGGGGGAAGATTGAAGGGAAAAAGCCAACAAATTTTCAAAATGATAAATTTTAAAACAAAAACCGTTTTCTTTTTTTTATTTTTGGGAAAGGACCAAGGATGCGGCAATGACGCGATGCGGTAACACTCGAGGTCCTTTTCAACCATTAGTTAGTTGGCAAACAAGCTGATGCGTACCGTACTCGTGCATATATACGTCACTCCTCCGTCCGTGTCGTTATCGTCTTCCTCGTAGTCGTCGAAGTCGAAGTCGGTCTTCTTCACTTTGTATGTAGCTGAACTAATTTGTTTCCATTTATGCAGCGGCATAGTGAAGAGCTGCAGTGTCCCAACAGATGGCTCTCAAAAAAAAAACTAAAAAAAAAGATTTATATAAAAACTTTCTCACTTAAGGCATCTTTCGTGCCCCGAAAAACTATGAAAGGATACAACGAAACGAAAAAAAGGACAACTCGCTGCTACCATAACCTACCAAACCGCCACCCCCGCTGCCGCCCCGCCCTCCCCTTCAACAAGAATGATAAGTTCAAATTTGCATATGAATGGAAAAGAAATGCAAACGAGAATAAAACGACAGGACTTAACTGTATATTTAGTTTTGTGTGAGTGTATATACGAGTACATTTATATAAAGAAGGACGAAAAAGCAAGCGACCAAGAATGTTAATCAAGCCAAGTGGCCAAACTAATGGCCTTTAACGGTATTAAATTCAATGTTGCTGAAGATAAGGCGGTATTTTGTAGATAGGTGTGTAGTGTATTTCTGGGTCTATATACAATACGATGTGCAATTGAAGATAACAATTTTCTTCCTAATGCCCATAGGCATGGCCGTAGATTGAGGGAAGGTGGAATGATCTTAATTTTTGACTGGTGTGTCCTTATGGGAAGGACTAGTTTCATTTACGATTCTATTTCTGCCATCGTCATCATCATTATCATCGCCAGATCATAGGGTCCTTCAGGAGTCCTTCAACTAGGCTTTCCATCTATCTTGGATATTCTAATGTAAGACGTTTCCAAGCTAGTGACCCACCACCCACCTGAGCCTCGGCATCTGCTCCGAAGTAGATTGCGTGCAGTTCCTGATTGTACCGTCTCCAAAACGGTCCTTCCTCAAATACGGGGTTACCAATATTCGTTGAAAGAATTGCGCTGTTTCAAATTTCGCTATAGTGATTGTTTCGCCAACTGTTCTTCCCGAAGTCAGGGCCTGAATTTGATCATCCTGCAGCTTCGTCTGGTTTTGTGTGGTTCTTTCAAGCTGGTGACGGTAGTTTCTCTTATTGAAGTTGCTCAACATTTTGCCCCCACACTTCAAAAAAAATCTTAGCTACGGCCATGTCCAACGGATCTATTTCATTAATGGAATGAGTATATGAGTTCTTATAGGTAAATGGAAAGGTGGTTAGGGAAATTTATTGTTTCGACATTTGTTTAGAGTGTCCGTTGCTCCTTGTTCCTTGTTCGTCCTTTGTACACAGCAACATAAACATTATTATCTGATCGAACTTAGACGTAAAATAGCAATAACTATTCATACTATCACCGCAATTGTTGCACACATCCTCACACTAGAACTCAATACTTGAGATGGTAAAATGAAACCCCCCCCACAAAGAAGTACATACCATGGCTGACTTGGCTATCTCATCATTTGATTCTGTCGGGGATGAAAACAGAGTTTATATGCAAAAATGGGTATTGGGTCAGAGAATAATTGATTGTTGGTTCCAAGAGGATATCAATTTTATTAGAATACTCGTACTTCTATAGGATGTCATTGTGTTGTCCTTTTACCTACAGATATGTATATAAGAATTGGAATTTTTTATCGTTTAGTGTTAGTGTTATTATTGTTGTTGTAACTATAGTGTAAGTGGTTAACCTAAAGTATGATTTCAATTAATTGATGTTTACTATAACATTGAGGCAAGCAGGTGGGCGTTAAAGGGGGCGTTTTTGGTGTTTTTTGACATTGACATATGTATGAGGAAATGGAATTTACCTTAAATTTGTATTTTCAATCCAAAATGATTTTGATCTGAATTGTGTAATGAGTTTCTGTGAAACTTGGATCAAGTATATTTTGATGTTTTTAATTTCCTTCCTTATCTCAAAAACTATTATAATATTCAAAATATTAAGTATGAAATATGAGTATTCCATGGAATTTGAGAATTAATTTGATATTTGCTTGGAGAAGTCAACAATAGGTTGTTTTTAGGGTGAAAGGGGGTGAACCTTAAAGAGGGTATTTCATTTTGTTAAGCTTCAAGTTTTTTTTCAAAACCAAAAATCAATTTCTAAGTGTGGTTTTTAATTAAGGATTTTATTCTAAATTGACTTGTTTTAGCTTCGAAATGTTTCAAATTCAGCATAGTGAAAAAATAATCTGACTTGAACCATATTGCTTAACGTAAATTAGTTAATGATTAAAATTAGCAGTCAGAATAACATTTGAATAAACTTTCAATATAGTAGCCTGTAAATTCTACCTTAATTTTCAGAAGAAAAATATCAGTCACAGAAAACATCCTTTTGAATTCGAATAAAGGTCAGAAACAGTAAAATCCAATTCACCAACTTCAAAGTTTCTCAGAAACAAAACCTCTTTCGATAAAAACACTTCACTGGTAGGTGAAAGTTGCATTTTTTTGTATGACCAAGACCAAATGGATAAAGTGGTTTCAATTGCATTTTTAACTGCATTTAAGTTTCCCAGAAAAACTACTATAACACTTTTAAAACATTTTTTGATTTCTCAGAAATGCATGAAATTTAATATTCAAGGCTTGTCAAAGAAAAATAACTGTATAAGGGTGTTTGATGAGGAATGCACAAGAAACTCAACTTCAAAGGTATTTAAATTTGAATTCTGAAATATTAGGAATTTTATCTGTATAGAAGTGACAACAATTTGTCTAACTGCAAATTCAAATTTGAAAAACAAAACATTCACACGAAATACTTGGCACTTAGTTTGAAAATTTCAGTAGATAAAATTTACCTCCTTTCGTCCAACAAAGATGAGATGAATATTTGACTTATTTAAATTAATTCCAGTTGGAATATTTATTTTAATTCTCTTGTAGACTGAATATTAAGCTTATGGAATAGTCGTTATTTAAATAAATCTCATTAAATATGTATAACTAAAAAAAACTATTCAATTTACTGAACACTTAAATTTTCAGAAGATTTACATAAAATATACATGAGCGAACTCCACCACCAGGGAGCCTGGATTTTGCTTGAGGGGCCCGGTCAATAAAAAAGGTAGAAAGTTCAAAAAGTTGTCCAGACGAGCAATTTGCGGTCGTTGTCAGATGAATTTGAAGAAATGTTAAAGATAGATTCTTAACACTTAAGACAAAGGAGTGCTGAGGACACCCAACATCAGCAATTTCAACGAGAAACCCTTTGTTAAATAAAAATATTTTTAAAAAATCGAAATAAGTCTGATGTGGTTAATTCAGAAATGAACAAACAAGGGGCCCCAACACTGAAAATTATTGATTTGCATAGGGCCCTGTGAAAGGGATTTAGAAAATAAAAAAAATTAGACAATATTTTTCTTTCGAATTCGTTAATTGAGATTTCACAAACTAGACACGCCGCGCCATTTTTAATTGAAACCTCACTCGCTAACTCTTCAACAACGTTCAGTCAAAAAGGTTTGAACGAACTGATTGAAAGGTCATCGTCATTTTACTTAAGATTTTGTCTTCAAGTGTGGCCCTCTTTTTGGAAGTCTCCAGAGGCCCTTTGATCCCCAGTCCATCACAATATTGTATAATCTCAAATCACAGATAATAATTATTCTAAAACAATAATACTCAAGAATTTATTACTTCCCCCCTTCCAGTTCGTAAAAAAAATTGATGAAAATCCCGTTTTTTTTTCTCCCACAGTTATTTCTAATTTATTTTTCAATTATACACCATCAAAATCTGTTCAGTCATTAAGATAATAAAAATAAAGTCGAATTAATAATTCATAGCCACCGCCGCTCATCACCTCTGTTCCGCGCATCGCTATCGCCTTACATCATTAAAATTGACAATACAAAACTCTCCAGACTTTCGACTATAGTTAAGAATAGTCTCGCAGACTCAAGTCTTAGCCTGATGGCCTATCCCTGAGTTACGTTGTGCGATTGTGACCTTTTATAACCATCAAATTATTTATTCGATGAAAATTTAATTAAAATCCATGGATAAAGTCGAGATATGGTATTCTACTATCACTCCCACTCTCTCACTAAAAAGGAAGTAACCATCAAGCATAGTAATCCACTGAAATTACCACCATTACTTACCACAATGGAAACACCCCATCAGTCTATCTCAGAAGGACGCGTCTCCAGGTCCTCGTCGTGCGTCGTTGTGGAAGTCGTAGTAATATAAGATATTCAAAGGACACTTCTCATTCATATCTCCCTCGACCTCAACCTTGTCCTTGTCCTCGTTCTCGATCTCGTTCTCGTGCTCCCGCGCTGGATGGATAATAATAATTATTACATCATTAAATTTGGCAATTACTTCGTGATGAACAGACATTATACGAAAGTTCATATCTCTTCGTCCTTTATTTTTTTTTTTTTTTTGTTTTGTCAGTTTATTAATAAATAAAATCATTGCCTCGAGAAACATGATCGTTAAGCTTTTAATTTACGGTATTTCCCATCAGAAATGGTTGCTAAGTATTTTGCGCATATATTTTTATCTTCGTCCTGGAAGAGATACGAATACATGCATACCTACTCGTCTTGTCGAACTCGGTAGAGTAATATCAGTGAATATAAATAAAGGCTGGAATTTTGATTGCTTACTCAGGAACAGTGGTTATTTGAGTGAAAAGTGAGTTGTTGATAAGGGATAAACAGTAACAGACAGGACCAGGACTTGCAAAGGATTTCCATGAAAAATGTTCCTCTTTTAGTGGTTGCAAGTTGAAATCCGAATCGATTGGATATCTTTTTGAAATTTATGTTTATTAAATGTTGTTTCACATTCGAAAGATTTTAATAAATCCATGTCCGTAGGCAACGATATGTGCTTCATCCCAAATGCAGCAGTACCTATACTGAAGGTAAAGTGAAGAGAGATGAGTATCAGTTCAGAAAAAGGAACGGGAAAAGAGGATTCTTGTTAGTCTCGTTTTGAAGAGCCTTAATAGGTTGATAGGTTGAATATTGTACGAATATTATAAATGCGAAAGTAAGTCTGTCTGTCTGTCTGTCTGTCTGTTACTCTTTCACGCCTAAACGGCTGAACGGATTTTGTTGAAATTTGGTATGGTGATAGATTGTTACCTAAAAACGGATATAAGATCAAAATGATCACGTCATCGTACTTAGGGCTTAGAAAGTAGGCAGAAAACTGAATTGAATTAGTGATTTTTGTATGGTTTTTGCTGGGAGTTTTGCTCTATCATGCCTACACGTCTGAACGGATTTTTATAAGACTTGGTTAATTTAAAGATAGGATCCTAGGCACGGACACAGGCTACTTTTTACGGCGGGAAAATACCTCATTCCCGCGGAAATCTAGCGTGATTGTGTCAGGTTGATTAGGTTGCTTTTGAACAAATTTTGATGTGAAGTTGAGGACCGGAACACGATAGTGGGACATTGTTTTGTTGCAGGGGGACTTACAGCCGGTAGAAAACAAAACATCTTATGCTGACAAAGTCGCGGGTAAAAGCTAGTCTATCCTATATATAAAAATGAACCCTATTTTCTTCTGGTCACGCTATAAATTGAGAACGGCTAAACCGATTTTGTTCATCTTCATCTGTCAATAAAAAATAAATTACAAAAGTACTCAGAAACTATGAAAATAAAAAAAAATAAACAGGTTGATACCCTGATTTAAATTTTTTTTTAATGTTTAAAATAATTGCCAGTTTGATATATCGGAAAATTTATTAAAAATAAATAATAATAGAAAGGGGGCTTTAGTGTTGCCAGAGCTGTCAAATTTTGTTTTTTTTTTTAATCGTAGCTTTTCCAGGGAATTTGTTATTCTCTTAATTTTGTAAGTCGAATGTCAAATTTTATTAACTTTTAAAGCAGATTTTAGCTAAGTTGAAAATCACTATACCAGGATATGGTAACATTTTGGTTTGTTAGGGGAAAAGTTTGTGAAAGTTTTTAGGTTATGTATCTGCCTTGAGCCATCGTTTTTGGTCAGTTTGTACGCATTCCCGTCAGTATTAATATCTTGGGACACAACGTAAGATGTTTGTTTGCATGAACGTATTAATTTTTAGCAACAATCCACCAATTTTGACTTAGTTGAGGAAGTGACATCTAGCGGTCGATGAAGATGTCAATATTTTTTTATATATAAAAGAAAGTAATACAGTTTATAACTCAAGAACGGCTGAACCGAATTGGTTGAAATTGGGCACAGTGACAGTTTATAGTCTGGAAAAGCAAATAGACTGATGGTTTCAACAACTAGGACATGAACTTCGGTTGTCCTGCCGCTCGATCCACTTTTTAATAAACTTACGAAGTAACTACATTGGCATCGAGCTATCTAGAAACTATGAAAATAATGTATTTAAAATCGAATAAGCAACAACAATATTTTTCGGAAGCTTGAGTTTCAGCATTAAATTGGTGCAAGACGAAGTTTGCCGGGCCCTCAATTTTATTATAAAAATTTCAGCTCTTAAAAGAATTTTTAAAAGGGATTTTGAATTTGAAGATCAAAACTTACAAATCAATGAGGTGAATCAATTCTGCAGCACATATTTCTAATACAAAATTAAAAAAATGTTAAAATTAATTTTTCGTCAGACAAATTGTTTCCATGTAATCAAGTCTTCAAAAATGTTATAATTTATAATAAACAGGAAAAAATAAAAGAAATTTTATTAAAAATGGTCTCCTAACAGTTGAAATGTTTTAGAAGTTAATGTTTTTTTCATTTTTGAAACAAATTTTTCAACTCCATGGAATAAATTGACACACTCTCACCTTGTCAATAATTATTGTATCAAAAAAGTCACTTAAAAATCTACAAATACAACTTATAATATTATTGATATTGATTCTTGTCAATTTTCTGTTTGATTTACAAAAACGTTAGTTTTTCTAAAAAGGATTTAAAACATGATAATCATTTAATTCCAATATTTGAACAAATCGCATTTTTAAGGTATTTTAACTTTAATTTTGGAGTGTTCAGAATGTAAAAAAAACAGTATTGACATTTTTTTAACTTTTGCAATTAATATATTTCTCAAAATTTTTCACTGATACCTAATTTTTCAAAATGTATTTCTGAAACATCTAATTGTTTAAATGTTTCAATCTACTAATACCTTAGCCACAAAATTGAACGTAAAAACAATAACTTTCAATTCCTAAAATTATGAAAATCATGAAATCACCAAGTTCAAAAATATGCTTTCAGACAAAAATTTTCAATCGAAATCGAAGAGGTTAAAGAAATTGACAGCCTTAAAATAGATTTAAATGACTATCTCCTTATCGAACCTTAAATTCTAAGTTAAGAAAGTCGGTGAAGTAATATAGCTCTCGCTTAAAGGGAACAAACAAATATACTGAAGGAGACAAGAAAGAGGCTTCATCCGAAAAAATATGGGGGCAATATTCAAAACTTCTCGTCTAGATATCGAACTCAATGATAAATTGATGAATATACTACGCAAAAAATTCAAAAACTTTTAGTGAAAGTTAAAATCATTTTAGAATTCTTTCAATCGAAATCGAAGCATTCCATGTTCACTCTAGAAATTGGAAACGTTAAAGTAAGTATACCTTGGAAGCAACTCAATTATTCACCCAAAGCTTATACGAATATGTATCTTTAATATTCCATTCAATTTAACTCTAACTTTTCCTCTTAAAATCTATACACATAAGCTCACAAGGAATATAGTAAATAACTCCTTTATCAGAATCAAATTTTACAACACCCTCAAGGAACATGTATATGTAAGCAGCCGAGCCGTTTACTTTGAATTTTAACAAACTTACATCTCAATCGGGGTTGAGAAATTAAAAAAAAAGGAAAAATGAAAAATGAAAACAAAAAAATCAACATCCGTAACTTCAATATTGCTAACGATATTTACCCGCCTCAAAGTTGTTATCCTTTGGAAAACAGCCAGCAAGGATATATGTACCTACCTCCTTTATCGAAATAAAAAAAAATGCAAATACAAAAACAAACGAATATGAGAAAGATAGAGAAGAAGATCAGAGAGAGAGAGAGAGGTGAACGAGGAACCCAACGAACGAAGAACGAAACACCATCAGGAAAGATTCGCATAGCTTAAACTATCTTCAGGATATAACATCCTTTGCTCTCTTCAAATTCAAAAGCCTGAAGATTAATTAGTTTCTCCGATAAATCATTTTCTTGTTGCAAAGTTCGTCCTTCTTCATTTCATCCTCGGTAACTTTTGTGTTCGAAAAAGAGTGGGGGTGGGGGTGGTGATGTCGAGAGGCGGATAATGAAGGTGGGTGTGGTGGTGTTGTTTTTTGGTTCTTTCAATCATTCAGAAATCAAACAACACGCAAACTGTCAGGCAATCTTCTACGAACAACAACAATTCTGTCATGTTGTAAGTTTCCTCCATTAAAACTCCATCGATCACGAGTCCATTAAAAGGGATTCACACGCAGCAGGATGGCATTTCAAATGTACAAACTTACCGTGTTGTACAAACAAAAAAAGGTAGACATCGCCGCACATTTCCATGGGTATGGATATGGATATGGACATGGGACATAGAACATGGTCTTGGAATTGGCCACTCTCTCTCCAGTTTTCCCTCAAGGAAATGATTCCAAATTAGAAACTGGGTGGCAGTTGTTGCAACAAGTTTTATTGATTGAAAAAGTTTTTTCCATCCCATTTTTGTCCAGTTGATATACTCTCGTATACAGAAGTTGCAGGAGAGGATAACAATCTCCTTGCACAACATTATATAAAAAGCAAGAACCCAACATCTGACCACAAATTGAGTCTTAACAAAATTCGTTTTGAAATCAATGGGAATCCTTGGAAGCGATATTTGAAAATTGGCTAAAAAACCGTACAAGTGAAGTGTATACTCGACTACCAAGTCCCATAACCCGAACCCAAACCCCAAACCCAATTACAAATTGCATTGGTTTCTTAGTAATTAGGATGAAGCAAAAAAAAGGACAACAAGGACGATAGCCAGGACAACATTATTGTGTACATACTTTTTTCATGCTCATAGACGAGTAATAATAAATTCATTGCCAATTGTTCGAAACATAGTAGAAAATATCCTTGAGGAGAGTCCTTTCAGTATGCTCGTCCTCGTACACACCAAAATACAATGGCCATCCATCTGATTTAAGAAGACATCATTCAGCCAAGCAAAAAGAAATATACTCGTGTGTAGTTTCTTTTTGAAGGACCTTATTAAATTTACTATTGCGGTCAAACTTTAAGCTCAGCCAGGTGAAGTCCTTGTATCTGTGTCTGTGTCTGGAATTTTCCTCCATAGTCTCCAAGTTGAACATTTTCCCATTTTTAAGAGATTTAAATGAATGGACCAGGCGAATGATGTATAGATGGAGGATAAACTCCTGAAATTGTTGTTATCCTTTTTTTTCATAAGTATTGGTTCAGTGGATTTTCGAAAAAATCTCTCGTATATTTAAGAGGCAAAGTTGGATTTTGGCCAAAAAAAAAAAATAAATATAAAAAATACAACTATTCAGAAAACATACAGAAGAGAGAGTGCGGTTGAAAAGCTGTGGTCAGTTTTCGGATAAACTCCTTGACGATAATGTAACGATGAAAGCGAATCCCTTGGGTACAGTTGCAATTTTTCAGTAAGGGGAATTTCACAAGCACAATTGTTGTATAGATTTTGAGCCGACAGAAATGTCAAATTTTTTCTCGAGAATTATTTGACTGATATTTAATACCGGAATCTTTCATTACTCACAAAACCCCCGTCGTACCAAATATTTCTGTCAACATTTTAAACAGTTTCGAGTATCACTTGATTGACAGGTCTTTCAGATTTCAGATGTCAAGTAAAAACCTAACTTGACATTTGACTTTTCTAAACGGTTCCCCACTATTATGATAAAATGTAATTATTTTTACCATTTTTTACTTCATACATGGGCGATGTTCAATTATTGTTGTTCTCATTTAAGGCTATTCATTTTGACATTTTATTTTCTTGCACTCACTAAAAATAAATGGTTGTCAGAATTTCCTTTTCTTTTTTTTTAAATCACGTGTGAGCGAGAAAAAATGATAATACAAAGACATCAAGTGACTCAAATGTAGCCACCACCTCCTCGGGTGTCATTTAGTTCTGGTTGGCAAATAACTTTCTTCTGTCAAAGTTTACAACTGTCAACGTGAACTTCACATTATGTACTAATGTACGAAAATTTATATCACTAATTGTTATGTCAAAACATACAGCCTTATTACGGTTGTCAAAGATCAATTAATTGACAGTTGAAACATTTTTTCAATCAATTGATACATCGGTATTATGAACCCGAGTTGATCATTTTTTGATCCATTGTGAACAAAGATCAAAAATCTACTGTGAATAGTGCCTATTTACTTAAGACAGCTGCACATTTTAGTATGTTTGGAATGGATTGTTGCCTTTTCGTTGGCTTTAACTTGTCGTTGATATCTAAAAATACATTAAGGAAGGCTTCTTTCGAAAGGCTAAAGTTTTGAATAAATCTAGAAGCGAGCCAAATTAGTTTTTGTAATGTAATTAAAAAAGATCTTTTATCTACATATGTACATATGTTCAGCCAAATTCATGCTTCACACCGCGTAATTTTCTTCGAATCTTTGCTTGCTCCAAAGTATTTTCTTCTTCAATTTCATTTTCACCGAAAAATAGTTCTATAGTAGACATGCTTTTGGCTTTCGCGATCCGTAAAATATTTTATCAACAAGGAATTTGTGATTGACTGAAAATTTGATAATCAACAAACATTTTGACAACCATAATACCAAGACTGTCAATTTAAATCATTCACAATAGATCTAATTTCTGAAGAGTGTTCACAGTTTATCAAAAATTTTGATTTTTGACAACGATAATACCGATTAATTAATTTTATTGATAAATATCAAATATCGTATTGATTTTTGACAACCGTAATAAGGGTGAAAGTTTACAACTGTCAACGTGAACTTCACATTATGTACTAATATACGAAAAATTCTGTCACTAATTGTTATTTCTTAATTGTTTCACGACTTAACTGAGAAAGTGTGTATTTGTTCGAAAATGTCAAAAATATAATCGGTTGTCAGATTACACTTTTAAGGCCCTTTTTAGTTCATTTTTCAGTTTAACTGTCAGTTTAGTTAAAATGAAACTCAGTTCGGTATTCAGTTTATCATTTAAATTGAGAACTGAACTGACAACTGTTGGGAATCCCATCAGTTTCAGTTAAATGTGTCAGTTTTTGTTTTTAGACAGCAGTTTAACTGAAAGCTTAACTGATAGCTCAACTGAAAGTGAACTGATCGTCTAAAAGGGACTTTACTCACACCAAATTGTCAGCTGTCAAATTAAAAGTCGCTAAAGTTTTACTTCAAAACCAAGGAAAATTCAACTTGAGTCTTAATTTTGAGACAGCTTTTAAAAATCTTTAATGGAATAAGGCAAATAAGACACCAAGTAGAAAATAGTGTATGGTGAAATTCCCCCTTGGAGATATCCTTTGCTTTTATTGGGTCGATATGTTTTCCTTCTTTTTTTTTTTTTGTTTGTGGTTGCTGAGGACAAAATAAACTGACTCGGTTGAAAATGGAGGGATAATTTTCCAGCTGATGTTTTCATTTTTTTCTTTTTCAGTTTATTTTCCTTATATTGTTGTTGAAATAACTGTTAAAAAAACAAAACAACAAAACTGCTTGGGTCAACTGAAAATTTTCTAATAGAAACAAAATTCTGAAAACTACGTTAATAGCTGTATTGACTCGTTTTTCGGTTAAGACAAATCCAATTTATATACAAAAAAAATGAAGACCAAACAATTCTCCCGTCATCAAGTTTATCCCGCATAGTTCTTAAGAAGGGAACTTAAACGTTGATATGACAATTCCTAAAATTTCTCCAGCTGGAACGGTTTTAGGGTTTAGCAAAAATGGATCCTAAAACTATTTGTTCAAAACTTGGTTTGGTGTGGTTTGGTTGGTAATGCTTTTGAAGAGATTGTCAAGTATGGTCTTATGAGTTAACAAAGTGTTATGGTTTCTTTTGTGTGTCAGCTTATACACCAGTTTACAATTCAATTTTAATAATATGACAACACACAATTTGACCATGATTTGAAAGACTATACTTAAAGATACACAACACATTCTGGACAAGAAAGGGAAAATCTTTTGGAATTTTTTACAATTTGAAACTTTTTGCTTGCGAGTTTCAAGCTTGATTATGCACGAAAAATTTGAAGCTCTCTTTAATGAGTATTTGACTTTTAGACGTCTCAAGGACGAATGTGTCATTTTATCTGACTATCACTTATTTTAAAAAGGAGTTAGTTATGTCTCATTTTTCCTGTTTTTTTCGCAATATCAAATGAGAGCGAGACAAAATCATCCCACCAAAACTGACAGCTGTCAACTTTCTGTCAAAATGTAGAGTTATTTTTAAAATATCCTGCTTCGAATATGTTTTCATAATCTATTGGCCCTAATTCTTATATTTATGTGTGTTTCATGTTTGCAAAGTTTTTCATGTGGGTGGTCACCACGCCCCTCTAATAGAAAATTTTAAGGTTTCACTTTTTCGTTTATGCAAACATCAACTTCTACCGCATTTTTTAATTAAATCATTCTAAAACATTTTTTTTCGATTTTTTCGTTTATCATCAATTTGAAATAGGTACTGAATTGAAAAAAGTGGTAGGATGCCACGCCCCTTTATAGCAAACAGCAAATTTTCGATGAATTCTTTTGTTTTTTCCACACGGCTCACTTTTGAACAAGATTTCAGGATTCTACGAGATCGCAAATTTAATCATTTTATCTGTTTCGGTCTTTGTGAGTTTTGAAGTGCTATGTCTCGGGAACCACTTGACCTATTAAAATGAAACTTATTGAGTTTTACACATTACACTAACCAGCCCAGTAAATATTGTGAATTTAAAGTTTCTGACTTTTATCCTCCTGAAGTTAGCGGAGCACTGAAAACTTACTGAGTTTGTTCTCGTAACAAGGTTGTCGCACCTCACTACTTTCCTGGGTACAACTATACCCATCAATAAAACACTTCATTATTTTATGAATTTTTCAAGATTCTCAAAATTTGGAACATCAGTAAGAAAAATTATATTTTAATTTTTTTTATTCAAATTTGAGAATTTATTTCCGCGATATCAAATTGACCCCATCCAAATTAAATCTTTCAATCATTTTTCATCTCAAAACTTAATTTCAACACACTTTTCTCTCAAGTTAAAAAAATCATATACATAGTACAAATATAAAATATTAGAACTTATGCTTTTGTGTCAATAAATGTACATAACATACAACATCCAAGGATTTCGCCAATATAATCTTACAAAGTGACAAAAATGACAATCGGGCTCTCCACAATAGACAAATAGATACATTTCGACATTCACAATGGAGGACGTGTTTTTTAAAAAATACCGAACATACATACTCGTAACTATTTATAGAAACGATACACAACACACAAATTTTGAATCCAAATTGTTGACTTTCCTCCCACAGGTAACGGGAAGAGACGTGTGGGGCTATGCGGGAGCTCGTCTCTTACATCATACACTGCTGGTTGACTAGATCCATGTATTCACCAGCCACACATGCTACACCGGCACGTCCCATGTACTTGCACTTTCCGGGAATTCGCATTTTCATCTCAACCGAACAATGATGCGATTTTCGAGCACCATCAAGTTCCATGTCACTGACGATGGTGGCGCCAGGTCTGCTGCCGCTGCCACTGCCGCTACTGTGGCCGCCTTTGCTGATAGCCGCCATGGCCTCCAGTTCGAGGATGTTGGATGAGGCATCGTGTAAGAATTCCGGAGGTAGGTCCAGGACATGGCCGACGACAACATTTTTACGAGGCTCCTGAATGATCAAAGCAAGGGTCACGTAGACAGCAATCGAAGCGGCAATGGTAAGCTTCATTTTATGGTTTTTATTCCTTTTTTTTGTGTGTTGTTGTTGTTTTTGTTGTTTAGGGTTTTGAGAGTTTTTGAATTTTTACTGTTAGTGTTGTTGTTGTTGTTGTTGACGTTTTTGCTGTCAGATGGATTGGAATACCTATGCTCTCAGAAAATTGCAAATAAAGTGGTTTTCAAATGACAGCGTTTTGTTTTGCAATGACATTGATTGATTGACATTTGCATCCTTTTATATAGTCCCCGAACGAATGAGCACGAATGATGAGAGTTCATAGATGTCAAAGCAGCTGGAAACCCTTCAAGTACAATCAATTTTGATTTATTTTTTTTCTCCTTCTTCTTTTTCTTCTTTTTCCTTTTTTCGGTCTGTCTGTTTTTTTGGTTAAGTTATATTTGATGTGATAGTCATTAAAAATAAGGAGAGTTGGGGGCGTGTCGGGCAGAGCTTGAGAAAACTAATATGAGAATTTGCGTGGGTGACGACTGACAATTGTTCGAACAAAAAATGACAGCTGTGCACAGCACATACACTTGTATATATATGAAGCTTGAGGCGCTATGAAGTGTGTTAAAATTAATGACGTTACCAGACTAATGACATTTTTTGGTTGCTTTAAAAGAAGTGTTTAAATGGACCATCTAATTCTGTTAAATTGAACGAAAAGTGAGTGAATGTTTCACTATTGTGTTTTAAATTGAAAAACAATAACTTATTTAAATTTGAACGTTTTTTAAAGATTTTTGGGAAAAGATTCTCGACAATTTTCAAAGACTTTCCCAAAATTAAAGCCCAACTTAAATTATTCCAAATTTGTGTAGTAAAGTGCTAGCAACCCTTAAAAACATTTTGACAGCTATCAATAGAGAGTTTTTTTTTAAATTAACCAAAAAAATAAAAGAAAATGTGGAACAAAAATGGTTTTCTGAAAAAGAATTTAAATTTATTGATTCTGAGAAATTATGCATTGCATATGTCAATGTTAAAAGTTAACAAGTTGACAAGTTAACATGTTGTACCAGGGAAAATATGACAAATCTGGAAAATTGAAAAAAGTTACTTAAGCAATTGAAATTAGTAGGTACATAAAAGAAATATTAAATTGAAAAAAAGTGCGTATACGCCTAGGTGTATATTTTTTTTTTATTTGTTTGGACTTTTACGAAAATTATAAGTTGAATATGTCAAAATTTGATAATGGCTTTTTGGAATTAAACATTTAAATCACATAGTACAAATTTTTATTTAAGATGCCAAATTGAAAGTCTCTTTTTCTTAATCGCTTTTATTTCCGAAAAAGAGGTTCCTCAAGGCAGTCATATGAGGCCTCTTCTTTTTATCTAATTTCGTAATAGTTATTTCTTCTGTGTACGCTTGGGAAGAGATCCCAGACTTTAAAATAGCGTTGATCTAGACGTGGAAAATATGACGCAAATATTTGTATTCATTTTCTACAAAATATTTTCCATAGTAGATCCTAAAAATCTAACTATGCTACAAAATGTCAAACGTCACTTTTCTACGAATTTTTTCAAACAAAAAAAAAACAATAAAACTGTTTCAATTTTAACGAGTAAAATATTTGTTAAAATTAAAAAATTAAATCCTTTTGGTTATTGTTTGAAAATTCTCAGAATAGTTGTGTAAACTTCTCCAGAATAAACGAAAATATTTTGTATATCCTTTACTGCATACAAATCCCATATGAAAATCATCCGAGAATTTCAATTGAAAATTCAATTAAATTAAAATAAATTAAATTGTAATAATAAATCAATAAATTTCTGATTTGTCTATTCCACAATTTAAATAATATCAAACAACAAAATTTATTCTACCATAACGACTTGACCACACTTAATATCCAAATCCTTAAAAAAATAAAAGATTAAAATTAAATGCTGACTCTGTAGGTATGTATCTTCCTAAAAGATTAAATCAGTTTAAATTCAAAATACGAGTACCTACATAATAAAACATCGGCAACGCACATAAATTCCAAATTTTGAAACAAACGTGACTTTGGTTCCTTCCATTTTGTATTATTTTCCAATTTCATTTCGAAAATGTGCTCTGGTTGACCTCATCAAATTTTCAAATTTTCATTTTCGATGATTTTGCAATCAAATCAAAGCCTCTATCTACGGTTCTTCTATAAAAAAACACTCATATCCTTGTTTGTATCCTTTTTTTTTTTTGATCGTATCTAACGTTGCCAAAAACCATTACCTTTGAATATTCTATCATAGATAAGGATTACAGGAGATATAGGTCCAACTTACAAGTATGTGTGTATGTAAGTCCTTTTTTTCATTTTAGCTTCAAACGAAAACTCTGGTAATCCTTTTGGCTCCTTTTCACTCAAATAGCATAGACGAAAAAAAAATCAAACAAACACGAAACAGGGTCCATCCTTAAACGGGAAGAAGAATTGAAAGACAACAGCAAAAAAAACATAGCACACATACCCACCACAGAAAAAAGGCATAGAAGCAGGAAAAAAATCAGGACTTGGAATTTTCTATTATCCTTTCTGCACGAAGAGCCGAAAGCCTATTTTCTAAATTATCTTCTGTCCATGAGTGTATATCTCTCTATCACTATCCCGCATTGTATAATGTATAGTTGGGATAAACTAGGTATAAGGATGAAAGGACGGAGCTGTAAAAAAAGGACCTAATACCTTCCAAGGAAAACTAGAATAGGATTCGTTATGTTTGGATACTTAAACCTGAAAAGCATCAGCTTCGGCTTGGACAAAAAAAAAAGGAACGTGTGTAGTTTTTCCATCTCATCCTTTAGTAACGATCGACGACGACGACGACGAAGGATACAAAGGACTTTTCTTCTTTAAAATGCTTAACATTCTCCAGGTGTTATCCGAAGACATGTCCTTCTACAATGTGGTGCAAAATGAATCATCCTAACGGAAGATTTCATGATTTAGCTGCAACTGGCAGTGAAGGTCAATCTTATTTGAATTTTAGACAGTTCCTGCAGTAAGAGCAGTGAACTCAGCTGTCAAAAAAGACATGTGTTTTTTTGGCAGCTGACTTATCTTCTTTAATTTAGAAGACAAATGCCTTACACTGAATCTAGGTCGGAAGATGCTCTATGGAGTAAAAAGCTGAGTGCAGTAAACACCACTGTTATTTCATAATGACAGTGACATAGGGTTTTTGACAATTCAGTGGTCAAAATCTGCTCTGTGCTCTGCTGTGGGCTTAAAAATAAAAACACCGATTAGAAAATTTAAAAAAGTTTAACTGGAAGATAAATTTTGCTCCACCTTGTTCAATCGCACACACAAACATGACTGCAAGAAAAACGACAAAGGACAATTTGTCAGGTATTAGGTCTCGATATAATTATACCGACTTATACACAAGAAGGTGATTCCAATTACGCCCCCATACTTATCCATATCCATACATACTCGTAGATAATCTTCGAGCGAGAACGACGATGTACCGTTCGAAGATAAAATTCAAAGGAAATCTAAAAGTGCCAGCGCCACCAGCAGAAGCAGTAGCACGAGCAGAAGCTGCAGAAGCAGCAACTGGAATCCTTAATATTTCTTCCTTCCTTTAAGAAAAATAAAAAAAAAATGGCAGAATTTGCGATAGGAGAATCGATATTTTATTTTAATCTGCCTCTATCTCAGTTTTCCCTACATAAAAATACGAGTATATCCGGTGTGACCTTCTGGTCCTCGTGGTGCATCATGCTAGGATGCATGCCATGCACAAGTGAGTTGTCTACCTTAACCTCAAATTCAAAGTCCTTCACAGTTTACCGGTTTTGCATATACTCGTATATGTTGTTTGTATCCTTCCGTCCGCGTCTGACCGACCTTTCTTCTGTTTCTAATGCCTCTTCCGTTGCTCCTGCCTCTGATCCTGATGGCTTTTCTCACAGATAAAAAAAAATTATAAAAGGACGAGTGTGTGTATAAAATTAATTCGATTATCAATAATTTTCCATTTCATAGTTTTAACAAGGTTGCTCGAGAACCAGGGATGTGCACTGTGCAGTGCATCAGGGATGTGTTTGAGTGTTCATTAGCTTTAGCTCATCGCCATCGCCAACGCCGTCATAGCCATCAAAATGGGCAAAGGAAAGGATAAATCCGGTGCGGATTTGGGGGGGGAAGGGAGTGGTGTCAACGAAGATTATGGTAAAAGAGTGACAATGATGTTGTGCTGCTGTGCATCGCAGATGGGTTGAAATTAAATATGGTTGGTTGGGTTCTATCCGGATCCGGTTGACAGGATGGGATGTTGATTGGTGTTTTCGTTCAGTTATACTCGTACGAGTATGTGACCTTTATCAGTTTTGTGTTTTTGTTTTTTTGTACTCCATTTTTATTTTCACTTCTGAAAAGTGCTAATTGGGTTTTGTATAAATAAACGAATGTACGTAGATATTTTTGGATGGGAGTGGTTTTCATGGGAGTTCTTGTAGTTGATTTATTATATAATGGTTTGAATGTTTAAACGATTTATTAAAATTTATCAACGTCAATAAATTGATGACGGATGAGTATAATTTAAGGGGTGTTTGGATGATTATTATGACATTTTTCAAATAGATTTAGCCAATTACATAATATGATAAACAGAGAACATATTTTGACTAATTTTATTTACATAATTGAATGAATAATTTAAGTTTAATTTAAAATGTGATACTCATTTAAACTTAACGATGACTTTGGTGCTGTCAAAAAAAGGCAGTATATATTATTTTTTTTAAGGTAAGGATCTGTCATTACATATCCATGATTTTAACAAAATAACATTAACATCCATAATCTTAACAGTTTCCCATTTTTCATTCAATGTTTTTCTATGTTTCTGTTTCAACTTAACGAAGCGTCTTCCAAGTTGGTAATTTCTTAATAATGTGGGGTAAATTTTTGTGTTTCGTAGTGCCATAATTTCTATTTATTTTCGATCACTATACACGTCAAATTTCTAACAAAATGTTTTCTATGTTTTTTAGTTTTTTTTATTTAATTTTATGCAGCCATGTTTTCGATGTTTTTCTTCGATCACTTTAATATGTGCAAGTGAAACAGTTTTTGAAATTGCAAAAGAATATACAAATATTTGGAAAAGTTAAATCTGACTACAAAATCTTTTCCACAATGGTACTACACTTATAAATCTACTTTATTTATGATGCTTCGTTAAGTTTACCACCAACGCAACGTCTAAGATCATAGCATGTTTTACAGCTATATAATTAACGACAATTTTAAAGCAATTACCCATAACTAAACTCTTTTTAAACGTGACACTAATTAATTTCCCACTTAACTCAGACAACTAACATGTTAAATTTCTTCCTTAAATATCAGAAGACAGTCAAGAAACTTAAATCGTTACCAAAGAAAAACTCCACAAGTTCCAACTATAAATAGATGTAACTTAAATACCCGTACCCCTTAATCAAACTTATTAAATCTGATAAAATTGAATAAGCTATCTGATATTAATTTAATCGAACGACCTGGCCTTGCAAATAATTATCGTTAATTTGTTATATGGATAACTTCAACTTATAACCTTAACCTCACATCCATCATGGAACGAGGTGGGTATTATATTCGATGGGAATTATTAGAAAATCACCTAATTAAGTCTTAATGAGCATTGAAAAGCCTCAAATAAAATTAATACATACATATACGTATATAATAAAGTTAGTTAGGATTTTCTTTTCGGTCTATTCATAAAGTTATGCCAGCCACTAAACTCGAAAACCACTTACAGAGGAGGAAACTTTCCTCTTCGTCCGCGTCCTTTAGATCTTATATGTATACAACAGTTCTATATAGACGTAGAGAGAAAACGGGGGGATTTAACTCCATCATCGATAGAACCTCCATCGCCTCAATCTCGCACTTGGTAAAATTATAAGGATTCTTCTGGGGATTCCAAGAATATGGTTCTGCGGATGCGGGATCGAATTTTGTATAAATATTATGGTCTCTTTATATCCTAGTTTTATCTCGCAATCGCAATCGCAATGATTTAGATCTTATTCTCGTAGACGTCATCGTCATCATCTTCATCGTCGTAGTAGCGTCGTTGTCGGTCGTATTCGATAAGTTTTATGAATAGGACTTAATTTACCGTGGAAATATGAAAGGATATTTTGGAATAAGGACTCGCGCTCGATTTGCCTCTCTGATGCTGCGTCATAAAAGAAGGAATATGCGGTATACGTACCTACGAGGACTAGTATAGTCGTATTCGTATATGTTCTGCATATTGCCCGCCAGATTCTCTGATATGATGGAAGAACAATTTAACGCTGATTCCACACATACACAACTCTTTCACACACAAACACATATATTCCTAAAGGACGACAAACACTTAATTTAATTTTATTGAGTACATATACTTCAGTGAAGCCATAGGGGTTTGTCTACGCTCCCATCCATACATACATATACTCCTAAAAAGGAAGGGAATCGGAATATCCTTGGATATGGAGCAGTTTGGAGAATTGCATCTATTCATCGCCATCAGGATCCAAAAGTCTGGCAAATATTCCATTTTATTGAAACAGAAGTTTATCGAGCTGAAAATAATTTTATTGAATTATAATGTTGCTATTCAAAGGAACCGCCAGACACCACCAGCGAGTGATATGGTGTTGATGATGGTGTGAGGGCGTGATGTTCTGTGGAACGGCGGCGGCGGGAAGAGTTCCGCAAGCAATACAATTTTGGAAAGTATGAATTTATTAAGGTATTCATTCATAGGGAACATTTTTATTTGTATTCTTATACCGAATGTGGATTAGGGTTGCCACTTAAGTGTTGTTGGCAATGTTCCCATTTTTATCTTATCACTTGGTTTTCATATTTAGTTTAACGGAAATAAAATTGACAATTGTTAGTATAAAATTACAGTTTTTCGTCCTTACTTAAAATTTTTATGTTTTTCTGATTTTTATAATTTGAAGTTAAGACTTCAAGGAAAGGAGAAGGGTACAGGGGTATGATTTTGTCAAAATCTGGTACTTTGAGGATTTTACGATAGAAACAAAAAAAATTACAAAAAACAGAAAATTACTTTTAAGATTTCGGCAGCACTGAATGGGTACTTAAATTGACAGCACTGTAATAAACAGTAACTATATTGACATATACTTAATTGAGCATAATTCAAATTTGAATGCATTATGGGACTTTTTTTTTTGTTTGACGGAGTTAAATGACTTTAATTGACTTAACTGATTTAATTGAGTAAATTGAAAAAAAAGACATCATTGCCGTTAATTACAAATCTCGGATAAAATTGTCATAAATAGACTTAATAGTCGGTTACATTTAGTGGGAAAAATGCATATTTACTTCGAATTGTCATTTGGTTGGAAAAATCAATTTATTTTCGATTAAGTTCATTCTAAGCGCCGATTTTTTTATTCAACTCAATGTTGAAGAAAAAGTGTATTTATTTTTTACTAGCGGATCGTGCTGGCATCGCACGGGATTGGTAGATAATAATAGAATGGCACATCTGTCTTTTTATTCATAATATCTCTTTGCCAAATTTCATCCCGATCCGTTCAGCTGTTCTGGTGCCATTTAGCAACAAACAAACTGGCGAAAAAGAAGCCAGCAAAAATAATAGCAGCTGTATTGGCGATATATGTACCTAACGTGAGCATGATAATTTTATTTACTTGAATGCTAGATATACAGCAGTGAATAAAACACAACTACTACTACTAAAACAGTTGATAAGTTTCTTATAACAAAACAGTGGCAGCATTGTTGGGAATTTTTATTTCCCTTGGGAATTTTCTTACATTTAGTTCTCTTTTTTCAAAATCTCTATTTTTATTTGAATGATTTTGATTTAGGTTTACCAAAAAATGTACATTAAATTTGAAGTATATTTTTTAAGTTTGAAATGAGAAAGTAATTTCATTTATGTTTCCCTTTTCTTCTGCGAACACAATTATTTTTTCGCTAGATGCAAAATTTCTATTTAACCACCCCGGGGAACAATATATGACAGGTCAACTTGGTCATTCGTAAGAAAGAAAAGTCATTTGACCTTAAATGCAATCTTAGCTAACTAGCTATAGGCTAGAGAATATTTCAAATAGTTTTATTCATCACTGATGGCAGACTCGAGGCTATACAAAAGTTAAAGAATGCTTCTCGGCTGGATGAGCTAACGATTGTAAAAGACAGACACGGTATGGTTATGGTGGTAAAAAGAGAAAGAAATGAAAATAACAAAACTGATAAAAAGTTTATGAAGTGAAATATAAAAAAAATAAAAAAAGATATCACACAGTTGGCATCGTCTGCTTTTGACAAAGAAAAAAACCCACAAGTTCTTTTCTGTTTTTTTTTTTTTTGTTTTTGTAATACAAGTGCGAGCTCAACACATACCCTTGGGCATATTTCTGGGATCATATTATTTTGTAGCCTCAAAGTTAAACTGCAAGGAAGGGTCATCATTCAAATGAAGAAATTGGATTCTTTGTTTATAATTTGAACAAAGATGAGATTGACAATAAGAGAACAGTTATGGGGATTTATGTAGAATTCTATTTTGTCGCTAAATTAAATGATATTCTTAAAAAAGTAAAAGAAAGAAAAGGAAACTTTTCGTATTTTCACTTTAATATTTCAAGATGTTTTCATTATTCTTAAAAATCACTTCTTAATTCCCGTCCAGATGGCGGTATACACATTTTTTTTGAAGCGAATCATTTTGACGTTTCATTATTTCATCTCGCTTCCACTCCCATTTTCGAGAAATATAAATATGTCTGCCTTACCTATGTATGTGTTTGTGCTTAACAATCAAGTGTAAAAGAGATAAAATGATAAGACGTCAAAATGCAGGCATCATGTGTCACATTTATACAAGTACCTTATACCACTTACTGTCAAATTAGAATATTTTTTCAATGAAAATTGGATTTTCTAAGACATCGGTCACACAATAACCTCAAAAACTGAAGTCTGCAAAAATGTTTAAAAATGAAAATCAATGAAAAGAATCAATTAGAAGCAAAAATGTCAAATCGTGTCTGATGAACTGTCAATTTGTTCAGCTTCAAATTTAATAAATTCTGGTTTTTCTACAATTTTATGAGTAGACTTTCTTAAAAATGATTCCCAAGCACAAGAGTGTAAAAAGTTTTCTTAAAACTATTTAAGCTTTTTCAAAAACAATCTCAAAAACAGTGATTATATTCTTCACCTTATATTCCAGCAAAATCTTATATAAAATGTGTCCCCTAAATTTTATGTAAATACTGAAAATCCCCCTTTAAATCTATTATTTACCCATTGTCGCATCAAGACCAAGTAAAACGAGAAAACTTCCTCCAACATTGTTTTCACTTGTAATTAAATATATACATAATTATATCCTGCTGAAGTACACATAAATAAATGTACAACGACAAATAAAACTGCTATAATTTTACCATCCATTAGTAATTATTATAAAAAAAAACATCATAATCCAAATCACAAAATAAAAAAAAAAAAAAAAACATTGTAAACTTGAATTCGTCCTTTTGGTAATAATTATTCTCCTGATGATGATAGTCACAGTGTGAAAGTCGACTGTCGAGTGGTCATAGTTAAATAAAATGTATATTATTTATCTTTCGGCAATAGTTTGGCGGTTAAAGTTGATTATTGGTCAGACATTTTTTTTTCTGATGCATAAATTTTGTAAGTAAACTGAGAAATCAAAATTACTTTGAGTAAGATTTACTAAAATAAAAGTATCACTTTTCAAAAAGAGCACAACAAAAAAGTTAAGAAGTGCTCTAAAGAAACAATACACGTTTTTGAGATATGACAGCAAAAGCCAAAGTCTTTCAATAACACTTTTTGACCAAAAAAAAGAACGATTTTTTACCTTTAAATCTTAAGAACTAATCGTTTAGGCCTCGTTATTGTGTCACTAGATTAGTAAAATAAATTTCCCGGGATTTGTTAAACAAAATCATTTTTCGGTATCACCTGTTTCATAAAAAATATTCGTCCAATAAAAAAAAACTGTACGAAAAAAGTATCATAATTTTGTGTGTCAATTTTCATAAACTATCGCCCTTATTACGGTTGTAAAAGACCAATACGATCTTTAATATTTATCAATAAAATTAATGAATCGGTATTATCGTTGTCAAAAATCAAAATTTTTGATAAACTGTAAACGCTCTTCAGAAATTAGATCTATTGTGAATGATTTAAATTGACAGTCTTGGTATTATGGTTGTCAAAATGTTTGTTGATTATGAAATTTTCAGTCAATCACAAATTCCTTGTTGATAAAATATTTTACGGATCGCGAAAGCCAAAAGCATGTCTACTATAGAACTATTTTTCGGTGAAAATGAAATTGAAGAAGAAAATACTTTGGAGCAAGCAAAGATTCGAAGAAAATTACGCGATGCTTCAAATCCGATGAATTTGGCTGAACATATGTATGTAGATAAAAGATTAATTTATTACAAACTACTTACATTTTTAATCCAAATCGACCAAAATAAAATTCGTGACACGAAACAAAAGCAGTTCGTTATAAAATTATAAATGAAATTGAAACGTCAAAAGTAAATAGGCACTATTCACAATAAATTTTTGATCTTTGTTCACAATGGATCAAAAAATGATCAACTCGGGTTCATAATACCGATGTATCAATTGATTGACAAAATATTTCAATTGTCAATTAATTGATCTTTGACAACTGTGTGTAATAATACTGTGTGTTAACTCGAGAGCGAACAAAAACACTGTCGTAAGAGCATTTACTGGAACCATTTCGCTGCATTGTCAAGCCCCTATTTGAGAACCTCTGGACAAGACCAGAACGCAGAAATTTTCGTCATCCAGTAAGCTATAATCACAAACTTTAAATCCAAAATTTCAAGTCTGTAGTATGTCATTTAGTTCCGATGTTAACCGAAAGCAAAGTTTCGCATTTATGACACTCACTCACTCATGATCATAGAAATAGAACTGGAACTTCCCATAAACTCAGAGAGCTAAAATTTGGTATAAAGTTTATGGCCACATACTGGAGTACCTGGTGACCCTAACTCAACCAAACTATTAGAGATATAAGTATCTATATGGTAATGCCCCCTTCTACTATTGGTATATAAAAAAATGGATTGTCATTGCAAAAACCCAGGGTAGTTGGACACATCTTCTAAATGAAATTTAATCTATCCTATAGCTTTCCACTGCTGGGCGAATGAATCCCCGTCTGCTTTTAATGCGCATATGTAATACCAATAAGTGACCACTACTAACCCCATCTAGAAGCGAGTAGAATAACTACTATACCACAACACAAGTGACCACTACTAACGCCATCCAAAGGCGCGTAGAGTTACTACACTAGGCAATACGAAAAACTGTTGCTGCTGTACAATTCAACGGTCAAGTCACACAACATCAACTATAAATAATAAAGAAATCGCAGTGAGGAACCTTAGACTTGGCACGACTTTGTCTAGATTTTATTACTTTTTTGAGAGAAACAAACAGCTCCATCGCGACTTGGCTAGTTTTTTACAGAATGTTTTTGCTGGAACTAAACTTAAAAAAAATCCATAATTTTACATAAATTGTAAACAAAAGTTAATTTTAACACCTTCCACTCCAAATTAAGGGTACTTTTTCGGAATTGTTTTAAGATGATAAAATGAAGCTAAGCTGCAAGCCTTTTAAGTCTATTCTCAAATTTTTGAGGAACAAAAATGTAATGTTCCACAAAATAGCTAGTTATTGTTCAAAAAATTTCCTACAATAAACCTCAAAAATTTAAATTTTTTTGAAATTCAAGAACAACTGAACGGATTAGGCTGAAATTTGATGAAATTTATCACAGAGATAGATTATAGTCGGGAAAAACTAGGCTAATTGTTATCCCGGTAAATATATTTTAATAGGATTAAATTGAAACAATCTGGGATTATTGTCTTAAATTCAACACGACGAAATAGATGGTTTAAACAACCTGCCGCTTGATCTACTTTTTAATAAACTTACAAAGTACACCCGGCAGCTAGAAACTATGCAAAAATTGCATGAAAAATCGAATAAGCAACCTAAATATTTTTCCATAGCTTAAGTTTCTGCATTAAATTGGGGCGAAATGAAGAGAAATTTTAACGATTTAAGAAAAAAGTTTCATAGTATTCTACCATAAATTTGGTCCTTCAAAAGTTATTAACAAATTTTTGTCAACTCAATAGGTAAATCAAATTAGCATTCAGCATAATTCTACCAATTAAATAACTTAAAATACGATACTTTGAAAATAGTATACTTGTAGCTAGTTTTTGACTGGTTAGTTAACTCCGAGTTAACTCTGAGGTTATAGTTAATCCTGATCCCAGAGTTAAATCTTGAATCAGCTTTTCAGTAAAGAGTAAACTCTACATCAAAATGTATAAGTTCATTTGGCATCACTGAAATGTCATTTGTCAGTTGTCATATATACACATATACCGGATCTTGCTCTGAATATGTTTTTCTTATAGTTTTTTGTTGTGATTTTGTGTTCGTTAAACAAAATATTCAAAAATTTAAATTTAAAAAAATTTCTAAAGCCCCTTTTAGATGATCAGTTTTCCGTTAATTTATCAGTTAAACTGTCAGTTCAGTTAAAATGAAAATCAGTTTGGTGGTGTTCAGTTTATCAATTTAACTAAGAACTGAACTGACAACTGATGGGAATTCCATTAGTTTTAGTTAAACGTTTCAGTTTTTGTGTTTAGACATCAGTTTAACTGAAAGCTTAACTGAAATATTAACTGATCGTCTAAAAGGGGCTTTAAAGGGACTTAAAAGAGGAAATAATTTTTCAACAATTGAAGTTGAATGTCTCCTTCCAGGCTGTTGAATGAAGAAAAAAAACAATAGAGTCCAAAAAAACGGATCGGGTGTTCACGGAACAAAAATATTTCAATAAAATATCTTCACTTCACTCGTTCAAATATTGTTTGCAAAACATTTATTTGTCAAGCTGTCAAAATATTTGTTAGTCCCAGAGTTAACTCACATAATATCCAGGGTTAACTCTGAGTTAACTTCGCGACTAAATTGAAATGAAAAATTAAACCAGAGTTAACACTTACTCGAGAATGATCTTTGACTTTCTAAAGTTTCCAACTTATCTATCCCCGGACTTTAAATGATGATGCGATAATCCGCGAGATGCATTGTTATATCCTATCGCAGTACCATTTCATGCATTTTGCAACTTTTGTTAAATTTCCCCCCATTTTTTTTTTTTTGTTTTTCATTGTGTGATTTTTTTTCTATAACAACTCCTGACCTTGACCAAAACTAAACCTTCGTTCATATTATTAAAACAATAAAAAAACGTCATTTTTCTGCAATGATACTTGTACAGAAAAAAAAATCGAAATCCTGAAACAAAACAAAATCCTCCATAACCAGCAAAAATGTCCAGAATGAGATAACGAATTTTATTTTTCGTTGTCCCAGAAAAACAATGGTGTTTGTATGCAAAGGACGAAAGTTGTCTTTACGTGTTTCTTTTTTTATGTACCTATATATTTATTTAAACCAAAACAAGCCCCAGACAAAAGGATAACAATTATAATGCTTGGGGCAAGTTTTCTTTTTTTTTGTCCAGGTGGAATTGTGGCAGAAAGTTTTCCGTGTGAAATAAACACATTTCGTGAGCATTGAAGGTTGACCCAGAAATATGGACAACGATGACTACGACGACGCTGACGACGAAGATGAGGTACATGAAAACAACAACAATAACAAAAACATAACAAAATAAGGACTTCAGGCTCTGGCCAGGAGCTTCCAAAGCAGGGATTCGCTTTGGTAAATGAGCACAAGAAGTGAATTTTTTTCTCTTCATACTCGCGTAGGTACTTTTAAGGCGAAATATTTTCCAAGTTGCAAACATAAACTTCGGTGTTTTTTTCCAGAGGGGAGAACGTCTTGAAAACTGTGTTGTTTTTTGTCCATCGTAAATTAGAAGGATACAAGATTTTTTCCTATTCTCACATAAAATATTTTTCACTGGGGCGCGAGGTGAAATGAATAAAACGAAAATGAAAAAAATTTGCTACACGCTGATTACCTTAACTTGATTTACATGCGGACTCGAGATTCATGATGGAAAAATTAATTAAGTTGTAGTTGTTGTTGTTGCTGTGCACACACAAGCAGAAAAAAGGATCAAAATAATCGCGTTCGCAAGAGGTCACACAGAGTGAGTTCAGTGAGCAAAGGACGAAGGACGAAGGACGAAGGACGAAGGAATAAGGAAGGTTTGGTTGGTTGGTTGGTTTGTAGGTTTGTTAGTATTGGTATAATACTCGTAGGTAACAATTGTGGTAATTTGTTGCAAAAGTCAAAGGAACCTTAATTTATGGCAATTACGTTTAACACGTTTTGCTTATCGTATCGAATACAAGAGCCAACAAAGAAAGTGTAAAAATTAGAGCGGAAAACAGAGTTAAATTAAGCGGGGTCTTTTCTTATTCTTCTTCTTCTTTTTTTTTTTGTTGAAGAAATGGGAATGAAAGCGGTATAAGGAATTATTTTTTTAATTTGACTCGAACTTGTTGGAAGTCGTTAATATTGAATGTGTTTAAGTTATACCTACCAAGTCTGAAGTCTCATTATTTTCCCCTCCGTTTTTACCTTTATAAAGCTAAAAGTTTAACTGTTTTATTTTTTGGAATTAACAAAAGTCATTTTGACATAAAATTGCTTTAAATCAGCCTTTTACCTGAATTGTTTTCTTGAGGTGTAGCTTAAAGGCTTCTTCGGATCTTGTGGAGCAAGGACGAAGGTTCCCCAGTCAGCAGAGGGAGATTTTATGTTCAGAACACTTTTTTATGACTTTTGTGAATACTCTCAGGATGCTTTAGATTATATTTAGTCACTAGAGTGTTTCGACAGAGTTAACACTGAAACAGACTTAACGTCAAAATCAATAAAAAAGTCAAGACCTCTTAGTAGTCCAGTCTAACATCCAAACTCTTGAATTGCTTTTTTCTGGAGCAACAAATTCTATGAAAGCGGGGTTTTCCAGCAATCTGTCAATTTAATTTGACAGTTAAGAAGTTATTTTGACATCCATAAAACATTACTTTCTAAATGTCACTTCTAACCTGTAAAATCAGCCTTTCCGAGAACAAGCAATGTGCTGAAACTATGGAACTCGAGAAGACTGGACAAGATTGGTGAGAGTCCACTCCCTCGATTGATTTGATTACCTGACCTTTATTCCTTATAAAACATTTCACCCTCGTTCCCAACAAGTCCCACTATTTTTTTCATTAAAATCTCAACAAACGACATGGCAACCGCCAAACCAAATCCATATCCAAACAAAGCGAATGCATAACGGCACTCCGTAAGGCCAATCGAAACGAATCCACCAACACTGCCCTCACATTTCGGCTTCTGAGGGAACCACTTCAGTTCTTCACGATTCATCAGGCCAACTTCTCTCTGCCAGCGAATTCTAAGAGACGAGAAGATTTTAACCAAAGTAAAGTCGCTTATACTTCTTGTCAAACTCACTGCCTTCGAAAGAGTTCCTTGTAGGGGAAATTCTTTCGCACGGGAATTGCCAAAATTGGCAATTTAAACGGTTCCAATTCCTTGAGGCCACACTTCTCGGTTTCGGCATAGGTGTCGCTTATGACTTGATAGCCAGCTTGCAGTTCAACTTGATAAGCAAACAGGCCTGTTCGAACTTTCTCCATGCCTAGGTTTGGTCGCAAATAGACGTTGTCCCCTTTCGGTTGGATTTTCTTCTGGAATAGAGTTTTCGTCACTGGATCAGTGGATTCCTGAGAAACAAAATTTGAGAATCTCAAGACAACGAGAAGAAACAGAATTTTTACATTAAAGAAAATCTTATTGTACACCGTGTCCTGAACGCCAATCTCCAACGGTGACTGTCCAAGATCCCCCAGAGTTCCTATTGCCTCACTTGGACTCTGTAAAAGGGCCACAATATTTGCCGAAAACGACGTGAATAGAAAAAGAGTTGTCACGAAAGTCGTAAAGACCAGAATCCTTGCCGATCGATTTGGAATATTCACATAGAATCCCTGCTGACAAATGGCGCCCCACACGAACACAATGCAATCGCCAAAGTCCATGCCGCCGAGCAGAGGAGAAAACTTCAACTCAATCGACATAATGACAGCGGTGAAGATCATAAACACCAAAACCGCAATCCAAACGTCATAGTTAAAAGGCAACGCGAAGATGTTGGCCACTGCCGACAGCGGAGGCTGTCGAAACATAATCCCAGCTCGGATGCGAAAGGTCTCCACGACGAAATGCACCACTGCAACTCGGTCCAAACGCATGAATATGGCGTTTTGACAGAAATCCAGCTCGTAGCGCTGAAATCGTCCCATCAATCCATCGAACGTGCCATTCGGTTTCTTCCAACCCCAGTTGTCAGTTTGATGGGTGTTGAAGCTGGACAAAATGACAAAATTTTAAAGACAAATTCTCATTTGTCAAAAAAAAAAACATCTCCTACCTTATGTTGAACCTGCCACTGAGCGCCTTTGTTAGTGGATAGTTAACCTTTGTGATTGTGTCAATGTGTCTCATTGTCAAGTCCTCAATGTCAGTGTACATATCTGGAAATGCAATCACCAGACCGGTCTTAAATTCCAGCCCCTCTAAATCCTCCCTGTACGAAATTGCCGAACCGAATTGCTGCAAGCTCGTTAGCAAATCTCGACTGGATTCTATATTGCCACGGCCAACTTGCCTCACCCTCAACGGCTTCCTTGCGTCGACCTTATAAACATCCAACAGACTGCCCTCGCCCAGCACCAGCAATCTAACCTCACCATCCGGTGGAATGAACACGTCAGGAATCTTCTCATCTCTTCTCCGGCCACCCATGAGTAGCAACCAAAAATGGTTGGTTGTGAATAGATTTCTCTGCTCGGCTGCCCTCAGAGTCTGCTCGGCACAGGATCCATCCAAATTGACAATTATTCCCGTCTTGTAGCTTAAGGGATTCAAGGTGAACTGATGCACATCATCGTGGTCCAAGTTCACATCACGAAACACATTCACGTACATTTGTGCTGCCAAGAAACCACGTACCAGTCTTCCAATTGGTCCGAAAATCTCATCTCTACCGCTGACATCTTCTGGGCAAACTACCAAGCCCACACTCCGGACTCCGTGGAACCGAAAGTAGTCCACGTACAATGGCAAATTGGCTGTATCCCACCAGGGTAACTGTTGCTCCTTGACTTTGATGGTGCTGCTGTAGATGTCGTCGTCGGTGGCGTCGTCGTCATTTGCGGTGGTTCTCGTGTCTTCATCACTTGGCTGGCTTCCAAAAGTCACTTCAGCAGAAGCGGCTACGGCGGCGGCGGTGGCGAAAAGAACTTCACCTGCCACAATAATTGAGACGACAAGAAGAACATGCATACTTCTCGAACTGGCTGTTGCTGATGTATTCCGCGTTCCGTGATCCTGGTCGGCTTTTATACGAGTACTCGTACCAGCTACCTCTGATAACGACGAATAGTGGAAAAAATAAATTGGCCCACTGACTACGGTCGGTCGGTGGTTCGACTCCACCAGCAGGATATAACTAAATTGGTGGAAAATTGCACGCAATTTCCTGTTTTATAATGAGCATTCTGAGTGCATCAAGGCACCTCCGCTCCGTTCCGCTCCTTCGTCGGTCGGTCGTCGTCGTCTTTCCGCGCTTTGGCCCAAAACTCAAACGAATATAGGACGAATATAATGGCCGAGCAAGGACACCTGTTGTGTAGCCTGCAGGGTGTTTGAGTGTATGTCGTCCGTCTGTGTGTGGTGAAAACAAAATGGAAAGTTTCATGAATAAATGAAAATTCTTGGTTTATCGTGTGGCAACAATTTTGCTGCCCATCGTGTGTCCCCTTGCTGGTCCTTCTGGCAGTTGCAGTGTGGCGATTATTTATTTAAATATACTATTCGCAGGATATGCAAGGATACACGAGTAGTACTCGTATGTGGGCTTGGGTTTGGGTTTCAAGTACTTATTTAGGTGTTGCATTGTTTGTTAGGAGTATAGGTTCAGGCATTCTGGGTGCCAGACCGTGCGGGTCCTTTGGAACAGGTGCTGTCACTCTGACAGTTTGTTCAGTTGAGGGCGATAGCGAGCGGATAAGAGCTCTGGCACTATGATTGGACGCCATCCAGGGTTTGGTTGGATATTTGATTGCTGTTTTCGTTTTGGAGTGCTGCACTGACGATGATTAACGAGGTGTTGCAATTTTAGGTTGCAATTTCAGTGATTTATTGATTGTGTCTATTAGGGATGCGGTTTGGGGCAGGTATACACAAATATATACACGGTTCTATTCCATGCCTGACTGAAATAAAGTGTGGTTTATACTTTAGGTCCTGAATTGCTGATGTTATAAATATTCACACACACACTCGTAGATTGGAACAATTTTATGGTTACGTTGAATTTGGCTAATAATGGTAATAGAGTTTAAATTATGGCTGCAATTGTGTTCACTATATTTTATTTAAATTGCTGTTTTATCCTTCCACTTGCAGCCAACAAATATAATTAGTGAACTTTGGTTATATATATATATATACGTATCTTTTTTATTTTTTATTCATGTGACAGATAAAGTGGTTGAAATATATTTTCCAATGGACATTTTTGTGGATTGTGCGGTACGGATGCGGGATTGGCTTGTCTGGTGGTTAAGGTGACAGTGGAAATTATTATCATGAGTATATTGGTAAAAAACGAATTAAGGAATGTTTTAAAAATACGAGACACAAATTGACCAAAATTAATTCAACAAACAAATATTTTATTACGTTTGAAGCATTATTTGTTATACGAAGCAGGGCCGTTACTATTGTGACAGTGTGGTCAGAAATCAGAATCAGGAGACTGACTGACAACGTCAGACCTTCAAAATAAGTGTTTTTGCTGTTTGAAGGGTGAAATGGGCTAAGCACTAAAACGGAATGAGAAAGAGACATGCTGTTATCTTTAATAAAGAATTTCCGTTATCAGTGCAACATTTCTGAGCCTTTTCTTCTGCTATTCTAAAAGTGATACCTCTGTCAAGCAAATTTAAATTTCGCTAGGTCACTTCTAATCAAACTTCACAAACTAATATTGAAAAATGCCTGAAAAATTAGTTTCTGAATTTAGAAGCTTGGAGTCCATGAGAAATAACTTTATTAATATTCAACTTTATCACACTCTAAAATTAGGATTTTCTTCATAATACAATATACAATACATGAAATAAAAACCATGGATCTTACTTCAATACGAAACGAATGTATGTTTATTAAATTCATGTTCAATTTCAAACTTATACATATAAGAATAACTTTAAGCTTCTTTATTTTATCCAATTTCACAAACTTTTTCAAAATTTTTTCGTTTTTGTTTTTCAATTTTTTATTGGCCTAAACAAATCAGTTCATAAAACATCAATTCCAAAAATTATTTCTTCAAAATAAGAGAAAAAAAATAACACAATTTAAAATAAATAACACCAAAAGTCCATTTTCAATGTAAATTTTATCATTTTCTCACCAAAAAAGAGATGATTATCAATTCACAAGAAAACAACAAAAAAAAACCGAAAAATTGGAAAAGAAAAATATGAACAAAAAAAATCAAAACAAAAACAAACAAAAATTAATTTTCAGACTAATCTTTAACAATAAAAATACAAAACGAAAAAAAAAAATCATGAATAAAAAAGTTTTGTCATAAATATAAATGGTTCTTCAGTTGGAAATAATAAAACAAAAAAAAAAAAAACACGAAACAACTCAAACAAACTAAGAATGCCCTCTCTTGACATTTGGGGCATGATTCGGGGTTGTACATATCTGCGAACTTAAGGGCGAACATACATTTTAACTGTCAAATACAAATATCTGTCTTAGAGGTAAGGTTTAATTAATTTAACAAACTTGATTTTTTGATCCACATTTTAAACTTTGAGACAGAATTTTTGTATTCAAACCAATTTTTAAGTTAATATAATACTATGTAGTATTTAAGCTATGATTACACGACTAATACTAGCAACGTCATTTATAAATGACAATCCAAAAATGTTTTGACAGGAGTAAGTTTGGGCCCAAATTGACCAATTTTTGAGTGTTGAATAAAAAATTTGAATGCAAGTAAGGCAATGCGGTGTTTGAAGAAATTTGGAACAGCAAATTCGAGCTCATCTGACTTATTATGTTAGTGCATAAGTTTTTGACAAGTCACTTGTCACTTTGTTACATGAATTTGAGTACTTACTGTACTGTACGTGGGTTGTTGAGACAATAACTTTTTGGCTTTGCATAAAATGCGAATCGAATGTGGTTTTTGAGAACAGTTTTAAAACATTTTAATTTTAAATCTGAAAATATTGATTCATTAAATTTGTGTATGGTCAAATATTTTGTTCTTTACGCATTCAAAGGTTTCTTTAATAAATTAATTCTCCTCAAAAATATCCTCACGCAACTTCATGCATTCAAAATTTTCATGCATCTTCCTACTCCCTCACACACTTTCTCATCTCACACATCGCCACACATCCTCACGCATCTCAATGTTTCCTCGTGCATCCTCAAGCATTCGAATACGGGCTCATGCATTTTTATGCATCACCACACACAGGGTTGGACCATTCATATGTGCAAAGTATGCAAATGCACAGGGCGCAAAATTCTGGGGGCGATTTGCATTTTAACAACTTAAAACTTTTTAAAATATGTAACAACCTGCCCACCGGAGTCCAACGATTTTTATTTTCTTATGACATCTGTAGAGGTATAGATTGCATACAGTTCATTATTGTAGCTTCTCCGGAATTGCCCTTTCTCACACAAGAGACCAACAATTCTCCGTAAGACTTTTTTTTCTACTGCTGCCAAAGGCAGGTTATCAGATCTTGGATCCATATCTGAGTACTGGCAGAGTCATCGTTTTTGACAGTTTAACTAGGTCCGGACCTGACCGAAAATATCTCCACATGTTATTATTACTACCGGAAAAAAAAAAATCGCTAAAAAACGTTTCATTTGTTTCGAATTTCGTTCCCTGACTCCACTACTCGGCCTTAACGAAATATTTTATAAATTTGAAGGAAGTGAAATCAAAAACTTTCAAAAAGTTTTCGTTATTTTTTCTGCGATAATGCGAATGCCTCTCCTCAAATTGAAAACAAAAGACCAACAAAATACATACATATAAGTAAAAACAATACAAATAAAAGTGTCTTTCCCTAACTATACATGTACATACATACATATATTGTAAGTAGGTTAGATATATACCATATACCGTTAGATATGCCCTGTGACTTTATGAATAAATGATAAGGAGTAAGCATTTCTATGTGTCTATAGATGAAGACGTAGATATACGGTTACAATTTCAAATATCTTAGATTGCTTTCCCGTTACCATTTGCAGTCTATATACGACATACTTTGAATTTTTTGTTGGCTTTAATTTTAAGCTTAGCGTGTATTTTCTACGAGACTCGTATTCGTATCGCTTGGTGTTGAAAACTTATTGAATTTTAAAGAAAAAAAAAAAAAAACGGATAAAATATTCAGAGGACTTTGTTTTGTTTTTTTTTTAGGGATTAGTGAAACTGATGTCGGGGCAAGGAGGAGGCTCCTTTTCCTATGTTCCATAATACTACGATGCGATGCGAACTTGCTTAAGCACTCGAGTTCGATCGTATGGAAATGAATATAGAGGTTCCTATTTTTTTTTTATTATGATATCAGAATGATATGAGGGATAATGCATGGCCTGATGAATATAGTCAATGGATTATTAAAACATTGGATGTCGTTGTTTATAAAATACAGAAAAGATTATCTCTTGATTATAGATTCCTGGAATTGGAAATGGATTCTGGGGATGGTTGTCGAGTTAAGCTTAAGTGGAGTTCATGTTGAATCTTAATCGGATTTAAATTCGACTTAACGAAATATAATTCTCGCCATTTTGACATATAAGTATTTTAACAATAATTAGATGACATTAAGCTGATTAGGTTATAAATATATTAATGTGTTTAAAATGCAAGATTTTGACAGTGAAACAGTGCAGCACGTAGTAGTGAAACAATGAAATAGGAAGGTAGTGGAACATGGAAACAGGTGGCAGAGCATATCTTTGTGATAGTGAAATATAGTTGGATATTTGTAAAATAATGAAACAGTGAGATAATGGAACAGGGAAACAGGCGGACAGTAGAACAGTGAAAGAACGTAAATCTGTGAGGGTATGTCTGTGAAATACGTAGTTTGATAATGTGAGGAAGGATTTAGAAACAATGAGATCATATTGCAGTTCGACAGAAAAATATAGTTAGACAGTGAAATAATGGGATTTCGTGACAGTGCAAAGGTAAAATAATTCAAGAATCTGACCTGGAACAATGTGATAGAGAAACACACTAACATTTCAAACAGGAAATTAGTGGGATAGCATGGCAGTTAAGTGGTACTGTGTAGGTGACAGTGTTGTAGTACCACAAATAGCAGACAGTGAAATAGTAGGTAAAGTAGTGTTGCGATGTGAGGAACAGCTGGACAGCTGAAACAATACTACAGTGTTTTAGTGAAACAGTGAAAAAGTTGCTGAATTTGACAAACGAACAGTATGACAGACAATAAGACGACCATAATTTTAAACATAAATTTAAGCAGTTAAAAAGTTTTGAATACACGGCGACTGTCAATCAGTGAACAAGTCCAAAAATGTAAGACTGTGTAAATGTTGCTTTAGTGTATGTTAGTGTGAATTGATGTGAATCTGAATATGTCAATGTGACGAAAGTGTGATGACATGATGCTGAGATGTTTAAAAATGAAACAGTATTATACCATGTGGCAGTAAAACAGTGTGAGAGAGGGCATAATCACACAATGTAAATTTGTCAGTTTGACAGTATAATGATGATACTCTTACAGTGTGAAGAAAAGTACAGTGCAGACGTGTTAAACTGAGATAGTTTAATAATTTGAAAAGGTTACAGTACGAATGCGTGAAGTTTTGATAGGATTTCTTTATTTCTTTTCCCACCAATACATGTTGCAAATTTTTCTAAATTAGTATATTTTTGTTGCGGTCAACGGGAAATCAGAACCACCAAATAACATGCTTAAACGTCATTTTGTTGTTCTTTATTTGAAGCTTTAATTTTATGTGGGTATTTATGAAAATATTATAATATGTCAAAAGAACATCAAGACTAAATTGTTTTCCAATAATAACACACAAAAAAATATAAGTAAACATACATTCTGGATATTATTTCTCCCTCAAACAAACCCTCACTTCTTCAACTACATATGAAAACGGTCAATAAAAATAACATTGTTCGTCAATATAGAATACTTTGTTTCCCCTCAAGCTACAATAGAGTCAAGTTTAGTTATACAACTTGTTAGACTTCCCATCCAAAATTCATTCACAATCGAAGCTGTGGAACAAACGCACGGCACGAATACGATGTTCTGTTTGAAGGAGAACATTATATTTCTCTGATGCCATATGGTATCCTTGTTATGTCCTTTTCTAAATACTTCGAATATGTACATATATGAATTCCTAAAAATGAAATACCGTTTCTATACCTACTCTATGATAGCCCCTTATGTATATTCTTTATGACGTTATCTCGGAATAGCTCATATGTGGTACGTCCCAGATATATGACTTGCGGCATACTAAAATGAATGCGGAAACTCGGCGCCATATGAAAAGGATAACTTCAATTTCAAGCTTTCTACCTACTACAGTCGTACTTCTACTTCGTCGGTCGTCGTCGGTCGTACGAGTATAGTAATTCGTTCGTACCGTACGACTATAGCATCAGCAGTACGAAAATAAACGAAAAAAATTCATAAACGTACACACTCCTTCATAACAACAACAAAAAATTCGTATAAAAATATCCTTGGGTGATATAACTCGGCATATGAAGCGTGCAGGCTGACTTTATTGAATTTTGACTTTTTTTTCGGGTGGAATATTTAGTTATGGATATAATTTAAGTCATGTCAGGGTATTGGCAGAAAAATTAGAAACGTCAAAATTGATATTTTAAACAAATCTGTCATTTTTGACATTAGCTGCCACTTTATGACAGTTTGTTTATTTCATCCTCTCAATCTGAATAATTCGGATTTGTTACATTCTTTTTTATATATTATGAGAATACAAGAACTAGTTTTTAAGAACGAAGGCATAACACACGAGTATTGAAAGAAAGTGAAGCGATTTTGGACAGATAGTCTGACACTTTAAACATAGAGTGATTTTTAATTAGATGATCCCATGTATAAATAAACTGACCGTAAGGAAGTGTATCCATTACATTCTCTTTTCTCATTGTGAAAGGGGCCCAAATATTTATATATTAGTCTACAAACGTCAAAGTCATCATTTTGTGGAAAAATGACATTTAAATACAAACATTCTAAATTAAATACTAGATAATCTTTAATGATAATTTTTTATACAAATTTAAGTAAAAACACTTTGGTAGAAAAAAAGAAAGCCCCACAGTCGTTGAGTAATTGCGAATTTGTCATAATAAACAAATGATTAAATTTGAATTTGGCAGATAGAAAATTTCCAATTTCTTTGAGTTGTTGAACAGAATTTCCTCACTCTTTATTTTCAGACTCTTTTTGACATCTCATCGCTTTATGTCATTTTTATTTCATGTTTAGAATCGGATTTTGAAGACAGGCAAGCATTTTTAGGAGCTAGAAAAAATTATGAAACGTCAAACTGACGTGCAAATTTACATTGTCATCTAAGTCTCCCATTTGAATAGGTTAAACTTTGAGTACAATATTCTCTGAGCCTTAAAAGCAAGTTCGTCTGACCCGTCTGAATGCTTTACTTGTTTTTGACGTTTAAACGTTATGTGTACATTTTTGGTATTCAGTCATATTAATGTCTTTGAGTGATTTTCTTTTCATGGAAATGATAAAAGTGATACTTTTTTTCTGGATATTTGAACAATACATATTCTTGTGCAGTGTCTATGTATGTTTCTACTTACATATGAACATATTGAATTGAAATGTTTGAAAACGTATGTTACCACTAACGAAATTGTCACATAAATGATTTTTACAGACAGACATTTTTACAAATTCAACATTTATTTGAAATTCTTCCAAAAAACAAAAATCCATCAGCTTACAATAAATTCATTATATTATTAGCTTGAAAATTCATTATTGCACAAAATATGTCAATTTAAAACTACCTATATTAAATAAAATTTAGATGAGTATTTATAAGACCGGGCATTTTAAGATGCATCCGCAGTTAATTATGTATCTGTATACTTTAGAGTCATCTCGGAGGAAATTCATTAATGACTATGATAATTAAAAGAGGCCTTAAATGACTGTCCTGTGGAACTCCCAATGTACATTCTATTCTACTAATATTATTATAATTTTATATTAATATGGATGTTTGTTGCTAAATGTCATCAGAACAGCTAAACTGATTTGTATGAAATTTGCCACAGAGATTATTATTATTATCTATCTATCTGGTGGTTAGCCGGAAAGAATCGCTAGTTTAATATATTTCTACTTATTTTGAAGATAAGGTTAAATACAGTGAGAAATAAATGAATGTATTCTATTTCAACGTCATAATGTCGATCATGTCCACAGTTCTATAGGACAATTATGCACATTGCCTATTCAAATTTCCTTCCTAATAAGTTAACTTTAATCTATGAATTTACACCTTTTAGACTTTAAAGGAAAATTATAGCTGCAAATTCCTGAAGTTGAGATCCATTTGAGTATTCATTTTTTAATTTCGCATTTTTATAAGTATGATGAGCGTATTGAAGGAACAAGAGGGGCTAAAGAAGGTACTTGCTTTAAGACTTTGACAAATGTGACTGTTTTCTTGGCTTCTTTCAACTATATTGTGAGATGTAATGGGATGGCTTTCCATATTAGAATCTTTCACTCCCCCCTCACCCCCCCTCTCAAAATTATCAAATTGTCACCGTGCCGTGCGGCTATGGTTAGCTACTTTAATTATCGCCTTAATCAAGTTGAAGAAAGTTATTTCTTCATGCAAATTAAATATCTCTAAATTTTTTTTTAAAGAAATTATTTTCCAACTGCCTTCTGCCACGCCCATTTTACTTCTTGTTATTTACATTTTAACTAACATTCTCTTGAAAACATATAGGAGCCCTATAACACATTTAAATGAAACAAAGATTTTAGGAATTTCCTTAATTTCAACTTGAAAATTCCCCTTCCTCCTTATATTATGTGTCTCCTTATTTCTCGTTAAGTTCCATCTATTTATTTAAGTTTAGCAATTTTGTTTATTTTCACTGATGCCATATCATCAATGGAATTACACATTCATGACATGAACAACATACCAACTACCTACCTATACAACAATGAAAAAAATACACACACATACACACACACAATCTTAAAAGCATCATTTTATTTCGATGATCCATAAACATTTTTCCACTAAACACACGAATTTATCCCCCGAGCAATCATAGACATCGACGAGAGTATCCCCGTAAATCAGGAGGAGATTCTTCGTTACTTCCATCATCATATAGAAAAGAAAAAAATCCTTTTTACTTCGTAGATTTATTTGGTCCTTTATACGACTACAGGTTACATTCATTCATGAGTCTATAGGAAGGTACTCGTTTGGAAGGTATATTGAAGCAAAACTAAACCCAACCCTCTCCTACTAAAAGGATAACATATTTTAGTAGACTGTGAGAGAGAAAAAAAAAAAACAACAACCTCCACGATGATTGCTCCCTAAAAAAAAAAAAAAATACGAAAAAAAGGATACGTATACGCAACGTGCGCCATAACCTAACAAAGGCAATTCCCATTGATGACAGTTACTGGGTCGTAAACTAAAAGAGCAAAAGCACACAGCATATAAAAGTCCCTGTCTGACTCGACTCGACTCGATTCTGTGCTAAGGACAACAATGTCCTTGTCAACACGCCACATAAAGGACACCCATATACGAGTGTAGCCTGTCTTCCCGTTTCAAGCTCCTCTCCAGCTTCAACTCCAACTCCAATTCTAACTCCAACTGAATGGGAATGGTGTCTCATTTCGATTAAATCAGTATGTGCGAAATTCCAAAATACCAAGTTACCTTTTTATTGTTATGATTGTTGTCGTTGTTGCTGGAGCTCTTGTGCTTCACGGATACGGAGTCCTGAGTCCTTAGAAGACGGATTCTTTGGCAATTTTTTTTTTTTTAAGGGATATGGGTACGCTCATTTGTTATTTTTTTTTTTTTTTTTTGTCAATGTTATTTTTATGGGTTTTTTGAGAACTGGATTAAAAGTCGAACAAGACGACTTTTGTCATTGAAACGCGTCAGCCATAATGCGGTGATGATAGTGATGGCGTTATCTTGAAATATGTATTATCACCGCATACCGCGCTACCGTTTCAGGAGTCTATACTTCTTGAAAGTTTGCTTAAAATTTATTTGAAACGCGTGGCACAACGACGGCAACGGCGACGGAAGTGAAGCGGAGCGGAGGGTTTTTATATTTGTTGGCTTAGTTAAGGATGTATGAAGTCGAGTGGAGAATTGATATTGCCATTGCCATTGTCCTTGCCGCACTGGATGAGGATGTATCCGTAGCTGTATCCGTATCCGTTTGGCGTTGCCATTGTTGTGTACTTGTATAATGTCGTTTCTTTCGCTCACTCAGTCTTATCCCGCATACGACTTTTGGTGGAAATTTATGTCGAAAAGGAAAACTGTTGTCCTGAGGTACCACACCATTTCCGGTTATGGGATGCGGGATGGTGATTTTGTGATTTTCTTTTCTTGCAACGCTTTGGCTTAAGGAAAACAAATTGAATTACGGAGATATTTTTCTTTTCTTTTCTTATTTGTTCCTCGTCATCGTCACCGTCTTAGTCAGACCGCCCAGACTAGAAGTGTTTTGTTTTTTTGAGTTGGTTTCATTTGGGTTAGCTTCAAAGGACCCTCCCTCCTCTGCTGGTTCTGAAAAGAAGTGATAAGAGTGGCCTCGTATATAAGATGAGCTAGGTGTTAAAATAAATACAAAAACTCCTGACCTTTTTGGCAAACAAACAAACAATAGTCGCACAAAAAGAAAAGTATATAACATTTCGTTTGTGGTTAAAAGAAGATGGTTCCTTGCTGCTCCTGATGATACTAAGATTAGGGACGTTTTTGACTAGAACGAGGCTCGTTGCAATCGATTTAAAGACCAACAACAACAACAACATCAAAATATGTATATAACTATATACTGATGGTAAAAGAAGCTATTAAAGTTTGTGTTTTGGTCATTGGTTTTTATCTTAATATTGTAAGAGATTTCCATTAATGGTTATTAGTTTTATACTTCACCAGAAGTTGAAACGTTTCTAGATCAAAGGGAAGATAGAAGAGAGAATAAGGTATAAATTGTATGTAGATAGGTCTTTAGAGGGTAATTATAGGTTAGTGATGGAGAAAATTTGCTAATAGTTAACTGTTAAAATTGTTTTCCTTTTTTTTTTTTTTTTGAAGTCATGAAGTGAAGCATTTTGGTGGGACTTTTTATCTGGCAGCACTTAGAAGAGGCTTTAATAGTGTCTTTTAAAGAAGTAATGATATGCGGTGGATCTTGAGATAACATAGTTGAGTACAGCAGGATTATTGCGCAAAAAGTACAATTTTCATTAAAGGGTTTATAAATTTAATAATCGCAAGAGAATAATCTTAAATTTTAATAATAAAACAATAGACTTTTAAACACCCAAATAACTAACTGAGACGCTAATTTAACTGGGGAATTATGGCCTGGGGAGGGGGACTGGACTCTCAACTGATTTTATAATTTTTTAAAGAATTTTAGGAATCCAAATTAAAGCAGTTAGATTCCAATTGGACCAATTTCTATAGCAGCTAGATTCTAGTGAATAAATTCTTCAGGCAAAAGTTGACATTCTAAGACATTATCTCCAATCAAGGGCCTTGACCCATGAAACTACCTTTAGTGTCTGCGGGCTCTGAAAAATTCCCCCCGATTTATAAGATTATAAAAGTTACATCAAAGAAAAAATATCCTATCTGCGATTCTAGGAGTAAGTTGTGTCTAGATTCTTGAAGCTTGAAGCTAGATTCCAGTGTCAATAAATATCCGCCTTTAATCTTAGACGGAGTAATTTCTACAGACTTAATTTTGTTGAACTAATTACCAGAAACTGCTAGATTTCAGACAGTAGAATCAAAAGGCTTCAATTCTTTGTTATCTACTATATAGAATCTTAATTTAATTAATAGAATCCTAAGACTATAAAATCTAGAATCTAGAATCTAGATTCTAATAGTGGACTAGTTTAAAATCCTTGATTACAGTACCTTTAGGTTTTTGTTTTTCATTCTTGGGACCATATTATCGTGGTTTTATTCAAACACATTTACTTTGTTCATGAAAGAAAGTTCTTTTAATTCTTAATTAATATTGACAATCAATTAGATTCCAAGCAAGTGCTTCAATAGCTAGTAACTAAAATATTTAGACGTACGTATATCGAGTAAGGTAAAACAATTTATCCATAAAGCAATAAAGTCCATTTAGACGATACTTTAAAGTCAATAAAATAAAAAGAAATAAAGAACAATCATCCTGAAGATTGACAACTAACGCTTACATTTGTCCGTTACATGTATTTCTCTGACAGCTTAATAAATATTGAATTGCTAATGATTGAAAAATTAGCTTTAAGGCTTCAAAGCTTAACTCTAAATGCTGTGTCCCCAAAAATCATCGTATCACCATATTCACTTCATCACCTTTGGATGTAACTTCGACTTAGAGTCCTTTCCTTGGACCCCGTCTCCGTCCCCTGACCACGTATGAAATCCAAAGTTTTCGAATCAAAATGTTGTTTCGTGTTGGCGCAAACAAACAACAATCAAAATATCATTTTGAAGTACGAGTTACCTACAAAATCAGAAAAAGAAGAATTAGAAAATGTTTATCCTTTAATGTACGTGACGGACCAGCAGACCAAAATACTTTCAAAAGGATGCAACTAGAGTATTCATACGTCGCGTCGTCGTCGGTCGTACCTACAATCTACATACATGTACGGTACACACGCCCTTCTGCTCAGATAGTTCAGTCAGCTATACAGCTACATCAGAAAAGCAGCTTACGGCTTAAAGCGTAAGTAAACTCTAACGCTTACACTAAACGTTGTATTGCATCCATGTCCGCCGTGTATCGTACTCGTACGTTTATTCATATATGTATGCATTCTATACAACTGGATATAGTACATATATCAAAGGTACATGTATGTACGTGTTGGTTGCATTTTAGGATGTTAATCCCCCAATGGCATTCAACGAAAACGGAATTCACACGTATACACTAAAGCTCTCTTTCTCTTACAGGTTTTTTGCATAAATCAACTTTCCAGAGCTGCAAGGGAACAGAATATACAAAACAGTATGTTTGACAAAGAATTATACACATTTGCTTTAAGGTGCATTCTTAAGGTGTGTTTACATTTTATATTTTATCAAAATCAATGACAAGTTTTATTCGTTTTTATTAATTTTTAGAAATCAACTTCGAATAAATTTTTGAATTCACTCTTAAACTGGAACTTTTTAGCCCTCTTTGTGACCGAACATATTGATTTTTGTAAATGAATGAATTTCTTGAAAGGGTTCATTCATTAGAAATGAACTCTAAATGACTTGCTGATTTAACCCTTGAGCTACAACTCTGAAATTCTTGACGACCGTACTTATCAACTTTTTTTTTAAGATGAATGAAAATGACGGGGTTCATTAGTTTGTGTTGATTGTTTAGAAATGAACTTTGAATGACTTATTGCGTTCACTCTTTGACTTCAACTTTCTAACCTATTGTTTATTGTTGGTGAATGAACATTTTCACGGGGTTCATTAGTTTGTGTTGATTGCTTAGAAATGAACTTTGAATGACTTATTATGTTAACTCTCATTGAAATTCTTTTTGGACTTTAAATCCATTTTTAGGGTTAGGTTCGTTCCTGTCAGGAAAACTGTGTTAAAAAGTTTTTCTCACGCTCCTTCATGCTCTGCAAAAAGAATACTTGCCAAAGCTATAGATCAACTCAAGTGTAAAATTGCAGACACTGTAGAAAATTATTATGCGGTAGCACACACACGTTCGTTTTTTCTACCAATTTTCTGAACCACGATACAACTTCCCTTCCCTCTCTTTCTCACTGGATGATAAATTTTCGAATATACTCGTATCCTTCGTTTCACTCTACATATTATGTATACTCGTATGTGAAAATTTGAATCCTCTTGTTTACAGCTTTGCTTTTTCATTTTATTTTTTTTTTTTACAAAAGAGGAACGAGCAGGTGTGGGTATTGGCCATTTTCAATGATATTAAAGTTCTTTTTATGAAAGCGAGGATATTGATGTCTACATATGTGGATATAAAGGACTCTGGTTCAGGTGAATTGTTTTATATTTAATTCGTTACTGGGGGAGCAACTCCAGTTTTAGTCAGACTACTTGGTTAGGTTATGATGGTTATCAATTCATCCGTAGGGTGAAGTATAGCATATTATGATTTATACGCAATCCTTGATGATTGCGTCGTTTTCCGTAAATAATTATTTATTAAAAAAAAACTGACTTTAGAAGTACAAAATGTCCTTCCAGTTGATATGTTTCCAAAAAATAAATCGATTGAAACAAAATTTTCAGGGATTTCATTGATTCAGATTAAAAAGATTAAAAAATTAAGGACAATTGAAAAAGTATATTCATCCCAAAATCCCTAAATCAGAAGAAGGCCCTTTTTGAAACTCGAATTTAAATGTGAGTTAAGGATATTTTTTCTTTATTTGTTTTAGAATTAAAATGAGCATCTAGAGCAGATACACAGTTATAGCAACGAATTATTTAATAACTGACGTTAGTGTGGTTTCATAATGCATACATAGATACCGTTGTACGTTTACACACCCACCACAAAAAATTTCAATTTCAAATCGGGTGTAAAGTTGGTTGCATTCAAACCGAGGAGCATTCATATATTTTGTTGTGTGTGTGTGTGTGTGTATTTTTTTTTTAATTCAAATTATTTGAAATGTGAAATTTTTCATGCAACGGTGAATTTTATTGCAGATATTGCAATTATTACTCGTACGTATGTTGCCATTTGCACATGAATGAAAAATTATGAAAATAACTTTTTTAATATAAAAATGAAAGGATGAATTTTCAATGGGTATAGTTTAGTCGAATAAATTGATAAGCGGAAATTGGAGTGTACAAGTAATTCCTTGAAATATAATATTGAGGTCCTTAGTAATAATATTTTAATATAATTATTTTGTGGAATTGGCTTTTATTGTTTACAGAGAATTTATAAATACATAAGTTTAATATTTGTATAAGTTTAATAAAAATTAAATTTATAAATGATGTTAATAAAATTACTGTTGTTTATTTTCTTAATTAAATTCGTTAGCTTATTATGCCCTACCAATTTCTTGAACGATAAAATTTTCATTGGTAAAATTGTGCTGTCATAAGTTTAGAGTGTGGAACAATCATGTTTCATTTTAGTCAACTTTAAATATGTTTATATTAATATTACTAAAAATTATATCTTGCAAAGGCAACTGGAAATTTTGAAGCTGTCATATTTTGACATTTAACAAGTGCTGATACATTTCATTTCATGGTGAACATTTTGCAGTGACACTTCTTCTTCTTTTCGGCAGACAAAAATGAAACTGGTGGGAAAAATTGAGTTCTTGGAACAAGTTAGTGATATAAAGATTCGAAACAGTGCTGCTGTTGCCTTAAGTGTTGACATAAGGCCAGGGTTGTCGATTCCTCGACCATGTTTGGAATTAAGCTGCATTGTTGTACAGTATAGACTTAGATCTTAAGGCTTTTAAAGCTCATTTTACATAATTTTCTTCAGATTTTTACTGAAAAAATCTTTTTGAATGATAAGGCTCACTGTTACTTCAAAAGTCTACGTTAAAAAACTGAACTGTCACATTTGCCTCGTAATATCCAAGAATGATTGTTGTGTCACTATTCGGTGCGGTTTTTGGACTAGCTGACAGTGTGATTGGACCTTAAATATTGAGGATTGCGTTATCGAGCTATGGTCAATGATTTTTGAAGTGGAACTTCTTTACTTTTGTCTTTGTTTTTGGAAGAAACTGGTGTAAATGATATTTATTTTCAACGAGAAAATGCTCCACAACCAATTCAAGATCATTTAAATGGAATTTGTGAAGCTATCAAGAATATACAGGCCAAAGTGTCATGTCTTTGGTCATGAAAATTTAATTTACTCACTTGCACCCATTAAGTATCATTCACCCATACCTGCTCTCTTTTAGCAAACTGTCACTTAACAGAGTTGCTTGTTTTGTTAAACATTTTTAACGACATTTTATTGGAAAGGTTCGTTAAGTTGAGTTTAACTTTTAACTACTGCATCAATTAAGATTTGTGAAAGGATATAAAGAAATGCTTCTGACAGAATGTTTCTTAAAAATGGCACTTCTTTACTGAAAGTGAAGAACCCTTGTTTGAAGTGTTAAGGTTTAGTCCAGTGACGGAGTCATTTTTTTTTTGTGGAGCATATTCCTTTTTGATTTAGGATACCCTTGTTTATATATTCTTTAAAATTATAAGTAAAGGTATGGTTGCTGGAGTAACAATTTAAAAAAATCAGCATCAATGGAAAGGTAATTTTTTTTTACTTATTTTAAAAAAGATTTAATAAAATATATTTCAAAAACTACTTTGTCACAATTTAGAATTATTTTGAAAACAATTTAAGCATGTTAAAATTGCATACTCTTTGACAGTTGTCTTTACTTCCCCAATGGAAAATCTAAATTTTTCAATTTTTTCCTCGTTATCATGTCAACTTCTACCGTCCGGACGAATTTTATCATCTTATAAGAATGGAAAGTTTCGAAATTTTTTTCGAAATGTTAAAAACGAAGAATTAAACCTTTTTAAAGTAAAAAAAAAAGATCTTAACTCAAAAAATGCAACGACAATTTGATTTGACATTTATTAAACTTTATTTAATTTTCACTTATTTCTAATTACAAAAACTATGAATTACATTGGAATGAATTCTAAGTTAAAAATAAAAATAGATAATAATTAAAATTGTTTTATAAAAAATTGAAGACTTTGTTGGTCAAAGTTTTAAAAAATTCAAGTATTTTTAATTTTATTTATAATTTTTACTTAATATTTCTTATAAACAAATTATTTTTGTAAACATGCAAAATTAAAATTATCATCAACATCAAGACCATTTACAAGGTCCCTTAAGAGAATATTGTACCTAGAGGTAATAACCGTCAATTTATATAGCCGCGATTTCATCTTGTCTAACATCAGTGTCAGAATTTCCTGGTTCCTTGATTCAGCCTCATTTGGGAAATTGAATTACCTCTAATTTCTTTTAATTTATTTTTCTTGCATACAAATTTACATCCTTTTATTTTTGTCAAAGTTTTACATTTAAGCATAAATGTAATAAAACCTTTGGTTTCCATTTTCAACAATCCTAACCAAAAGTGCGCTCGTGTTCCTTGGACTAACATCTTTTTTGTCAACAACTGCCTAATGTGGTTCTAGGTCAGTTTAAAGTATCTTAGCAGTTTTCTTTTAGCATAAGATGCCCGGGGCCGTGTTATGGAGAGCATTGCCCTCGGAAGTACTCAATTGTCTCCGCAGTCCGGAAGATGCTATTGGTTTTCTCTTTGGGAACGATAAGATCAGCCCGATCGAATATGGTGCCTGTTACACCGGCTGCTTCGAATTGTTGTACTCGTTCGAAGGAATTTATGTCATCGCCCCAAAGGAAGACTTTTTGGCCGAGATCGGTGGCCAATCGGGTGATGGAAGGGTCTCTGAGTATGTCTTCGGCATGGGCGGCGACCCCGATGATTTCGAAAGCCTGACAGAAGCTGGTAGCTGATTCGATATCCTTGCAACGAGGGTCCGCGTAGGCCGGCCACTTGGTGGTGGATCCCAGAGTCAGAAATATCACAGGGAATATATTTTGCTTCATCCTGACCATGGTGCAGACGTCGGCGTCGAAGCAGGAGAACACAATCATTCTGCCGCAGCCATTTTGCAAAGCAGTCAACAGAATCATGTCGACGAAGAGATTCTTGTCCAGCATTTGGTCGGCTTCCAGGGATCCATCGAACAACAGCTGTGGCCACTTGATCTCAACATTGATCGCAAGACCCAGGGGCAGTTGCTGGAATACTTGCTCGAGGGTCGGGAACAGACGATAGTCGGGACGCTCTTCCGAGTTGTGTGAGGGATACTCCCGGATCTGACCACCAGCCACGGAGAAGATTCGCACTTCCTTCAGATCGCTGTACGTGATGTCCTTAAGGAAGATTTTCGTCAGATCTTCTTTGGATTTTGGCTCTGCGCCAATTGGAGCAGTGTATATTTCGAAGTCGTGGTAAACCACTGGAACATAGTCTTGAGTTAAATGCACGTCCAACTCGATCATGTCTACGTTTGATGCATACGCCTGTTTGTATGAAGCTATGGTGTTCTCAGGAACGGGAGCACCATTTGGAATGAAACTCAAGCCAGCACCACAATGACCAACGAGTAGATTTTCCCACTGAGGCTGCCAAGTGTGGGCGTAACTGGTGCGGAAATTCAGCTTTCCACCGTGCATTGGTCTGATTACGACGTATGGCAAATCGGCTCTGGCCAAGGTCTCCCCACCTTCAGGGCTTACAATCTGCAAGTGGATGTTTCCATCATCTTCCGGCATCGATGCAGCCGAAAGCAAAGCATGTCCCAATGGCTGGCGGTCCTCGGAGTGCAACACCAACGCATAAGTGTCATTTTCCTGGCCCCCAGAAATAACCAATTGGAACACTACAATATCCCCAGCTTCATACATCACACCGAGGTCCGATTGACGTTCGAACACACTCCTTCCATACTTCATGTTGACTACTTCAACGTTACCAAGACTCTCGTTGTATTTTGGCAAGACACCATCATCTTCCAATTGAACTATTTTAAGGTACAATCTCTCGGGATTCTGGCCCTCGAATGAGAACACTCGATTGATGAACTTCAGTTGGATGACAGTCTCATTGGTCAACCAGCCACGGGAGATCTGTTGCTGATCCTCAATTCTGCCAAAATGATCCATCCTCATGCAACCATGATTACAAGTTCGAATATTCCTTGGCTCGACATAGGACTCCCATCGCTTGATCTGAATACGGCCCATAGAGTCCAGACTGTACACAAAATAGCGATATTGAACCTTGCCAGGACTGCAAAGATTAACAATGCCAGTCCAAATGTTCGTAGCTACCTCAGATAATTGGACACTTCGCAATGGATCCCATGCTCCTAGCTCAAAGGAATCACCAGTCAATCCAACATACTCATCGGGTGCGAGAACGGCATTAAGTTGGACAGTAAATGTTCGCGGTGATGGAAGACATGGTTCAGTAGGCGAAGCGATGACAGCTGGTTCACCAGCACGTTGAATGACATTGTTTGTTACGGCGTTACACTGAAAAGACACAACACAAGAAAACAAGTCGTTAAAATTTTAACTTCGCAGTAAAAAAAATATATAGTTCAAAAAAACTTATAATATTGGGATTTATACTTTTGGGATGTTAAAAATGTTCTTGGGAATTTATTCATTGAGGGGTTTTTGGCATAAATTGCATTTCAGGACTTTTGATGGTTTGAGATTTTGGCATTCAAATTTATGGGATTTTTGGATTGGAGATCAAATTTTTATTTACATGAACTTTTAAATATGAAGGATTTTCAGGATGAAAAAGTGGAACGGTTTTTAATCTTCGGAATCCGATATTTTTAGTGAATTTCGGTATTTCTGTCAAAGATGTTCTTCCCATGAGTAAGAATATTTTTTTAAATGAATTAAAGAACGAAAATGTAGGAAACTTTTACAAGAATTCGAAATTTTGCATTGCTCATTCAATATTAAAACTTTTAGCACTGTGTTAGTATTCAATAGAATTTTAATAGAATTTTAGGACACATTCACTTTTGTTTCACAAGATTTTGATTTTAATAAAAATGGATCAAATTAATATTTAGTTAACATATACATATTTCAACTTTAAATCAAAGTTTTTCAATATCAATAAATTTAATTTTTATTTTTTTCATACCTTGCAAGAATCTAATCTCAAAAAAAGAAAAAATATCCACACAAATTTTACTGAATGTTTATAAACAAAGACGACGACGGGTGGCATATTTGTAGTAAAAACTGATAACAATTCTAACAACAAGTTGCTCGTACAGAAAAAGAGTCTTAATTTAATCAAATTGTATATATACAAAAATCACGTGCTTTAAGAATGAAGATAAAAATAAATTAAAGAAAAAACTCATTAATTGTTTTGTTTAAACAAATAAATCACTTTAACTTTAGATAACTTTGTTTGTCTTTTTATTGTTTTCTTTTTTTTTTTTGACTATTAAATAATTATCTCTTGTTAAAACACATCAACAATTATTCTACAACAAATTTTAAAACAATTAAAATTTATTTATTTTTCACAGAAAAATCTAAAAATCTTGCAACCTAGTGCATCCAAGTCTTGAATACCAAATGATTCTGTGAATAGCTAACAAGTACTGACTAAGCTGGCGTTAAACAATCAACAAGAATAATTTAATCTGTTTATGGACAAGATTCATAGAAACCAGGTTTAAAGAGATAGAAGTGGGCTTCCAATGACACATATCAGTTTATATTTAAAAAAAAAACAGTTTCAGAAAAAAATACTGTTAACAGTTTTATTGCATTTATACATTTAATTATGCAAATAAACCTGAATGACAAATTAAAAAACATAGTTTAGCATATTGGTCCACTTTTATTTTCCGGAGAGTGTTTAATTTATTTTTAAAAATAAAAAAATTTAAAGGAAACAACTTGTGGTGTTTTATGAGTCTTCTTTTGTTGAATTGGATTTTGAAACAACAACAAAAAAAAAAAGAAACACGAGACGTAAAATTCTGACAGGTTGGTATATTTTTATTTTTGTCCCATCATGTGATTATGAAGTCCCTGAAAAATGTTTCTTTCTTTTGCAAGATCTCTCAAAAGCAAAAGTATCTTAAAATAGCAACAAAAACTTTCAGTCGATTTGAATTTATTTTTTGCGCTTTTATGTAGGTACATACATATGTATGTATTAATATTTGTACAAATATGTAGATATGTACGAATTCAGTCATAAATAATCGGTGGACTTTGATCGGAATAAAAATGTAAAATAGGCACGCTTTGTCGTGTAAACAAAAACAAATATCGGAAAATTGTATCTACTCGCCCCAGAGTGTAGACACATGTTCGGATGCCAAATTATATATTTTCATAATTAATTATTCTAACTACATATAAATAGTTGAGTATATTATGTGAGTTCATTATGATACGAATTTATAATCGTACACATAATAAAATTCGCAATCAATTAAAGAAAAAACGTGTTTCAAAAGCGCCAAAAAAAAACGAAGAAATAAATAAATGTATCTTATCAGCGTTTTTTTTTTTTGTTAGTTTCTTTTCTTCGCGTGTCTTTTTTTATTATTTTCTATTCTTAGTTCCAACCAAATTCGTAGGTCAGACTCAGATACACTTTCAGAGTGCAGTTGGAGTCGAATGAAGTTCAATTGAAGAGAGATACTTTATTCCGCCAGGTAGGTAGACGTAGGTATATAATTTCGACCTTGGTGTTCGAAGTTCAGGGTGTTGTGCATTTTAAATTCAAGTTGCTGATTTTTTTGTGTCGATATTTTTTTTTTTGTGTGCTTTGACGTTAACCGGTGACAGTGTCAATTATTATAAAAATGTGCTTCTAGGGGTTTTTATTTCTTTTTTAAGTTTGTTATCTCATATTGTATTAGAAATTAGAGATTTCTTTTGATAAGAAGACAGATTAAAGTTAATAGTAAGCCTGAACGTCATATGTGACTTGCGGTAAGGTATACTTGATTTTTATTGTTTTTTGACATTTTGATCAAACTTTGACATCAAATGTCAAAATATGAAGATAGTTATCGCTATTCTGTCTATTTGTCTGAAGTAAGTTTGTTGGTAATTTTGCGATACCTTTTTGACTAAGTTACTTTATAATATATTTTTGTATGAGTAAGTTAACCGTAGAAATCAAAAAATAAATGTATGTAGTTTACATCACAATCACACAATTAAAATCAATAATAAAAAATTGTTTAATTATACCTAGAAATTTCTTTAAAGTCTACTTAATTTTATTAAACTATTTCTAGGTTAGGTTTTGCAACATTTGAGTGGTTGTAATATAGTTGATAACATTTGTAAAACAACTTACAAATAGCTAATCTACTTTTTGATACTAGACAGAGTCACATGATAAAATTACTCTTTCTTATCATTTTATTTGGTCAAGCATAATCATGTCCGGCACTTGAATATTTTTTTTAAGATATTGAATCAAAACAAAGTTTCTATATCACAAAAAGATTTATTTGATGCCTAATAGAAACTTTTTGAGAGTTCATTTCAATCCGCTGAAAAAAGCAATCAGTTATTTTTCTTTCATGAAGAAAAACACGCATATTTTTTAATTTTAAATGTTAAATTTTAGATAAAGAATTTTCTTCACCTCTCTATAAAAATATTAATATTTTTTTGAATTATATACTGTACTTACATTTGTTTCTAAGGCTCATACAAAATTCAAACTTGAAGTTTTTATACATATCATCTAGTACAAAAAATTACATTTTTTCCTGCATTTTGAAAATTTTGGAACAAAATGTTTTTTTTTTGTAAACGGCTTTTAAATGTCAAAATTTACATGTTTTAATTTTGGAGAAAAATATAAATAAATACTTGACACCAGCCTGTCAAATACTATATACTAAACCTTATTTAGCATTTAATTTTAAAACAAAAAGAAAAAAAAAACAATACTATACACATAAAATTTAACTTCGATAACTTTCATTTCTACATAATTAATTTGAACTTTGAAGTTTGGACTTTGGACTTTGATTTCTCAGAATACCAACAAATTAATTTACGAACAATTCACAATGGGAAAATCTCTTTGTCATCATGTGATGTGAAATTAAATTTTTGTTTTTGTTTTGTTATTATTATTTTATTTATCACATGACCTAACCACAATACAATTTAAAAAGGGCACCCTATATAATGATGATAATAATTTTTAATAAATTAATTCGAGTCATTTGAAGTATGACGTTGACGATGAAAACAATTAAACCCTGTTTAGCTTGTTCTCATGAAATCAATTAATTTATATCTAAGCATGCGAATATTTATAATTTTGTTGTTAATAAAAATGGGGGCGTATTCATTTTAATAGTCTTAGTTTGTTAAGCTCAAGTTTGAGTATAGATTAATTGAGAAGATCAACTGGTTCAATTTAAAAAAAAAAAAAAAAAAAAAAAACAAATCAATTGACATTAAAAAAATAAGATAACAAAGAAAATCATAGGAATTAAATTTGTTTCCAGAGAATTTATACTTAAATTTCTCTTAATTTGATTATAATTTTAGAAATTACTTGAATTAATAACTCTATGCCACATTTTTCTAGGGATGTGTTTGAACATTATATTTCAGTAATTTTGATAAGAAAAAATAAAATAAATACTTTTAACTAATAGCTAACCAAGCAGACTGCTGTCAAATGTTATATAAAAAATGGTTTAACCTCAAAAATTATTGCATTGTAAATGTAAAAAAGTGGATTTCAGATTTTTTTTAAACAACTACTGCTTTGGTAATTGATTCTTTTGAGTCAACTCAATTTCAAGTAGGGAAGACATTTTTTCAAAGGGTGGAAGTAAGATAAATGTCATCTCAAGTGTCAGGTGATACAAAAATGTAGCCGTTATTTTGACGCTTTGTCTTCAATGTATTGTTGAAAAAATTAAAACTTGTTACATTGTTTTATAATTAAAGATTTATTAAAAACTGTAATCAAAGTCTTTGAAAATAATTTTAAGTTAAGGTTTATTTGAATTGAAGTCATTTTGAGCTTCACAATTAAGTTGACAAACAGAACTACCGGAAATGATATTTAATTTCAGTTTTATGTGTTGTCATAAAATTTAATCTTAAAAATAATTTTGTCGTTTCATCTTTTTGTTTGAATATTTGAAATTTATATTGTCATAAGAAAACGTTGAACGTATAATTGACTTTATATTGTGATTCCATGTTATTATTTTAGCTTAATCTAATTTTCTTTTTTTATTGTGATTTATGTATATTAGAAACATAAATACAATTACATATGTCATGGATATTCTGACAGTGGTACATTTCCTTAACTTTAACTCTCAAAAAAAAAATAATCTCATATTTAGGAAAATGAGTTTTGTAGATATCTCAACTAAGTTTTCTTACAAAAATCCATCCCTTTCTTTTAAATTAATTTCTTTTTCATTGTTGATAACATTTTTCAAAAAAATATGTAAAATTATTTAACTTATTAAAAATATATTTTTTGGCTTTTTTATATTACTTGTTGACACAATTGAACAAAATATTCTGGCAATGTTTTAACAAAGATAACAAATAGTCATGCAAAATTGCATTTATTTGAAATATTCCGGTAAAAAAAAAAAAAAATTAGATTATTTGAACAAAATGTGTGTGTTTAATAATCAAATAAATGAAAATAAAATAAGAGCTTGTTAAATAGACAAGCAATTGTTCAAATAGGATCTATTACTTGTTCTAAGGGGTAATTACTGTTATTCTGAAAAAAAAAAATGTGCAATTTCACTCCAAAGGCTGAGTTTTTGGCTATTTTCTTTTTTTAGATTGATCGTTTTACAATTTTCTTAAGAAAATGTATTTTTCGCAATGTTATTGTTTCGTGAAAAACAATTGCGCAAGTTTTGCGATGATTTGCGAAACAAAAATCAAGAATATTTCTGCGAATTAACAGTTCTACAGGTCAATCAAAAGACTAAAAGAAAACTTACGATGCAACTAATGTGAGTCGAATAAGAATTATTTAAAAAATTGCTTATCAATCCGTATATAAATTTTAAGGAATAAAAAAAATTAATATACAAATTTTGTTTAAAACGTAGTAAATTATTAAAATTTCAAGAACAAAACTTTGATTTTTGATTTATTTTTTTTCAATTTTTCTCAAAGACAGTGTTCTATAACGGTTCTGAATGAATTCAATTTTTGTTTTTTAAATTCAAAATATTTTCAACGGTATAGATGTTCTTTCTTTGTCTTCAAATTCAAAATAAAAGAAAATACTATCCGAACATATTAACAAATTATTTTGGACATTTTTTTACTACGTTTTAGCCCAATATAGTTATTTTTTCAAATATAGAATTTTCATAATTAAAAAACAAAACAAGCAAGTCCACACAATCTGGAGTTGTACATTCAAAAACAAACAAAAAAAAAAACACGCAATTTATGATTTGCAATTCAAATTCTCAACACACATTCATTCACAGCAATTATAATTATTCACAATAATAAACTAAACAACAGTCAAACATGTTTGCTCTTCATTAGATTTTCCAAAAACTCTACAAAAACAACAACAAAAAACAAAAGCAGGATTAATAGTTCACGCACAACATGTTACACTTATAGAACAAATAAACAAACAAGCAAAACAATTCACAACAAATCAAAGTCCATCCATAACTTTCGCTTCCTCTTTTCGTTTAACCGGTTAAAGTTTCCTACGTATTTTTTTTTTTTTTTTTTTTTTTTTATTTCAAATGAACTCACAGCTAAAATTCTACATTTTTGTTTAGAACAATTCAAACAATTGCAAAAAGTTCACAAATCGCAGAATAAACACACAAAAATCCCCCAAAATATTAAATCCAAAAAAAAAAAAGATAAATAAATTACATGTTCAGAATGTTCATCGATAACAGCAGCGGGGGATGTGGAATCCAAGACACTCAACACCATTGACACTGACATTTTCTCTTCTTTATCTTTTTATTGTTAGATATATATATTTTTTTAATTATTTAAATTGATAAAATTATTATTTATAGGTAGGTAAATTTATATTCCTTTTTTGAAAAAAAAAAAACAAAAATATTGTTTAGAAACCGACAAAATTTCTTCACACACTGTCTTCGACCGTTGGTTGTTAAACGTTCAACGAAACTAAAAATTTTGAATCACAATCTTCGCTCGGGGGGTATTTATGCAAAAAAAAAAAAAAAAAAAAAAAACGGAATATAAACAAACAGAGAGCAACAACAAAGCACACACAAACAATACATAACAAACATAATGGCAAAAAGGCAGATAACCATTATAACCTAGGTACCTACCTACCTACTCCCGCAAATACTATAAATTATAAATACATACTTACCTACATACATACAAACATAGAAGTATATAAAGTAATAATTATATAAAATTAAAAAAATAGGCTACATTTTTATGTTATCTCGGCCTGCACCCCAATCTTGAAATTGAGCAAGTATATACAGACGAGTATCCATGGCTTTCTAATAAATTTGATTAGATTCAATAAATTGCGTTGTACGAGTACGAATACTCGTATGTGGCGGGTTTTGCAATCTTTAATCTTTAAGTGTCTGTTTTTTGCATTTTTTAGGGTAATTTCTGAACCGTTCACAATCACATACCTGCCTACTATACTTGTGTCAAACAAACAAACAAACATGTTTGTACAGTTTTGACAAAAAGCTTCTCATCATAGGCGAATTCTGTGTCATTCACAACAATGACGGCATTTTATGAGTGTGTGTGGGTTTTGAGTAATATAATAATTTATAAAGGTAGTGTATGTGTAGGGGGTCGATGCTCGCAAAAATTGTTGAGTATATGGGTGGTGTCTGGTGTTGGTGTGCGAGTGTGTTTTTGCAAAAGGGTGGCCACTAATGAGTGGTTTTGAAAAATTTCACTCGTTTGCAAAAATTAAAAAAAAAAAAATCAACTACATATTGTGAATGCGTTTGATGTGATTTTCTTTACATAAATATTGGTAACAAAGGTTTTTATTTATTCATATTTTTAATTTAAAAAAAAATAGCAACTGAACTTTGATGTTTTTTTGAACTTTGTATTTTTGATTAAGTGGAAGAGTTGAGAAATTAAAAAAAAATTAAAATTTATTTATTTTATTTAAAATCTGAAGTTGAGCGATTATAGTCAATTTCCGTTGGGCGCCATTTTAAATCTTTGGAAATTTTTGTTTGAGTTACTAAACTTTATGAAGCTATACCAAATATGTCAGAATGTTGGAAAAATGTGTAGATATAATGAAAATTTGAAGTCTTAATAAAAGGTTTAAAAGAGTGTAAATTATTAAATTTTGTAATCCTTATTAAATTTTTGAGTTAAAATTCCAAAATTATTTTTTTGTTTGCAGAAAGCAATAAAGAACTTATTTAATTTTTTGCTGAGTTTTAATAATGAACTCATAATACATTTTTCCAATATCTTTCGGAGTCTAAAAGTAGTAGAGTTCTAAAGAGTTCTAAGTATACTTTTCCTTGGGTTTTGATACCAAAAAAGTAAGTTGCTTAACCCGGAGGGTTAGTATGTAAGTCGTCCTTAAATTTCGCATTCACTTTTATCGCCAAAACTGATTTCACATAAAATGTGTAGTGGAGAATAAAATTGTGTTATCTAAATAAAATTAAAAAAAAAATCACATAAAAATTAAGGTCTAAGCGTTCGAATAGATTAGAAAATTTATTACTTTCTCTTGATTTTGATAGAAACAAAATTTTGACAAAATACGAATAGTTTATTAAATTTTAGCTAGCCTTAATTTTGGGGAGAATTTTGTATGGGACATGAAATCAAACATTTTATAACTTAAATGTTTTAAACACTAATTCAAAAGTATCAAATAATTCAAGTAGGTACCTACCTAATAAAAATAAATAAATCCCCAAATTTTGTTTAATAACAATTTTGACATTTGACTGTCATTTAGTAGTTTTTTTTTTTTTGGAAAAAAATTGAGTTTTGAAATACCCAAAGTGGCAACTCTAGTTCACCAATTATATTACTCTTATACCAATACCACCGACACGGAATACAATATTGTTAACGAAGACGAAGACGCAGACGACGACGACGCGACAACACGACAAAGAAACTATAATGGGTATATCAGTCATTGTGCGAATTAATTCCAGTCACCCCTCCGCCTGACAAAGAATATCTTTTCAAAACTTAGCACACGATAGTTTATCTAGACATGGATGCACATACATACATATGTATATATAATTTCTAATATGTATGTATGATTATATAGACGAAATGTGCATTGGTGAGAGACTTAATTATTACTATATTCATATTTCACTCGTCTGGTCTGGACTGGAATAAGGACTATAAAACTCACACTCTTCGTATTAATAGATAACTCCGCACACATGCAACACACAATAAAAACATAAACAAAATTTTAACCACCTACCTGGTGTCTTGGCATGCAAAATTTGGCAGAACTTGTTTTTTTAAAGGTGACTTCCTGGATTCCAGACGACTTGGTACTTTTTTCGGTTTATAAAACTTTTCAGACTGAAAATAGGCCTATTGTCAAAATGCTTGTAGGTATGTGTTTCTTACTACTGTCAGACGAGGCCAATTAATGCCATTGTAGCAGAAATTATCTTTTCTCTTTCCTTTTGCAATATACTAGTGCATGACAGTGTATTGTGGCTCTCTCGCTCTCTGACTTAAGTAAAACATTTATACACAATTTTGCAAGGCCATGAGGAAGTACATAAATAGGAATGTGGGATAATGGCATAACTTTTGTTTCTGTTTGTGTTTACCAATAAATTGCTTAAGAATGCGCATGCACTCAATGAATTTTGTAGCAGCTCCATCTGTTGAGCAATAGAAGATTTAATGTTTTAAATACATTTATGTAATTTAAATAATATATAATACAGACTGTAGTTTGAAACCAAACAAAAAGTAACTGAAATTTAGTATCTAGAAAATTTCATGCACCGTCTTTTTATCGTTAATTTGAAGACAAAGATAAACTTTGTCATTAAACAATTAGGTACTGTCATTCAGAGAACAAAGAAGTTTTTAAACAATAAGTCATGAGTGAGTAAATAGAGGGTAATAATAAATTAGATTTATGTATTTGTCATGATGAATTGTTTATTTTGTTTTCCGTTGATAAATACTATAAAAATGTAGGTTAACTAAACTGAAAAAACTTACTTTGTAGAATTTCATTTCATGTGTGAAAAGACTGAATTTCTAGTATTAATTTAATATTTATTCATGGCTCTTGAAGTCTTTAAGCAAGATTAATAAAATTAGACCACATTGACCTTTGATAATAATCATAGAAATGGAAAGTTTTACTTGCATTTTTGTCTAAAATTCAAGTTGAATAGGACCCATTATGTGTTGATAACAAAAAAATTCAGTAAGATTTAGCCAAATATTTTCTAAAAAAAAATTATAGTCGTGAAAAACGAGATTTTCAAAGACCATTAACTTTTGTGCTTAAAAACAATTGTTTCGTCTCATCTACTCCTGAAACACAATTTTTTTTGTTAAACTCTATCTGTAAAATATAGAAGAATATCCAGATTGAATAAATAAATCTCTTCTCAATTTGGTTCACTGAGGCGTATGCGTACTTTTCTGAAAAACAAAATTATTCCTTCAACCTCTTGTTTAAAATTTAAAGTGAACATTTTTTAAGAAATAAAGTTAAAAACAAAACATATCTTTCAATACCTTCATATGTAAAACTGTCTTATTAAGCTCAAATGTAAGTTTAAATTATATATTTGAATGTTAAACAAATGTTTCTGCCTTAGTCAGTTTTATTATTAGATCTATCGATGCACGATTTGGTGAGGCATTTCAATTTAAACAAAAAAAAATATATCAATTCTATATTTCTGTTTTGAAATCTTCCATAGCTTTGTCAATAATGTTTTAAGTTTACTTTTGGATTATTATTTTTTTGAAGAACGTTTAATTTTTTCAACTTCGAAATAAATTATCAATTTAACTCTGCTCTCGCTTTCTAAAATAATGTTTCATCTTGTCCAATAGATTAGCCTTACGTTTCAATTTACTAATTTTATCAAAAATAACTAAATTTAGTTCATTTTCCAAAATGGTTCACGCTGGCGTATACTTACTTTTTCTCACCAAAAATGTTTTGTAGTCTTAAAATTCGTCTTAGATCCAAATGATTTTATTTCTTTAAGTTCTACTGATTTTCAGATTCAAATAGTTCTTGAATTTGAGTTTTCATTAGCCTTAAAATAAGTATCATATGATATCCTGCAAAACCTTATTTTATTATCAATGATGGGTCTTTGAATAAAAACTAATAACAATCATCTTTGATTGCATTTGAAATTCTAATTCAGCAATTAAGTCTGTTGTTGTGATATCAATTCAAAAGTTATTCAATTGTGATAGCATAAGTGAATAAAATGAAATATTCATTTAATTAAATTAATTTCAAAATTATGTAAAAGTACATCAATATCTTATCCGAAATTAAAACAAATTTTTGTTTGCATTTTAGTTTCATTGATATTATATTTTATTTTGATGTTTTATTTTCTTTTCTTTTGTTTTATTTATTTCCTTTTTGTATTAATAAATATTTTACTGAAGGAAAGTTATTTATTGTTTTTTTTTTTTTTGTCTTATAATATTTTACGAACAGAACAAAAGTGAAACTGTATGTAAGTGTATTTTGTTATTTAAAAAGATTTCTTAAAACTATTTTTTTTTATTGTTATTATTATTCCGTAGTTAAAATTAAATTTTATAATTAATTATTATCCTTTATTTTTTGAATTTATTGCATACTATACGAAATTTAGCAACTGAACAATAATTGAGCCTTTTTAATTAACGTACAATTTTTTGGCATTCAGCACGGCAAATAAAATGTAGGAAAATATATCACACAAATTTGTATTTCATTTTTTTTTTGTCTAATTGATTGCATGAAAGTGTCAACAATTTTAAAGCATATAAGCAAAAAAGGCTTACAGTTGTTAAAGAATTTATAGATTTTGTTTTTAAGATTAAATGTGACATTTTTTTTTATAATCGTCAAACATAGTTCAATTGACTTATGAGATTAAACTTAGAGTTAAAATTAAAATATATACTTTTAATAAATTATTTATAAAATAAACGATTTCACAACGGACACTGGCCTCTAAAATACTCTATCGTCTCAGGATTATTGAACACGCCAGCGGTTCGTTCCTTTGGGACTATCAAATCCGCACGATCGAAAATATTCGCTGTAACACCGGCTGCCTCGAAGAATTGAACTCGTTCCAGCGAGTTAATATCATAGCCCCATAGGAATACTTTTTGTCCAAGATCAGTGGCCAAGCGGACCATTTGATGGTCCTTGAGAATGTCCTCGGAGTAGGGTGCGATTCCGGTAAGCTCAAATGTCTGAGCATTGTTAACAGCCGCCTCGATACTATTACAACGAGGGTCTTCGTAGGCTTGCCATTTTTTGGTAGATCCTTGAGTCAGGAACATCACAGGTAACATATTTTGCTTGAAGCGCACCATGGCGCAAATATCGGCATCAAACGACGAGAAAATCAACATTCGTCCACACCCATTACGCAGAGTTGTCAGAAGAATCATGTCGACAAAGAGGTTCTTATCTACAACTTGTTCGGCCTCCAGCACACCATCGATATGGGTCTGCGGCCACTTGATTTCAATATTGATGGCCAAACCGAGGGGCAACTCTAGGAAGAGCTCTTCTAGCGTTGGGAACAAACGGTGTTCTACGCGCTCTTCTTCGTTATGCGATGGATATTCCCGGATTTCATCGCCGATCACGCGGAATATCCGCATGTCTTTCAGCTGACTGTAACGAATGTCTTTAATGTACACCTGAACCAGGTCTTCCTTGGACTTTGGACGGACTCCATTGGGAGCGGTGAAGAACTTGTAATCATGATAGATCACAGGTACAAGGTCCTCGGTTATGTGCACATCGATCTCGATCATGTCAGCGTTGACTTCGTAGGCCTGCTTATATGAAGCTATTGTATTCTCGGTGATGGGTGCGCCGTTGAGGGCAAAACTAATACCATTTCCTCGGTGGCCGACCAGCAGCTTATCCCATTTGGGCTTCCAGGTGTAGGCATAGCTCGTACGGAAATTCATCCGAATACCCGGCAAGGGTCTCACGATCAAGTAAGAAATCTTGGCACTGGCAATCATCTCTCCAGAGTCGGGGCTCGTGACATTCAACTCCAACTTTCCATCGTTCTCCTGCAACTTGGACAGTAGTATCGGAGCATGTCCCAATGGCTGACGGTCCTCGGAATGCAAAACCAGGGCATACTTCTCGTGCTCTTGCCCCAGAGGAATTGACAACTGGAAGAGAACAATGTCTCCAGTCTTGTAGAGCGTTCCCAGATCCGCCTGCCTCTCGAAGACACTTTGTCCATACTTCATGTTCACAACATCAGCGTTGTTTAGAGTTTCATTGTAATTGGGGAGGTCATTCTCGTTATCCAAGCTAACCAACTTCAAGTACACTTTCTCCGGAGCGTAGCCCTCAAACGAAAACACTTGGTTGAGGAATTTCAACTGAACGATAGTTTCATTGGTCAACCAGCCTCTAGCGATCTTTTTCTCCCCGTCAATCTCACCAAAGCTGTCCATTCTCATGCAGTTTCCATTACAAGTCCTCATATTCCTCGGCTCAACATAGGCTTCCCAACGCTTGATTTGAATGCGTCCCAACGAATCCAGGCTATACACGAAGTAGCGGTACTGCACCTTTCCGGGGCTGCTCAAATTCACAACACCATTCCAAATGGTCGGGGTAACTTGTGTCAACTGGACACTGCGCAAAGGATCCCATGATCCCAATTCAAACGAATCTCCAGTAAGCCCCATATGCTCGTTAGACTCGAGGGGCTTTGGCAATTGAACGGTAAATGTCCTTGGCGACGGAATGCATTCCTCCGTTGGCGAAGTAACGACAGATGGCTCACCAGCTCGCTGAATGACATTGTTGGCGACTGCATTGCACTGTAAGATGACAAAAAACACCACATAAGTACAAAAACTCTTAAAAGTTGGCATTTTCAAAATGAAGTTAAATATGAGGAAAGTGTTAAAAATGTAAACTCCCGTCAACCAACTTTGAACAACTAATCTTCTACCTTCAAACATTCAAATCAGTTACATTGTTAAACTATTCCAATTGCATTGGATTGCAATAGAAGTCACGTAAGAATATATTTATAATTTTTTAATTAACTACCTACGCCGCCGCTGTTGTAATCTTTTGCATTTTTTTATAATGCAGTGTATTTGATTTGCATCAATTAAGGGCAAGTTTTTGAATCAACTTCGCATATAACAAATAGATAAGGGATTTTATAGATTCAAGATCAAGTTTTGCACATATGTATGTAACTGCAAAATAAAAATTTTCAAATCAACGGACACGTTCGTTTTTCTAGCCCCTGGAATATTCTTAATATCAATCGTTTAGGCTTGAGGCTAAATTACGTTGCATAACTTAAGGAGACGAGTTAAAATTTTGCTTTTCAGCAGTCATCAAACTATGCAAATTTGTGTTCTAATTGAAAAAAGCTGATTCATTTTTAATCACTGATCAGACGGTATATTGATAAGCTCTGTCTGAAGGAAGCCTGATATGGATTATGGAACACACAAAATTGAAGGTTAATGTGCCTTCAATTAAAAATATAATGAATCTAGGCATTTCCTGAACATGTGCACATTCATACATGCAAAGATATATTTAATTGACCTTTGGAATTGTTTTTACTTTTTTGCAAAGAAATTAAACAGAAGGTTACTTGGCTGAAGAAGCTTATCTTATAAATAAATACAAAGTAGATGGATCTATTTAGTTAGCTGTCAACTGTCAATTATTTGATTGAGCGAAACTGAGAAACACAAAACTGTTATGAATTCTTACCGTAGTTTTTCAACTTTAACGTATAACAGTTTTAGTTTTCGAATTCTTCTTATACATTATTTCGTTAAGTTTATAAGCAAAATGTTTTTCACTGCTTTTCTTTTAAAAATATAATTTTATAGTTCATCTATATACAAAAATATTTGCTTATTGAACTTCGGCTGACTGAATGACATAAGTGACAGAAATAGAATTCGAAATTAGAATGACATATTTAAACTGTTATACTTGGTCCAAAATCGAATGCTTATAACTGTTTTAATTTTATTGAATTAAATTAATTCATTTCTTCTCATTCCTCATTGGATTATTCCACATAATATGAACTATGAATTTTACACATTTTTAAGAAAAAGAACGCAACCCTAGACCTGGTGGGCCTTAATTTATCCTTAATTACTTCAAAATATTTACATTGGGCGTGGACACAATGGTGGAAAAGAACACATTAAACTATGGTTTTAATATAAAATAAAAAAGTTTTTTGGTTTCTTTTGACAAATAGCTTTTCCATGGAGTGTTCATGTTTCATTTTCATTTAATAATCATAAGCAGTACCTAGAAATGACATAATAATTCCCACAAATTGATGACTGATTCACTAATTTTAAAAACGATAATGAATTGTGTTCCTTAAAAATATCAGACATAAAAAAATAAAATCATGACAAGCTTTATCCATCTATCAACATTTTAACATTTTAAATCATCACTCATTAACATTTGATTTTTTAATTTATTTACCTTAACTGCTTTGTCGTCAAGCAAAGAAATAACTTGTTTCTTCATACAAAAACGATTTTTTAACAATAACTCATCCTGAACTTTGCTACACACTCGAAAATAAAAATTAAATCGCGAAGCTACACTTCGCATTTGCTTACAAATTTAATTTAACTATTTTTTATTTTAATTTTATTCTGTGATTTAATACTACTAAATTATTTTAATGTCTAAAACGACAAAGTCACACACTTCGCTCAAGACATAAAAAAATGTCTAAATGGTAATGCTAATGATATTCAAAATCTACTAAAACCTAAACAGAAAAAAAATAACACTGGCCAAGAATTGTCTAATACTCGAATGTACATAACTATACCGAGATAGGAATGTATGTGCAGACAAATCGTTTAGTTTAAATTAAATTTGCTTCAATGGTAAAAATAAAATACAATAATTCTTTGTTCTGTAACTATAGTGACGTAAAGTGCAACTGCGCGGTACAAAGTTCTCGTTTACATTGACAGTTGAGACATGAGAGGTTATGATGCGATGAGTACGGTTTTACCCCTCTTTGTTTGCGAATAATATCTAACGTAGGTACATATTTTGATTTTTCATCTTTGTTGCAGGGGTTGTTAAGGTTTCAGGGGTTGAGAATTGTATGTAATATAAGTATGTATACAAAAAAGCTTAATAAAGATTATTACATTACGTTAAGGAATTAAGTCACGTGTGACATTCTCTTTGCTTTTGTTTTATTCCTCTCACATTTGACAGTTGATATTATAGCGTTTATTTACTATAAATTATTAAAACTAATCGGGTCACTTGCGAGAGTTTATCTGAATGTTTGTTCGTATTAACAGATAATTAAACTAGTTTAATTTTTATCTGAAGAAGACACGTCATTATGATCACTCCAAATTTAAGCGGTAAACGAACTACTTTTGAATAATTCAAAAATATTCAAACGTGACTTAAGTGTGATGTCGTTCACAAAAAAATCGAACAATTCTTGTATAAATTATAAACCGGAGCAAATTATTTATTTAAACAAAAATACGAATTAATTATTAAACACTAATGGTGAATTATAATTTTATTTACATAACTCTTTCGTTTTGTATAATTTATGTACATACATACATATATAAAAATGTAAAAATGTTTACATTGTTGAAACTGGCCTTTTTATTTAAATCTTTCCAAAATCAAATTGGTTGAGGTTGATATTCCTTAGCTTTCTCAGTTCAGTCATTGTATATGTTATGCGAATATATGTATTTAATATATTTTTAACCCTCAACGATTTTAAGCACAGAAAATGTCAAAAATAATTGAAATCACATTAACCTCAAGATATTTAAGCAAAACACTTCGACCAAAGTTAACTTTAAACGTCAAATATTTTCACTTTAGACAAGTTCAAAAATAAACAAGTATGAAAGTGTTTTGACTGAAATAATTATAAATTATTCATCCTCTTAAAAACATCCCTATTTTTTTTGTATATTTTAGTTGTCTACTATGCTATTAATTTAGGAAGACTTGGTGTATGTATACATTTATTCTGAAATCTGGATGTTATTACTTTCACTTGTTCGCAAACTATTTGACGTGTGTTTTATATTATGGTAAAATGCCAAAATCTAGCTCGTGCCTAAAATTTTACCAAATCAAAGAAAAAAACAAATTTATTTATAGATATGTATAATTACAATAATTGACACTAATAACAACAACAAATAATAAAACGTGCCTGAAAATTCTCTCTTTACACTCTCTACACGCCTGCTCTCTTTTACAGTTACAATATTACAAAAGTACGCAAATTATAGGAAGTGAGATTATCCTTCAATGGATGACAGCAGCTTCCTGTCGTGTCACCGTGTAAACAAGCATACATAATTATAATGCTTAACAATGTAAATCTAATCTATCTGTCAACAAATTATGTAACCACACACTACTTGACAAACAGATTTTGTATCAGCATTCTTTTTCTTCTGTCTTCTATTTTAATAAAGAAATAAAATAGATACCTACACAGTAAATATTATTCAGCGATTTTTTGTTTACATTTTTTTATTGGTTCATTTACGTCTTTCTGATGCAATTAGCAACTTAATTATCTGTTTATCATTTTTGTCGTTGTTTTTTGTTTGTTTGTATTTCTTAATTTTAGAAAATGCTGATGCGCTTCTTTTTATTTTTATAACTCACTTGAGCTTTAGTAAAAGTGTTGCCATAAATGATTTATTATATTTATCGCTCAGAATCTTTATGCCTATTTAGGTACATGCATATGTATATTTCGTTTTTAGACGATAGGGCTTTGTACTTATGACATTGCTTTTTTTGACATTTGAATTGTCATATTTGATTATACCTGGACTGGAAATTTTTTGAATAATTCATAAAGGTACGTAAACAAATAAAATGCATAGCAATAAATTTTTGTTTTGAAGCTAATTTCGAAAAGTTAAAATAAAAAAATTGTTTGATTAGATTAATTACATTATTTTGCAACATTTTTGGGGAAATTTTCTTTGTTTCACATTTGTGTACTTAACTAATTAGGGTGTATAAATTTCAACAAAGAATTTTTTTTTATTATTAATGATATTAATTGTTAAATTTTATGACAGCAATGAAATTTTTTACTTTGTTGGTGATTATTGATTAACAATCAATCAAGCAAACACCTGTCAAAAAAGATTATGCTAGGAATTACCTAGTTGAAAGAATATCAGTATGTACAAGCACGTATGTATCATAATGTCAATTTTTAAAGATTAAATCCTCGTTAAACGTCAAGTTAAAAGTTCAAACCGTAAACTCAAAAACACGTGTCAACTTTATTTACTCCTAAGCCTGCAAATTTCTGCATTCAAAATTTAAACAAGAAAACAAATCGCTTTATCAGCCATAAAACAATACGAGTACAAGTACAATACAAACCAGTCTCATGGCTGTCATCACACACATTATAATGCTGATGGCTATATTGAAATAAGGTTAACGATCTCATTTCAAATTGATAGGCTAATTAGCAAAAATTTTCCATTATTTGCGCACTGTCGTTGTGTTATTTATTTTCAACTTAAACAAAATCCAATATTCTTATCTCTATTTTGTATTTTATAAGAAATCTATATTAAGTGCCACACACACTGGCTGCTTCGACTCACATGTTAAGCACATGTTGGAAGTCTTCAAAGCGACATAGCTCGTGAATGATGTGGGCTGGAGCTGGATTTGACAGCTGCGTAAACACGTTTGGTGTACCCATTGTCACGTTCTGCATAGTGATAATGATAATGGTCGAAGTCTGTTATTTATTCATAAAAACAATAACAACTATAGATACCTACTTATTTATTTAAAATTTCTTTTGATATAGGCTTGTTTTGTTGAAAGCTGATTATTTTAGTATACTCGGTTGTTTTATTGGCTGCCACGTGATTATTTGGTGGGTGTGGTGTGTTTACTTTTAGTTTTTGTGGCAAAAAGAAAAAAACAAAAACAACACTTGTTATTTTTTTCTTGTCATGCAGATGATGGAAGAACAACAACAACGAACAGTTATAATTAGATTGTTTTATTTTTTGACATATCTGGCATCTTTAGCTACCTACCTTTTTTATTCCACTCGTGTGTGTGATCGCGTGATGTTTGGAAAATGCGATAACAACTACTGTAGGTTGATAGGTTTATACATACATTTATAATAATATGTCAAGGGTGTTTCTTGAATTTTAAGACTGGATGACGCAACATATAAAAATGATTTGCCTTCATTATAAGGGCAAAATTAAATTTTTTCTTTTATTCGAATAAAAATAACATTTAGAAATGATATTTCTTAAATATGTTATATAAAATTCAACAACAACACATCATGATAAGAATGTCAAAACTGGGAATAATTAATAGGTATCTATACATCTTTTGCACGTGATAGTTTTCCATGTCTGCGTTTTGATCAAAATTGGATGGCTATTTATTGGCATTTTCGATTGGATGTAAAAGAGAAAATGATTTGGATTTTAATTCAGAATTCTAAAAAAAAAACTTCAGAAACGATTAGATTTAACCATTCAAAAACACCATAGATACAATTGGAGCTGATATCGATTACGTAAAATTTCTTGTCAAAGTTCATCAAACTGACAAGAGTAAAATGAACAAAAATCTCATTCTTAAACCAAATAATAATTTAATGGAATTTTTTTAAATCAAATATTTCCAAATAAAAAATTTTATTTTTACATTATCTTTAATTTAATTAAAAAGATTTTGTTTATGACATCAGTTGTTTCGTTATATGGGATAACAAACAACAACAGGACACAAAATGAGTAGCTTTGGATATTTTGTAGAACGTAAGTCACTGAAAACGTTGACACGTTCAAGTGTGAACGGATGGATGTCGGAATGGTTGCGGAGATCTGTTTTACGACATCTATGAACTTTGTTAAAAACAATACGATGACTGCTTTGACGTCAATTCTGCAATATTGTTATCATGATAACAAAATGGATTAATGTTTTTATTTACAAATGGATGTCCAATTTTTCCGTCGTCTTCGGTTTGCCCAAGGCTTAAATATATTATTCAGGACAGATTTTTTATTTGCTTAGTTCGATTTAATAATTTTATTTGATTTAACTTTTTTACTATTTACGTAAATAACTTAATTGATACGCACCAGCAATATGCAACACACGTAAGTACTGCAAACATTAACGAGATAACTATTAAATAAATATTTGTACGCTATTTGATTTTATGCGTCATTTTTGAAAAAAAAAGAATTAAATAGAATACATACTTAGTCATTTAGTGACGCGTTTTTTACAGAAATAAAAAAAAACAATCTGAATGCATACAATGAGGTTTTCTGACTTGAAATAAATTCAGTTGAAATATTCAATTGGGGACGTAGCACGTAGGTAGTTTCTATTTGATCTTTAGATATTTAACAACCTAAAGTGATATGTGGTGATAACGTGATTTCAAAATGGATGTTACTTTATACATTTACACTTGAATTACAATATAAAAATTGTTTAACCAGTCTAAATGAATGGGACAATATAAATATTTATTTTAAAATCAACATAGCCAATCAAACTTGTTTTAACGTTTCTTTAGATATACTTAGCTAGGGTCAAAAATGAAAAAGTATTTTACAGACTAATATTTTTCTAAGCTTAATTTGCCGAAATTGATGAAAGAAACACAAACATTTACTTGTCTGATGTTTTCTTCGAGAAAATGAACCTTGTCAAAAAAGTGATGTATCACCAATTTTTTTTTATTGAATTCAAAACTTGACATACATACAAAAAATATCCATAGCATGAAAATTATTTCAGTAAATATGCAGTTTCATTTATTAATAATACATATTAGCATCTATTGGAAGTTAAGATTTCGTTTTAAATCTATTTTTATAATAACTACATAGTAAACCCGTTTCAAGCCACAAACAAAATTTTATAAAAAAAAATCCAATTACGCAATCGATCATTTCAATTTTGTGTGACTGTCATCTACTTTTTATAACCTCACTCTCTTGACCTTCAGTCTACGAAAAAGACAAATATGTATTAATACAATTATTTCTCTCATACAATTTATATGAATCCAGCCAATAAAATAATTTTTAATTCGCGAATTTTTGAATACTTCACAACGACTTTGACCTAACAACCTGATTGGTTGATTGGAACTTATTTCGATCTACAAGCAGAAAAATATAAATTTTTTTGGTCTGAGATCCTAAGTTTCTACTCCATTAAGAATCTTTCATATACCTATTATGTACATATTAAATATGCTATAGCTATAGTGAAAAAAAAAACAAAATGGTGATGGTGATAAAATATCAGCAACCTACCTACATTTTCTTAAAATCTCATATTTAAAGCTAAAATATGCAAACCTAATAAATTTATAATCACATTATAAAATCATTACAGGTAACCCACAAGCAACTTATAAATACCTTCCTACTTAAGTCTTTCGTAAGAAATTCTCTCATTCTTAAAAATCAAATATATGTACCTATAAAACACCTACCTACCTATTTAAAATTACAAAAGAAACAACAAATCAGCATAACAGAATCCCTGAATTACGCATTTCTTCTAAAAATACAAATCTGGCAATAACTCTTCCTACCTACCTACACGGACACGCCAACTAGGTACACACTATTTATTACCAAATCTAATTATTTACACAAATTTGTCGCTAGTATCGCGCAAAATCAATGCACAGGCACACCAAACCAAGTTAAGGGGAAGGTCTCACTTGTTCAAGGTTGTTCTTGCGAGGTAAAAAGAAGACAAAAAACAACCAAAATATTTTAAATATGCGAGTATGGTGGTGGGTAAAAACAAAAAGTCGGTAATAAATTAAATAAAATAGGTACGAGTCAATAAAATGAAAAAAAAGATGATGAAATTATTAAATTATAGAATAAATATAAAATATGTATAGGTATATAAAATTAATTACATGTTCTGTGTGCTCATCAATCACAGGTACAGTTGGCGCGGTGGCATCCAAAACACTCAATACCAATGGAACTGACATTTTTGCAGATTTCTCTTTTTTGTTATTATTTAAAAGTTGTAAACGTAGTTAATCAAAATTATAATTGTCAGAGAGAGTGAAATTAAATAAAATTTCTTTTATTTAAATCGATGTTGAAATTAATTTTTAAAAAATTAAAGTTATTGAGTGTTTATGGCAAACCAGCTTTTGCGGATCAAGAAAAATCAATTAACCATCTTGATGAAAAAAAAAAATCACAGATTTTGTTTAAGTTTTTTGTTTTTTTAAAAACACTTCGAAAATTAAATTCGAAATTTAATTTAAAAAAAAAAAAATTATGCAAAGAAAATTCAAAAAAAATTAACTTTTTATATTTTTGAAAATATTTTAAATATTTAGGTATTTTTATAACAGCATGACTATTGGCTTTGTAGGTAATTCAAGAACTGAGGATTTCCTTGGCGGTAGTCGTCAATTATAAGACACTCTTGGGCCGACGAATCAATTGTTGTTTATTAATTTTAGTTTTAGTCTTATTTGTTGTTGGGCTTGGGGGTGATTCGTTTATCATTTTGCCTTCGCACTACCACTGTTGTTCTTCTTCTGTATATATTTATATTTATGTATTAACACTTAACAAATTGAAAAATATGTTTTGTACAGTTTTTATACAACAACAAAATACACTGAACTGAGACTGAGAGCTACTGTACAGCTACAGGCGAGAAGAGCGACAAATCGAGTCAAAAAACGATAGACAAATAAATTGGGTCGGCGAATGTGCGGAGCGTTTGAAAAAAGGGGCTCACCGTCACCAGCACCACTCACCACTTGGCACTTTGCAGCTGCTGTTCTGCTACTTCTACCGCTGCCTCTGCCTCTGCCACTGCTGCTGCCTTGCCTTTCCGACCAAATCGCGCTTCTTTTCAACACAACAACACCTATAACAAAAACAACACCCGTGCCGAGATTGCCTTTGCCTTACACCTTCCGTCCTTGCCTTGCCCGCTTGCCTCTTCAACAAAACAAACTACTACTACTACTACACATTCAAAAAGACCTGTCATGCTCATGCCAATTTATTATTCCATTCACACAGCACAGCACACACCACACACACCTCTCGCTCAGTCTTTCTCTTTCTCTCACTCTCACTCTCCCTGTCCCTCAATCGCACCCAAATCGAACTTTGGTCGTTCACGCGATACGCACACGAGTTGCGGCAAGGAAATGAATGGTATGCTAGCTGCTAGCGTGTTTGTTGTTATTGTTTTGCTTTGAAACTTGAACGGGAAACGTGCTGTTGCTCGTTTGCTGTATTTAGTGAAACCACAGTTACAGTGATGATTGGAGGTGGGATGGGCGCGCTAGTCGTAGCCATTTCGTCAGAGTTCAGAGCCAGAGCTGTGAGATGATGTTTCTTTATCCCTCTCTGTTGACGTGGATATCAAGGTCGTGGCTGGTGAGGTAGTAAAGAATAGCATGTGTATATCTGGTTTATGGACGATGAGGGGAAAGGCCTTTCAATGGCGCATGACTCAGTTAAGAGCTGACCAAGTTCCTCTGAGTCGGGTTCGGATCGGATAAGGTGTGTGCTGTGTGCGAATGACGTAGGTAGATATTCGAATTATATGCAGCTACATCTGGTGAATGATAGGTGATTTAATTTGTGGAATATGGTTATGGTATCTTGCATTTTTGCCGTTTTCTGTTGGCTTTAATTTAAATTGAAAAGACAACCGGAAGCCATTAGTAAATTTATTTTTTATACGAAATTGCTACAATCTTCACAAATATTGTAGAAATTTAAAAATCCAATGACAGTTGGAACTGAATTTTGTTTTATAACAATTTATATTGTTTTTCGATAAAGTAAACAAACAGTCCGAACTACAAACCGGAAGCTGATCCAATGTCAATTTGCAAAGAAATATTTTTGTTCTTGAATCAAGTTTGGGTTTTGTTTGTTGAACTTGGCCAAGGGGTTGAGCTCAGGTTGAAATCGGCAACTAAGGTGACAAGAGTGACTGTTGCATTTTTGATAATCTAAATTGATTATTACCGAGCTCAACTCAATTCGATTGAACAATTTTAAATAATCACTTAAAAAATGATTGCCGTGATTATAAGATGAAGAAAAAAAAAAAGAAAAAATCATTTAAAACTGACAGTCGCATTTTAGCTTCGAAAGCTTTCCAGCATCTTATTTATGTATTTGACTAGGTTTTTTGGTTGAATTTTAATCAGGGTAGACCCAGGTTTTCTTGAAAATCTCAGGAGTATTCAAAAAATCTGGGTTCTCAGTTTTCAAAAATTACCCAACTGCTGGGATTTCTATTGATAACATTTAAAAAAAATAGAAAAGAAATAATATAGTATAAGATTTCGTTAACTTTCATGAAATTAATAAAATAAAATGAATTACATTGTCCATAACATGTCACTTTGGCATTCGTTAACTCGACTGTAGGTACCAAATTGCTATAGAACACTTAACTATTATCCAATTCCCTAAGCAATTATCACGTACATCTTAAAATAAAGTTTTTTGTGTTATGCAAGGCCATTCGTTGAAGATAAACAAAAAATACATACATGTAACAAAAATTTAACTACAACAAAAAGAACTGAAGAAAAAAATCCCGATTTTGGCGCCATTTATAAAAACCACATTCAAAATTGAAAAACCCGAAAATTATTTTTAAATCTATTTTACATTTCGAAAAGGATTTGACAAAACAAAAACAAAACAATTGAATTCAAGAATAATAATCAAAATTTGGGGAAAAATGTATTGGCCAACTTTATGGAAACTTAAAACTTGAAACACAGACACAAATTTGAGTTAAGTAAAAATATCCACATCCATTCCTTTTGCTAATTTTGAAGAAATCTTAAACCGTTATATACAACATCACATTAAAAAATATTGCACAATCATAAGTTAATTGATATTGGCTTTTAAATTGAGTTTACTTGCAATTTTCAGCACACTTAAAAAGTAGTTAAGCTTTTCTCTGAAAACTAATCATAGATTTCATTTAAAAGTTAATGGTTTTATGAAAATTAAGTCACGTCCCAAGAAATACCTTGGAATAAATTATTAAATTAAAATACAACTAATTACACAACACTCTAGGACAAAAATTTAAGTGACAACGGGTAATTTTCGAAAAACTTCTTACATCCATTTTCGATTTGATAAAGTCCTTAACAATTTTGAGTTCTGGACTAGAATTCAAACTGCAGTTGCAATTATCACACTCTAAAGTTGTTGATTCCTCCATTAGCCACTTTTTGAATAGCCGAACTATACTCGCTGGTTTATTCTGAATAACTGTTAGCTTTAACTTTCTACTTTTGACTTGTGATGTCCCATATCCTAAATTTTATCCATGAGGGATTGTTGACAGACAGATTTAGTTAGAGATAAAACACTGCCGCCACCGACAGACCAAAACTAAAACCAATTCTGTCCCCGCTGTCGGTGGCACACAGAAGGTCGTTCTATTGGCTGCAATTATTCTATTATTTCACTACCTCTCTCATCAGATTGCAATTTACAGCAAAAAGATTAGATTTAAACAATTCAGTTGTTAGTTCTGATCGTGCAATAATAATAATAACAATAAATGGAAGGGGATCACCCTTCTTTTGAAAAGTTCGTTAAAAAATAGAAAGCCGGTAAGCCCATTATATCACAAGGGGACAAATGCAGTTTCATTTTTACGACTTAGCTCAAAATATTATAATAAACTTGTACTTTTTATTGCATTGTGTTTTGTTCTTCAAAAATAATTTTTTTTTTTTTTGTCTTGCTATTTTGTTCTCGTGCACCTGATAGTAATTTTACACAAATTAAACACTTGATTAACTGACATTTGCGTGATAGCTTTCGTTAACAGCTTTATATGAACTAGAGGTTGATTAATCAGATAAAAAATATAATCAACGAGAGTTTACCGATCTGCTAAAAAACGATTAATTTTAAGTGTATCTGGGAATAATGGTGCAAAGCATTTATCTTACAATATTTATTTTGTTTTAATTTATAATAATTAATTTGTAGTTACATTGTGCAACTACGTGCTCTATTAGAAAATTTCTTGACGCAGGTATTTGTTTGAATAATGTAGTTTATTAGTTTACAAGTACTACTTGAGATTTCTGATAGATATCAAATAATTTCTGATTGTAATGATTTCTCAAGAAGGGGGCTTCTCAGTTCAAGACAAAAGCGAACAACAAATTTGAAAATAAAGAAAAATAAAAGCCTGTTACGCATTTGCCTATATTCGTTCCTACGATAATAAATTCATATTTTTCTGTTCTTGAACCTGAACCAACAACAAATTTAAATTAGATGTTGATTTAACGTTTTTTTTAGTCTTGATCAAACATTATTAAAGTTTCAAGAACAAGCCCCCATTTTGTTTATGAAATACCGTTGTTGTTATTATCTCTTAAGACGCAAATTAAAATGTTTTTTATTGTTATGAAAGTTTACTACCTGAACAGATAAAAACAAAAATAGAAAATTTGTACTAAAATTAACACGCAAATCAGTGTGACCTCTTTCTATTTAAAATGCGAATGAAAATAAAATACCATTAACGAAGAAACAATTTGCAATATAAATGTAACGATAAGAAGTTGCATTGTCATTTATTTAATTGTAAAAAGTTTTACTTATTTTCAATGAAGTTCCACCCATCTTATCGGTGTTTGCTTACTGCTTTAATTAAATTTAACCTTAAACTTGAGTATAAGCTTCGTGTTTCATCCCTCCTGCACCACAGTTTTTTCAGTAGGTTGGATTTCTCTTTCTGCTTCTTTTACTTCCTTATTTTCTTGAATTGTGTCTAAATCCTCGGTGTCTTCTTTTCGTTCAAAAAGTATAGCCATTTCTGTGTGAGCTGTATGTGGGAACATATCAACGGCTATAGCTTTGGTTGGATAAAATGGACTGCCCTTGTATTGCTTGGACTCTGTTCGAGCCAAATCAAGCCAGTTACGCTGAGCACTCTTGGGATTACATGATATGTACACAAGACGCTTTAAGTCGTAGGCACTGCGGATGGCTGCAATCGATTTATTATCTGTAGAAAAAAAAAATAAAATAAATTGATTGGTTACGATCATATGCCTAAATCCGGAAACAACTCACGCAATCCAGCTCTTGGCGGGTCAACGATAGCAACCAAATCAAGTTGGTCTTTATGGATTCCAGCTCCATAGACGACCTCCCGCACCATCGACTGAATATAGTCGTCAGCGTTTCCCGCGTAAAACTTGCAATTCTCAATTGCGTTTTCTTTGGCATTGAATTCAGCATCTTTGATTGCCTCTTCGATGATTTCCACTCCGAGAACTTTCTTGCAGTGTTTGGCAAAGCTCAAAGCAATCGTTCCCGTTCCACAACAAATATCAAGAACAGTTGTCTGTTCCTTGGGGGCAATCAGGTCAATTGCTTCCCGATACAAAACTTCGGCCCCTTTCGAGTTGATTTGGAAGAAAGCCAATGGACTTATACGGAATTTCAAACCCAGAATAACATCAGTAATGTGAGTGCTTCCTGTGAGATATTCCACAGGATTGTAAGTCTCTCCGGCCTGTCGTCGTCGCAAATCCTGATAGTACAGGCTAGAACAATTGAACACAGTTTTATCGTAGCTCGAGTAGAAGTCGATGAGTTCCTGCTTCAGTTGTGGTATCTCTTCGGGGGTCAGATTGGAAGAGTAAACTCCTGCCACTAGCATGACTTCTCCTGTTTCGTCAGAAGTCCGGACGGTCACTTGACGAAAATGACCCGCATTATGTTCTGGGTTGAATGGCAGAAACTTTGACTGCCGAACATACTCTTGGAACGTTATGGCAGCTTTTTTGGCCAAATCCGAGACATGTGGAAGATCCGCGACTGTACAAACTTCTACCGAACCATCTGCATAAGAGCCCAAACGAAAACCAACAACGATTTCGCCTTCGGAATTCTTGCCCACTGTAAATTCGGACTTGTTGCGATATCCGTCGACCACAGGAGATTCCCTGATTCCCAGGAATTCGCATGGCAGGTCCGAGTTGGGCGGGAAACAGGTTTTTCTTGCATCTGGATTGAATTTAATTAGTTCTTTGCCAAATGCTTTAAGAAGATTTTCCATCTCCGATCGCTTCTGTTCGATTTGAACTTTGTATGGCAGACCAGCCAAGGGACAGGTTGCTTCGACCGAGGTCTTTTGGCGCTTGGGTTGATCGTCCTGACGTTGGTTGCCTTCGTTGCGTCGTTTTATCAAAGGATCTGCCGAAGCTTTTGCTTGCTATAGAAGAAGAATAACATATAATTTGTCCATATTATTAATCGATAATGAATAGAGTTCATACCACTGCTGCGAGCACCTTTCCCTTCCATTTGTATCCATTCAACACAGATATGGCTTTTTCCTGGTCTTCTTGACTACGGAAGCAGACGAATGCGAAATCGCGACGATTGGGAGACTTAATTTTACTCGCATCTAAGTTCAAAGTTGATTTAAGTAGTTTTTTCAATTCCTAAAATGGAGAATAAGTTTTACAAATCAAATTGAAGCAGAAAATGTTGACTCGACAAACCCAAACACCAAAAATTCCTAAATTTCTGACTTCGATTTTGAAAATTTCCGATGTAAATTCATTCCTCTGCGTATAGGCAAGGACGTCTTCGGATTTTTCCTGTTCTTCTTGCATGTTTGTAAAATTTATTTATCGTCTTTATTTCCTTCCTATAAATATAAAGGATATGGTAAAATAAAAATAATTAAAAATATTTTGCAAGAAAAATATTTATGTTTACACACCGGTGTACAAATGACAGATAATAGTGACTGAAGAATGGAGCACATTTGCACGTGTTTGTAAATAGGAAACGACAGATTGGTGTACAGTGAGTACACTTAAAGTAAAGAATTTGATATGGTGTTAAAAAAAAAATACAGAAATATGCAAAAGTCATTTCAATTAATTTTTTGAATTTTTAACAAAATTATTCCTGTGAGCGCTTAAGAACTAAGAATTCAGTCAATGTTCAGTTGTGCAATCGTGGTTCAATATCATACACTTGGTTAAGTAGTTATAATTCACGATGGATTACGTAATATCTATTTTATGATAACATTAGCTATGGCATAACTTTGTTCAACTGAAAAAAAGCCCAAATTCAACTTTTAAAAAAATTAATGACATCTTTTAAGAAAGATTGTACGTACTAAAAAAATTTTATTTCTTTGAAATTGTACAGTGTTCCCCAGTGCAAAAACCAAAATCACACAAAGAGTGTTAATCCGTGTCAAAAGTATATTTTGCACATCTCCCACAATTGTGGCTTTTCAGCCATATCAAATTTATCGAAATTGGTGAATTAATTTTTTAGAAAATGCATCACAAACTTTTCCTTAGCCTATATAAACTCGTAGATAACGAATGTATAACAACAATCATATAAATTCAATGCTGGTAAAAAAGAGACAACAGATGAAAAATTAAGGAGGATAAAATATGTGTACATAGTCGGTCAAAAAAAAAACATATGTATGGCAATAAAAAATGGCTTTAGGTAAATTTGTATAAGTATATTGGATAAGAGCACTAAACGTTGTCCACATGTCAGAACTAATTTTTACTTTTGCGATCCTACTGTTGCTCCCCGATCCGTAAATATTTCAGCATACATAATTTAAAATGAACAAGAATATTTCATTACGAAAGCAATTTAAATATCAAAAAGAGTTTATTCTGTATTCAAGGTCAGCAAAAAGATCAACACCTTGCCTTGTGACTAATGAACTCAAAATTAGAACTAATTATTCTATAGGAAATCCCCCATCACCCACACAAAATTCCAAAAATAATCCAAAACAACACGTTTTGCTCTAAAAATATACTTTTTTGACATTTATATCTTTCACCGAACACATCCCTGTTCAGCTGTGCCGGAATTCAACTCAACGAAAACTTGTTGACAACTGTAAAATAACATAAAAGAGGAAAGAGCACCATATTCAACGAAGAAGAGACAAGAGACAAGAGATTCGGCCATATCAGCCGATTTCACACATCTATACACCCATACAGTTATAACGGCCCACTATCCACCAAACCTACTCAACTGACAGGTTTGTTTTATTTTTTGTTCGTCGTTCGTCCTCATCAGCAGACAGCAGAACTGCAGAAGTAGAAGCTAGAAGCTAGAAAGAAGCACAAGCAGAACAATCGGAGACGGAGTCGGAGTGAACTTTGCATTACATTGCATATTTACGGTTATTTTTTTATTTTGTTGCTAGAACTAGCAGACGACACGACATAAACGAACAAAAAACCAAGGAGAAAAACAGTTTATTTTTTTTGGTCGTCGGGTCAAGTGAAAACGGCTCCCCGTTCCGTCCCGTCAAACGAAACACACGACTCACGAGAGTGAAAAGCTCCTCCGAGCACCGCCAAACACCGAGCACATAGCACCGAATCCCCATCTTCTCAAGAAACGTAAAGTGACAGCAAGAAGATAATTCGCGTGTGGCCGTCACCATCGCACATTCATTGTGCGTTATTTTTCGTTTTTCGTCTTTTTTTATATTTTCCCTTTTACACAGCAGAATTTTAGTCGAAATTATTTTTTGTGTTGTTTTTTTTTTTAATTTCCTTTGTTATTGAGTGTGGTGTTATGTGGGCTTCGCCTCGCGATAGTTGCAAAATTAAATGATAAATGGACAGTTTCGTCATCGTGGTTGTGCTTGTCGATAAATGGTGAATAATTTTCACTTTTCCTTTTTATTCAAAGAAAAGATTAAAATACAAATTTAGAATAAAACAGAAAATGCTTTGACCACAAAACATTATTGGAAAAACGTAATTTTCTTTCTCTTCAGAAACAAAAGAACCCTCGTCTCCCCCTCACGATCATCGGTAGAAATCATTCATAACTCATAATGGTGGATAAAAATAAAATTCCTAATCGGGCACAAACTCAAAATGCAACAAAGGTCCAGAATGGACAGCACGGGAAACTCATTGAGAGCAACAGCAAAAAGCCCAAAATTGTGCCTGTGGGCGGCAGCAAAAAACGCTCCAAAGTGAGTGAGGAATACGACCTGGTGCCTCCAGATGGAGGATGGGGTTGGCTGGTCCTGGCGGGATCAATGATGGTCAATATCTTGATTCCGGGGACGATAAAAAGTTTCGGAGTGCTGTTTCTGGAGTTCTTGGACGCATTCAATGCTTCGCCCGCGACTGCAGCGTGGATTCCAGCGCTGTGCTACTTTTTATACAGTTCCCTGGGTCCGGTATCGAGTATCCTGTCGGTGAAGTACTCCTTTAGGACCGTAACTATCATGGGAGGCGCTTCCGCGGCCATCGGAATGATCATCTCGTTCTGGGCTACATCCGTGTCCTTCCTGTACATCAGTTATGGCGTTCTGGTGGGAATCGGGGCAGGATTGTCATTCCCTCCAACCGTTTACATCGTCACCTCGTATTTCGTGAAGTTGCGAGGACTTGCCAATGGGCTTTGCATATCTGGGAGTGCCCTGGGCTCCATTATTTTGCCTCCCCTGCTGCGGTATCTGTTGGTGACTTACGGCTATCGCGGAGCAGTACTTATAATGGGCGGAGTGACGCTAAATGTGTTCGTCGCTGCTATTTTCTACGAACCAGTGGAGAACCACATGATCCGTGTACCTAGGGTGAAAAAATCCCTAGATGACATCGAGGAGGAGGATGTGGGCATTGTCCTTAAGTTCGAGAGCGTAGCGGAAGAGAATCCCGAGCTGAAGGCGCTCACAGAGCACCAAAACGAGGCGAAGCAGTCGCCAGATTTGTACATGAGCAATGGGGATGACAAGCAATTCGGTAGGAGTGCGTCGGCTGCTGTTGTACAATCGTTCAACAAAAACCCCGATGAATATAACGCGCACATAAGGACCAGGAAGGTGAGCACGCCGACGTACGGATCCGTGCCGCAGCGCAATCAGACATTCACTCCTGGCCAAATGAACTCACAAAATTCACTGTATGCCGTTCCCGAGCGCGGCACATCGCACACCAGGCTCGATCGCAATTTAGCTCTAAGAAACAGCTCCAGACATCGTTTGTCCAGACACTCACCTTCCACAAGTAGTTTTCAATATATCAGTACGCCGTACCACGGCAGCACGCTATCCTTCCAACCCAAAGAATTCTCGTCGCATTTGTCACTGAAGTCTCTGGGCAGCGGTGGAGCACTGCACGAGGACACCGTAGAGTGTGAAAAAGAGGAACCAAGCACCAGGAGCAAGTTTTTCGATATAACTCTCCTCAAGGATCCCGTCTACCTCATCATCCTAATATCGAACTCAACGAACGCCATTGGCTACACTAACTTCATCATCCTCCTGCCGGCCTACGGAGTGGCATTGGGCTTCGATCGGTCTCTAGCCGCTTACTTAATTTCAATTGTGTCTACCACGGATTTGATTGGTCGCATCGGAGGCTCGGCCTTGTCCGACTTGAACCTGATACCGAAGCACTTCTATTACATTGGTGGTTTGGCCCTGTCCGGAGTTTCGCTGGCGGTATTGCCGTTTGTCAATGGTTATGGTATGGTAAGCTTTTGGTGTGCCGTCTTTGGCTTGGCCTCCGGAGTCTATGTGGGAATAACCGCTGTCATCATGGCCGACATGCTGGGGACTGATCGTTTAACGTCTTCCTATGGTATCAGTTTGTTCGTCAATGGCATACTGCAACTAGTGGGTCCGCCGCTGTGTGGCCTGTGGTTCGAGAGCGCACGTACTTATAGCCCGCTATTTCACACTCTGGGGATTATTCTGATAGCTGGGGCTAGTCTGTGGGGCTTGATGCCGTTTGTCAAAAAATCACCACCCGAAGAGATTGATGATGACAACGATGTCAATCCGGTTGATGTTGAGGGCGGACTCCTCGAAGAAGAGGCATAAACCTTAATAGAGAGAGAGAGAGATGAGTGTAGAAGGACTCATTTTTTACAGTTTTTTTTTTTGTAGATCTATTTTTTTTCATTTTTGAGAGTTTTAAGTTTAAAATTAAAAAAAAAATAATGCAAAGTATTTAAATTTAGGAAATATATATTATATACAAATGTCTCTTATATATTTTTTGTACGTAGCAATACCTATTTTTAATTAATAATTAATTTTTTGTTTCCTTATAGTTAAGTACGCAAAGTATTTACACACAAATATACAAGAAAAAAAAAAAGATGAACATTGTTGCCTATGTTGTACTAATGAAAAAAAAGAAAAGTTTTTGTTTTTTGTTAGTCTTTATTTTTTACAGGAAGGTGGGTCTAATGAAAGACAATCAGGCATAGGAAATCTATACAGATAGTTTTTTGTAATATCCGACAGGAACTTACATACAAGATGAATGTAGAAATGCTAAGACAGTGATTTCCCATGCTTCCTCGGTTTAAAAGTGAAAATTGGATATCAGTTGACTGCTACTGTTTAAGATGATTTAAAAACTTTGTGGTGTGTATCTGGAACAAAAAACTTATTAACGATTGAATTTTAATATGAGTACCAATTTGCTACTAATAGATGATGATAATCTTTGGTGGTGTAAAGTTTGCAAGTCTAATTTAGAATTTTTTTCTACCATCATTGTAAATAATAATTAATCTCATTAGATACACTAAAGACATATACATTGTACATACATATATGCCTAGTCACGAACAACTTGGGAGTACTGGATAATTATATTTTTGTTTTAAATTAAAAAAGTATGATGGGAAATCACATTACTTTAATTATAAAAACTTAGAGGCCAACCATATATGACGTCACAGTTGATGAGGAGTTTATTTAAGATTGATGGCCAAATGAGAAGAGAAGGTCAGGCAAATCTTGAAAATTGTGATGTCATGAATTTATAATTTTATTGATTGAATTCACTTAAATTTAATTTTATTTCAGAGGATTGGGTTATTGATTTCTTTCAACAAACTAGAAGAACCTGCTAATCAAGGTTGTCAGCAGCCAGTTCTGGGATGTTTTTTTTTTTTGTTTTTATTGGGTGCTTGTAAAAATATGAATAAAAACAAATTATGGTTGTGTATCATACTAGCATTTCTTTTATGTTGTATCGTTTTAGAAAAAAAAAAATCAAATTCAAAATTAAGTATAACTATCAAAGTTGTACTCGGCTCGGCTGATTGAGATAAAATAATACACTCTCAACAAAACAAAAAAAAAATTATAAATACAATTACGATCAGATTTGACTTTGTACATACATATGTATGTATTTCTTATAACAGTTGGAATAGGTACTCGAAAAATGCATTACAGAATTTATTTATTTGGCCTTGAAACCAAAGGCCAAAGGAAGCATCACTTCAGAAATTGATTTTTTGTTCAACCGAGGGGAAACCCCATCAGATTATACCTTTATTATGTAAATGCTTATAAACTGGACAATTAATTCCCTGGCAAACAATGAAATTGTTTACGTTTTGTGAACCAGTGATGTTATCTTTATCAATTTCCACATCTCACTTGGTCAATAAACCCTATTATCGATGTCGTAAATTAAAGCAGAAACACAATATAACTTCGATTTTGAATTTTAGATTCAAAGTTAACGATTATGTCGTGTTTGGTGTTTGCATGTCGGACGTATTATAGTAGGTTTTCTTTTTATAGATTTTTATATTCTTGAATGAATTGAAATCTCACTGTCGAGACATCGACAAACAATAGGGGGTGAATCAGGTATCAATAAGTTTCCAATTCCATGGCTATTTCTGTAACTTTCTTAAATAAAAGTGAAATGCATTCGTGATGGGAATTAGAATTTTACTAACATTTTTTTCTTTCCTCTTAATTCTGGATGAGTAATTTTAGCAAGTTGTTATCGTTTAGTTGTTTGTTTGTATATTCTTTTGTTATAATGTTTGAGCACGAGGAAAAGCGTGTACGGAACTATTTACGTATGTATTTATGTAGAATTTCTCTGATAAAAACTAAAAAAATATGGGAGTGTTTTTTTTTTTTAATGGATTGAAAATACTTTTTACTTTAGTTGTGGTGTTGTCAGGGAAAGAAATCTTACGCCTATGGCATTGAACAAAAAAAAAAAAAAAAAACAAGATAATCAAATTCTACTTAAAAATGGGATAGCCAATAAGAAGAATTCCAACAACAGCTCCAAGCAAAATTTTTTAATTATTATATTATTGATCTGAGGGTGAATTTAAGATAAGCCACGAAAATGAGTGATTTTTGCTCCTCAAGACAAACAAAAAATAAATCACTTACCTATTGGTTATCGCTGATTAAATAAAAATCAGCAACGACTACGTAATCGCATTGATATTATTGTGTTGTTGTATCTAGAATATTAAAAATAGGTTTTTTTTTCAACAAGGTTATTTGGTTTACATCTAATTAAGACGCCTTGTCACGTAAGGAAGTCATGTGTTGATTTCATTTTATATACCATATGGTTCTCTGTGGAATATGGAACTGTTTTTTTTTTTTTTTAAATGTTAACGACAACGAGAACGAAAAGTAAGTATTATTAGTTGAATGACATTCGTTTTAATGAATTGCATTCTTTTGAGTAAATTATATTTTGTTTAGTTTGTGACTAATTATATTTTGTTTCTGTAGACAATATTTTATAAGGAACCAGTTTTATTGTTTTATGAGAGTAGATTTAACCGGTGGTGCGATGAATTATGATTTGAGATAATATATGAAGCGCCTTTATTGGAATTTGTTGAAGTTTAACGTTTTAACTGATAAGAGTTTCTGTAGTCAGGTGGGTCAAGTAGAAGATAGCTGTGTCTATCTATCTGGTGATGAGTGATAAGAATTGGTTTGTATTACATATTTGTATTCTTTAAAGTCTTTTTTTCAGAGATTGTCGTTTAATCGCTTACCTAGATTATTTTAGCCTTGTATGTTTTGTTGGGAAACAAAACTCTTGTACTTTAGGTAGGTACCTTTACCAACATACTATGTTTGTACATAATATTGTACCTATATTCAAAGCTAGATTATTCTTAAATCTTCATCAAAAATTGTAACTGTAACATCTCTGACACATATTTAACAAATCAATTAAAATATAAGAACTACTGTCTGACTTGGTACATATACTTTGTAAATACATAATGTAGTTCAAAAATAAATCGAAGTCATATTTCAATCTGAAATGTAAATTTGAAGAAAGAAGTGAGTTAGACTTCAATTTTGTTCGTATTTTTCGATGATCCTTGTTCCGTGACTTTATTAAAAAAGAATTCTTTAAGAGTATATTATTCGTTGACCGACTTATTTGTTGGATAAACTAAACCATCTGTGCAAATTCTTTTCTAAAAAATTTGGCATCTTACCTAACTGACAATGATAAGTTCTAAGGGTAAGTCGTATTTATTTTAAGATTATTCGTAGTACAATCAAGCTAACAGTTTAAATTTTTCAGCTTTCGCTGTGCTATTCCTAGAGTCAATAAAAATGTCTCGCAACAAACGAGATGAATGCTCATACCTCAATCAAAAAATGTTTGCTTTTTCAATTTGACGGATTGTGGGAAATACAATATTATACTAAATAATGGACATACATATTTTATTTACATACACATGTATATCAAATCGATTTATCAAATAAGGAACTTTGTTAAGGTAACATTCAATTACCTGCACAGAAGTTATTATTATCAAATAAATGTCAATCTTTTCTCAAGATTCATTAACCCTTCGTATCTTCGTGTTCAACTACGTTAAATGCTTAGTAAATTAACTAATATTTCACGCTATTGACAGTTATATTGACGGATTATTTTAATTTATTTGATATCTTGTAAGCATACATACATATGTGTGTGATTATACCGTGAAGACCTTCAACTTGAATTCCAATTTACAATTTAGTATCACATAGGAATCATAAAAATTGAATCCATAAACAACCTATAATTGAATCGATTTTGATTAATTTTATTATCGAATTGTAATGCTTATTGATTTGCGCATAACTTTCGAATGAAGACATATCATAGGAATAGGACATACTACTCGTGCATAAGTACATATTCTTATCAGATAAGAGATTAAACGATTGTTTATTGTTTTATAAATAAAACTAGGTGCTGTCCTACTTTGATTAATTATGGAAACCTTCTCGTAGCTTAATTGTACTTAGGGTTTTTGGATTTTATGGCTTATGCTATTGACATTGTTTGAATTGTAATTTTGAAGCCTTAACTGTGCAAATATTTTATCATACTAGTGTCAATTTGAGGAGAAGTACGCATCGTTTTGACGTAGGAATTGTGTAGTTGTAGCTGCTTTAATCTAGTTTCTCAAACGTATACACATGCAAGGTATTTGGAGACTATTCAATTATTAGCTAAGCAATAATTTATTATCGAAGCAAAAAATTGCTGCAAAATTTTAATATGGGCAACGGCCTTTCACGAAACGCAAAAAATGAGTATGCAACTATGTAAATTACTGTCTACATATGTATGTATGTATGTCTATGTAGGTATGTATTTTTTGATCGTTATATGTACAACCGATGTTTACCTGCCTCCAACCTGACTTATTTTTGATATTCTTAAATAGTGCAAAGTCTTTTAGACCGTTATAGTGGAGTTTGAATCGAGGTAATTAAAAAAACATACAAATTTGAGCTTCATCCTATATGAAAATGTATGCATCATTGCGTCAATTCTAACGGAAATTCATTTCATTTTCCTCATGATAAATTATACATATATGTACATACGTAACAATTAAATATGTTGATATGCAACTTATACTCGTATTGTCCCTCATAAATGTGAAAACTTTTCCGCTAGTTGATTTTGATTTCGATGTAATTCTTTTCTATTGTTATTCTATTATTTGTCAATTGATATCTGAAGTAGCAACATAGTCCTATGTTATAGAGAATTCTATTAATGTATTTATATGAAACAGAGTAGACCTCCATCCGCCAGCCACTGTCAACCTCTATACCGTTCAAAGAAACCGTGCCAAGGTCTCTCACAGTCATTCATCTGTCTTAGTATTTCCCTCGCCAGAAGTTGTAATATTTACTTATGTATTTCTGTTTTGTTATTTCGATTTTTAAACGATGCAATAAAGCTTCTTAAATGTACAAATCGAGGTATATAAACCAAAGTCAAACACAATAATAATAATCAGAATTCAGAATAACCAAGTGCAATGTGGTATGAAAAGTCGTTACCCTTGCGAACGTACGATCATTGACTTGCTCCCAGAGTCTCGTTTGTTGCTTTCTGTTGCTCAATTGAAAACAAAACAGTAAATTAAAAAAGTTTTGGAACTTATTCATTATATAAAGGTAAAAAAAACTATATAGTAATAAATTTCATGACAAAAATTGCACACAAAAGAAAAGTGAGAAAAATTAATTGAAAAAATCACGTATACGCCTGAGTTTATAATTTTATATTCTAGTGGTTTAATTTTCCTGTTTCAAAAATAGTATAGTTTGAATTGTATTATTTTATTGCTCTCTAAGAAGCATGATAATAAAAAAAACAGACCGGTACACTTGGGCGTATGCGCACTTTTATATTTTCCTCATTTTTATGCAATTATTGGGTAGATCTACGATCACCTTAAGTCATTTATTTTAAGCTTACAAGTTTCAAAGCTCAAGACATTACTTTTGCTCGTCACTGTGGATTAAACATGCCAAAAGCATTCTACTGCACATTCTAATGTATTCCAAAGTCGAATAGCTAAATCAAAAAAAAATAAAAATAAATAAACTGGATGATAGACCTTATAGACAGCTTACTTCAGGACTTGATCTTCAATCTAATTAGGTTAGTTTTGGAAAAACAAACAAGGCTACCAACTTTTGCCTCAACTTAGACAGAGGCTAAAGGCCTTTAGCTAATATACATAAGTACTATAAGTTCAGAATAGAATGCCGTACATAAAGGCTAGTATACTCGTGTTTTACTATTTAAAAAATAAAGGATTATAAAATTGTATTTTCTTTTGATTGTGTTTTGTATCGTAAGTATTGATAACAAATTAAATGACCATAATATAATCATTAATCAGACCTGCAAAGGTTAATAATGTTCATTTCAATTTGTTTTTATTCTTCTCTTTGAAACTTGCTTATGTCAATCAATCAAGAAAAATGTTTTCATACAAAACAATGTCTAATTGAAATTAAAATGTCTTGACTTTAATTATAATCTTGAGAGGGAATGCACTTACAACAAAAATTCTTATCTAATCATTTTCACATACATATGTACATTGTACATACATATATAGAATGAAGAAATTTTTGACATTATAAATACTCGTACAAATCAAAGTTTATAGATTTTAATAAATAAACTATCACAAATTAATGATGTAATATTTTTTTTTTCAAATATTGCAAGAGTTATGAAAATGTTTTTATAAATTTATCAAACGAGTCTTTGATGTTTCATACGAGTTATTTAGACATGTCCGAATATAGATTCCGAACAATTCGAACGACTATTTACACAATATTTGTATTTAATTTTATTATTCTTTATTTGTGTTTCAAAATTTAAAACCGAATGTTTCGATAATCCTTTAAGACACGTTAATTTTTCTTAAATTCTGGAAGTTTAAGATTGAACAAATTTATCGATTTGCAACGACAATTGAATTAGATGACGTATATGTTTGAAAAGCCAAGACCATAAAATTTAAATTGTAAAATTACTCCTTAATAAACGTCTTGTTGCCAAAAATTAACAAATAAGCTGCCAGGAAACTGAAAAAGAATGTCAAAATGTCCAAAGTAATTATAAGGGCCTAAATTTTGATTTCATCCTCATATTGCATATACAATTAAGATGTGTAAGATATTTAAGATGCCAAGTCACATTTAATTTATTAATTTTTGAGCCAATGAAGGTGATAAATCCTTAACTTCAACTGGTCCATTTGGCCCATTAAGTCTAAGTATGTCTAAAAGTTAATATTTTGATGGAAATATACAAATTTTGATTTCCTATGTTTTCAAGAAAAAAAAATATTTATATCGACAACTTCCTTGGTAGAAATTAATCAATAAAAAGCCATTTCAACTAATTAAGAGCAATTGAATCAATTATGTATTTTTTATCACACATGCAAACAATATAAAAATATAACAATAATAAATAAATTTACTGTGACGTATGATTTAAAAAACAAAAAACATAACCCACATAAAAGTACGCATTTTATCATAAAAAATACGATTTACATTGTACATACATACATACATTGTATTTGTTCGTAGTGCCGTCTATTGCTATTCTTATATTCAATCAATTTTGCAACATATGTGTGGCTTTAGTTGGAGTGTTTACGGTTTGCCATAAATTAAATATTAATCGAAAAGCTTTCTAACAAATCATTCTTCTTTGACTATAAAGAGTTTTATACACATTTCAATTTAAAAATATTTTGTAGGGTAAATAAACCATGGTTTGTTTTTATTCTTGATGAACATGATAGTCTTTCAATTGTTCTTAAAAAAATGATCAGATTTGTCAAAGTTTATTAAGTGCTCATTTCTCTCTTATGGTGAAAATTGGTCGAACTTTAAGTTTGCATCACAAGATAGCATATTTCTAATACAGTTTTAAAAAAGTCACTGCAGCGTATGAGTGTTTTATGTTTTTTTTACATGAATTTAAACATGTTATAAAAATGTCCAAATTAGTAATTCTAAGTGAGAAGAATCGTCGGTACAAGAAAATACAATTGTAAATTGGTCATGTTTAAACTTATGTCGAGTAAATTCTGCTTGGAAAAATGAGAACCTTAGTATTTTGAATAAACACATTGCACATAAATTCAAATCAATCTATGTATTTTCTTCTTATCCGAATTCAATTACGCATTTTGATAACAGGAATGCTCTATCAAAAACAAATCAGTTATTGTTTAGTAAGAAAGATAAATTATCTCTTAAGGACAACATTTCCAAGGTAGGTGAAAGATCGGTTTTAATCTTGATGCCACTTCAAAATAGGGTAAGTATGCTTTGTGTTTTGTTTCATTATTAGTAAGATATAAATGAGTGATTTTATTTGCACGATAAATGTAAAGTAATGTGGCTTCAATAAATAATATATATAATAATTATTTTTACTCAAGAGCATATAGAAAAGAAATAAAATATAACATTTGTGAGTCTTTAAATGTTTGTTCGTAGCTCTGGCTACGAATTTTCATATTTTATTTTAGTACTTAACTCATAACTGCAAGACAAGCAAGATAACAAAGTTGTTTTACCCTATTAATTCGAGAACTATTTTATCGGCGTGGCGACACACTATGTAAATAAATAACAATTAAATTTTATTCAGCGATATTCTTTAGCTTATTTATCTAATCGAGCAGATGAATCATAAGATTTTTGTTTACGAAAATGAATGGCAGACTGAAGTATGTATTTGCTTTTGATTGAAAATTGGGTGGTACCTATATTGTTTTTCTCTCATTTATTTATTGATATTTTTTGCACTTGAATTTTTTATTGTATTTGTTGAGTGTAAAAAAAGTCCCCCAAATAATGTGTTTTAGGGTTATATTATGCTGACAATGATTTTGGATTTTTAATTAAACAAGCTATTTACATATGTGTGTGTGGTATGTAGACCCGTTTGTCTGAAGATTTGAACAAGCAAGATACATTGAGTTTAAAAACAAAAACTTCAAACAACGTAGGAATTAACTGGCAGTTAAAAAGTATGCATCGAAGTTTTCAAAGATCTCATTTTGTGCGTTCAGTCACAAACCTATTTCTTAAGATATATAAACACACCTAAAAGTAAACTCTAGTTTTTATATATTATTTGTTTAAAAACTTTTTTAACGGTTTTTCTAAAATTGTAGTTTTTTAACTGCTTTTGCTTCTGAATTAAAAGTATTCAATTGACATTCTAGTATAAGTTTTTGAGCAACAATTTTTTTTATTAAAACCAGGGGCCCAACCATGTAACTCGATTCTATAATAAAAATATTCGAATTCGCAAATTCTGGACTCTATAACTCCTTTAATGACGCTTTAATATGCAATAATCGAACAACTATAGTGGTGCCAGCTTGGTTTTTATGTACTTTCGTATATTCGGAACCACCTAACTCGAAAGTTAATGTCAAAACAAAGCAAACATCAAATGTGTTTGCGAGTAGATCGTTCGAAAATCGCAAATTTGTTGAAAAATGCTTGGCATTACTGGCGCTCTATTCTTTTTTCGTACATAGTAACAATAAAAAGTAGAATCGTAAATAGGTTTCGAATAGAATCAAAATTAGAATCGAGTTACATAGTAGGGCAACAGAAGAAACTTTCGATTCCCGAGAATTTTTGATTTGCCTCAGATTACTATTCTCAAAAATTCTTTATTTAAAATACTTACTTTTATCACCTTATGCAAAATTTCGCAGTTGTGAAATAAAATTTTTCAATTTCCCCAAGGTAATCCTACATACATATAAAGGGATAAAGAAATGATTCAACAATCTAACAATTTGTTTGGTTTTTAAATTACATAGTTCCTCAATATCACATCCAACATTGGAAAAGCACATGAAATTTATAGATTTGTATTTAAAATACATAAAATACCCACCTTTCGTTGAATAAAATATGTATTTGTTTAATTTTTTTTCCACTTTATTCTTAAAAAGAAATCACAAAAGCTGAGTCAAAATAATAACTCTTGATTCTTTTACATTCAAAAATTTTAAGAAAATATCTTCCTAATTACATACATACATCGATCTACGAAGAAGTCAAAATAATTCCCAATAAAATCGGAAAAATAAACCAAAAATAGAACAAAAGAAAAAACAAATATACATTAATTTTTTAAAAAAGGTATTTTCTTTATTAGTGTACTTTTCTTATCAGTTCTTTTCACAGAAAGTATGTTTTTGTTTTGTTTTATTTAAATAATTTTAGTATTACAAATAAACATGTTTCAACTATGGAAGTTTAATTTTTTACTCTTTTTTTTATTATTTTTGTATTTTCCCTAGCCTTTCTACGACATAAATGTTTACTTTAGCGTATAATATAAAAAACTTAATTATAACTAAAATATTGTTCTCTTAAAGTAAAAAAAAATATCAAAGTAATTAGAAAACAAATTAAATTTCATTATTTTTTACTTTTTTCATTTATGGATCCTGATCCTTTTTGTTTTCTTTTGTTTTTGTTAGAATGAACAGAAGATTGGATTGTATTTTGTAAAAGGTGGCTATATAAACTGTTTTCTACTGGTATTTAAATGATGTTGGGAATTTACAATTCATCCTTTTCCTTCTTTGCTTCCGCAGATTCTTCCACGATTTCTTCGGGGACTTCCTCCTGAAATGATTTAAAATAAACGAATTTTAGCTCAATTCAAATAGGGACCAAAAATATTAACTTACAGGTCCGGCAACTTCACCACCGGCTTCCAAGAACTTAACGAAGTCGTCAAAAGTCCTGTCCAAGGTGTATTCGATCACTTGGTTGTCACCCTTGCGGTAGAATTTGAGTGTGGGGAACGATGAGATCTTGGTGTGTTCCAACTCGTTGACGGTGGAATCCATCTTAGCAATAACAATGGTTGGATGATCCTTGTATTTCTCACCCAATTGGTCGTAAATTGGAACCAATTGTTTGCAATGTCCGCACCTGAAACAAAAACCAGATTCTTAAACAAAAAATTCAAAGAAAAACATTCCAAGAACTCACCATGGAGCATAGAATTCCACAAGGACATCCTTTTCTGGGTTGAGTGCAACTTCATCGAAGTTGGTGGATACGAGCACCTTGACTGGGTTCTTGTCCCAATCTTCTGGCAATTCTTGTGACAACAAATGTTGCTTCAATTTACCAGCAATGAAGTCCTCAACAAAGCTCTTAACAGCTTCGGGGCTCAAGTCATTGGTTGGTGGCTTGTATTTGGCCATATCTTCTTCCAATTTGATCAAACGGATGCTTGGAATTTCGTCCTTGGACATACCGAAGAATTCGAAGATGCGAGCATGATCTTCCTCGTCAGCACTGATTGTAACAAAGAGAATTTCATCACGGTAGTTAGCAGCAATGTCCTTTAATGGTTCGACGTATTTCTCAACATGACCCTTCTCCTTTGAGACGAAGAACAACATATGCGATTTGACGGATCCGCCGAAAATTTTCGATGCAGACTGGTGGTTGAAGTCAACAATCAAAGGCAGTGAGTAAACTTGGACGAATTTCTTGAGATCATCTTGGTTAATAGCACCCTCGTAGTAAGTCTTCTTGTCATCGTATGGCTTGAATAGGATGACTTGGTTTTCCTTGGCTTCGTATTTGGCAATAACTTCAGAGTTGCTTGAAATACCGAAAACAAAGCTATCGAGACCATTAGCAACGGCAAGGAAGGCCTTAGCTTCTTCACTTTCGCGATCGGTAAAGAAACCAACAACAGCGATCTAAAAAAAAAAAATTACAAAAATTATTTTATGCTCAAGAATATTACACTGCCTTATTAAAGATTCAAATATGTCTACATATTCCATACAAGAGAACGAACACATGTTATTTACAGATTATCTTGGCCATAAAATGCAAATCACATGGCTAGAAAAATGTATAACTTTTCTAGTCCGTCGATGGAGCTGTTGCTCTGTGATTGGTCCACGACACAATAAGTAAACTTGTTCGTGTATTAAATATTGCCGGCCGTGAAACTGTTTACAAATTAATAAGTTTCATTTTTGCTTATTCATATTAATAAATATAATTGAAGTTTCAGTTGTGTATTTGATGGGAGAGAACTGTAAGTCATATTTTTTTATTATCGAAAACTTACAATTATTTTTGTTTCATCTCGTATTTGTTTGTTTTTAATTAAGTTAGAAATAGTTTGAGGTAAATTGCGATTCTATTAATTGCGTGCTAGAATGACAATGAAGTTACGGTGCATCTGTGTTATTCTGTATTTGTAAATAGTATACATTTACAACATCTTCGATCTGTGCTTTATTTAGTCAGAAATTGATTATTGAAATCGAAAGTTAAGTATTAACTTTTTTATTTTATAGATATCTTACATAATAATATTAACCAAGGTCTACATCTTACACTGTCATGCTAGTTTATTTCTACATAATTTGTTGTATACATATATAATAACGCTGCATACAAAAAATTCAGCTAAAAAAGTAGGCGATAAACATTTCCGCTCTTGCGGAAAAAATGGAATCTATGCTGTTATTTTGGTTTTCTTGCAAAAAATGTCCTATGAAGTCCACGTAGCTAATACGTTGCCGATTAAAAAAAAAAAAGATGAACTTGAAAATGTCATTAAAAATGAGTAATAGGATAAAAGCAGTTCCTACCCTTTCAGACTCCATTAATTTTCTCAGTAATTAAGACTTCCGATGGACTGATAAGAAAAGCAAACGCCAATGAGTGATAATGACTATGAATTTCAAATATTTGCTGATAAGTTTATCGAGTTATCATAACTTTATGTGAGTTTCTTAATTACCAAAAGAATATTTCTTATCTTTTAGTAATTGTAAGTGGCTTCGCGCACGTATTTTTAAAAAAGCAGATAAAACTAAGGTCTTAAGAGTTCTCCATTTATTTTGATTTTCCTAATTGATATCAATATGAAAGTTCTGTTAAGTTTTTATTTGATAAACAATTACCCATCGCAATTCACACATTGCTAAATGTAGGTTGTTCTCACTTAAAGTACAAAGAACAATAATTACTCAATTACTAAAATTCAATTTAATTAAATACAATAACAAAAAGTTAACAGGTTTCGCTACTGAAATTTAAAAACATTTTTTTTAACTTGCAATTAACAATATAATCTATACTTATTTGCCTATTTTAACATTTGCCCTAAGCAAATATAAGCTTTATAGCAGATTTGTATTCATATCTAAAGAGAGTAAACATATTCTAACACCGTTTTTAACCGAAAAAGATAATACAAGATAAAAAGAACACAGAACTTTGAGTAAAAAAGAATTTACTCTTTTAATGAAAATGAAAAAAAAAAAAAAAAATGTTTAAGAAGAACCAAAAACACGTTTAAAGTTAGGGACTTAGAACTATGTTATCAAGAATCGAGGCAGTAAAATTTCCTATTTTGGATTGAATAGATCAAAACAGATTTCTAAGAAAATTGTTATCATATAGGATTTTCCAATCTTTTGATAACATTCGTATATATTCTTAGAATTACAAATAAATTGCATCATAATTTGAAAAACATCATAAAATGTAAAATTTTGGAAGAAATAACCGCAACACTTACAAATACAAATGTATTGCATTGATAGGTTTTTCCTATTTTGTTTTCACTACTGCTCTAATACATAATACATGTATGTTTACACCTGTTCACTTAGACATAATCGGGATAAAGCCTAGCCCAACACCAAAGACGGTAACATTTATATCAAAAAAGTTAATTTATTCTGTTATTAAGAAAACCAACATTCCCATTGAGGCATTAGAACATCTTAAAACTAGTTTAGAAATATCAATTTCTACTGAATTCGTTTTCTTTCGTCGTTGATTTTATAACAACCTGTCCAGTGTCCAACCCTTCAAATTACCTACGACAGGTAAGTAATACAAATTTCAATGTTCAATATTATACAAATTTATGTGTTCTGAGTTATCTCAAAAAACCATAAACTATCAATTCGTCCCTTTAAAAAAGAACCTTCACATTTAGATCCCATCATCAAACCTCTATTTTTTTAAAAGAAAAACCCATCAAATAACAACCAAAAAAACCTGTTTGTCCATTAATTTAGTCCACGCTGGTTTTCATTTTCCAAAGGATGATACATAAGAGAATCGAAAATAAACATTCAACATACCTCATTATCCTTCAAGAATTTCTCGGCTTCTTCGACTGATGACAATTCAACAGCAGGTGGTCCGGTCTTCTTAGTAACCCAAGCGACAATATCATCGGATTGACGTCCACCAGCGTAATCAACGGCAACACCATTACGGAAGAACTTCAATGTTGGATAGCCTCGAACTTGATATTCTTCAGCGAGTTCACCCTCTTCTGTGGCATCAACTTTACCCAATTTAATTGGAGATTCTAGTTCGGCCAATTTTTGGGCAGCCTTAGCGTATTCTGGTGCCAAAGCTTTGCAATGTCCACACCATGGGGCATCTATAAATAAACAAGTGAAGACGATAATGATAAATCCATCGAAGTTTAATATATTTTCAGATTGTTTCTATTAATGCAACGCATCATTTCTTAAATAAATGCGATAAGTTTTTTCCTATCGCTATGCACAACTTCATCAAATAAAATAAAAAAATAATAAATTGTTGTTTAGGTTAAAGTTCAAAGGCGCAACGTAGATTCATATACAATACAATATACGGGAAAGTGTTTGCTTCTTATCAGCATTTTTGAATTCCCGCTTTATGTTTTTTTTCCACTTGCCAAAGATAAGATGCAAAGCAATTCTAAATTGGTGCCACATGGAAGCTAGTCATCTAACCATGGACAAATTATAGAATACGTGGCTCAACAGAATAGAATATTATAGAATCAAAAATAAATGTTTTGCATAAAATGCACACATCAGAGTTTCATTTCCAAGTATTACACTAAAATATCGACTACACGTACGTACATACAACTCATATTCAACTTGTGATATTTAAGAAATCAAGAAGAACGACTTCATAAATATTCATCATCTCAAGAAACGTCTACATGGAGAATATTGAATTACATTTATTTATGATTTGAATAATCTCAATCTAGCCAATGTCAAGGGAAAGCAATCAGTTTTGTATTTACCTATTACCTAAGTGTTTCTTATGTTAATTTATCTTTTTTTTACCGCTTCATTCTTCGCAAATTTGGTAAGTAGGCCGGCATTTTGGTTTTGTTGTAGTTGTTGCTTTTTTTCTTTGTTGATAATTACGAAGAAAGAAGAGGGCACAATAAGAAAACTGGTTCATTAAGCCGACAAAAAGGGTTATTGGCCTGTGAGTGGAGTGTTATTTTTTTTTTTGCTATTCATGAATCATTTAAAAGATGCCACGATCACGGTGGGTGATTGTGTGATAAGATGTAAAACAAAATTTTTTATATGGAGATCAGATCGTAAGTTGAAAGACCTTACAAATTGTCTGAGTTTTGAACTTTATCTGGGGCATCAATTTTTATGTTTCTTAAATGATGATGATTGCATTTAAGCTGATGGAGCATTATATCGTTTTTAATGAAGTGGTTTACTGTTATCAGATACCTTATCTTAAATCTTAAAATTTAAGTCAATTTTAAGACAGTGTTTGGAATTTTGTATATATGCTTCTGTTCTCTGGCAGAAAAAGCTGTTAAGTACATAAATAAAATTTTAACGATATAAAAGTCTACTGTTTTCAAATTGAATTTCATCAAAAATTGATACCTGCACAACTTTCAAAGCAATATCTTATAACAAATGAAAAAGAAAAAAACAGAAGAAAATAGTAGTTTTGTAGCCAAAATGAAACCGTATGATAATTACAAATAAATCATTTTGAAATACAAGAAACCTACGTCAATGTTCAGTTAAAGAAGAGATGACTAATAAATTTCCCATATGGTCAAGTGACTGGGACATCAGTTCTGCGTAGGTGTATAGAAGACTTTAGAAATTATGAACATGAAGAGCACAAAAATCTTTTGTTTAAAGGCAGTCATACCCAATTAACTAAATTTATTTTTCAAATAAAATTCCCACGGCTTATAGGTATCTCTATCTATCACGTTCATTTTCACCACGCCCCAACAAAACAGATTCCCACTAAGCAACAAGCTCACTTTTCATATTAAAAACATGTTTCAAAGTAATCGAAGGTTAACGAAATATACCTATATATTGATTGAAACATATAGAAAGAATCAAAAACTAAAATCGGAATTGATATGCCATTAAGAAAACACGATGTAAAAAATGACACGCATGCAGAATCCGGTTCCTATGACACGAATACGACATAAAGATTCTTTTTTTGAATCGCATTTAAAACAAATATCAATCTTGACTCCTCTTATCTACCGTTAGCCTGACACCTTTCTGACTGATAAAATAAACAAAAGACCGAAAGCAATTCAAGAGTGGGTACTAGGTAGATAAAAATTCAAGTGTTTTATAGCCATAACTTAACTTACGCCGTGCAACGTTTATCAAACAAAGCAAATGGAGGGGGAGTAAGGTAATATAACCGCGTCTAAATTAGGTCTGTCTTCTAACATAAACATTACAAAGGAAATCATGAATTTAATTCTTTCGTTTACATAATTGTTTCTGAACAAATTATGAATTAAAATGGTATCTGGTATGTGGTGTGGTTTGGTAAAGTTTCTCCCCAAATCTCGTCCCTCATAAAACAAGAGTCAGAGTGACACGTCACAAGCTGAAGCATCATTTTGTGGTGTAGACTTTTCAACGAACCAAAAAAACAACCATAGCTATTTTATTATTTTCTGTGTAGAGATACTTCAATGGCCGGTACACTTGTTTCAGTTGCACGCACAGCTACAAACACATGTTGCTAACCACAGTTGTCTCTTTTTTGTTTTCTCTATTCGTAGACAGTTTTTTCTTTTATGTGCAAATTTCTTTCTTTCTTTTAATTTTTTCGCTGTAGAGATTATTGACCGGATGATAATTTATTTGGAGTGAAGAAAATTATGCATGAAAAATTTCAATAGAAAACCAAAATCAGAGTATAATAATTTTTGAGTACTTACAGAATTCAACTAAAACAAATTCATTGTCGGTGATAGCGGAATTGAAGTTACTTTTTGTTAAAACTAAAACACCATCTTCCAATTTGATTTCCTCGGCGAAAACATTTTGGGTCGCCGCCGCCGCGATCACAAATAACGCGCACAAAAAGAGTTTCATTTTGTTGTTTATTTTTTAAATTACTTAGACTATGTTGAGTAAAATTAAAAAAAATAAATTAATTTATTTTTCTACACAAGTGATGTTCTTCCTTTGTGCTGCCGAAGCCGATGCTGACACGTTGAGATTTAAAAGGAAAATAATCGGGAGGCAAGGAATGGAATTTCTTTTTGAATCTGGCAAAGTGGCAAACTGGAGTGGAGTGGAAGAATGTCGGAAATCTGGTTGGCTTTTTTTCCCTTATGGGGCGGTTGTGAGAGAGACGACTGCTGTTTGGATGGATTAGTCGGGAATTTGTTGAATCGGAACGGGGTATTGGGTCGGGTGTTGTTGTTTTCGAATAAAATGAACGAACAACGACCGAACACGTAGCCGGTTTTGGTTTCTAGAGTTGTCCTTTTTTGGCGGTAGTGGACTTGCGAGAAGAGTGAAGATGTGGAATTCAATAGTTGGTGTGTGGAATGTAGAGTTGCCGTGGGTGTTTATGGCATAGGGTTTAGTGGATATAAATGGTACTTTATTGTACATATGTATTTCCTTATTTCGATTTCATTCAGCTCATGATTAAAACGGAAGTGGTGACAAAACAGTCATCTTCACACAAAATAGTAAAACAAAGACAAACAAAATTTTTTAGGTACTATTAAGTAATTTTAAAATGCAAATCGTGGTTCAATATTTGATCCCATCTTGGTATGTTAAGAAATTTCAACCATTGTTCATGGATTGTTTATATCGTAAATGTAAATGTACATATGTATGTACTTGAACCATTTATATTGTTAGTTAACTCAACAAAGTCCATGAATTAAAATTTTCAGAGCCACGGATTAAGTATTGAATCACGACAGTGCTCCTGGCTTTTATTATGTTATGGCTTATGGCTTTAAGTAAGGTTTCATGGTCTTAAAATTTAAACACTAAAGGCTGATAAATGGAATGCATCAATTTACAATCATCATTTTATAAAGCAGAGTTTTTCAAAAAATATTTTCGACTTAAAGTTAACATATACATAGCTATAAGCTGTCTAATATATACATTTAGGTTAATTTTAAGCGGAAAATGAATTATACCCCTGCTGTGCATAGTCCAAGCATTTGAAGCTCGACAATTCTTGTCCTTACTTTCTCATACCAGTAGTATTAGTTTATAGTTCCAATTCGTAACCATGAACCCGAATTAATTATGAATATAACAATCCTGAAGAAAATTGCCATCTCAACCCCATTGAAAAGTTGCACTCGATGATTTCCCTACCTTTTGTTTGATCAATAATTTCGTCTCGTTATAAAATTACTTGGCAAATCTTTTCATTATATCTCCAAACATTATATTTATTTTTGTTTCTTTTAAAATATCAGTTAAAAATGCCGTGCAACTCAGCTACGAACAGTAGAAAATCAATTGAAATCGAGTTGGAAAGACCACGAGCTAAAAGTGCTTATGTGACGAAAAACACCCAAGATCTTAATAATTCCAAAACAGGACGATCGAAGAGCGCTTTCGCCCAAAACCTGGAAAAGAAACAAGCCCGAGATCCACCAACTGCATCAGGATATTTGAAATCAGGAACTAATGAAGCACAACGTCGTCATTCACAAACAAACAAGTCAACAACATTGCCCAAGAGGGAACTTCAAAGGCTTCACAATGCGGCTAAAATCACCAATACCGACGATAGAATCGAAGCTCAATTGAAAAGAGAGGAAAATTTCAAACGCATCGAACAAGAAGCTGAACGTCAGAAACAAATGTTCAAACAAATTGATGAAGCTAGACTTCAAGCCCGTGGTGAGAAAAACAAGGAAGATCTATTTGAAGAGGAGAGACTTAAAATTCTCGAGCAGTCTTTCATAGCCAAACATGAGCAAGAAGAAGAAGTAAAGCGTGTAAATCAGATAATGTTGAATGCGAAGTGTCACGCTATTCGTGATGCTCAGATTCAAGAGAAAATTGAGCTGGCTCGTGAACTCAAATTGGAGGAGAATCGTTTGGAAAAAATGATGATTGACCGTGCTATGGCTTCCCTTCAAGCCGAGGATGAAGGGGTTAAACGTGAACAAGAGCGAAAACAGCAATATGCAGCTGAAATCAAAAGTCAGTTAATGGAAAGAGAAAATCAGCGATTTCTAGAAGCAGAACGTATTGAGGAAGAAGCTAAAGTCCTATCACTGGCCAATGAGGCACTTAAAAAAGACGAAGAACGACGAGCCCGTTTGATAAAGGAACGACGGGACCAGCTACGCTCGGAGCTCAATCGTATTTGTGAAATGTCCAATGTCTTCAAAAAGATGCTCTTCGACCAAGAACGGGAAGCCGAAATGCGCATTCATGCCTATATGAAAGCCAAGGAAAAACGTGAACGCACTTTGGACATAGAAAAGAAACTGGCCAAACAAGCTTTCGAGCGCAAGCAACAACTTCTGTTCGATCTCCAACAGAAAATATTGGAATCAAAGTCGAAGAGAGAGGAAATGGCACTGACACGTCAACAGGAGAACATAGAGCGGGAATACCGTCGAAAAGAGAAGGAAGCTGTTATCCGGAAGAAAGAATTGGAAAAGTCCTTACATGAGGCACGCCTAGCACAGCTGCGAGATGCTAAGCTTCGTGAAGCCCTGCAAATCGCTCGAAACGAGGATGATTTTCAGAAGATTGTGGAGAATCTTAAGCGTGAGGAGGCAAAACAGGCCAAAATTCAAGAAGAACGCATGAAAAACAAAGACCGTTACCGTGATGAGATAATGAGACAGATGAACGATAAAGAAAACGAACGGCGCAAGAAATACGAACGCGATCAGAGCGAGGCAATCGAATGGAAAGAGCAGGAAAAACAACGTGAAAGAAACGTCAGAGCAGTTATCCAAGCTAAATTGGCTTCAATGCGGGACGCAAATTTACCGGATAAATACATAAATGATGTAGAAAGGCAAATGCTGAAAATCTCCGAACAGAAAAAGTCAATGTGGTAGCGAGTTTTGAGTTTTGATTCTAACCGATGATGGTTTTAGTATTTAGTTCTAAAAATTTTTGTGGAAAATATATTATCTATAGTCATGTCCATGTGTTTTTGCATAAAATAAAAACGAGTTTAATTTCAATTCAAAAGAAAGTGAAATATGCTGTATTTCTCAGTCCAAATTTTTTGGAATGTTGAACAGAAATAAAAACAAAGTTTAAATAGTAGATAGCTGCTTTTTTCTAAATTTAAATACGAACTTAAACTTATTTTTACATTCAAATTTAAGCATTTCCAGTCTAAATATTTTTTATTTTTGAAGCTCCATGCTTAATGCGTATTTTTGAGTTTAAATGATTGGATTAGATAAACCTTTATTAAGTAGAAAGAGGGGTTTAAATTTCACTTCGGACAAGTTTAGACGTAATCATACGGTTTTATCGATAGAAATCTTAAAGTAGATTTATATTACTAAAAACTAGAAAGCTTGCTCTAAAAGGCAAATCAATTCACCTGTTTTGTGTTAATGCTCTATTTCGATTGACAGACAGGTGTCTAACAAAATCTAAGAATATAATTATAAACAGGTAAGCATCTACCAGGAAAAGAATGATAACGCGCCTAACTCTAATAAAACAAAACATTTCTCATTTAGAAGCAGGTAAGTTAATTAATATAGCGTAAGTTCTTAAACCTTTAAATTAATTCTGAAATCAAAAGCGGCTAAAACAAATAACCAACCTCTGTTGACACAAAAGAAATTCAGGTGATGATTGTAAAAAAGTCGGTTAGTAAAAGGGGGATTTTTTAAATGTCTCATCGAATACCAATAAGTTGGGTGTGCACCGCAAAGCTATAATAATAATTGATGTGTATAGCTAGTTCTCATCAAGGAAACTTTTTGAATATTTTAATTTCTTTTGAGTTTATTTTTTATAATCAAGCCAAATGCAGGGCTTAATACAAAAGCAAAAAGAACGTATTTTTATTGATACCTTAAGACTTTCTCTTTGTATAAAAAGTTAATCACCTCCACATTAAGAGAAATAAATTGATGTATGATCATTATAACCAACACTCTCTTGATTTCTCCATTATCTACCTCAAAAGTAAGAGAATGTATATTTTACTTGATGTTGTATTTAAATAAAAAAAATTTAAATCAAGTTCATGATCTTGTCTCCATTAAGATTTGTTTTAGTAGCTGCAGAACGATCTTGTTGGAAGCATTCAAATCAGTCAACACGAAGATACAACATAGGCACATTTAAACCTCGCGTGTTAACTTAAAAGTGATTAAATTCTAATTTGTTTTTATTTCTGCAATAAAATATTTCAACGAAACAAAAAAAAAAAATTGTTAAATTTGTTATGCAGACAATTTTGTATTTATTAAGTTTTTAGCAACTTTATTAAACATTAAAATGAAAATCTCAAAAACTGGAAATGCATCAAATATGCATCTCACGCTCTATCTGTGTCTATTTTTAAATATCTTAGGGAGTGCACTGACTTACACGATTCCTGATCCTAAAGTGCAAATTCTTAGTCCCAAAGGAATACGAATCTCAATTCCTCGTAAGTACGTGTAGGTACTCTTGTATCTTCTATTTTCACTAGGTGCCATTTTTTTATAATTATTTAAATATTAAGTCAAGTTTCACAATTTTCGGGGGAATTTCTTTGTTGAATTTAATTTAAACAAACTATAAGAAATCCGGTTCCTTCATCTTTAAGAAGAGTGTAATTTAAAAACAACCCAAAATCAATAAACAGCAAATTAAAGGTCGTTTGTTTATATTTTTTGTTTGAATATAATTCCGGCATAAATATTATGATAAATCAATTGGGTTTGGTGTCTTAGGTCACTGTTTTGAATTGTTATTTGAGAAACCAATGAGCAATACATTTTGTTATGTGCACAAATTTTGTATTAATCGAAGATTTGATAAGTAAAGTAGGCACTAACATTTGCAAATTATAATTATGCTTACGTTTATTTGGGTTATCTAACTAGAACGAAGTGAACACTATACGACAATGAATTCAAAGTGGACTTTAAAATAAATGTCATTTTTTTCTTCAGTTTTTTTTATCAAGTAAAAATGGGCACTATTAGGTGTTGACCAACCTACAGAAAAATTATCTTAAATTATTTCAACTTGAACAAAGATTAGGATTAAGATTTTTTTGTGACGAATGGAATGCAATTTCAGATTGATTCTTTGTCTTCTATACAAATTCTATCAATCTAAATGTTGGAAGATATTCTAATTTATATTTGTTTTTCTGAATCTGCCGAAAAATGGAGATCTGCAAAATTGATCTACAATGAACAAAATTTATAACTTTTGTTGTTCATAAACTACTAATATTGTCAAAGTCATACAGAACTAATAATGCACAAATTAAAGAACTGTTTTTTTTTTTTGACATTTGAAAAATGAACGACAATCAACTTTTAATCCAATAGTTAAAACAATTTGACTTGTTTATTAGACGGTGAACAATTTTTGTGATCTCTATTTTTTTGCTAATCAATCACAGTTCATTCGGAGCCATTAAATTTGGAAATGGAAATCTCATGAGATATTTTCTTGGCACAGTGGTTTCAATATATACAATACATACATATATGTACATACACGAACTCAAAAAATAAAAGTGTAATTATAATAAATAAATTGATCTCTTTTACAAATGGAAAACTTTTTCTTATGTATAAAACTTCTTAGGTACTTGTATTTTATCAGACTTTAAATTAGTGACATCTATTTGACAGTAAAACCATTAACTGATGTCCTTTCTATTTATCAGATGAAAATGGCATCGCTCTCGTTGGCTACCACATAAACATAAACAAGCCCATAGCCTTATTGCAGCCAGGTGATTATGTTGGTGACATAACAAATCCCACCAACGGACAATGGGTGTTCGAAATCAGAAATGCCTTCGTTGACCCGGGGGACAAAATCAATTTCTGGATTCACGTTCAATATGGAACCTATGTCTTCCGCAAGTTAGGATCTGAAATAGCCTCTGGTGATGCTGTGAATATTTCAGAACCATTTTCAGAAGAACCACAAATCATATCCACAAACAGTCCAGAACCATACAGCCCACCGTCAACCACGGCAGATGACTTCAATTGTGAACCGTCCAGAACAACAGTCGACCGTAAAATAGTCTGCAAAGGTCAACTTATCTTCGAAGATAATTTCAACACATTGAATTGGACAAAATGGAAGCGAGAAGTTCGAATACCACTTTATGCAGATGATGCGGAATTTGTTTCGTTTCAAAAGCGAGATGAAAATTGTTACGTCAGCGGTGGGCAGTTACACATTGTGCCGAATTTGTTGTCCGAAGTTCCGGGATTTAATGAATCTAGTATAAGAACTGGGCAATTGGATCTTGGATCTGAGTAGGTAGAAGCACGCCTTTAAAGCTAACTTTTATTAATTGACGATTGTGACATTCTTTCAGGTGCACAGGTATTGTTGATATCGCCCAGGAGTGCACAAGACACGCCCAGTTTTCTCAAATTCTTCCGCCAGTGGTGTCCGCTAGAATTCGAACGAAAGACTTTTTCAGTTTTCGTTATGGCAAAGTTGAGGTGCGGGCAAAAATGCCTCGAGGCGATTGGTTGTTTCCATGTAAGTTTGTTCTTGTGATCTCTAAGAAAAAAAGACAGTTCTGTTGACAATTTGAATTTTGACAGTGATCTTGCTGGAGCCAATCGAAAACTACTATGGATTTACAGAGTATGCATCTGGACAGATGAGGGTGGCGTTTATTCGTGGCAATGAATTTTTGAATGATCGCGATGACAACGAAATTTCAGGATATCGAATTGCGGGAGGAGTTGTTTTGGCAACAAGAGAAGCACTTCGTGATGTATGGCTAAAGGGCAGTGTCCGGAGAACTCACTTGGGTGATGACTTTCATACTTACTCTCTCACATGGACGGATAAATTGATATCACTCGAAATTGACGGGAATGAATACGCCATAATTCGGGGAGGCTTTTCCAGACTATATACAACCCAGAATCTCAAACATGCCAAACTTTGGGATAACGGCGATGTTATGGCACCATTTGACAGAGAGGTACGAATAAAGAAAATATAGTAACACATTTTGAGTAAGGAACTTGATGTGAATCTTTGTTTTATAGTTCTTCCTAACTCTCGGCGTCTCAGCTGGAGGTCACTCTGATTTTCCTGATGGTGCTTTGAATGGGTTTGCGAGATTGGAAAAACCTTGGAAAAATGAACACCCCAAGGCGGAATTACAGTTCTGGAATGATCGAGAGAACTGGTTGAAGACATGGAATGGAGAGAATGCTGGACTTCACGTAGACTATATACGAGTTTACGCTTTGTAGAATTTAATAAAAATGAAAAATAGACTGAATAAAATTTAGAAGAGTTAAGTATAAAAATAAAATTAGTTTTTGATGCACATAGAAATTGTTCTGCCCTTTCCTTTCCAGTATTTGGCGATGGAATCTTTTGATAATAATCTTTTAATAAATTATAATTTCGTTATTAAGGAAACATGGAAATCTTTTATGACTTTAAAAAATAAATCTTTTCAGTGATATTCCAAAATACAAACCATCAATTTTCGGGCTTTAAAAACTGATTTAAAATGATTAATGTAAAATGTTTTTAGTTTAATTTATTTTAAGACAAATTTATAAGGCATACACTTTAACATAATCCACATGGAGTCCAGATTGGTCGCCATTCCAAGTGCTTAACCAATTCTCCCGATCATTCCAAAACCTTAACTCAGCTTTTGGATGATGATTCCTCCAGGCTTTATTTAATTTGGTTGGTCCATTCAGGCAGCCACCTGGAAAATCAGAGTGACCACCAGCTCCTAATCCAAGAGTCAAAAAGAACTGAAATTTGCAGCATCATTAGTACAAGCAGCATTTTTGTTCTTCGGTTCTTACCTCCCTGTCAAACGGTGCCATCAAATGTCTATTGTTCCAAAGTGACGCATGCGGTAGTCTATGTGTTTGAGTAAGTTTTGCGAAACCCCCCCGAATGAATCCATATTCTTTTCCATCGACATGTAGGGAAATATGCTCCTCATTCCAGATGAGGGTGTAGTTGTGGTAGTCATCGCCCATGTGTGAACTTCTGAGGCTGCTTTTGAGCCAAGTATCACGAAGTTCATCACCGGTTGAAAGCACAATTCCACCCATAATTCGGTTGCCCGATAGATCTTCTCCAGTTTTGCTCTCTAGGATCTCGTTACTTCGAACAAATGCCACTCTCATTTGACCCGATGAGTACTCGGTGAAACCATAATAACTTTCTGCTGGCTCAAGCAATATCACTGCAAGTCACAAGATATCAATAACAAATCTAGTCTAACTGTGAATTGGTTTATCTTACATGGAAATAGCCAATCGCCTTTTGGCATTTTAGCCCTAACTTCGACTCTGCCAAAGCGAAAGCTGAAAAAATCCCTGGTATTGATTCTGGCCGATACCACCGGGGGTAGGATTTGAAAGAATTTTGCATTTCTAATGCACTCCCTGGACATGTCAACAATTGCTGTACATCTGTGAAAAGTCAATGCAATTAGAAAGAGATTTCTATTTGTTTTAAGCACACTTCTTACTTCTCTCCCAAGTCCAGTTTGCCAGTTCGTATTCTTGACTCATTGAATCCTGGCACCTCTGATAATAGATTTGGCACAATATGTAACTTTCCATCGCTCACGTAACAATTCTCGGATCTATCTTGAAAGGACACAAACATCGAGTCATCAGTGTCGATAGGAATTCGAACTTCTCGCTTCCACTTTGTCCAATTGAGACTGTCGAAATTGTCTTCGAAAATAAGTTGACCTTTACAAACCGAATTACGTCGTCCAACAGTAGTGACTGATTTTTCACAGTCGTTTGGAGGTTTTTCATCTGACGATGGAGAGTCTGTTGTGAATTCAGAAATGTCTACAATTGATCTGCCAGCTATTTTTGATCCCAATTTTCGATAGGCGTAACCTCCATATTGGACATGCATCCAGTAATTAATTTTATTTCCAGGTTCAATGAAGGCATTGGAAATGTGAAACATCCAAGTATTATCGCTCGAGGGCTTATCAATGTCTGCTGAATAATCTCCAGGTTGGTTGAGACCGATGGGTTTGTCAATATTTACATGAAATGCAACAAGAACAATTCCTTTTTCGTCTAGAATAAAAAAGTTAGAAAACAAAAATATACATTATAACAAATTGGATTCATTTTTAAATGATTATAAAATTTCATAAAATTTCATAAAATTTACTACATACAGTTAGTTTTTTTTTGCCATTTCATTAAAAGAAGTACGAACACATTCCTGCCTTACTCACCGGTAGAGGGCACACTGAACGATTAAAGTTGAATAAAATGAAGGTAATAAATGACGGTAAAATACCTTCTAAACATTTAAGCAAAGCTATATTTGCGGTCTTTGGTTTTTTGTTGATCAGAGTTACTTAATATATTTTTTTAAAAAACATTAATTAGTGACTCGTTTTTTTTATTATTAAAATACAATAAGAGGTGAATTAAACGGATTTTAACTAAAGAGACAAAATAAGAGCTTTTTTGTTTGTATTTTAAATATATAAACATTAACAAAAAAAAAATCTTTTAATGACAAAACAAATTCTCCGATAACAATAATTATAAGCTACGATTGATTGGACTATACTTTGATAACCTTACCAAATGACAAGTTATTAAAGTTTATTTTAGCTAATAGTGTATATTAAGATTAGTAAATTTGAATGTTTTTTTTTTTTCAATTATATAAACGTTTGCTTATTACAAAATCCAGGTAATGAAATTGTTCTATCAGAAACATGTTAATGTACTTACGTGGAATAGAAATTCTTAATCCTTGAGGACTTAGAATTTCTATCTTTGGTTCTGGAATCGAATAACTGAATAAATTCACAGTTAAATTTAAAATTACGAACAGATTTAAAAACAACTTCATTTTAAAGGTTAATAAAATTAAGTTAATACTGTATACTCGTAGGTATACATTCGATTTGTTTATATTATTTAATACAATTAATTAATAATGACTCAATACGTGAGTTTTACAAAAATGCGCTCTGGAGCCGCCGCCGGCCACTGCAACTTATTGGTTGAATAAATTAAAATCTACTGCAATTCTGATCGAAAAAGTTCACTGTTTGAAATATTCTCAGGTTTAAAGTCTTTATAAGTTCTGATAATTAGTTAAGATTTACTCTTAAAAACTACCGAAACGTCATCTCCTGGGTAGTAAAGTTTATCAATGAAAAGTAAGATTACATTTTTTTAGTGAGATAATGAGTTTTATATTTGATCATAATTATTAATTAATTATATACCTAAATATAATTTCACTTGGAATAGTTTTGCATTAATGGATGATTATAATAATTTTTAATGATTGTAATTTGTATTTTTTGATACTTTATATGACACATTATAGATGAAACAATTCAGACAGCGGATTCGTATAACGTCTTCGAATAAAAATTTCCTTCGAATAGAGGACTATTTCAGGTAAAACACATTTTGGAGACATGTTTAACACAAGTTTCTCCAGGTGTCATTCATTTTAAACAAAGATATGTACTGCACAAACTTTGAAAAATTGAATTCGCAAGTTTTCAATTGAGTTAAAAACTTTATCACCTGATACTTTGACACAAGTTTACTTAACTTAATGGTTAGATAAAATGTTCTTGTTTTTCTAAAAAAAAATTATAGCTTACCAATCGGAAACTAGAAACTTAACGACTTTTAATCATTGCTCATCATTTTTTAGATTAAAACGTTTATTTTCAATGAAATGCACGAATCATGGTTTGAAATACAAAAAAAACCTATCATAGGGTATATCTGCACCTTTCTCATCGAATACCTGCCTTTCAGCTTTGCCTTATTTCATCTCCGGATAAAGCAAATTTAATGCTAATTAATCAAAAATAATAAAAAAAAACTTTAAAGTTTCTACCACATCAACATCAACCGGCTCTTAAGGCCAGTTTTGAGATGAGAATAATAAAATTTTGTTTTCTTCAGTTGATCCGAGTTTCTCTTCGCATGCAAACGTGAACGGTGTCTTCGTTGTTTTAGAAGAAAATATTTTATTTTTTTTTTTTTGTTTGAATTATATTTTGTATCAACTTTGATTCATATTTATTAATAAATTCAAGATGTGTTTCTAAATTAAATATAAAAACAGCAATCAAATGAAATTTTTACTGAATTTAAGTATTTTTAATTTATATATCATAAGTGTTCTAGTCTCATCGTATACAGTTCCCGATGCGACTGTAGACATTTTAAAGCCAAGAGGATTTCGACTTTCATTACCACGTATGTTGACGAGAATAATTACAAAATCTTGTTAAAACTTAGTAGCTGTACTTATTCCAGTGAATATACATAAATTATTACACAAATGAAGCTAATCTTAAAATCGAAGAAAAAAATTAATGCAAAATATTAGTTATTTTAAAAAGATTAAAATGAAGTTTCCGATGCAATTTGTTTTATTTTAATGTTTGATACCAGTTTTTGATCAAGCTCCCAATCAATCAAGTTTTAAAAAAAAATAATAATTGGACGCTCCTTCTTTTAATTCGTATAAGCAGAAGAATTCCCCCGACTTGTTGCTTATTTTGTGTTTGTTTTGAAACCAGTGGGGATATCTATTGTTTATCATTTTGTTTTTTCAACAAGCATTGAGTGAATTTTAAAATTAATATTCAACCTGTTGTGTGTTCTTGTTAAAAAATTAAGTATTTCTGCATTAAATGCAATGTTATATGATATATGTATTTTAAATGTAAAGATTTTCATACTAATTTCAAACTTTAATTAATTTTCATTTATGAAAAAACTACAATAACTTTCATTCAATAAAACTCATCTACATTTGAAAAATAATTTCAATTTTAGTGTTTCTGTAAATTCACTGTGGTTAATTATTGAATTCAAGTGAAAAACAAACAATTTAATAGTTTCTATTAACATTTGTATTGGGTCACTATGGCGTATGTGGAATATTTTTCCACAATTTTTGATTTTGAATTTAGATAGGACTTAAACACAAATAAAAATCTTTTCTTACAGATTTTTTTCTTTTTCTTATGTTTACTTGAATAACTAGATGAAAATGGCATCAGTGAAGTTTCCTTTAATGTGAAAATCAATCAACGGATAAATCTCTACCAACCTGGAGACTTTGCCGCCATAGTCAAAGAACGCACAAATGATGTTTGGGCTTTTGACAATATCAACACTAGAGTTAAGCCTGGTGACGAAATAAACTACTGGGTGCATGTTCGTTTTGGAAATGGAAAAAATCTTCGAGAAGTTGGGAATGTTCTTGTGAGTGCGAATTCTATTGACATTTTGGATTTCTGTCCAGATAAAGCACAAGAATGCGCAGCGGTATCGAGTGATAAGGTTGAATGCAAAAAATCTGCAACCACAGTTGGTGGCAAGCAAATGTGCAAAGATGAACTCATTTTCGAGGACAACTTTGAGACATTAGATTGGTTAAAATGGAATCGAGAAGTGCGAATACCCCAATCGTCGGATGATGGTCAATTCGTGATGTTTCTCGATAAGCCAAAAAATTGTCACGTGAAGAACGGTCAATTGCATATAACTCCTAGTTTATCATCAGAAGTGCTTGGAAACGATGTTAAACTCATCAGAAATGGAGAATACAACCTAGGAGCACAGCAAGTAAAATTTCAAGTACTTTATTTCAATTTATTTACATATTATTTATTGAATGTGTAGATGCACAGCTCTTTTAGATAAATCAGAAGAATGTCGGAAAAAAGCTCAGTTCTATCAAATCCTTCCGCCAGTGGTGTCAGCAAGGATCAATACAAAACATTCGTTTAATTTTCGGTATGGAAGAGTTGAAGTCAAGGCTAAGCTACCCAAAGGCGATTGGCTGTTTCCATGTATGATAAATTTTTTCCTTCTCAAAAGTTGGCCTGGAGTTTTGAATGTTAAATTTCAGTGATACTGTTGGAACCTGTGGAAAATTACTATGGTGTTAAAAATTACATGTCAGGACAGATTAGAATTGCTTTCAACAGAGGCAACAATATTCTCCTCGATGCCAACTACACAGATATCTCAAATAAATGGCTTTTTGGTGGTGTTGTGATGTCTAATCTCGAAAAATATCGTAATAATTTCCTGCGTGGCACAAAGATTGACCTTGATCTAAGTGCCGATTTTCATATCTATTCATTGACATGGACAGAAGATCAGTTTATTTTGGCCATCGATGGAACAGTTTATACCCGTAATTTCATCGAGGACTTCTCTAAGTGGCTGGCAAAAATCCATGGCCAAACGAGGGTTATCACATCTAAAATGGCTCCGTTTGATAAAGAGGTTTGACTAAACACTTTTTTTCTTATTTATTTGTGAGCCAATATAAATGTCTTATTTCCTCAAAGTTTTATATTGCTCTTGGAGTTGCAGCTGGAGGACACTCAGATTTTCCTGATAACTGCAAAACTGGTTTTGACCGAGTATCCAAACCATGGAAGAATGGAGATCCCAAAGGAGAACTGTTATTTTGGAAAGATATCGATAGTTGGTCAAAAACTTGGACTACTGATGGAAGCGGCCTTCATATTGATTATGTTAGAGTTTATGCTCTGTGAAATAAAATGAAAAACACTTCTTTTAAATGTTATGTTTGCGAACCATAATGCAATGCCTTACGCGGAGTAAGGACGACATTAGAAAATCAAAACATGGTTTTTAGTGAAACAATAAACAAAAACACGCTCAGATAGAAATCAAATTTATTGTGAAGCAGTAAAGTTTTAACTTTTAGGGTTGCGTAAAATTTTTGCAGTGGATTTTGGATCTTTCAGTAAGACCAATCTTACAAATGCCAAATTCAAAAGCAACGCCTGTCCCAGAAACTCTCGACTATACTTTTCAGCTTGCTTGTACATTTCTCGGAACTCATTAGAAAAATGAATGTTTCCTCGACTAGAAAACAAATCAGCATCAATGTTCGCATCATTTTCGCTATCCACTATATCTTCGATATTATAATACGTCCTCATTAAGTCCAAAATGGCCTTTTCCGCAGAAACACGTTCGGTTCCAATTATTTGTTGGAAAAGTCTGGCTGCCAAAAATCGTTTCAGGTAAAACACATTCGGTTTCGATCGATCTGTTGAAGTGTTTCGGGTTGACAGCGCATAGCTTAGGATGGCGATTAACTGTGCTCTTTGAACATTTATATTGATTTGCTCCGCATTTCCCGGGGTATTACTCTGAGCAACTTGCGGATTCTCGAAAACATAACAATCAGCTTGTGGAATAAGATAATCCACGTATTGGCAACGATCGATCAATGAGTGTAAATGAAGCTTTTTGTCATTTATGTCGTGGCGTTGCCAGTGTGTCAGATTGCAGGGTCCGTCTTTGTTTAGCTCCAATCTTGACCATATAATACTGGATACCCCAATATTTATAGAAACACTCGAATTGATTTCATTTATTTGATCATCTTGAAGTAGAGGCGTCACGAAAGGGGCAGCTTTGCGTCCGGATTTCTTAACAGGTTCTACTCCTAACAGGCTTTTGTAGAACTTTTCAGCTATCCTCAGGGAAAAAGTATCCACGTGAAGAATATCGTTTACATTTTGAAATTTTCCATGCTTAACTTTCCAAGCCTCGACTTTGCTAAGTTTTGCTTTGGAAATATCATACCTGGAAATGGTTTTGATAAACTTCAGTTAACAAAATGTTATTTTTTATAATATGTACTTGGATAAGTTCTCCATTGATGATGAGTTGAGAAGATCTAAAATTTGATTGTTTTCTTCGTCAGTAAATTTAAAAGTAATATTATCTTCGGCTTCAGCAGCAGAAGCATAAGACATTTGAAACATGTTTCCGGTTGTTAGCATCTTTGTCATTTTAGGAAAATGATTGTTTGTGATAGATTGAGATATTCTTAAGAGCATTATGAATTTTTGTTTCACAAATTATGAGCGATTTATTTATTTTAAAAATATACTTTAAAATGAATGTTTAAATACGAAATGCCAAAGATTTGTTTTGAAAATAATGTCGAAGTGTCAAAATACTCCAGCTGACAGAATTCTATATAACAGTTTGTAATTGCTATAAGTTTAGTAATGGCCTGTTCACACTCCAGGCGCATGAACTCGGGTAGAGTTTTGTTTTTGAGCCTGAGGATATTTAAAATTTTTCCGAAATCTAAAAGATATCGAAGTTTTCTGCATTAGTTTTTGAAAAAAAAATGTACCAAGTTTAATTTGAAATAAATGTTTTACAACCTTTATTAAATAACTTTGGGCCTTTTTTTGCTTAATCTATTTTTGTGTTCACATTATCTTTAATTTTTTATAAAATATCTTTGAAATATGGTACTAATTTTTATTTGTTCCATCAAAAAAATTTAATTTAATGTACATATTAAGTGCTGTGACTAGCTATTTCAGAAATCATGTCAGCGAAATAAGGACAAATATATCTTATTTAAATTACACTAAAATGTATAATGTAATACCCAAATATTTGTCTTTTATGATTAATTAAAGTTTCTGGTAATCTACATAAATGTGGTTTAAAAAGACTGGTTGACAGCTCAAATTTTTGTAAGGGAATTCGTAAAATATACATTTTATCTAACAAAAGCATTTACTTAGTGCCATCAAAAACATTTTGTGTCTGTTTTGAAGCTAATGTCATTCTTTTCTAAAATAAAAGTTTACGCACTTATCTTGTCACACAAATGTTATGGGTAAACGATTTATTAATAAATTTTATTAATAAGTCCTAATTTCTACGCATTATAAAATTATTCGACTATCTATTTATCAGCTTTTATGGCAATACTTAAAATATTTTGTATAACACTTTTCACAGCTGTCTACTCATCAGCTGTTTTTTGTTATGACATTTCGCTCATTTTCTATCATTTGAAAACATCGAAGAAATTGTGCTCTTCACTTTCCAACAAAGCCTGCGCACTCCAGCATTCTGCGCTGGCCAAATCCAATCTCCATTGAAGCCACTTCATCTCAGAATCAGAACTCAGACAAAACAGAAATTCCATCAGTCGGATAGTTTTCCGCGGCACCAGTTAAAGTGTAGTTCGTATTGTTAGTAGAATCTTACTGCTCAATTCCATTCCAGTGTTTTTTGCAAGGGTGTTAACCCCCATCTTCCCAGCCTTTGTTTAGAGAAATCAACGAATAAAACAAATCATTGATCTTCCATCAATAATATTTATTGTGAAGTGAATAAATTGTCATTTATGAAATTACTTCACTTATCTTAGTTTTGTTTTCCATTAGAAATTTAAAAGTTGAACAAAAAAAAATTGAAATCAGTTGTTACAAGAATCCAGAATTGGTCGTGTTTTACACTTTCACTCTTGCCCCCACTCGATTACACAACAAAACAAGAAAACCTCGAGTGAAACTCTTAAAAGAACAAATTTATTCTCCTCACCTTCACCTCTAGTGAAATGAAATTATGAACTTTCTTTTGTCAAAGTTTATGTCCTAAAAAGAACAAAAATTCCATCGGTGAAGAGTGTTCCACTCTTGCTCTTCCCGTCTGCCTGTGGAAGAGCAATCAAAATAAATGTCATCCTCATCAGCAGCCCCAGTGGAAATAACAACAGCAAAGATAGCTGGAGAAACAGCTGAGACTACGGAGACTGAGGTGATAGTAGCATCGACAAGCTTGGCAGAAGCTGCACACAAGATGATGATTCTAGACATGCAGGCTCGGCTCCAAGAAGAGCAGACCAGCAGTGTCAAGTCCAAGGCTCCAGTTTCTTTGATTGTGCACGAGAATAATGGCAAAATAAACACCAGTCTCACGACGGACAGTGATAGTGGCTGCGAACGTGACGAACATGACACCTTAACTAACTCAAAGAACCGAAGACCAGCGAATTCGGTGTGTCTTCGCGTACACGGTTTCATTTCTGACCACTGGTACCTGAGCTATCTGGTGCCACTTGCCATAGTTTGTGCACTCGTTATAGTTGCCTATCTGATGCGAGACTACGCCCGCGAATTGCTCTACTGGGTAGAGACGCAGAATTCTTGGGTAGTTTTCGGGATTTTCATGTGTCTGTTTGTGTTGGTCAGTTTTCCAATTGTTGTGGGCTATTTTGTGCTTATGATCAGCAGTGGGTACTTGTTTGGGTTCATTAGGGGCCTCTTGACTGTGATATTGGGTGCCAATATTGGAATTACCATTGCTCATGTAACGCTGAGGAGTTTAAGACATCGCCTTCCCGTTCATAAGTAAGTATAAACACACTTTAGGGATGTCTCATCATCATTTGTTTCTGAATTATTTTTAAGTAGAGCTTACTTAAGAGTTGGCTTTTGGCCTTGTTCTGCATCCTTCCTAAAAACGAAAGTCTTAAGTTGCACAGTTAATTTTCCGGTATTTTTTTTAAATGTCTTTAAGTTGCAAGGCGTTTTAAAAAAAAAATTAATAAATAAACTCGTACTTGTTATGACTGAAGATAGTTTATGTCATAAATCTCCTTGGGAGTTATTTTAAGTGTCTCATAAAAAATGTAAAATGCCATAAATAAAATCGTTTCAACTAAAAAGTCAGCACAATTGTCACGCGAACAACGAAACACCAACGACTAGCCGGCTGGCTAGGTTGGTCTAGGAACTGGAAAGTAGAAATGTGTAAGTCATTGACGTGTTTCCCGTCGTTGTCGTTGTCGTAGTTGTAGACATCGTCGCCACTTAGTATTAACTTTGCTTCATTGAAATAATTCCAATCTATTTGCCGTTCAATAGTCCAATTAAGAAATAGTACACTAAACAAATTCCCTTCCCGGTGGCGTTTGTAGGTCTTCAATTACTGCTTCGGTACCCACTATCATACAGCCACCAGCCATGCCTCCATGTAAATCAATTTATCCACAGTAAAGGTCTATTGGGGTAGATTTTTGTGTTCCTACTTTATTGACCTTGCGAATTAGAGATAGTTTTATCATGAAGGGAAACTAGAAATAGTTGGGATAACAATGTGTAGTTTCTGCATTTCTCTTGTGGGTGGGAATTATTAGTTTGATTAAGGTAAATAGTAAACAAAAATTTTAAAAACAAACAATTTCAGTTATTTTTTTTTTGTGTTCGATTTATTGAATCAAGTTTACATTTGATATTAGGTACATGCTGATAAATTATTCTGTAATAAGTAATATCGAAACAGTGTGAGGTAGCGGTGCAATTAATGGGTTTTTTGTTTTTAAATTTGTTTACTTTGCAATTTTTGAAAGACCAACATCGCGATTCTTTGAAAAAGAAAACAGTATATCAATGCTATCTTTGAAACATTGCAGTTAGTTTAAATTGTTTATCTTATATTATTATTCAATTAACTGCTAGGAAAAGTAACTATATTTCTTAATTTTTTTGCAATTGAATATGGAAATATGATACAAAAAGAATATATTAACTGATTTCATATTGATTACATTTTCTTCTGCTTATTTACTCAAAATTTAAATATTGTTTTTATTTATAAAAAAAAAACGGTTTCTATTTCAGGTAAATATGTACCTACTTATTATTTTGTATATTATTAGAAAAAAAGACAACTTCGAAGTAAGTTTTCACGCTTTGATGGTCACTTTATTTGTTTATACACAAAAAAGTTCATTCCTATTAAATGAATCTACATATATGTATGTATGAAACTAAATTAATCGACTTAAACCAATTTATTACAGTCGTCTTTGATTTTCTTTTTCAAAATGACATCAATTAAATCCTGCAAAATAACAGCTCTTAAAGATGAAACAAATATTATGTAGCTCCAGATGTTTCCTCAAGATTTTTCCTATTCTCAATTTTAAATACTTAATTATAAACAGACACATCCAACAATGATGCAATAATAAATTTTCCAGTGCTGGAATTTTCATTTTATTATTTATTTTCTTTTTATTGTTAAATAATATACACATATTTTTGTCTTTTGTTTTCGTCTTGTGAATTTGAATTTATCTGTTTGGTTTTCTATTTTTAGATTAATTAAAAACGAAACTGGTCGTGCAATACTTCGGGTCATATCTGGACCAAGAGCATTTAGAGTAGTTTTATTCACACGACTTACGCCCATACCATTCGGACTACAGAATGCAATTTTTGGGGTAAGTTTTAAATTTATGACACTTTAAGTTAAAGTCCTGAAAAGGAAAAAAAAAAATAACACGACATAATTAAATTCCTCCATGAATAAAATACCACACACATAGTTTTATTCTGACGGTATCAATAGATATGTATGTTTGTAAATGTGGTATGATAAATGACTTCATTTTATAAAAATATGGCCTCTTGAGTAAATTAAACTTTACTTTACTCAATTGTTTGTATTTCGCAAATACTACAACAGAAATAAAACATTCCTTTGTATTTATGAAACACAAACAAAATACAGAAATAAACAAATAAAACCTGATAAACAAGAAACAGTATTGTGGGTACTTGAAAATAACTAAAGTCGAATTTGGTTACACATGTTTTTTTATATTACTTCATATGACACAGTTCACAATTTAAATATCAAGTGTTAACAAATTATAAGTCAAATGATTTCATTCGGTCTTTTTTATAACAATTTTAGTTTATTATTTTATTATTTTATTTATGGTGCTTAATGTCTCTATTGAACTATTTTTAAAAACATTATCTAAACGGATGGTCGAAATTTTATTTTTCAAAAAATATTGATAAAAAGTCGATAAGTAAGTAAGTACTCGTATGTAGAGTACTTTCTTTTTACCGGCAATTATGATAAACAATTATTGGGGTTGAAGGACGCATAGTCGCTCGCAAAATATTCTATCTTTAGATTAAAAAACATAAAAATAAAACGTCTCGTTTTGTTTTTGTTTTGTATACAAAAAAAAAACAAAAAAAAAACAAAATCAAAATACTTGGCTGTCCCACATTTCAGTTGTCTTTGCAGATGTTGATTGTCGTTGGTGAAAAATAGGCGTTTTCTTGGAAAATTTTATAAATGTTTTTAATTGATATTACAGTGGAGTTCATAATACTGAAACATTTTCCTATTTGTTGCTTCTGTTATCAAAAAAATTGCTATTACGATGTTTATTGGCTTATCGATAATTTATCGAATGGGAAATTTTGCACAAAAGAATTATTGTTTGCAACGAATTTTGACTTAAATTTGTTTCTATTTTGAATTTATGTTTTTTAAAACGAATTTTAAAGTTCCTGTATAAGGCTTTAATTATGATAGATTAAAAAGAAGTATTAGTTTTGTACGCTTGAAAAATAGTTGGTTCAAAATTATTTTACTTAATTGTCCTGTTTCAAATAAGATGGTAGCTTTTAATTTATTTTTATATTATTATATCATTTAACTAAGAATACAAAATCTGTTACAGTTAAATCATGATTTAGATTATATCTTACAGAAGTTAATTTTTTTTAAGAAAACTAATATTTTTTTGAAACTCTTCTTCTCCTTCCAGAATTAATTAAGAGTCTAAGCTTACATTGGTGGCCGATTTCACATATTTTTTGCAATTGCTTGGTGAAATTATCAGCTATATTACAAAACTTCATGATGTAAAAATATTTATCAAAAGATAACACTTGCAATTCAAAACAATTTTTGTGATAGCAATTTCCTACTTTTTTCTTTAAAACAGTCATGACCACCGTCATAATTTGGTACAGAAAAATTTCATTCGGTTATGAAATAACCTTTGACTATATATTTTTCAACATTATGAAAACCCTCTACTTAATCAATGCAACTCATTATCTATTATTATCAATAAATGAATTCAAATAGTGCATAGCCATTTTCCAATACAAACACAATATCTTTATGGTTTAGATTGTATAAGTATCAATATTTTAACGTTATCTACTAAATATTAAACCCCCACTTCAAGACAACGACGACGTTGTTTTTTAATCAAATCGATAACATGCAACTTATTATCGAAAATCCAACCACTCTTCCTTATCTCCTCTCAACAAAAATACCTAAACTTACGTACATACTTGTTAGTATGAATGTATATATGTTTGATATTGGTCAAAGGACAGCTTGTCATTAGCCTGGGATTTAGTCACGCAATATCAAAAATACTAAAAAACTAAAACAATTGTTTTTTTGTCAACGATAAATTGTTTCCACGTAAATTTGAATTAAATGAAAATGTCAAACCGTCATTTTAAGTAATTAATCCACTCAGATAACTGATTTTATTCAATTGTATAAATTTAATTTCAAACTTGGAATCCCCTAGATAAATGAAGGTTTCTGTTTCTGACGCGAATTGTCTACATTGTATCCAAATGGAATTAACCAATGGAACCCCACAAACGTCGTCGTTGGTGCTCATCGTCCACCAACGACACGACTTCGAGGTATTCCTATCATTTTTTCTAGGTTTACGATAAATTAAAAATCGTATACTATGTATCAAATGTCATGTGAAAATATGTATACAAATGTATGTACATTACATACATACATATACATATATGTACATATGTATGTACATGTTAAGGAAAAAAAGTTCAACCGCGCGTATATTGAGTGAGAAGCAATTTTATGCCTTGTGGTGGTGGCGGCGGCGGAGTGGTTCTCATAAATAAATTAGGACCAATTAAAGTTGTCGACTAGTTAAAGTAATGACTGATGAGCAAAGACATGGAAAGAGTTTTCTTCTTTTTTTTTTTAATTTTAACGCCTTTCGGTGATTGCATAAAATTTAATTGGGTGTAAAATAACTTTTGGTTGACGATTAAAAATGTATAGGATCAAAACGAATTTTGTTTAAAAGTTTCTGTTTTACTTCAAGGACATAATTCATGTTTGTACATACATATGTATGTATACTAGGGAAGCGCTTACTTTTGTAAAATGTGCAAAGTTTAATGGTTAATGGGTAATTACAGACGTCATAAAGGACTTGAAATTGAAAGTAAATCGAGCTTCTAATCTATGATTGGACAGATGTCAAAAAATTCCATTGCAAAGTGAACTTCATTTCAATTTTTGTATATTCTAAATACAGTGCAATTATTTGTGTGATATGTAATTAAAAAACATCTCACAAGAATTTTCTACATACAAATACTTTTCACTTCTTTTTACTTTGCTAAGTATGTAATTTTTATAGATGTGGTAATTGCATTATTACCACAGAGAATAAAGTAATGGATATTATTTACTTAAAAAAAATAACATTCGTGAGATAATGATGAAAATGATCTTCATGCTTCGCTAAGTACCTTGTAAATCTGACATAATGTGAGACACGCTTAGTTATTTCCCTTTGCATTTAAGATTGCCATTGATAAAATAAGGCTTCAACGAAAAAGCTTCTAAAGCAAGTCTAGTTTCTAGGTACACATACATTTGTATGTAGTTTCTCCAGTTCTGCAATTTTAGGTCATCTATTTTGTTGTGGTCTATGAAATAGATACAAGAATTTTCCGGGCTGTCATCATTTCGCCTCATCATTTTATGTAATTTTTTATTGGTCTTTTTTGCATTCTTTTCGTTCTGTTGCCATCTTGCCATCTTTGACTATAAGAATTTAAATGAAAACTAAAGATACAAAAGACCGCAAATACTTGAAATTATTGGAAGGAATGCAATGTAATACAAAATAATTTCAATCAGTTAATTGTAATCAAATAATTGAAAAGGAGTTTAAAATCGATCAAAAAATAACTTATTGTTAGCTAAAAAATGCAGATAAATCCATTTTTTATTGAAAAAAACAAAAAAGTTATAAATTATGAGTCACATGTTTCAATTTTCTGACACAAAACAGAAAGGTTGGGAGCACCCAGAAATCTTGGCAACGATAAAACCCGAATAAATGGCAAAGGTCAATTTATTATTGTTTAGTAAAAAATACCAAAATTTATATTTACTTTTGATTACCTTAACTGCGTATCTATGATATTAAAGGTTCTCGTTGTATTGATTTTTAGCAGTTTAATTAAAAAATTAATGTTTTTGGTTTATTCCGAATATTTCAGTTGTTCTTATTTAATCAAAATCGTAACTTAATGACAAAACAAATAATTTAGTTTTGCAAATACTTAAACAAGACTTTTTTACTTTAAACAGGACTTACAGTAATTTCTTTTGACGAAATTTTTAACAATATAAAAATGATGAAAATTATACATCAACACTTTGCAACTTATGAAAAATTGATGACTTTGTTGTAAGGACAATTTTTTTAACCTTTAAGGCTGGGTGGCCAGCCAAAAAAACGGCTGGAATATTACAAATAAAGCGATAACTTTTACATTTCGAATGCTAATTGATTGAAATAAAAATTAATGCATTCTCAATAAACAGGACTACTACACTGCATCATTATAATTTTTAAATGTATAATACAGTAATTATGAGAGTGAAACAAACTACAATTTTGTCGTTATTTTGATAGTAGTTTAAAATGCACCATTTATTTTTGGTATAGCTAAGATTTTTATTTAATTTTTTTGGTGTTTTCAAAAGAAATTAAGTTAATTAAGGGAGTGACGGATTGACTTTAATTTATTTAATTTTTTTTATGGGCAAAAAATTAGTCCAATCTTATGCAATTTTCAATGGGTTTGGCGTGTTTGAACAGGTATAACTTCTTTAATCTACAACATATTTTATCGAAACAAAAAGTATTGTAAAGCCAGTCTCACACATTTTTATTACAAATAAATTTTTTTTTAAATAATTCACTTTTAAAGTTTAAAAAAATAAAAAAACCTAAAAAAACGCAAAAAACGTTGTTTTTTTTGAGGACTTTTAAATATCCCTCTTTCATTACTTAGCCTTTTGAATTATATTTTTTTTCTTTATTTTATTGAATAGCTTAATTAATTACCTCGGGAGTGACGGATTGACTTTTTCGAAAAAAAAATTATTAACCCTTTAAATGTTCATTGAAAAAGCCCAAATAACAATTAGCTTTCCAGAGAAAATAATGCTTGTGCATATTTTTCTTATTTTTTTAATTTTTTTTCAGTATTTTTTCTATTGGTCTCCAATTAAAAAATTCTAATTGCTTTGATGGTTTTTTTAAAATAAATTTTTGAAAAAGTGTCTAAATTGGTGTTTTTCCCTTTGAAATTTCCTTTTTACACGCACACATAGAAGTTTCAGTTCCCAGTAATTCCACTGCGAAATTAGCGCTTCGAGAGAATGTTTTTCATTTGGAAAAGAAATGAGCCTCGCCCACCCGCTCCCAAATATTTTTGTTGTTGGTTTACATATTGCTGGTTGTTTCTTCCTTTTTGCATTAAGAACAGAAAATGCAATAGAAAAACCGGTTATTGGAATTTGAGGAATATGTAAGGACAAACCATTTTTTTTTGTCAATGAGTTTACTAGAGCAAGTGTACGTCCCATTCGCGTGGTGGGACGTATGTAGAACAATATTGTGTGTGGTTTATATACCTACTTCTTGCACCCTTTACTTTGATGACAAAGCAGAAGTCATGATAGTTTTGTTTTTTATATTTGATCTTGATGTTTTTTGTGGCAATAGAGAGGGGATTTATTGTTCTTTGGCAAAAACAAAAACAATTGCAATACAAATGAGATCAGAACCGGTTTTCGAGAAAATATACTGAAATGGAAAGGAAACGTACATCTACAGCACAGACTGTCCTTTTTTTGGTTATTATTGTTGTTTTTTCTTTACTTTTCCCACTTTAGCGTGTTATTGATCTTATAAAGATACTCATTTTTTTTTCTTCGACTCTATTCTTGTTCAAAAAGAGTGTTGAGAGAGAGTAACAAACAAGAACAAAATACCTCTGGCCACATATGGCGATGCCATGAAATTCATGACAAAAAAAGGGCACTAACACAAAAAAGTCATTTACATGAAGTTTGAGTTTGCCGATCTGGGACACCCAGCCTTAATTCAATATTTTCAACTGGTAATTTACACCTTTGTATCAATTATTGTTAATGTCTTGTTCAAATCTACGTTAAATGTAATCTTCTTAGTTGTTTCTTATCTTAACATTTTATTATTTAATAGTTATATTTTTAGAATACATTTATGAATACACCTACCTATACATTTCATTTATAAAAATAATAATCTCCAATTCTTCACTCAATCAGCCACTCCTTTGTCTTGATAATGTATTCTTTTTTAATTGTTTTTGTCCATTTATTTCATTACTCGTATACATATGTACATATTTATGTATATATTTGTATGTTCATCACTTTTATTTTTCGCTTCTTCGTGATTTTTTATTATATTATTTGTTTTACTTTGAAATTTATTCATTTTACACAAATCACTCTCACTTGGCCTGTGAGCTCAATTGATTGCAATCGATTCTAAGGCGTACAATTCCACAGGGACGGATTAAGATCCAATTCAAAACCTATATTAGTATATTTCAAAAATCCTTTCAAAAGTAGTAAAACATCAAACGAAACGGCAAATATTTGAAAGGATAACTAAACTCTATTTTTTTCAAAAGATCAAACTGCATGTGAATTTTTAAGTTATTATGAAACAGCTACTTACCGTTAACGTTTTCAACTTGAAAATCATCAATTTCCCAAAATTCCTTGAGTGTTTTTCTCTTTTTTTCAATCTCTGACAGACTAGCAAAGTAAAACATAATTCCAAGTTGTGTAAATCATTTTTTTTTTAATTTTAACGTTTTAGATTATTTTAAAACTGTTCTGTTTATAACAGTAACAACAAATATATTTATGTATAACTTACAAGAAAAAGCAGTAAGCAAATGTATTAATGTTAAAGTTTCAAAAGCCGCTGCTGTTTATTTTGTTAAACATTATTATACAAACAATTTAATTTTTATGAACCTGTCCTGTTTATCATCAATTGCTTCTCCCCCTATCACTTAGGGAGGGGGCAGCCCCCATCCAAGTACATAATGCGCTCTGATCAAATTAGACACTCAAATTTTGTATGTTCATTGCAAAAAAGGCAATATTTTCTGTCAATGTGTTGATAGTGTGGGTTGAATAATATTTATTTCATACATACATATGTATGTATGTATGTATTTTCTGACCCATAAAACTGGATTGAATTAAATCGTTGTTCTCGTCATTGTCAAATGAATTAAATTATTTCTTAATATAGATGACTAATTTATTCTAATCTGTTGGCTCTGTCTTTCCAGATCAGCACAGTTAACTCCCGTGTTTATCATACGGCTACATTTCTGGGCCTACTGCCTGCTCAAACGATAAATGTCTACCTAGGTTCCACACTAAGGTCAATGCATGAAGTCCTAAACAATCATGGAACCGCTGTCACCGGGTACATAAGCTTTGGAATAGAGGTGAGTCATTAAATCGAACAATATGCACTGATAATAAAAAGTCCCTGAAACTATGCAATAAGAAAATATAAATCCATACAACGAACAATTTAATTCAAATTTAACTTTAAATATAATTTCAGGTTATATTTGGAGTTGGCCTAATGATCTGGGTAGTACAAAAAGCCCGCAAGGAACTCGCTTCAACCCTCTTATCCGAGTACTCAGGCAGCGAAAGCAAGCTCAACGATATTCAAGTGTAAACAAAACACATTATCTTAACCAAATAAGATGTATTATTTAAGAATTTATTCTAAGTCAAAGCATTTTTTATGTTAGTTCTTATTTTGTATGTAATTTTTAAATTAAGCTAAATATATGAATGTATGTATATTTTTCGTTTAAGAAAAATATTAACAAACAAATTGAAGTATACACATTATGAAGTTGTTAAGAAATTAAGATAAAAAGAAACGAATCGGAGACATGAAAGTAGAAGACTTATTGTAAAAATTAAAAACAAAATATTTTGTATTGAGTCAAATAATGAAATATAACGAAATGTATATTATAAGAATAATATTTTTTTTATAAATAATTTACAAATATTTATTTTGAGTAAAAAAATATTGTTATAAATACCAAAAAAGAATATAATAATAATACATAATTAAAAAACAAAAAAACAAACAACAACCAACTCTTGTTATAGGTAAAATATTTAAATTTATTGATTTTGTTTTCCTATTTTTTTTTTTCAAAACCTAGGTATATCCACTATTTACAAAAACAAAAGAAAAACGATACGTATACGTATATATAAAAACACTTACCAAAACGTCCAAAAACATTTGCTCACTATTTATTTATTTTTTCTTAAAAAAATAATAACTATATTTTTAAGTTTATTTCTGATGCTAAGTGTGCCTATATAAAATGAAAATACTAAATAAATCATTCAAATTTCTATACCTTACTTTAACTACTGTATAATTTATATATCGGTAATGAAGAGATGTTAAATGTTAAGAAATATATAGGAATGAACGAAATAAAGGGATATTAAAAATAAAATATGTTTTCGTTGAATTTATTTTAAGAAAAAACTGTTTCTAACAGCAAACAAATTTGTCGTGAATTCAAATTTAATCTACAACAAAAATTATGAAACCTTTTAAATTTTTTTTTTCTCAAACTAAAATTCCCAAGGTAAAATATCATTGCATGTATTCGTACATATGTATATTTTGTTTTTGGAAATTTTTATTTTACATTTTCTTAAATTTTTTTTTTCTTTAAATTCAAAGTTAATTGTAAGATACAATTACATATATACAGGTTTTAGAAAGGTTCGTTACCATCGTATCTTAAACTCAAATCTAATTTCCATTTTCAAGCGACAATGCATCAAATTAACAAATAAATTGATGAAAATGCCTTAGTACATACCATGTCTATTTTATTAGTATATGTATTTCCAAATTTTAATCATTTTAAGCTTTCACGGCGCGGACCTGCGCCGTGTCTGATCGGGTAACTGTTGACTGCCTATAACTTGGCATAGGCCAGCAGCGCAACTTTCAGGCACGACGAAGTGCTTACTTTACCTCCCCGTGGTGGTCCCCGGTAATTATTTTTGTATACCTATATACAAAAATAAGCTAAAATTGTAAGTGCGGAGCTCCCAGCTTTCTCTGGGATAGGTTACGGAGGTTAGCATTCTTCGTAACTGAATTAAATCGTGCTACCGAAACCGAAACTACGCCTCGGATAAGGATTGATCACACGTTGACGACTTTTGGCTATTGTACCCGGACAAAGATTGGTTTCTGGAATGTGAAGACGCTCCTGGAAGCAGGAAACGAAGGTCCTCACAACTCCAGATTCCTCCAACTAGAGAGAGAATTCATGCGGTATAGGTTGGATATCTTAGGGATTAGTGAAGTAAGATGGTTGGGATCGGGCAAGTACAAGTCTCCAACACGTAACACTGTGCTACTCTATTCTGGAAAAGCACCTGGAAGCGCTCGGGACGCTGGAGTTGGGCTGTTGCTAACCAAAACAGCTATCAATAGTCTAATTTCATGGGAGCCACTAGGTGAACGTATTATTAAGGCCAGATTCCGGAGTAGAGTACGCAACATCACCATCATACAGTGTTACGCCCCAACGGAACTCGCCCCGGATGAAGAGAAAGAAGGCTTTTACAGTCGGCTAAGTGCGGTATACAACAACACACCTCGCGGAGACATCATAATGGTAATGGGAGACTTGAATGCCAAGGTTGGCAACGACAACGAAGGGCTCAGGCACGTCATGGGAAAGCATGGAGTTGGTAGTTGCAATGACAATGGTGAGAGGTTTGTGGACTTCTGCAACGCTAACCGTCTTGTGATTGGCGGCACTATGTTTGAACATAAAACGTGCCACAAAATTAGCTGGGTGTCAACAGACAGACAAGCTTCTTCCAACCAAATTGATCACTTCGCGATCAGCCGTCGGTTCAGAAGCAGTCTCTTAGATGTCAGGAATAGAAGAGGTGCTGACATGGGGCTTGCCCGCGATCACCATCTTATGGTAGCTACCCTAAGATTACGTACAGCTGCAATTCGGAGATCGAATTCGAACACCAGAACGCCCAAGTTTAACACGGACAGACTAAAGGACCCTAACACTCGACAACAACTCAGGGACCACCTTTCGCAACATATGAGGGCAATCAGCAGCACTGGAACAGAATCCATAGAAAACCACTGGAGTGCTGTGAAAAATGCTCTCATATCAGGTGCTGAGAGAATAGTCGGTCGTGTGCAAGGAAGCCGTAACACCTGGCTTTCGGAAGAAACTTGGGCTAAGATCGACGAAAGAAAACACCTTAAAGCTCGTTTGGCAGCTGCGCACGGAGAAGAAAGAAACGAGCTAGAATCCACATACCGCATGAAGATGAAAGAGGTCCAGCGTAGTGTAAGACGTGATAAACGTAATCACACCAACGTTCTGGCCCTAGAAGCAGAAGAAGCTGCAAACAGGTGCGACAGCAGAACTCTCTACAGAATAACCAAAGAACTCGCTGGTGTGCAGAGCTCAAAACAACACCCGGTTAAAGATAGAGATGGAACCCTGCTGATATCGGATGAGGACCAACTCAGAAGGTGGAGGGAGCATTTTGCCTCTGTCTTAAATCATGTTTTTGACAGCAACATGCAAATGACATCTTCCGAGTTGCCCGATACAACCAATTCCCGATTACGCACCGCACCCCCCAGTAAGGAAGAGATATGTACCGCCATCAAAGCACTTAAGACCAACAAAGCGGTAGGACTTGACGGCATTCCCGCAGAATTGCTGCAAGCAGCACCAACAACATCAAGCGATCTGCTGCAACCGCTCATAGAGAAAGCGTGGGTCTCCGAATGCTTTCCCGAAGAGTGGAAAAAGGGAATGATTGTCAAGCTCCCAAAAAAAGGAGACTTGATGAAGTGTGAAAACTGGAGGGGTATCTGCGTTTTGCCTGCAGTCGCCAAAATAGTAGCAAAGATTGTTTTAGATCGCATTAAAGAACACCTCGAAGCATCGCTCGACGCTGAACAAGCAGGCTTCCGCACTGGGTCCTCCTGTATTGATCACATCAACACCTTGAGGATCATCATCGAACAGTGCGTCGAATATCGATCACCACTTCACCTGCTGTTCATTGATTTCGAGAAGGCTTTCGACAGCGTCAACAGGGAGTTTATCTGGCTTGCTTTACGGAGGAGGGGTATACCGGAGAAACTCATTGCTATTATTAAAGCGACTTATGATGGGTCCAAATGTCACGTCTTACACGGAGGTAGGTTGTCCGAAGAATTTGAAGTCCAAAGCGGGGTCAGACAGGGCTGCATACTGTCACCAATCCTGTTTTTATTGGTGATAAGTGATATACTGCGGATGGCTTTGACAGGAAGCGGAGGAATAAGATGGACTCTGACAACTTACCTTAAACATCTCGACTACGCTGACGATGTTTGCTTGCTTTCCCATAAGATCATGGATCTCCATCAAATGGCAACAAGGGTGGAGAGAGAAGCAGCAATCGTGGGGCTGAAAATCAATACGGGAAAAACAAAGATGTTCAGCCTCGGGAGCTCGCAATCATCCGCTCTGATGAACATTGGTCAACAAGCAGTAGAGAAAGTAGATAGCTTCCAATACCTTGGAAGTATCGTCTCTCCTGAAGGAGGAACCGAATTAGACATCGCCAGCCGCATCGGAAAAGCAAAGGCTGCGTTCGGAATGTTGTCCAATGTTTGGAGGAACAAATCTCTCAGCTTGAACACAAAGCTACGACTGTTCAACTCTAACGTCGAATCAGTTCTGCTATATGGCTGCAGCACCTGGAAAATAACAACCACAATAACCAGGAAACTGCAAACCTTCGTTAATAGGTGTCTCCGAAACATCTTACGGGTTTTCTGGCCTAATCGTATCTCCAACTATGACTTACATAGACGAACAGGTCAGGAACCCATAGATACCATTATACGAAGGCGCAAGTGGCAGTGGATTGGACACACGCTTCGAAAAGGTAATGACTGCATTGCAGGCCAAGCAATGCAGTGGAACCCACTCACACAAGAAGGAAGAAGAGTAGGTAGACCGAGAAGCACGTGGAGAAAAACAGTTGAGGAGGAATCTGCGAGACTGGGAAAGAGCTGGAGGGAGCTTAAATACATCGCTGGAAACCGTACACGATGGCGCGTAGGAGTAGTTGAGGCCCTATGTCCCGCTAGGGAACACCAACGGACTTCGTAGGTCTGAGGACCTAAGTAAGTAAGTAAGTAAAGCAAGTTTAATTTATTGTCCTCGTTCATTAATAAAAGTTTGTTATATTTGCATCAGATAGGAAAGTAAGTAATAAATACCTATATTTTTTTTATAAATATATGTAGGTATCCAATAATGTAAATAGGTTGCAACTTACAATTCAATTTTCCATCGTACTTAGTTTAGGCAGACTAATGCACTTGGAATACCTGGGAAAGCAGTGGGAGACATTAATTCAATTAAATAGATATCTCTATTTATATATTTTGCACATAACCTTGCTATCGAGTAAAGTTCTTTCCTATCTCTAATATTTGTATATTTATTTAGACTGCTTTTATCATAAAAGAAGAGTTCTATTATTTGCTTCAATATAAACTCAAATGTTATTAAAAAGAATAATGGGTTAATTAAATAGTTTCATTTTTATTATTAACGAGTATTAATTTCTTTTAATAAATATATATTTTAATTCTAAATGCTGTAATATTTTGTATCGCTAGTAAACTAGTAACAATGTAATATGTATGTCATGGTTAGCAGCTTATTGTAAATAATCATGGTTGGCTCTAAATCACATATCTTTCCTTTAATTCCATCATTTCATGTCAATATGGACTCCTCAATGCAATTTTCGACTGGGACGTATATTTAACATTATGTATGTTTATTCCAAAAACCTTTGGGACAGGCTTTTCATTCGATTCAATTCCTTTTAATATCTTGATCATAGGGTATTTGATGTGAGTACATTTTTTTCATTTTTGAATGTTTCGATTCCAACTTCGTTCTTTTTTGATGTGATGATCACTCAAAACTGTTTCCAGAACTGTTAAAGCGAAATCCACGTCTTCGTAATTAACACACATTGGTGGTTTAATACGCATAACCTGAAAAATAATGTTCATAAATTTAAAAAAAGAATATTTAAAAGAACTTTAATTTGCTAAATTCAAGAAAGAAAAAAAAAAAAAATAGTACGTATACGCCACCGCATTCATCGAAGATAATTATTTAAAATTTTTGAGAAATGTTGGAATGGAATGTATTTACATCAGTCTGAAATTTTAAACATGTAGAGGTACTCAATAAATCTAATCTACAATTAAATTGAAAGACAATTATTCATTTTTTTATAAAATATATTCAGCCTTAAAGGAAAAATAAGGTTTTAAATGCTTATCAAGTAGAGGAACCTTTAAATTACTGATTTAATGAGGTAGTATTAAAATAGTTCTTTTTGTGTAATCTTCATCACAGGCAGCTTCATACAATTTAAAACCACCAGAAGACCGCACTTTCATACACCGAATTTTTAGAAATACAAATTTAGCAATTATTTTTTGTAGGATTCCGATAAAACTTTATCGAGAACATCAACAGCAAATGCAACATCAGATTTGTTAACACACATGGGAGGTTTAATGCGAAATACCTGGAAAGTTAGTTTGGAGTTAGTAAAGCATGTGTAGGATGGATTTTAGGTTTTTGAGATTGTGAAGCATACAGCAGCAAAAAGTAATAAATAAATAACACTTACATTTCCATTTATTCCACCACGTCCGAACAGAACACCCAGATCCTTGCAACTCTCCCAGATCTCCAAGACATGTGGAACACTGAGTGGAGTTTTCTTCTCACGATCAGATACAAATTCTATGCCAATCATCAATCCCTTGCCTCGAACATCACCGATAATGTCAAACTTTTGTTTGAGTTCTTCCAGAGCCTTAAGGAAATAAGTTCCGACTTCTTGGGAATTTTGCTGCAGGTTTTCTTCCTTTATAACATCCAAAACAGCAAGACCTACTGAACTGGCAAGTGGATTGCCACCGTAGGTGTTGAAATGAAGTGCTTGTCCAAGACACTCGGCTATTTTTGGGGTCGTCACCACAGCTGCCAGAGGAAAACCATTTCCAATACCTTAAAGGAAAAGCATATAATTGTAAGGGACATTTAAGATATTTCATTTACAAACCTTTAGCCATTGTCACAATGTCCGGAACAATTCCATGTCCCTCAAATCCCCAAAAGTGTTCTCCCGTTCTTCCAAATCCACTCTGTACTTCATCGGCAACAAAGACTCCACCATTGGCACGTACCATTTCTGCTGCTTTCTTGATGTACGACTTTGGGAACTGAACGGTTCCACCAACACCCTGAATAGACTCAGCAAACATTGCGGCCACCTTTCCTCTTGGAAGCGAGAACTTGAACACTTGTTCGAGTTGTCTATAATACTCATCTGCAGCCTTACAACCGCTTTCCGCGTCACACTCGCACTTTCTATCAGTTTGGCAAGGGGAGTCCCGACAAGCCGAACCACCCCAAATACCGAGGTATGGATCTGGATTCATGACATGATGGATGCCATTGCTAACACCAGGCAACGGGAATCTCCAGGTTGAATGAGCCGTCAATCCCATGGTGTATGGAGACATGCCATGGTAACAGTTCTTAAAGGTGAGAATTTCGTAGTTCCCCGTATGAAGTCGGGCCATTAGCATGGCTAGATCGTTGGCTTCTGAGCCTGAATTCACGAAATACACTTGTTTCAAGTCACCGGGAAGCATATCGGTCAGTCTTTGAGCGTATTCATGAATTTTTGGGTGCATATAAATGTTGGTTGTATGCCAAAGTGTTTTAACTTGGTCCTCTAAAGCTTTGTTAACTTTTCTAAAATGCAAACGATGAGTGTTAGAAATGTTTCATAAAAGAAATACTTCAAGTGATTTGTACATACGGATGACAATGTCCAACTGAGACGGTCACAATACCGCCAAACATATCCAAATATCTCTTGCCATCGTGATCAAATAGCCATTGCATATGCCCACTATGGATGAGGAGCGGTTTCTTGTAGTAGGAGGTTATATTCGGAGTAAGATTCTTTTTCCGAATTTCACTGATTTTCTCATAGTCTGGACCTTGATAAGCTGGCGGCCGGAAGTTACATTCGGGCATACCATTTTGAGATGCCGGTTTTATTGTTGGATTTAAAGTAGACAAGGTTCGGAAAGCCTGACCGAGCTTTGAAGGATCTAGAAATAAAAAATAAAAATATAGTTAAAGGAGTTCATTGTTCTTTTAATGGCATACAACAAAGCTCAAGTTTTACACCTTTACTTTTTGTAGTTATTTATTTCCGCTAAATTCGCTCAATAGGGTAGACTGTCAGTTTTAATATGTATTTGCAGTTTTCCACACCATCATTTGATAATTTTCTACTGCATTGATTGACATAATGCAACTGATTTGCATACTAAGTAGTTTTAGAGTCTAACAACAAACAATCTTAAAGTCATTGCCATTTCTTACCTCATAAATACTTGATATTGTGATATTTTTAGAAGTGCGTATGAGTAGGTGATGTACATAGCTTTGGTCTGCTACACAGAGAGTTGAATTCTAGAGATATTATTTACATTTTGTAGAAAGACTAGACTGTATCCACAGTCAAATTCAATATGTTGGTTTCCGTATTGACTTACAGATAATTTATATTACCTTCATTTGAGGTGGTTGTAGTTCAGCTTCAATTGCAATCAATTTTACAAAAATGCGCTCAGTGGGAAAATTGTTTTAATTATACGAAACAATGCCAATTTGTGAGAGTCTTATTTCTACTATACAATACATGGACGTAGGTATATGCAAATTAATCGGTTTAATTGATTAATTAATATTCGTTTAAAAAATTGAAACATTATACAATTTGATCGGTTGTAATTCAAGGTCATGGTCTGTTGTGTCTTAGAACTTTTGTACAATGCAATGCAGGTTAATGGCCTGTTTTGCCAATGAAAGTTAATTCGTGATAGAAATTGCATTGATTGAGTTTATTTGCATTTCTTGTGTTAAGTTTAAATCAGAATGTATAAATAAATTTTTTTTCCTTTATTTGAAATTCGTAAGCTCAGGAAAGCCGTGAAAATATTGGGTCGTTTTTTAAAGTGTATGATAATTTTATTGCTACAAAAATATCATATCAATTTCTAAAATTCTCTGTTTTTGAAGATTCCTAGAATCTAAAAAAAAAACTGCAAAATTAATTTTTTCACTCGGATACTTTAAGTTCAAAAAGTAGTGATATAATTTTCAGAAAAATTGTATAACAAAATTATTATAAAATAAATTACTTTGTTGATAAATAATAAAATTTTAAAAAAATTAATAGTTTTTCATACGGAATATGAAAGACTTCATAAATATAGACTACTGAAATGTTATGAAAACCGATTTCAACTGAAATATCTTGAGACCAATTTTATTTTATATGTACATGTTAAAATTGTTAAAGTTTTTAAAGCATTCTTCAACTATCAACGGCCTTTTGGATTGTAGATTTTTTCTAAACATTAAATAAATACATTCTTTTTTATAAAAATCATTGGTAAACTATTTTGGAAGTTTTCGTGGTACTGCACTGGAAAAAAATCGAAAATTATTGACGATGTGAAATGAGTACAAAATGGCATTTAACTAAAAGAACTAAAAACGATTTTACTTTTGTTAATATCTATAGTTTGGTAATCTTAATCTTATTCAAACTTTTGAAAAAGTACCTGTTTGTAGGTATTATTCTAACAAAATCTAATCACTCACTATAAAAATATACAATCTTTACCCAAACCGTAAATGATTTTTTAGAATACGTCCTAAGCTGAGTTCCCAAAACATTTATTAAAACGATAAATTCTATTGGCAATACATTTAAAAATAATCTATATCAAAAAAAAAAACATGAAAACAAACAAAAAATTAACATAGAATTATCACAAAATTAAAAAAAAACACGCTTTGAACTCGCCATGACTGATAAAGACGCATGATATTTATTTATAACATTATTTTTTTCTATTAATTTTTTGATAAGGTATGCGATTAGAGTTGACATAAACTTGGTAGGTACATGTTTTGATTTTGGAGTATCAAATTACCGGAAAAATCAGGTTGTAGTGATCAACATGAATGTGAATAAAATCTGTGATTTTTCTTGCTCGTTGATTGACATAAGAGTGTGTAAATTTAATTGTTTATAAATTTAGACACATTTAAATTTCCAATAAGGTTTTGTTTACAAAAACCAAAATTAATGACTTAACCTGGGATTATGTAAATCAAGTAGTTTTGAGTTATTTTTGATGACTCATAATGTAACATTTATAATTTTGGAATCGAATATTTATTTTACCAAAAAAACGAATACATATACTATACATATACATAATTTGATATTAAAATCAAAATCTGTATTTATGTTTTATCTATTTTCTTGTAAGTAAAAGGGTGTCGCTAACAGTACTATCTATAACTTTTGTGAAATTTTTAATAAATTATTACAAGAAAAATATTTTTAATTTAAATTAATAACGTCTTTTATTGTTGGCTTGTGTGAAATCAAGTTCTGTGGCAAAACTTGCTTGAAAGTGACTTTTTTGAACAATTAAAACAAAAATAAAAAAAACAATAAAATATAATCTGTTTATATTATCTACTTAAATGTAATCTTGTCACTATATTTTCTCATCCACAAAAAGAAAATAAACACAGCCAAAAAATTATTTTCAGTCAATATAATATATCAATATAAGTTAAATGTAAAAACTTAATTCTTTTGAAATGAGGATCATTTTTGAAGAAATTTAATCTGCATTTATTTGTGTTTTTATATCAAAAACTTTTTCCACACATGTTATGAATTCAGTTCCTTGTAATCTTTACAAACACTCTTGAATTAACTTCCAGGGCTTTTATTTTCCGCAGCTTTTTACTTAGTTTTTGTGGAAAATTCAAATTATAACAATATTTAAAATATTTTACCTAGAATTTTGCGTGGAGCCATCTTATTTGAATGGTTTGTTTTTTGATTTTATTCACATACAATATTTATCATAAAGCTCGATTATAATACAAAAATTTCTTTATTTTTGTAATATGTATAAACAACTGCGTTTCAATTTATTTTTTATTTTTTTTTTCTTTAATTAATTTGCATACGGAACAAAGTTGTTGTTGATATTTTCTTGAATTGTTTTTTTTATTTTTTTATTTGAAGCACTATTCTGGCTTCAATTTAATGTGGATCGACGACAAGATCAACAAAGATTCAAAGCCAAACACTACGTACGTAGCTAACCGACTATATGTACTCGTACCTACGAGTACTATCAAATAAGCAGAACGAACCGTTCTATTAGAATTCTTATAAACAACTACTCACTGAGGCGATTTAATTTTCATATTTAAATTGAACTGTTTGGTCTGGTGTGTGGTACGTATTCAGCAAAAGTATAGACTCTTATGGGGTTTTGGTTTCTAAGTTCTAACATGGTTCTAGCTCTCGCTCTTTAGCCATTGTATAACACATTGATGTAGTATACTCATATCGTATCCTCCTTTGGAGGGTAGCCACTGAGAGGGAACTCACTTGAGATTTATTTATAAACATTGATCGAGCAAAGCGATTACTAAGCCGGCCATTCCGTTTTGGTAAATACCTAGTTCGATATTGTTTTATGATGGTTTTTAAGTGAAGTATTTACTTTGATAAGAAGTGAACATACAGTACAGGGTGGTTGGAATTTTATTCAGTTTAAAAATTATCTTTTTTTGAGTCAAGTTGGTTTTTTTCTTTAAATAACAACATTCGAAATGTGTAACATTTGAAATAGAAAAATTGATAGTCGAGTACATAAATATAAAAAATTAAGTAACATTATTACTGAGTGAACTTCTGTTAATAAAAATATAGTCTTAAGGGACGGTAGGAATGTGGACCTTACAAATTCATAGGAAATTTTTTTTTAACCAAATGGGATCTAACAAAATTTGTTTAATTAACTCTAGTCCCACATTCAAAAACTCGTTCTAACATAGTTTCACTCAGATTTTGCAGTAGGAATGAAGTGACTTTCATTGAACTTGAACTCCACAAAACCGCCTGGAAAATGATTTAAACGCTTTTTTGGATTTTGATTATTTGTTCTTGTTTATTTTTGTATAATAATAATTAATCATTTATTTTCCTTTTTAAGTGCTTTGTTTTTTTTTTATTTTAATCACTTTGTTTTGCTATAAGTAGTTTCATCATTCTTTTGATTTGTTTAAAATATATTTATATATATAATAATAATATATACGTATATTTTATGTACATATACATGTATTTACTTTCAGTTGTATCAACACAAGCCATAGGTTATCAATAGGTAGGTATATATAGCAATAATATTAATAAAAATAATAATTACATAATTTAAACATTAATATTCCTTTAAATTCTTCTTCCTTTTCTTCTCCTTCAATAAATTTCTTTTCCTAAATGTTAAACTTAAGTAAAACAAAACTCGAGAAATAGTATTTCTTTGCGTTAATTTTAGTTTTTCTTTTCTTTAGTTTGCGTTTTTCTTTGAAAATAAATATGTATATATTTTTTTAAAAATCTTATTTCCTTTATCACTCAATTTTAGGTTCTTTATATTTTATAGCCATTTATGCCATTCTTTTGCACAAGAAGGCTTGAGAAAAACACAATAATAGTAATAATAAAAGACCAACTAAAAAACTAAAAGAAAATAACAATTTATATAAACAACAAGAACATAAATTGTTTTTTGCGTGTTATAAATTAAAATATGAACAGAATAGTGGATGATAATAATTATATTTTTTAAACTTTCACGATGAGCTGGCTAAACATTCCTTTTTTTGTTTTGTTGCATGCCAAAGCTGAAAATAATCTTTTCATTAAAGTTTTAGTTTTGACAATGCAAATAGCAGCAGGGTTTTTTGCTTTAGTGAAGGGTTTTATGCGGGGGGAAGTGCGAACATTGCATTTTATTTTGTTAAGATTATTACAAGGCCGGGCCTCCTGTGTACTCATCATAGTCATCGCCGCCTTTTAGAAAGTCATCAGACATCGGTGGATAGGTTGATGAATTAAAAGAATCATCATAGTCAGAAAGGTTATATGTGTTTTCTATATCGGCTGCCAGTTGACGAAGATTATCGACACCAGTAAGGAGTTGCCTATGAAAAAAAAAAAAAAATTGTTGAATCATAAATAAATTCGTCGAAGTGTAAACCAATTTCGAGCTTAAGAATCTTTCTGGTATAGATTCCATTTGCATCCTTTTCAATTAGAGGATACAAAAACTCATCTTTTTCTCAGCATTATCTTACAACACCTTCACTCATCTTTTTAAACTACAATAAATAAGTGATTCACTAGGGCGTACACCCCCTTTTTATTACATTGAACTTGTTAAGTTGCGAATCGATTTTTGCTGGGCAAGTTTAATGGTTTTCTAACATTTATCTTCATGCAAAAAAACTCACCTCAAGTTACTTTCAGCAGTGGCAGCTGCCCTGTGTAGTTCTCTGGAGATCTGTTGCGATCTGGACGGTCTGTTTCTCGATGAGGAACTGGCTCCGGTGGATCTCTGTTCATTACTGCTACTGCCGCCGACAGCACCGTCGCCATCTCGAAGGGATAGATTTTCCCTACGAAGTACATTGAGTTCCGCCTTCGATTGACAAAGCAAACAAAAACTCATTGAAGTTCAAAAAAAGTTTGACAATGAATTAAAAATCTCCTACAACTTACCGTCAATTGTTTGACTTGTAAATTCAACTTTGCCACTTGATTTTCCGCAGCAATTGTGCGCTTCTTACTTTGGTCTAGATCTTCCTCAACCAGCCCAATATTCTGCGCCATTGTTCGATTGTATGCCGATTCCATGGATCGTGACTGCTCCAGAGATCTTTCAAGCTCATTTGTCCGCCTCGTTTGTTCACCCAGAGCCTGACGAGTTTCGTTAAGCTCGATGCAAAGCCGCTCGTTTTCTAACCTTAGTCTTGATAGTTGCAAACTCGGCGAATCGTCCTCCGGAGAATCCATGTTCGACCAGTTGGCAGCAGCTGGTAGCCCGGCTGCCACATCCGCCAACCGTTGCGATGAGTGAATTATCGGGCCATCTGAAAGGAAGTCGGGCAAGGTCTGGCATTTGGTGTCGGCTCCTTGGACGGCATTACCGCCAACTGAGGCTGAGCTGGCAGCTCCTCCAGTGATATCCTCGACAAAGTCAATTGAAGAGTTCGGCGAATTTGGCGGTGAATTTAGATTCATTTCATTGCAATACCACGCATCCATCCAATGGTCCTGAACAAAGTCTGGCAAAGCTGCTGCGGCAAATTCAGGATTCGCTTGCCGCTGATTAGGATTGCTTGTGGAACTGTGATGATTTTGGCTCAGCTGAGGTTTGGGGAAGCCTCGAGCTGGCCGAGCTGCATCGGGAACTCTTCTCCGGGGCGATGGTTGGATTTCAATGTCGTAGTTGGAGTAAGACCTTCTGGGAACAAACTGCTGCCGCTCGGAATCTGCTGCAAGGAGATCCTCTTTGGGAGCAGTCGAGCTTACATCATCATCAGTGTTTTGACTGATTCGAAAACTCGGCGATGATCGGGTGTTGATTCCTGCCGAAGATGAGGAAACACCGCCTAAGACTCCGCTCCCAGTCGCTGCGTACTCAGCCAGACTCGCCTGCGAGTCGAATGAGGAGAAACGCGGCGATCGCTTCATCTTTGAAGATTCCGTGGGAACTCCCGTACTAGTATTTCCATTGCCACCAGCAGCCATTGCAGCGCTATTGCCAATCAACGACGACGACGAAGATTGAGGAACTTTTGGCCGCGCCCCTGTAGAAGTTTGATACGTCGTCGATGGTGTCGCCCCGGTATCATTGTTGTTTGTTGTCGAATCATTGCCCAACGGAGTGCTGCTTATGACAAAACTACTGCTGCTGGCATTGCAGCTGGAAGATGGTTCGCGATTGAGAAAGTGCTTAAATGAAAAAGGATTCTCTTCCCGTCGAACTGGTTGCTGTGTGTGGGGGCTTTCACTGTGAATTGCTGGAAATAAAAAAAATAATCCCCCATTATTAAACGAACAGCATTGTGCAGGCTGGTTTACCACTGGTTGTTGTTGCTCGGATGTTCTTGTAGTCTCCGATGGCTCCTGTTGCCGCTGTACTCGAGGTGTTGGATTTTGTTGGTTTGCTGTGGTCTGTGGCGTCTCCATTAGTCGTGGGCACAGATGGTGCCGGACCACTGCTCCCCAGCGAAATCTTTCTCAATTTATCTCCAATGGTCGTCATAGTCTGTCTATCGGTGCTATCTGTCTCGTTGTTGTTTTGGAGGATTTCTTCGTTTTCATTTGCCATGGCTTCTTATGTTTTGTTGTTATTGTGTATCTTATTTTTAATAAAATCAATTATGAGATTAGTAAAAATCGAGATGAGTGTAGAAAGACGTTGTTTTGTAAAAATTGTGAAAATTTAATTTTGTAGAAAAGGGAAAATTCTGCTTCGTCTCCCTTTTTTTCGTTTTGGTTTTTTTTTCACTTTTCGATGAAGTTTTCTTGACAGAAGACAACATGATGACAGTTTTGTCATTGCTGGGTTTGCATGGAGAAGTTGAAGCCCCCAAGTTGAACGGGAGCGTTCGTTGAGACAATTGACTTGGACAAACCAGTAGCAACAATAGGAAAGTCCGTAATATGTAACGCATTTAAACCAAAGTAACTCAAGTTGTTTAAATTGTATTGTTTTCATCATTGATATTGATTTAATAAAATCCCTTTAAATCAGTATGATTTAAGTTATGGTTGTAGTACCTATATTTTCTTATATTTTTCTACTACAACTAACCAAAATTGTTTGTCATATGGCGTAAGAAGAGTGCAATCGAAAAACTTGTTGAATCGTAGTTTGAGAATGAATACACGTGTTTTAGTAAGTTAAATACTTTCGGTCAGTTCAAGGATCTAAATTTAAAATTAAAATCATATATACTTTTTAATACGATGTGCTATCGACCCCACAACAAACTAGCTCGTTGAACAGACCCATTTGGAAAAAAAAATCCCAAATGGAATCCACAATTTTGACAGTTCACTAGTTTGACATAAATCTTGTAGTTCTCCATCTCCAATTTGATTCCGATTGATTCTGAGTAAATTAGTTTATGTTGTAAGGAAAAAATTGATTTTTGCTTAAAAATGTCTCAAGTATTTTATACAACAATAACTCACATAACGCCCAAGGCCGAGGACCTCCTCAATGCAATTCAGTTAAAGTGCGAAATCGATGGTTGTCAGTCGGTTTTCAAAAACTCTGGAAACCTTCAAATGCATCTGAAGAAGCACCACAAGCTCACGATTGAAACCAGTCCCAAGGACAAATTGGAGCAGAAATTATTTTTCTGTCCCCAAATTGATTGTGTCTACTATGACGGTCCTGCAAATGAAAAGAGCTTCAAATGCTTGAAATTTCTGAAACAACACTTTCAAAAGGTCCACGCTGAAAAGAAGTTCAGTTGCACCCGGTGCGGTAAGGCATTCGGCACGGAATCTATGCGGGATTCCCACGAAAGGAACTGTGGCAGAGAGTATATCTGTACTGAATGTGGCTGGAAATACGATAGCTCAGAGGCGCTGCTCACTCATGCCAAACGAAGAGGTCATCAGGTGAAGAAAAAAACTTCGGAAAAAGTTGCTATTCCAAAGTTGAAAGAATTGAGAGTTGAGGAGATTAGCAACTTCTGCATCGCCGTACCCAAAGACTGCCAAACTCAAACGGAGATCGATGTTCCAAGCATTGTTCTTCCTCCAAAGAAGAGGATAAAGCTGGACTTTGCACCAGAGATCTCTTTGTTCAACGAAACGCCGCTTTGTGACATAGAAACTCAGACGGAACTCAATTTGATTTCGGGCATGGTTGATCCCATGCTGTATTCCAACTCGCACACACAGACTTGCGATGAATTCCTATCCGAACTTGGTCTTGCCGATATCCAGACCCAAACCAACTGGCCGGCAATTGACCAAGACGACGACCAGGTCCGCAATGGCCAGTTTTCATCGGGAGCACATGACGAGCTAATGGTATCGACTGAAACTCAAACCAGTTTTACTCAATGTCTATTAGAATCGTGCAATGATTCCTTAACCGGGAGCATCACTCAGCACACCCAAACTTGTGACACACTTCTTGAGGGCTTATTTGGTGGACAGGATAATGATTTCATTGGAAACTTCCAGTCGACCCACACGCAAACATGATGGTTTGACATGGATTGCTTTAAATCCGAAACAAGTGATAGATAACTATGGCCTTCTGAAGGCAATGTAGAGCCTACAAGAGTGGCCGAGGAGAATCCTCAAGAAAGAACTGGAACAAACGTTGATTGGACGTTGTATATAGACTCATCTAATTCATTTTTCAATTAGCGTTTTCCTTCATCTTCTTTTTTTAAATAAATGTTTCATTGAATTTTGTAACAGCTTTTTTTATTTTGTTTTGTTAATATTTTTCCATTTGCTCCACATGATATGACTTTTTTTCCACCTGCACAGATAAATCATTCTCGTCACAATGTTCATGTAGCATAAGATGTTGAGAATTTTAATAGATGTAACAAATAATCAAATGCCTAAATGTTTTTAATAAGTGTGCTCAAAACCATTGGATTTTTTTTTTAAATTAATGTACATAATAAATTAAATGGATGAGTATTCTGGATTGTTTTCTTCCTTCATAGATGGCCTTAATACTGATGCCAAGATATAAAATCACAAAAGTAACTATTCTGAAGCAGTTACTATTTCAAATAGAAAGCAATATTGTGTAAAGTTTGTGTATAAAAATGTCCAAAATAGATTCGTATCTAGGTACAAAATTTACCAAGATTTCAGCTTTTAAATCTACGGTGGTGATGAAGATAAAAAATGTTAAATTATTTCTTTACAATATTAACTGTAAATTGTTTTTCTAAAAAAAACAACCTTAAAAAAATTATTTAAAAAAACCATTGGTCAAACGAATTCAAAAAACCAAGATCAGCTTAATTGTTTATCAATATGTCAAATATTTCTTAATTAAAATTTGCTTGTACAAGCCATAAAAATTATTGACCATAGATAATTAGGGTCCATCAAAACCAGCTCCTAATTAAAATCTGGAAACTTTGAGCCGTTGGACATTGCTTTTTACAATTGGAATCAAATGTTCAACGTCCAAATCTAGAATGGACAAACTGCATACATTGAAATCTGATGCAAGCGGTCCATTACGAATTCACTGCAATCCACTTGATATCCAAAAAGTACTAGATTCCTCTGATATTAATTTGACATATCACCCTCAAAAATAACAAAACAAAAACCAAAGAAAACACCCCCGCTTCTAAAAATCTACAACAAACACAACTAAAGCGCTTGCTTGAAGTTGAAAAGTCCCCCACAGCCAGAGCCCCAAAGAAGAAAAATCTTTGTCGCTGCTCACTGCTGTTTCGCATTCCGACTTTTCCATCGGCTGTCAAAGCTAGAGTAATCGTCCATAGGGAAGGACTGCGCGTCGCGTAACAACTCTCGGTTTTTTTTGTCATAATTTTCAATTAAATTTCAGGCCATAAACTACAAAAGATATACATACATAGGTGGAGGTGAAGACCACCAAGAACTCCTAACTCGGTTAACTCTTTGCCATGTACTTGGCACAAAGTGAAAACAACTGGTATAGAAATTCTTTAAATAATTAGTGTTCTGATCTGTGTCGTCGTATTTATCTCACAGAAGGTAATTTGATTTGTGCAGAATTGTTCTGGACGGACGCTATTGCCTAGTGTCAGTGTCTGGGAAAAATCAATTCAGTGCGGTTGAAGTTCTGCCATACGAACCACGACCGATGATTCACATTTTCATTTTTGAAAACAAGAAAAAGTGAGAATCTTCCTTTTTAGAGAGGAATTCCAATAGAAAATCCAATAAATACCCAATTAAGAGCAGTAGGTTCAGTGAATGTGAGAAAAGTGAGGATAAAGTGCACTCTATCAAAACTCCTCTATTGCGCTCCAGGGCCCCATAGAGGAGACCTGTTGGCCTTCCGTGTCGAAAGCGGATAAATCGATTTTCTTGCTTTAGTCGCAGCTTTGTCGTCAACATCGTGAATCGGGATTGCTGTAGGGCTTCGTTTGGTTTAATATAAACGTTTTTTTGATTTTTTTTTTATCGTGGTTGTTATCATTGTGTCCTTGTTGTTTTGTTCTCTAGTAGTTATCGAATTGTGTTTGGGTCATGGTGAAAAATATGAAACAAAATAAATATGAAAAGCTGCCACAGGATTTAGACTTGAGCTATAACTTAGATCAGGAAGAGAACGATAGTGGAGGCGGCGGCGGTGGTGGTGGGCAACAACAGCAACCCGGTGGTGGAGGACACAGTCCCCAGAAGTATCCGCCGATAAAAGGCCTAGGAAGTGACACTGACGATATTGCATCGATTTTGGTAAGTTAAATGGACAAAGAGATTTTGCTGTACCATTACCTTCCTATTTGTGGGAATTTTCTGGCTTCACCAAGAAGAAACTGGTTTCTGTTTTTTTTTTTTTGTTTTTTTTTGAATATGATAGGCATTTTCTTTCACATGTTCCTACATTATGAACTTACATGTGTTTGCTCTTGGCTTGGTTTCAAGGTTGCCAATCATAACGAGTTGAACTTTTACGCCAGGTAACTGTGTATATAGGTATTGCTTGTTTCACATTGAATTGTTAAAAAAAAATACTTACATATGTCTGTTAAGAGAATGCTTTTGAATTCCAATATTCTTTATAATAAAATTAAATACATAGGAGTATCCTAAATCAAGTTGTTATTAAGATCATACCCAATAAAGATATAAAATTAGTTTGAAATTATAATATGATAGGTAGGATGTAAGTTTATTACGTTTACGTATTATTTAAAATTTTCATAATAAATACCTACTATTTGTGTTTTAGTCAAATCTCGCTAGATTCACAAGTTTTTCCTTTTCAAAAATTAAAAAAAAACTTTGGCCTTAAACTAATTTCCTTAAATAAGGATCAAATTTGGTTTCATTGCATGTGTTTATGGAATCGTGAATTACTTAAAATAGACTCATTTTGATGTCTTCATATTTATCTCGTTTGATAATTTTAAAAATAAAGTATTTTTATAATTGATTAAAATATTACAAAATGCTTAGAGTAAATACCTATATTTTTTATATTTTATTAGATTTCTTATTTTTTCAAAGAAATAAAAAAGTTTATTGCAGTTTTTTCTTACTTTATTTAACTGAAGCTGCCAAGAACATTCATCCTTCCAGTCTTCTAAAATTACAATAAATTGCAAAAGAGAAACTTTAATTAGTACAAAAAATAAATCCTCGTACAATTCACAATTAACTTTTTGCATTACGAGCTCCCTCTAGTAAATAAGTTCATTTGGAATAAGCTACATTAGGGTCCAAAGCGAATTAGTAATCAAAAATAACTTCTTTTTTAATCTTTCTACTGAAAATGGAAAACTTTCTAACATATAAAACTATTTATGTGAACTCTTTTCTTTACTAATCGAAACCAAACATCTACTCTAAATAGTTACCCAAACTGTGTTCCTGAACTTTGAATTTAAAAAACTTTGTACAAATTTGAAAATGATGTGTTTCTCAAATTAACTTCCGGTCAATGAGCATTCACATTTAACTTTTCCAAACTTTATTTCATGCTGTTACTCCTACATCATACAAATGAATATGAAGTCAAGTTTTCGAAATTTTCTTTTCATTCCCAAGAAAATAAAAAAAACAAATTTCCCGGAAATTATTATTCCTTTTCCTGTCATGCGAGAAGTGAATTCATATTTCAAGTGTCAAAAAAATAAAGTTGCAACAGTCCGTAGAACGCCCCATTTCGAGTATTTTCGTATCTCCCATTGTGCAGATGTCCAGTTTTTTTTTGCAAAGAACCAATTCCATTTCCGGTACGCCTTGTCTACTCCAGATGATGGTCCTTCTTTTTTTTGGCCATAAATCGTTTTGAGTGAGTGAGGTTGGATATTTTTTCTTTTACGAGCAAAAAAGGGAAGATTTTTCTACGTCATTAAAATATGTTGCATGTACAACCTACAACAAATGTTTACTGTCACTTTGACACTTGGCGGGAGTTAACACCCCATTTCTAGGATAATGGCATAAATGTAGGCTTTCACGTATCACACTTATTTTCACACCGTTATTATGCTTTAAACAAATTTAACCTCAGTTTACTGACAGAAAAAAATTTGTATAAAATGTAATGCGGTCTAGAAACAAATTTTCTGAGGGTGGGCGGCGGCGGCGGTGGATCGGTCTCCTCCTCCAGTTTTAGGCTCACCTTCAGAGATTCATAATTCATTCATGTATCCTTATAGCTTTTGTCGCGCTTATGAATATTCATGAAGACAGACAAGGACTTCGTGGTATGTTAGTACGTTTTACAAGGATCTACAATTTACATACTAGATATGTACATACGTATACTTGTATTCCTTGTCCTGATTTGTGTTTCTTTGTTGCACGACAGAGATTCAAACGAACTGTTGTAAAAATACTTTCGCCGCGCCGTGAGAATTATACGTGGCGTGGTTTTAGCGGTTTGTCTCTCTGTTGGCGTTCTTCTTCGGTTCTATCTATCTTACTTTTTGTCAATTATTCTGACGACACATAGCAAATGATATTAAAAATTTAAACGAGTAATGATGCAAACACGTTATTAAATTAATATAACCAAAGTTTTTATGAGGAGGAGAGGAACAGGAAGAGTACCAGCATAGATACCTATGGTTCTTGTTTATGAATGTGCGCTGCTTCTGGTGCGATGTGATTGTTAATTTTGCGTCGTAAATCTGACAAGAACTCTTCTGGTGGCTTATGAGACAGAGAAGTAATTATAATGAAATGACTATACGCAACGCATACGTGTACATACATATGTAAGTATAAACAGAAATTAAATTACTTCTCAGGAAAGAGATAATCAGGAAAATGTTTGTACGAATACGCAGTAAGCACTCAAAGTGTAAAAAAGAAGGTAGGCAACTAAGTCAGTACATTTTCAACCTGAAAACACAGTATGAGTTGCAAGAAAAGAAAAAAGATGGCCGTACTGACAAGAAACATTCTTTAAAAAAATTTGTTTTTCTAACTGAACATTATAATTGCAAAGCAGCAAACAAAAATTATGACAACAAAAGTTTCTGTCAAATTGTTAAACACACAAAGAATAAGAATAAACCGCTGTATTCTTTTTGACGTTTCACTGGAGTATATTCGTTTGTTTAATTTAAATTTAGTCCAGCTTAAAGCATATTAAATTAAGTAGCATTATGCCCAAAAGGCAACCTTAAGGTTCAACCGGGACTTCCGAAAATTTTGGTTGCGCTGACTTGTGTTCGCTCACCAAACAATTTTTGTTGAAGATAACATAATTTCAGTTTTTAGTTTTCATTATGTAGAGGTAGACTTTAAAGTAGATTGTTGAGACAAAATTGTACTACATCGAGACGTTCCCTTAACTTAAACTTGTATTGAATTGAAATGATCTTGATGCAATCGCACCTTAAAAGCAGGGTCCAGTTTATATTTCTGAAAAAAAGTTAAATCTATTTGACATAAATTATTGAATTTCTGTTTGCATGTTTTTTTATTCTTAGAATAAGACTCCAGTTTTTAATTCTGAACAAAAACGAGTCAATATAAACTAACTGTTTCTATAGTTCTTCGAGGAAAGCATCGAAAACTGAAGTTTGTTCTAAAGTTCTGAAGAACCAGAATCAATCCTGAAAATGTTGACATATATACATATTAAGAATTATCAAGCATGAAGTTCTAAATTTTATTCAATAGTTACTGGAAAGCAATTAAAATATTGCTTTTTTCTAAAATACCCCGAAAACCAGAAATAATTAAACCATTCTAAATTAAAATTCAAATTCAGGGAATCAAAAGCCTTTGGTTGCGACAGACAAAACCCAAATTTCGCCGACCACATAAATCAGCTAAAATTAGAATTCAGTAGTTTTCATTGAACAATAAATGCGATTAATTCAATTTAAGAGCTACCCCAATAGACGACCATAATAACCAAAAATTAGTACCTACTCGTATATATTGGTAGGTATAATGTTGCAAATTATTCATACCTAAAATATCTTTCCCGTTCGTTAATTGTGCACACATTCGCTCGTAAGCCCCTCACCATTCCTCCACACATTAAATCATTTTGATTACGCAAAATAAACCCACATCATAACACGCATACGTAGGTACATACATAATAGAGAAATAAATGGTGGCTATAAATTGATTTAGTATAGCTATACGAAAATTGGTACGAGATTTCAGATTTCTACCTGTTTTCACCGCTATGCTGTTCCTGCATCACCATCAACATCGCCTGCAGCAAATTGTTATCATTGATATCCGAATAACTATTTGATGTATATTTTATCGATATTCTTCTATCAAAGCCGATTCCACTTTCCCAACTTCGCTATAGGAAAACAACCAGAAACCTAAACATCGAGTGGGTGTGAATTGTGTGAAACAGTTTCCTATAGCTGCTAATTGAGAATTTGGCTATGAGGAAAATCCCGGAAAAAAACTCTGTCATCGTCATCATCATCGTTGGAATATCCATCCAAATCCAGATCCATCCGCCTTTTATCTGTACATCCATTGCAGATCCATTTAACCATCCATCATCCTGCCCCCTAAACATCAATCAATTTTTTGGTGGGACCGGACGGGGGCTGGTGGAGGCTGAAGTATCTCATAGTAATAGTTTCACAGGACACAGAAAACACGAAACATCAGAGAGGCATCAACGTCGTCATTGTCGTAGTGGTGGTGGTGGTGTGGAGGCTGACGGGAATCTCCGTTTCGTATTGGTTTTTGTAAAATTTAATATCCTCTCGTTCTGTTCACCTCGCTCAACGCCCTGTTCGCATCAGCTACTAGGTACTCTGCAAGCTGTACGCTGTACCTATAGTAGCAATAGCAATCGTGATTCCTCCCAAGCTCCCAGCATAGACGAACCCAGAGCCACCTTACACGTTTCGGTTGGGGGGTTGAGTGTTTCCTAGCAGCCCGTTGTTGATGGAAGGAGATGAGAATGTTGTGTTTTACTAGCAGAATATAATCTACTGACATAAGGCAGAGGCAGAGGGGATGTTTTTTTTACGAGCTTCTGTTGGCATCGTAAAAAGGTAACCATAGAAATGCTTTCACGGCAAGAAAAAAAAAAAACAGAGCTTACATTTTTGTTTTGAATCCTGAAATAGCTAAAACTTGCTTTGAAAATATACAAAAAAAAATGGAAACGTGTGCATACATAGATCTATATCGAATATAAAAGAGGGAAATTCTTGAAGGCTTCCGATTCCGATAATCAACCCTTTTGATGGCATAGACGTGACTGACTTGACTATTTACCGCAATAGAGTTTTGTCGGTTTCATCAATATAACAAAGCCATCCGATGCAGGAAAATGACAGAAACAAAAGTAAATCGAATTTTGCGAAGTATAGAAATTCAGGAGACATTGGTGGTTTGGTGAATGGTTTGGGGGATATAAAGGAGTCTGGTGATGTTTTAACGACATTTCCTTCACGAATTTATCGCCTTTGGTGAAAGTTATGACACAAACTTATCAAAGTCTGCAAGTATGTTTTAAGATATTTATTTTGAAGTTAGTTAACATCATTTAATTTCTTTCATCTTGCTGTCGACTGTCGAGTACAATGAATTTTAAGCTTTCATTAAAAACTTAAATTTTATTGAGTAGCTGACACAAGCTTAATTTCATGAAACACGAAGAAATCTTAAGCTGAAAGTTTTTTGTTTGTTTTTCACAGAATTTTCACTTTTCTCATTTCATAGAGCTTAAAATTGTCCAGTTGTCAAGTAAGACGACTTTTGGTGACATTTTATACGTTACCGTCGAGTTTTTGGCTGACAAGTTTTATTTTAAAATTCAGATGACAACCTTTTGTGTCAAACTATGGACACTAGAATTGGGTTACCAAAACTTTTTCTTGGCTTATCTAAAAATCTCTTCCAACTGTTATATTTCTCGTATAGCTATCTGGACAATTGTCCAACAGTACAACCTAAACAATATCAAATAAAATAGACCGTATATATCTTCACGTTTTAACTGAACGACTCAAATCAAATTTTATAAGCCTTCAATTGGAATTCATTATACTGAACTGCATATGAAATTTAGAAATAAATAAGAAAACTTCTTTATTTTGAAGCTTTGTGATTTAAATAAAGTTTAGATTTCGATACGTATTTTCTATAAAATAATTTATGACAAATGACGTTTCACACGATTTGCAACAATTATGCTACATTCACATTGAACTCATACTCAACAAATCAATAAAACATTGAATAAAGTATACATGGAATTTTTCGAATGAAACTGTGAAACAGATTTTAGTTCTTTTTCTTTAGGTCTTAATTGTCTAATAAAAATGGTGCGAAGTTAGCTGCGATATATAAATAAATCTCAATTGACCCCAGCCTATTTGACAGCTGAGCAATATGACAATTTAAATTTGACTCAATCCTTTTGGTCTACAATCACGTCTTTTTAAATTAGCTGTACATTAAATTCTTCTTAAAGTTTAGTGCATGTATAATGCCTACCCCGGATTTAACTCACACTCACTCACTTAACCTTACACCGGTAATATTAATTTAGTAAAAGTGTATCCGCTTCTCAAATATAATGGCCCAAGTTTCCTTAAATCTATTCAAGAACACGTCGTGTTTTTTGGTTATGAAAAATTGTGAATACCAACAACTCTCAAGTTATAGTAAAAAAGGAACATTCAAAGGAAACAAAATATATATGTCAACCCTTTTCCCACTTGGCACTCGCTTCCACTAGAGCACATTCAACCGGATTTTATGTCAAAAAAAACCCAACTTTAAATTGCTTGCAGGCACAATTTCACTTCCAACTATGTCACAAGCATTCACACACTCACGTACTATTCACCCCTAAGGCACCCTATATGCCCGTTCAAAGTAACTTTGCCTATTAAAAAAGCAGCACCAAGAAATGAAATGAAAAGGGTACCCAAAAACTTTAAGTGCACCCTAAAAATGGTTAACAATAAAACAAACGACACGAGAATTGCTTATTTTTGTTTCTTCTTCTCCTTCTACAAACTAAAATAGGTGCCCACTATGAACAGAATAGAAACAACAACAACAGCAGCAATAGAAAAATAGAAAAAAGAAACTCCTCCTTCACCGTTATGCGAGCGTTCTTTTTATATATTCCATGCAATTGCAGCTGGGAAAAGCAGGTCACGCCGCGCGCTGCACCGTATACCTAGTATAAAAATAAAATCTTTAGTGTGGCAAGCGTTCGCGATACATGGCGTTCCAAAAAGCACTTAGTAATGTGAGCTAAAATAAAGAAGGAAAGTAAAAAAAAGAGGGCGCTGTTGTTGTTAAGGAGCAGGAGAAGGTGAAAAAATGTTCCCCGAACCCGAACGTCGTCGTCGAGAGAAATATGGAAGAATACAAGAGGAGCACTCATTTAGCGCGTTCCATTCCTTCTACAACGCAACGAACGGTCGTCGTTCGGTTGGCTATGTTGTTTCGATGGTTGGTTGGTGGGAGTTGGGGGCGATTTGGTATGAGAAAATCAATATGGAACTTCATGATGGAGGCGCTTATCATTGTGCCCCCATCTGCCTGTTGTACCTCCATCCGTATAACTGTAAAAACTGCCACACATACAGAATATTACGGTTAATACAACTTAAGTTACATGTACCTATAGTCTATAGTATGTGCTATGTGGTAGGGTAGGTAGGTAAAGTTAGTGCTTTGGTTATCTCTGTTGCAGAAAGTGCAGACAGACAAATTGTAATTTGAAAGGATTACACCAGGGGTCGTAGTGACGGTAAAGGGGCTATGAGCGGAGGAAAGGCGAGAGTGCTATGAGTTCCATTTCGCCCCTTGGGCAGTGTTTTGGTCGATAACCGCACTAATTTAATGACAGCAATCTAGTTTCTTGGTTAGACTTGGGAACAGGACTGGTGTTTGTTACTTGGTACTTGGTGCTTGGTACTCTACGACATGAGTATAGTTAGCTAGCTGGCTTATGAAGTATGTTTAGACTAAAAGTGAATACATACCTACCTCTAGCTAGTCTTCTTTTCATATCGGGGGTGCTTGAGATTTAAGTGGTTCGTGGTGGAGAAAACGGTGAGCATTAAGGATATTACATTTGGTTTTCAAATTTGTCAACAAGGGTTGTTTATATTTAAAAAAGCTTGAGGCACAAAAAAAAATAAACAGACAAATAAAAACTGAAAGGGATATGATGATGGGCAACAAGTTGATTTAGTTTATGAGTTGCAAGAACCCCCACAATTAACATATTTTCATTTATTTTGTATCCTTATTCTTCTTGAAAAAAGGGTAAAGGTAAATCGTGTAAAAAAAATATGAAGTAAGTGTAGTCTAAAATAGTTACTTTTATGTTATGTAAGGTTTTTTCTTTCAAAATGAGGTCGTCGTTCTTAAGAGAAAAGTAGGTAAGATAATATATTCAAGAATCGATTTTTTCACTTTTTTTTTATTCAGAACAGAAACGATAATGTATTTTTTCTTTTGTTTCTTTTCAGGTAAGACAAGAACACTTTTGACTCATTTGCAGAGTTGTAAGTAGAGACTTGATAGAAAAAGATCACATTTGTTAAGTTATTATTTTAATTTGCTCTAATGACTTTAAAAAAATTTTATCGTTTGACTGAGTTATTTTAAAATGTTGCATTTGGTATTTCTATTCGATGAAAAATAAAACTCCATCAGTATTATTTCCTTAAATAAAAGGAAAATGTAAGTATTTAGAAAAATCACTGAACTGTCAATCTCTATAATGTGTTTTTTTGTTAAGTGCGTTCAGAGCTTTAAATTGTCTCATTTGGAAGGCTGTTATGACGCAAACAAGAGTGAAGCAAGTCTACACGCAGCGATGCATTCAGTTTGAAATTTTGACAAGTTTGTTTTTTTTTACACTTTTAATGATTTTTCTTTTAATATTTATCACAAAACTAACGGTTTTCTTTTTCAAAACTTACAGACAATGTCAGTAATCTGTAAATAGATACCAGTAATGCCAGATAGCTATTATTTTGAAATTTTTCTTTTGTAATTTTGACTGCAATACAACTAAGCAACAAATTACAGTCCTTGATTGAATGAACAATGAACACAAAATCTCAAAACTATCAGAATTGGGGATGAAAGGTTGGAAGCTAAAAAACGAACTTAATTTTCGTAACAATAGCGAAGGGCCTTGTTTTTCGGTCTTTTATTCGAACAAATTTAAACATTGGTCAATTTGACATTTAACTGTCAGTGAAATTTAAAACTATATACACTTTTATTTTGTATACAATTTATGCAAAAGTCAAACAAAATTACAATAAAAAGCCTCAAAATGTCAAAACGTCAAAATGTTGATGAGATGCTTCTATCAAGCCAAAACCAACTCGCTTTTCAAATATAATTAAAACAATTTCGTTAATTTTGACCCACCCTAATGTAAATAAACCGAAAGAGGTAGCTCATCAAAACCAAAAATAAACAAAAACAAAAACAAAACACATTTTTCCTCAAACAAAATTTAAATTTTGTGTCTGCAAATTTATGTAATAATGAAACATCTTCCGTGTTTGCACTAAGAACTTAAACATCCACAAGAAAAACACCCTCGCATTTTGAAATCAAATCAGCATAATTAAGTTAATAGCGCATCCTGTATCACCCATCATCATCACACGGGCGCTGTCGTCGCATCCTTATGCTTCAGGAAATCTAATAAACTGTCACCAGATCTTCTATATTCGTATTTCCTTTCTTGTATCTTGTGTCTGGTGTCTGAAAATTCTCAACTCTCAACCATCATCATCCGTCGTAGACGAAAACACAATAAAACAAAAGCTTCTATACATATCTATATATAACAGACATATATATGTATGTGTATAATTTGTGTTTCTGTAAATAGATAGAAACATCGGATCGACGTCGGCGTTCCCCCAAGACGTCCCGTGTGTCCCCTTGGAACCCCAAACAAGCAAAGCGAAACAAATTGATTTGGGAAAAGCAACCCACAAGCAAGTACATATACCTTCACCACGCACCTACATCATCATGGAGATACACGACACACAAAAGTATAGTCCTGGTTGTGTCCTTTCCTATTTTTGTTTTAGCCAAAGAAACCAAGGAAGACTGCAGTTAATGTTCACCACAACAATCTACCGCAGGAGTAAATAAATTAAAAATTAATGGCGGTCTCCGATAGTTTCGTGGTGGCTTTGACTACCTCTCTATTCAAACTCCTAACAGTCCTTGCTCCCCAAAACAAGGAAGGGTATATTCAGGGCTTTCCCCTAGACTTTGACAAATGACTAGGTAGGAACTTTGTTCCACTGTGCTTCCCGCACCGCCCCAGGACGAGGACGAGGACGATCGATATATCGACATTCAGCTTGACACTGTTGTTTGAAGTAACTTCGCCACCGTTTGTATCGTTTTATTGTCAAAGGAAGATGACGAGCTAAAGGAATTTCTAGTTCAAAGAAAAAATAAGCCTGATGCCTTGAAAAGATGACATTCCAATCAGCCGAGCTGACATGCCACAGACCGACGACGATCGATGGAGAGAACGGAACGAGAAAGTGACGAAGAGGGTCGGAGGAATTAAGTGGAAGAAACAACTTTGACAAGCCAAACTGGTCGCTTTGACTAATGGCACATTAGGTTCCGTGTTTTTTGCTGTTGTTTGCTGAGCTTTTTTTTTTTAATGGTGGCCTTAGCAGCACAACCATTATAATCGGATTAGTGTCATCTCACCCTCTGTGGGGGTGGGGGGTCGATAAAATTTGTGTAAATCCTTTCAAAGGCAATTCCAATCCTCTTCGGGCTTGTTTCGGGCTTAAATTTTCTATATCCTAAAAATGAATACGAGTATATCCCTTTGTTCAACATGTAAAGGGAAACTATTCTATGGAAACTACATATACTCCGATATAATTCTAACCTAACTTATGCATGGATGTGAGAAAGTAGGTGGGCTGGAAAGCTGATAAGACCTTTTATTTATTAATAAATTAAGTTTTCAATTGAATCGATGTTATTATGGAATTTCGTTAGCGAGTAACGAGGAAGAAACCGAGAAGGATTATACATACAGCTTGTACTTTATGCATGGAAGTTATATAACAGGCATTAAAATATGTATAGTATATATGTATGTATATGTTTATTAGGTAACATTCAAAGGTTTATATTTAATTCTGCGCACTATGTACTACTCTTGTGTTGGTACAAAAGTTAATGGACAAAAAGGACTAAAATCGATTATACACAGACACACATAAATAAATATTTACCTTAAGGGCCGCACTGATGTTAGTTTAGGACACTAATTTTGTTTGAGAGTGTGGGTGTAAATGAAAAATAATAAATGGTTTGCCCTTAAGATGTACGAGTTTACTTGAATGCTGGGTTAAACTTAAACTGAACGTAAAATATTGACTTGATTGCTTATGTCCTTTCAGGATATTTGTCTATATGTATGTATGTGTGGTGAATAAAGTTCAAAAGTTGCTTGTCCAATTGATTTTTAATCACTATTTAAAGACACTAATGGGTTTTCTTTTGTAAGTGCATATACCAAAGGCTTTTCTGATTATAAGAGTTTTCTTTGAGTGCGGTCGTTTTTCTGGAAAGATACTATCTTTTATGACATGATTTTTTGATATTTCATTTTCATATGTTAATAGATTTTCGACAAATACAAAATGCACAAACAAAAATTGAGGTTATTTTGTATGAATTTATTAAGTCAACATAAAAGTGAACTAGATTTCATTTTCAATATGAAACACAGTCCACAGGTCAAACAAGTCCCCAAGAGTTTTTCGACTTCTTGTTGGTGGATGAAATTCAATGTCCACAATTCAATTATGAACTTTCAACTCACCCCAGAATGCCAAAAGTACATAACCAATTGGTGAATACTTTGTAATTTCTAACATAAAATGTTTTTTAAGTTGACAAATATTAAAATATATAAGAACAACTTAAATTAAGTCGAGAAAAACAATTGTTCATGCTGCCTAACTTTCGTTTGAATGAAAAAAGGCACAGTCAGCTCATATTTTGACGCAAGTACACTTGACAAGTACTTTCCAAAAAAAAAATATTCATTATTGGGCGCATTCACTAATGTAGTCACTACGTAGTCAATTCACTCTGATTGGTCAAATACAACTAAAAAGTTAGTTGAAATTTCCCCTCCGACGTAGTGTAAAAATTTTCAACTTCAAAGGTAGTTAGTTGACAGCGATTTTGACATTTCACTCTCAGCTGTTAGATAAAAATACAATTTTAATTTACCAAACCACTAAAATATGATCTAAATTTAATTATTTTGCATACATATGACTTCATCTTGTTTCAAATCACTCATTTTATATCTTATATTTGATTTGATTTATTTTAAAATCACAAATGATTTTCATTTTATTCTCACATCTGTCAAAAATATGACAGTTTACGATTGACTAGCTTTGTATTGCATTTTGCATTCACAAAGCTACATAGTTGATTTTTGACTACGTAGTGACTACATTTGTGAATGCGCCCATTCACAGCTAATTTTTTGACAGCTCAACAAAAACAAATATGAAATGTGAACGCACCCATAAATTCATGTTTGCATATGTCATTCAAAACTTTCATCTTTTCAACGCAACGTTTGAATTATTGTAAGCTCGTTTTAACTTTCACATTTCAAGTGCTTCGAAATCATTGTTGCCTCATTTTCATTTATGTATGTATAAAAAACAAGGAAAGCAACAACTTAACCCCAAAATAATCAATAAATAATTTTCAACAAAAATCCTTTTCTTTTTTCTCGAAGTCCTTATACCAACACAACATAACTTTTCTTCCACTCAACTAATTCCACACGTGGAGCGTGTTGTAAAACGATTTCATTCTGCTTCCAAAGCTAATATTTTCTACATATATAAAATTTAATTCCATACAAATGTTTAAGGCACTCTATTCTTTGAACCAAATAAATGACATAAAATACGAGTTATTAAACAATGTAATCCCTACGATATCTGCATATAATTGTCGATCATAACTCTTCAACCCTCTAACGTTTATTTCGCAAAAAAAATATATCCTTACCTACTTCCTCTTTGGAAACTTTGTAAGGGAAACCTTGTTGCAAACTCGTAAAAACCATATTTATGACTCCATACCACACAATGGCTTTTATATGTATTTGAATTTGAAGAGAAATATATGAACGACTAATATAAAGTATATGAATTCTGGCAGCGATAAAAAATTCCTGATTTCCTCCTCCTCCAAAAATTCTTAGTCGTTGCGTTGGGAATTTAATTTACAACATAGCGCAGCTCTTTTGAAATCAAGATGTCGCTTTTTCGTTTTCTTTCCTTCATAATCGTAAACTAATTGTCGTTTGCAATCTCTGATGGTGGCACAGGATTACGTATTTTCTCGTGTATACGTAAATGACGGTTTTCCAACCTCGAATTAAATTTAAGGAAGTCAGTCTCACAATCAGTCGTAGGCGTATATAGTCGTCTTGCTGGCCCTCTTGACATAAGTTTATCATAAATTAGCAACCAAAGGAACACGAATGGTTCAAAATATTCAATTATCTTCATAATAATCCGTGAACCCGTCGAACTAGCCAGATGTTAGAATTTAATCGTTAAACTTTTTCATGTGGCATAATAACGTTTCGAGATGTAATTCAGTCAAGAGGAAAATTGACAAAACTGCAGACGAACAGAACACACAGATAAACCTACGAGTAGAGCGAGTGAAAGCGAGAGTTAGAGTGAAACCAACAATCACTTTTGCTCGAATGATAATCCAATTTGACAATTCGTGGCCATAAAGGTGGATAGGCATAGATATGGAACGTACAACAACTATGAACAAGGAGAGAACAAGAACGGATGACAGGATATGATGGGAGGGGGAGCGGAGAAGTATTTAAACATTCTTCTCTGCAATTTCTTGTGAAATTGGCCTATGACCACCATCACTTCCTCTCTATCACAACTCCCCCATCGCAAAATCTATTGTTGTGACTTGGACAAGAGGTGACGGATTTCATGTCATTTTTTTTTTTTTCTTTTCTTCTTTTCATTCCTTTTTCCAAATTTTTTTGTCGGGTAAAAAGTAATTTAATTCCATTTTGTAGGGATGAATCCATCAAGGAGGGTTTTTTTGTTGCTTTTCGAGAGAAAAAAAACTTTTGCCGCATTTTCATGTCCTGGTCCAATGTAAGGCCCGGTTACACCGAAATATTTTAATGATGTATTTTAAAATGAGACTATTTCAGTAAATTTTTAAGACATTTAACGAAAATGTCAAATCTGAAAAGTCATAACATAAACATAATGACAAAAGTCGCGGGAAGTTAAATTTTTCTTTTAAATGGAGTGGGAGCGACAAAAATTCTCGAGATGTCAAAATAAGACATCAATGAATACATGTTTTGTGTCAAACTTTTTAAAAGTGATAGCTTTAAATAAGTAAAAAGCGATCTGTCTTTCCGAAAAATCATCGAAATTGTTTTCCGATCAATTGAAAATTAAATTCAGTTTGATGTCATAAAATCGCTGTTTTGACAAATCAGATTTGATCTGGATCAGTAGTCCTGAAAATCTAACCCTTAAGTAAAGAATTTAAATGTAACTTAAGGATTTTGATCAAATTTAAAAGGTTTTGGTGAAACCAGGCATAAAATCAAACAAATTTGCTGGGCAAAGTAAAAAGTTTTTTTCTGTTTTGTTGTGTTTCCCTTTCTCTTTCATTTTGCCGTTAAAAAGTTGACATTAGCTTTTCCTTTAAAATTTATCTGCAATATATGCACCATTACATTTTATGCGATTTTACCGGCAGGCAATTGTTTGGACCTCTATAGCTAATGTGCGGCGTTGTCGTCGGTGGGTCGTTGGCGATAGCGTTATTTTTGTATACGAAAACGCATTAAATTAAGGTGTGCTGCGTGTGATTATGATAATGAACGCAATTTCAGTTATGAATTTATTTTGCTTATTTTACATGGAAGGCTATTCATTTTTTTTTTCAAAGACAAATTTAAAATACAAAAAAAATTGAAAACCATTTGGTTATTTGTCACCTGCTGTATTTAAACACAAATAAAACACTTACACAAAATTAATAAGCCTGAAAGTGAGGAATATTTTATAAAAGAGATTTTTCATTGTTATAACGGAAAAAATATTTACAGTTTATGTAGGTACAGTAACTTTACGGTTGAGGCAGTTTTTACATTTTATTACCACCCAAATTCTATAAAAATCCAGAAACAAAATGGAGTATTTACTTGTGCAGTGGGTACTTATTAACAAACCCCCATCTCTTTGCACAAAATTAAAAATTAAAATTAAATACGTGGTTTTTTCTACTTTCGATATTCTTCTTCTTTATAAAAATGACATCCCTGTATCGTGATTAGGACCGTGTTCAAAGTGGACTCTTTCGAATTGTCTCCTTTTGATATTTGATCTCGCTCATACCCATCAAGTGAAAACGGGACGTCGAAATGAGTCGCTTCAAAACTGTCCAATGTAAATACCGTTCTTAAAACAAAATATAGAAGGATGATATTTTTGATATAGTTTAAATGTAAGTTAAAATTAATTGACATTTCTGACAATTAAATGACTACTTGTAGCGACTCTGTATCGACAGTCAAGCACCTACCGGAGAATATAGCAACATCCTTCGAATTTTAGTAAAACGCAAATAGAATGTGCGACAACAAAGACTTAATTCAAACTGTACATAAATTCTAACTGTTGAGACGAACTTAGATTTAAAATTATTTTTATTCCATTCATTCTGTTTTCTATTGTCCAACCTAACGCTTCGAATTCTTTTTGCTCTTTAAGCCATTTTGTTCAAATTAGATAAATTATATTTCATTCCTTTAAATATTAAAAGTTGTTTATTCATCAACAAAATTTCAATAGTGTTTCATTTTAAAATATTCATTTCGTTCATTTGCCTGCTTGGTGTTTCTTACGAAGAATTAGTTGGTGTCGAAGAGAGACACCACATATATAGAAAAGGCTCCCTCTAGGTTTCGAATAGGAAAATAAAGTTATTCAAATGTCACGAATTGATTTTATAAAGTTGCGATCATTTATTAGAATTAAAGTTGATATTACACTTAGTAAAAATGTGCTACATTAATTCGAGTATTTTATTTATTTTAATTCAGATTTATCTTAGTACTGAACATCTATATAAGTTGAGTCCTTAATGTTATTAGTCTGTTTGAATCACTTTAATATATTTTTTTTCCAAAAACAAATCTGTGTGTTATCGTTCTTTAACTTTTGGGGGTTTTCTTAGTCCAAAGCAAAAAAAAACATATGTCAAAGAAAAAACTGAAAGGTATAAATAAGGGAAGAGAAATTGAATGATTTTTTGCCATAAAAATCAGGATTACTCTAGACACAACAAAAAAAGAAATGCTTTCTTTTGGTTAATCCCACATGAAAATGTGACATTTAATGCTATCCTATGAACTTTTGGGGTCATTTCCAATTGATTCCAAAAATTACACATGTACATACATATTTGTAGGGCTTTCTCGATAAATAAAATAAGACTTGATATCTCTTTCTCTTTCTCTCTTATCATATTATCAATTCAATACTTTCTCTCCCCAAATAAAATAATCCTCAAATTGTGTTGACAATAAGGAAAAAGGAAGAAAAAAAAAAATAACTAGCAATATATGTATGTATAATCAATGAAATGTCGTAAATAATAGAATTGTCGAAATAGAATTACGATAAACCTTTTTATTCGACTTTCCTTTCAATAGACAAAAAATAACAAACCACACGAACACACACAATGATAACATACACGCACACATCGGGATTTAATACAATAAAAGACGGCCATATGTATTTCGTTTGTTTGTGTATTATTATAAATGTTAAGAGAACTTCAAATGAAACATTTATTTCAAAATACATTCGAGTCTATAGCTCTAAGTACCATCGCAATCAAAGCCGAAGAGTGCCTTTCTTATCCTTGTTATGAATGACGACACATGTCCAAGTGTCCATCCTTCATTGTACATACTTACGTACTCGTATATGAGTTTAATTCCTCTGCCTCCATATGTACTCGTTTTTGGACCGCATGTTCGGTTTATAATTCACCTAAAAACCCACCACCACCGCCACCTGGCCACCAACAACACTAACAACACCAACAAAACTACTCAACTGAACTCTGTTGGTCATTTTCAGAAACTATTGTCATCGTGTGTCATTGTTTGGAAAGATCCTTCCCCAGGACTCACTCACCGAGCAAGAGGCACTTATCATATGCATACAACACATGAGTATGGGAGTCTTTATCCTTTCAATCAATATGCTCCTTTGGGAAAACACCTCCCTCCCCTCTTCCACGAAGGGTAGGATGATGGTGATAGTTTTCAGTTCGTTTTGTATATTTCCCAACGACTACTGTTAACCGAGGACGAAGTGTCGCCATCAGTGGACAACTCCCGCTGTCGTTTGGAACGTTTACCTTTTGTAAATGTTCAGATAAAGCAGCAAATCCGTCCCTGCGAATTTCTGATGCCAAACAACGAAAGGGCCAGCTCCAAAAAAAGGGGGGGGGGGGAGAATGAAGAATAGATTGCGGTTGATGGTTGATAAGGGGGCGATAAGTTGTTTTGTTTGCATATATACCTACCGTTATGCAGTGTTCTTCAGTTAGGGGGTGGATGTTCTGTTGCTGTTCCTGAATTCCAGCATAGCAAAGAGGAATTCTAGCCAACCTTGCCTGCAGGTCCTCCGATCTACTAAAGGGTCATGTGTTGTATGTGTGTGTGGCTCTGCCTTGTCGGTAATGGAATTTGATGAGTTTTTCGGTTGAAATAAATATTTTTTCTGTTTTTTTGGTTTTTTACAAAGTATGTGTAAATGAGTGAAGCAGGGGCAATATCTCTCGGTGATAACACAAAGGCAGCCACTCTTTGGACGAAGAGATAGGTAGGAACAGGAAGTTCGGCTGCAGATTGTATGTTGGCAGACATATTTTCGAAATTGAAAATTCCACCGCATGAGTTGGAAAACATCGTTTTTAAATGTTTTCTGTATTTTTTTATATCTGTGTGTGTTGGTTTTATTGTTTTGGGGCTTAAACTTTAGAGTGGATGGATACCTATAGAAAGTTTGATAAAATGGATATGGATTTAAGTCCTGGGAGTTTAATGGTTTGGGTTATTTGTTTTGGTCGGTTGTTGAATGGGTATTATATTAAACCTGCCTTACTGAAGAGGTCAGGTTTACAATATTTGAATATAGTGGTTATTAATTTTTATTATTATTTTGTTTTTGTTTAAATTCATACACTCGTATACTCGTAGAAGAGTTTATGTAAGGATGGAACAATGCAATGACTTTTAGACATATCAAGTATATGTCAATATATATTCATGTTTTAAATAAACATCAGAGAGTTCAAGGGTAGTTTGTAATGCCAATTTAATTTGCATGCGCGCACAATGATAAGCAAAGATAAGATTTAATTGATTTTTCCCAATGCATACATAAATAATTTGACTGATTCAAAGGATTCGCTTAACTGGAAATCATATATGTACAGTACATGTGCATAAAAATATGGCTCAACGATATCTGTTACGTACTTAACAACTATTAATTTTTTTGTGTTTTGCACGATTTCAACATTTAGACGTGACAACTTTAAGCTGTCACTGTGAACGCACCCTAAGAACCAATGGCCAAACTGTCAAAGAGATTTTTTTTTTCAAATACATACTTTAAATGTACATATTTTCTTAAAGCTTATTTCATGGAAATAATTTTCGGCTTATAGATTTATGAACAAAATGGTGGTTCTTTCTATTGCTTCTATATAAGCTCTTATATACTAATGGGACAGAATTGCATATGCAATGTTATAAAACTTTATAATCATTTGCTTGATTTTATTTAACCTTATTTTAACAAAAATAAATCACAACATAAAAACCTTTCTAATCCCTAACCTGTTGTTTCTCCACGAACATTTCAGAAATCATTTCAGTCAGATAGCACACAAAATACCTCCGGGTCCTTATTTCATCCATAATTTTGCCCCGAGCACCAAAAAAGATTTTTCCTCAACTCCAAATATTATATAGATAATGTAATTTTACAAGGATGAAGTTTAATCAAATCAAATCCAATCAAATCAACTCAGAACACTCAAATTCCATTTGAATTGTGAAGAGGTTAACTTTATTGTATGTGATGTGACGACTACGACGACGATATACAACATGAGATGAACATAAAGTCAACGTAATTTGTCCCAATTTATGATTTAATTTAATTTGTAATCCAAAACTAGCCCTGAGTCTAAATGGGCTTTGAATAAAAGCCATCAGATTATGCTCAGAGATACAAGTAGGTAAAACCTATCAGAAGGTTTTTGTTACTTTACCCTTGGTGTAAAGTAAATTCCATAAATTTAATACATTACAACATCAATTTATAAATATAATTATTCTGCTGTTCATAGCCAGAGTCAGTATACTCGTTTATGGCTGCAAGGTAGCCAATGACAGAATCATCATCAATTTCAATTAATTTGGAATTGTAATTAATCATGGTTCCACCAACCAACGAACCGACTGACTGCGACGACGACGACAACGACGACGAAGCTGAGCTGGACAGCTGGAAGCACCTACGAGTAAAGATAATAATTAACAGCATTAAAAAGAAAATGCAGGCATCATCACCAGAATACCACCCAGTTCGGTAGTTCCATTAACCTCTCGAATAATCCGCACACATTCGTGTACAACCAACTGAATGTCATGCATCGATGCAACAGTGGTTCGGGAAAACCCCACAAAAACCCATTGTTGCCATGGCTATAACCCACGTCCGTCGTCGTCGTCGTCCACCCCTTTGGAGCTCATTCTCGACGTGCGTCGTCCGAGTACAAAGGATAGCAAAAGTTATTCTTTATATAGTTAATTTCCACTGTCTATATCCTTGCAAACTACGTCCATAGAATATTTATTTACACATACACACATTACATACATATGCATATACAATGAACAGTTGCAAAATGAAGAATTGGCGAATTGGAGTGTTAATAACAAAACAATGCGCCCCCGGAGACGGTGAGGGAGTTGTTCAAAAGGACATAGAGAAAATAAAGCTTATCAAACTATACATGTGTGTGCGGTGTACAATTATACGAATACCGAGTCCCGATCCTGATCCTGATGATGATGAGGACGAAAATAGGACGGCAAAAGGATGTGCATTGTTTGAGTTGAAACAAAACTACAACTAACGTAATGTTTGTGTTTTATGAATAAATTAATTATATAATTTAAACTGCGCCAAAGCGGAACCTCCTTATCCGTCCTGGTTGCCGTTATGCCCTCCACACAAACATTAACATCCACATTCACATCACAGTCACAATAACAGTCGTCACAATCGTGATATGAACATTTTGTTTGTATATAAAATGTTGCCCATCCGCAGATATTGTAGGTCTAAGTATGTATGTGGTAAAAGTTTAGCATTATTTTGTTGCGTATACGCCACAGTGTATATTTATATCCATATGAAGTTTTTTCTTTTGTTCATTTGTTCGGTTGTTTGTTTGTTGTTTGTTTATTTAAATTTTGATTAAGTGGCGTAAACTTATGCTTTTTAAATAAAGAATTCGTATAAAATTTGAGCTTCAGGTAAATTTAAAGTCCGTTTTATTATTAAAACGTTACCAATCCGAGTACGTAAAAAACATTAAATGCATTCTAATTAGTATGAACAAAACTGTATTAAAGACAAATTTCTATCATTTCTGGAATAAAATTAAACACATCAATTGGTTAAGTGGATTGATTGTTTTTTTATCAAGAGCAAGATATTAAAATAAAAACAAACAAAAATGACACACATATGTCATTCAGAAATTCAACTGACAGAAAACATTGATCAAAAGTGATGAAAGCAATTTGTTGAATGTAGTAGATTTTCTTATAGGTTTAATGCCAGAGGCAAATTAGTGTCTACAAAATATAATTAAATGTTGTATATGGCATCAAAACTAAACCTGCGATAACTGTCAAAAAGGTTTGTCACCAAAAACACAGCTAATACTTTGCTATGACGTCTGAAAAGATCTGAACGTATTGAATTGTACTAGAGTTAAAAAAATAGTTGTGGATTGTGTTTTAAACATCGAAACCTTCAAAATTAATTTTGCTTTCTTTAAATTTTCTTAATTTAGAATTGTGTTAATACTCTAATATTTAAAAGTATTTTATCAAACTCAATGGTACAAAGTTTTTTTTTTATTTATTGATTTTTATTCCTTCTCTAAAACTTTTCTTTTTCTGTAGCTTAACTTAACAGACTTCATTGAGTAGACATTTTGTTTTGTTATACACTTTTTACACTTAATTTCGTGGAATATAGCTAACCCTTTGCTATTCCTGGTCTTTGAAATGGCTATTAAAAATTTAAAATAATTGTAGTAAATTGCTTTTAAACTAGCGAATTGTTCTTTACAATTTACAATTCACCATTGTCATTGGAATGTAAACGCACCATTAAGTTCCACCAACAAAACCAATACAATCCAAGTCTTGTGCTTGCATTAATTTCTACAACAATGTCCACCATCGTACACACAATCAGGCAATGCTATAGCTTGGTACTTAATTTTAATTCTTAAATGTGATTCCTTTATTCCACTATTACATCCTCTCAACTCATCACTCATGCGAATCGTATATTCAAGAACTCAACAAAGCCCATGATGTAAAGTGTAGAACGTAGAATTCTAAATGCCACTTAACGGTATGGAAAGCGTTTCGTCGTTTGAAATCATTCTTAAGCTTATTCAACACATTTCCGTTGCTTTTGCAGTAGTCGCGTCGTCTGGAACGGGAACAAGACCAGGAACGGGACTATAAAGATGCTTAAGAGCGCGCAATCGAGAACTCAATTGAGCATTGAAAATACATCATTGAGAAATAAAGCGCGAAAGAACAACGCCTCTGTGATGTGACGTGATGTGATGTGGTGGGTATAGGTTTAGGTACCTATATAATGTAAAACGAGTTAAAGGATTTGTTCTTAACAATAAAATGTCTTGAAATGTTAGCAGTGCCTTAGTTATATATAAGACGGGACTTAATGCTGCATTTCAAGGGGTTATTTTAAAAAACTGTCCTAAAAGAACTTATAATTTGGTGTGACAATATTGTCAAAAATGTCATTGCTTGATCGCCGTTTAACAATGACGTTTCAATTTACAGTTTATTTTTTATTGGCAGATAAATTGGAATATTATCACTTTCAATTTCAACCTGGAAAGCTTGAGAAAACTGAGGGAAATATTTCCTGGAAGAATTTACAACAAATGTTGTTTTTAGAATCACATAGAGTAAACGAAAAATAAAATATTTTGAAAAACTTCATAATCAAAGAACTGTCACTTAATCATCTTATTCAATCGTGTAGATATTGCCAATTTTTCATTGTAGCTATTGCTAGGTCACTGACAGTTTTAAAATGTTATATGATCTGACAGTTGTCTGTGCTAAGCCCCCCTAAAACATAAAGCAATTAAAGAAACTGGCTGGTAAAAATCTCAATTTGAAGACAACTGCCATGAAAATTAGGGGAAGTAAAGTATAATCCACAAATTAACGAATATATGTATAACATTATCTCTCAGACTATTTATTCATACAGATCCCAAAGCACATAGTTTGGAACGGCAAAGCTGATGTTATGGCAAATATAAAGCTAAACAAATTTATTTATGTGACATACAAAGATGTATGAATATTTATAATAAAATAAAAGAGCCTTAATTTCCTTGGTAATTATTGCCAAGAACTTTTTTCTCTCTTCTTTTCTTTTAAATGCTCTTCTCTGTCTTTTGATTAATATAAACATCAATTCTTGCTTCTCTTCCTTCTACCCAAAGACATCGAATGAAATATATTTTCTTTTTTTTTTATCACACTTTGCCATTTGCTTGAAAGCAAAAAGAAAGAGAGAAAAAACAAAACAAAACATCACCCAAAAGACGCAAATCCAAATTAATGGAAGGTAATTTATTTTGGATTTCCTTCCATAACGGGACGAGTTGTTGTCACACAAGTGTGTAAGGGGAGTACAAAAAAAAAAAAAAAGAAAGAAAAACCATCATAATGCCAGTAGCGCCTACAAGCCCTCGTAATGAACACAAATACTCGTAAAGACTTGAATATGCGGCCGTGTATAGATATATACTCGTATCGGATGGGACTGTTCGTTTAGCTGTAATCCTCTTAAAAGCTGAGCTCCCTCTCTTTCGGGTTCGGTTCTGTTCGGTTCGGTTGGTTCTGGTGTTTTATAAATGACAAAAGTTGGATGAATGGCAGTTCAACAAGTAGTGACTTAATTGTGGAACTCTTTTGAAGCGAGATCAATAAGTGCGTATAGGATACACTAAAGAGGGACTCAAGGGTAGATACTACTTATTTATAGGTTATTTATATAACGTGCCAACAAACAGAGTCGTAATATCTTTTGACTTGTTCGTATATGAATGTTTATCGCCGGAAACTGATTTTAAGCTTTGACGTAATATAGGAACATATAGTTAACAGGTTGAAAGAATTTGAAAATAGGGGATGACGTAATGGAAAATTAGGAATTTATGGGAAAATCTTATGAATAGCTGGTGTTTTATAGACATATGCATTTGGATAATCAGAAATTATGGAACCTGAGTGGTTTCCATTATAATCAATATAATACGTGAAAACCATATCGATAAAACTAAATATAAATATATCGATTTGGAGCTAATGACGTCTATCATGTCGGAAAATGTTATTATGATTTTGTATTAAGTCCACAGAAATACAGCAGTGTATGTGTATCTACTTGACAAACCTCGTTGATGGTTTCCTCTTTAAAAAAAATTACTTCTTTAGTTTATAAGTTTTCAGATTAAAACTAACTACAAAAGTTTGCGGCTGATAGTATAAAAGTTATGAATGAAAAATATCAACTTTGTAAAGAGGAATTTATAAGGATTTTTTATGTAAATTAATTATCACTTGCATACAATCATCTTTGACTTTAACTTCATAAACAGTCCCCTTAAGAATTAAAAAAAAAACGCGCTTATGAAGGCTTTTATAGAAATAAGTTTATGACGGCAATATTTGTTTAACTTTATTTTAAACTTAAAAGAAAAAAAAATATTTCGAACCGAGATCAGTATTTTAAGGTACCACTAAAAAATTAGAACAAGAAGCTAATTAGTTCCGTTAATGACGATAGTTTGAAAAATAAATGCGACTAAACGTGGCCTTAACCGAACTTTAGAATTAAATGTTACCAATATGCCAACTTGACAATCAAATTAGCATTGCCAGGTATGTACTTAAAAAAAAAAAGAAAAAACATATTGTGATTTAAATTTCATACTACTTTAACGTTTATTCCGATGGATTTTCCTGATCGGTGTAACTAGGCCTTAACTTACTAGGAGCATATTATGTCCCTTAAATTAGTCTCAAGTCTTCCTTAAGTGTACAAAAAAAAAATGAGTTCCAAATCCGTACTGAATAGATATCCTCTGTGGTTGAATTTAATTACTGTCAAAGCAGACATTTGCTTCCCCCATTTTACAAATCGATATGACTTCTAAAGTTTCATTTTTATGAACAGCGTATTTCCTAACATAAATTCTCATTCGGCATTTATTGATTGAAATTAAATATTTTCAAAAAAAAAAGAAGAGCAGAACTATCCTTCATTTGATTGTTGTAAAATTAATATCGAACGTCAAAGTGGTGTATCTCTCGGGTGTGTTCCTGTGGTAATAAGTTGTCAATGACTCATCACGGCATTATAGACCACCTACAACGACCTCTCTCTCTCTCTCTCCAGTAATCTCCAATGAATGAAATGAGATACAAGTATGGCCATTATTATTATTTATCAATCATTTGGCAACGTTACCAACACACAAATAAATGAGCCAACTCATGCATGGTCCTTAATAAATAAATTGGATATAAACTTTCATCATCATCATTTTATTCGTCGAACTGATAAATGGTTTTAAATGTAACACGAGTATTGATATTATTTTTTTTTTTTATTTATAAACATTGCGCCATGTTTTCTGGTCGATATTCTGGTTCTGGGATCTGGTCAGTCACTGTCAGTTTGGCACTTTGTTTGGTTTCATTACAACGATGACAAATGGAAGGGTTGTTTGTGGAAGCGCTTCATTAATTATAAAATATGTCCGTAAGTGGGTGTATTTTTTTTATTTTTAAATTTTAAATTACCCCCAACCATAACAAAAATGACAACTTTGTTTTTGTGGTTTTCATATTACAAAGTTTTCACAATCGATTGTCTTAGTTTTTTTTTTTCATTATTGATCCTTCGTGAAAGTGACGATTGACGATGTCACAAACAAACTTTTTCATCAAAGTGAAACAAATTACAATGGATTCCATAAAAAAGAAGAACACAGAACACATTTAAATAATTACACATGAACATTTGTTCGTTCCAAGAAATGTCGTGGTTATTATTTTGAATAATTGCAGCTTTTGTATAAACAACAAGAGATTATTTTTATTTTCCAATATTAAATTAAAAAAAGCACAAATAAATCAATTGTACATTGAGTCGGATATTTACACAAATGCTTTGCGTCGTCGTCGTTGCTTTTTCCATGTTTGTACTTTTTTATTCGATCAATAAAATGAACATTTCTATCTTAGAATTTTTTTGTTGTTTTTAATTTTATTTTATTGCAAGTTTACATGCACTTAAAACGCTGCTGTTGCTGCTGCTTCGGACTTTGGAGCCGTTCACGTGCAGTTGAACGTTCTCTAGTCCCTCCCCATATGTTGGACATCAGAAGAAATATGTATGTATTTACGGCACTGGCACATTAGGGCATGTAAAAACGAAAATAAAATTGAAAAAAAAAGAAAACAAAAAATTAAATGAAAATGCAATTTATTTTAGATTATAACTCTGAAAAGGGTAGGACAAAATGCATCCATTTATAGAGCTGTAATTTCGTTTAGTAGTTTAATGTAGTATATACATACATGTGTTGTAGGGTGACCATAATTCACTCTCATAATTTACTCAATACTGTCATTCGTACTGAAATTGGTGGGACTCAATGAATTTTGAGTAAATCTTTAATCTTTTGAGTGCTGAAGGTAATAAACGTCAATAAAAATCGATCAATTCAATTCGAGTCCTATGGCAGGCAGTAATGTTCTACGAAATCATCAGTTCCAGGGCTCGACTTCAATCACACATTTGTTGTAAGGTTGCAGTAAAGTGTTCTGTTAATTTGATGCTTCAAAAGAGTAAAATGACTCCCCCTGTACTTTTGAGAGTGACAACTATTTTATGGCAAAATCTTCTTTGACACTCATGTAGAAGGGTATTCAAATATTTTGACATTCACAAATTCACTGGCTTAGATGATTAAAAAACCATGAACAAGATTTTTTATCTGTCAAACTCTAAGGGTTCTTTCTGAGTGGCCTTGCGATGATAGGAGTAAGGTTAATTCCCAACAAATTTTACCACGATCTGTTTCTTTTTTTCACACAAAATTTAACCAAACCAACAATTGGACAAGTAAGTAAAACTAATCTGGTCACTCTATAAATTCAATATTTTCATCATAGGCCAGGCATATACGAGTCCATGCTATGGAAACCTTTTAATGAAGTCCTTTATTTGCATACTAACTCCGGATGAAAAAATATCTGAAACATATTTTTTAGCACACAATTTTCCATTGCAATTAGTTCTATTTGTGTGTGTGTGTGTTTTTTTTTTGTATTCATTCACTGGACAGACATGCAAGTAAATGACATGAAATTAAAAGTCGTTTATTTACAAGCTGTCTGATGCAGGAGCTAGAGGCGGAGGCTTTTGGTCTTGTTTTTGGTTTTTCATTAAAAAAAAAAAACAACTAATTATGAAATGGATAAAAAAAAACGGAATTTATATATTAAAATAGAATAAGCTTGTAATTTATACGACTTAGCGAAATTAAATGATTCTTTTTGAAATGTGCAAAGGGCTTGGTTGATTTTCGAGGCGTATTCATTCAAAAACCATTCAAAAAAGTAATTCAAATATTTCCTAATGATGACTGAAAGACCATTGTTTGAATTTGCATTCAAAATGTTTACTTTACTAAACAAGCATTCGTAAAATTAACGTCAATAGAAATATTTTTCATTATTCAATCCTTAAATGCCCCTCCCTCCAATGATGATAGAAAAAGATTAAAAAAAAGGAAGAGAAACACCTTTGTAGTAAAACTTAATTCTTCTAACTTAAATCCGGAAAGTCTAAATTCTTTAATTCACATACAATAAAATTTATAACTTTACAAGTAGATATCAAAGTCTACATTTTTATGACAGTTTTTCAAGTACATAATGTACATCTATCTTCTGTTTCTTCTGATAAAGGTTTTCTATTCCTTGTTATATATTTTTTTTTTTTATACAAAAAAGCAAATGATTAATCTTTATTCCCACACAACAATAATAAATAAAAAAAATCGTGCCACTTTATCAAAAACCCATGAACCGTCACGTTCGTGTGATATAATTGAAAATCTTCGCCCAACAAACTTTATTTATTTTTTTCTTCATCGTCGTCATTGCTGTCGATAAGATAATAATAAAAAAAAACTGTACATAGCTACAAATATAAAATTTTAAGCCTGTCAATTAAGTTTTGTGTGCGTACTCGATACTCTTACACTTGAATAATGCCATAAAATGTTTGAATTGAAATGTTTGACAAATATCCCCGATGAGTGACACAATTTTCGAAAAAGAAAAAAAAATTGTTTCCATTAACTCAGTATAGGTACTCACACATTCACCCTCCGTTTTGCCAAAATCCTGACACTGTTCCTGTAAAATGGGCTTCTAATGTAAAAGTAATGTTCAACTGGATTATATAGTAATAGCTTTGAATTTATTATTTTTGGATGTTTTTTTTTATTGTAACTGTATATATAATAATTTTATAATGACAAAGGCTTAAAAAGTGAATATCACTTAAGTAATCAAAGTCAATTGAATTTGAAAAGAAGGGTACATATTTTGCAGGTGGAACGTGGAATATATCTAACCTTTTACATATTTTAGGGATAATGTTTTCTAGATTGTTCGACAGCGGCAAAAAAGTAAATTTTTGGAATAAGTACTATATTATAATTTCCATTGTAAATGAATATTTTTAAGCCATGAAAGAGATCCCATCTCAAGACTTTTATAAAATACATAAAATGAAATTAAATGAAAAAAAACTTTTTTTTAAACTCTTTTTTAACTATTTACATATACATAGCTTGTTTAGACATTTCAATTTGGTCTAAGTTCCTTTAATACAGGGTGTTTTTTTTTTTTCTTAAAATTGACGTACAACACATTTTATTTGTCACCATCAAATTTGAATAGGGTTTGCTTATATCAATTTAAAATGTTGTAGTTAAGAAAAATTGTCAAAAATGTGTTCAATGAAATTTGAAACTTTCGTGGTATATGTCAAAAATTTTAATTTGACAGCTGTCAGTTTTCAGTAAACTACTTGTTTTATTTGTTTTAGTTTTTTATGTATGATTTTAAATAGTGTTTTTGTGTCTAAAATTTACATTTTTAGTACATTTATATCATTTTCCAAGAGTAAATGCCATGAATTGTAACTACTTTTAACCGATAATAAAAATTTAAGTTCAATTTCAAATTTATGTGTTTTATTTTACATTTTAAAGCACGGTGAATCACTCTTTTTCAGTCACATTTCCGAAAATCAAATATGATCAAAATATTGATTAAACTTTTTCAACTAAAAAAAAAAAAACAAAGTTATCAAAGTTACACTTTATCAACGAAACTTATGAAAAATAGTCATAAAATGTTGAAGTCATTACTCTTATCTTTTAAAGGTTTTGAACTCTTGAACTTTATTGCGAACTTTTGAATTCGTCGGCCAGATTCAGAAAAATACAATTTACGAAACTTTTGTGTTGTTAATATTATTTGTGTAAAAAAATCATCGACGTAGTACGTCACTTTTTAACTATGCAGCTCAACTGGCAACTCATTACATCTAAAGTCACAAAAAATAGTCCACTTAATTCGATAAAAATAAAGGCAGTACAATCATTTTTCTTTTCTTCTTATTACGCTGAAGAAGGTATAAAGGTTTTTCAGTTCTGACCTTGCCAATAACTTACTCATGTATTGATTTTTTTTTCACTGACTACCACAAAAACCGATTCATTCAAAAAAAAACTCCTTTCTGCCTCTCAATCTCAAAAGTAACCAAACATTAAAACTTCAAGTCACTCGTGTAACATTTCATCGTTCTTTTCTTCTTGCTATAAAAAAATTACGTATACGCCCGAGTAAACCAAATCGAATAAAACACTTTTCCCATACAATAAGTTGCTTCCATTAGTCAATACCCTCGTAGATCCTTCATTCATCAAATTCAACAAATATCTCCTTCTGGAAAATCAACTAGTTTATCTCACTATAAAAAAAAAAAAACAAAAAAACCATTCAACCCTAATTATTTTCTCGTTTTGGTTGTGTTTATTTTCTTCTTCAAATTTACTCGTTTCGCAGAAAAAAACAACAACAATTGAATCGTGAATGGGAACTCAATTAAAATGCCAAAGGAGCAATTAATAAAGGAGAAGAAGAAGAAAATACTTATGGTACATATATCTTCTTCCTCCTTGATAACTTCCTCTCCTTCAAGGATCTCTCACACATGAGGACGGTATAAAGCTGAGTTAAGCATCAGATCAATCAAATTCAATTCGGAAAATTTTCCATACTCTTACATATGTATGTACATATACAATACATACATACATATAAGGATACAAGTGCTCATCGGAATCATTCAACCTTATATATCGGTGTAACTCTAACTGTGATACCAAATTTCCAATATAAATGTGATTTAACTGTGTGGGTTGGGTATATCCATCCACTCCACACATCCTTTTCCTTCTCATCCTTCAGCCAATCTCATTGAACACAAAGCTCGCTTCAGTTTCAGCTCAGACTCCGGCTCCGGCTCCGGCTTCAGCTCCATCCAATTCGAACTCTTAAAAAAGATAACGATTGCATTCGAATATCCTGATGCCGGTTGAGTAGAGAGAGAGAGAGAAAAAGAGAGTGTGAGTGCAAGGAGAATCAACAGCAATTGAGTTTCTTTTGAATAATTCATCCTTTAACAACGAAAAATTTATAAACAGTCATATATATTTGTATTGATGTGTTTTTCCTCGTTCCCTCGTCCTGTCTCCTTTTTCGCATCCCAGACCAGACCAGGCCAGGATAACTATTTCTCATTTTTCCAACTAACAAAAGAAAAGAAATATCCTTTCTCTTCTCTAGGTACATAGTTTCAGAATAAAAGGATTGCATTCTATGTATGTGTGTATTTGTAAAGGATTTCTTTCTTTCTTTTTTTTTCGTCTTCTGTGTTTGTGTGCACGTCCTGTTTACAGGAGGACACACAAAACACACAAAAAAAAGAGCTTAAATTTCATGCTTTGGTAAATATAAGGAATCAAGGATCTCTGCCACCGAATAAAAAGTATTAATAAAATGCAAAAAATTTATACATTCCTGCTGTTTTTGCATGTTCGTGTTTATACATATACATATTCATAGGTATCCGCTTACAATCGTTAATGTGGATATATTTAAAGAGTTGAGAGTGTGTTTGTGTGAAGGACTCATAAGAGTTGGTCGAGGAAAGATTTTACGATGTAATTCCTTCCTGTTGCATGAAATTAGTCATCTCGTTGTTCGGATTTTTTTCATTCTTCACTTTTTTTTTTGTATCCCGAATTTTTTCTTTTTTTTTCTGGAAGAAAATTCTAGTCTAAGGGAGTTCGAAATAAAATGTGAACATGCATCAATTTATTTTGGAAATAAGGACGAGAGCTTACAATGTTAAAACAGGACAAACTAAAAATTCCTCATGCATCATCTATCCCTTGCCAGGATGGCTGCAGAGGATACCTACTTCTCTGTAGCTTGCGTGTTTTCCTTTTCCTTTAATTTTAAATTTACTGTTGTTGAGTTTTGAAGTTTGTATATAAAAAAAAATAACAATTTTTTTTCTGTCCTAAAAGTTGGGATAAGAATCCTTGGAATTGTGTTTTTTGTTTTAGTTTTTGTTTTACAAGATTTTTGTTACAAAGAAAGACACAACGAGTCACTTGAGCTTAATTGCTTAAGGGTCGTCAGGATCTTACATACAAATAGTTGTTCCTTGTTGTTTGTTATATTTTCAAGGATAAAAGTTTAAGTTTAATAGTGTTGGAAATGTAATTTTTCTATTTTTTATTTCTGTTTTTTTTTTTTCGAGAATCTTTGTAGGAGAAAAAAGGCCTTAGGACTTTGAAAGTAGGTACTACAGGATAATATAAAGATGATGTTGGAAAATTAAGTGTCGGAAAGATGAAGCCGCACTTATAAGAAAGAAGAATAGTTAATTAATTATTCTCAAAAACATATAACGTGACGATTAAGATGCATAAAAGGAGAGATTATTTTTTTTGTTAATAATTATTCATAAAGTGAAAGACTTTTTAAAACTAATGAATGTACATTTTTAACATTAACATTTATAGGACTCTTAAAAGTTATATTGTTACACATGTTGTACTATTAAGAAAATAATTTGGCTTCTTTGAGACATAACTTTTGTCGAATTGAAGTTTTTGAAAAGTTAAAATTTATGAAGTGTTTTTTGTAAGACTTAAAAAAAATAACTTTTTAAGAAAATGAGATTAAAATTTTAAAGTTATTATTGTATGAAAAATATTACGTTTTTAAAAAAAGTTTTTTTCATAATTTATAACTTTGTTTTCTTTGCAGGTGAGTCAGCAAAAAATCATTAATTTTCTTAGCTGTAAGTACAAAAATTAAATATTTATAGAATTAAAATGTTTGAAATACATAAAAAATGTTTTTACTAAATAAAAATTTATATTTTAAACTACGGATGATTTAAATATTAAAAAATCGACATTTTTGTTTAGGGTCATTTTGTTAAGTCATTTTGAAAGCGTAAAAAATGTTACTTAAATCTTTTAAGATATCTGTAATTAATTTGTACCTATACTAATAACTCGTTGAAACTCAAAACCTACTTAATTTTAAAAAATCTTCAACTTGAATAAACGTTAATTTCTATACCAATAAACTTTACCTGGTACGACGAAGTACATACTTCAAAATATCTGCGTCCATTAATAATTATACACACAACAATCACTAAATCCTTTATCCTTTTATAAGTCACTTAATAAACCCGACTCAATCTCAAAGAGAATATTAATTGCAATATCCTGTTCATGAGTAACAAAATACGAGTATACACCGATAAAAAGAATTTTTATAAAGAAAAAAGATGAAAATAATCGTCGAGGTCAACTCCTGGAGGACTCCCCTTTAAATCCTTTCTATTTTTTTTTTCAGAAAGAAACATAAACAAAAACCCAAACCCAAACCAGGAATATAAGACTTCTCAGTCTCACTCAAACCCTAATCTCTTGATCCTCGTCCTCTCGTGGCTTCATTGCCCAACCCCGCCCAGTCCAGTCATTCGAGCGCAGAAGGTGGTAATTAATTCTCCTTTGCTGCTGCCATTAGGGAATGTCAGATTTTGTATCAGGATTAATTTAAACTGCAACAGCTACACACCAGTGTCTTTTGCTTTTGCCTTATTCCCAGGACTCACAGGACTCTCTGCGTCTACGTCTGCGATATGCGAAAGTGATACGATACAAGGTGAGGCTAGGCGAAAGAAAATATACACTCGTATTCTCATTCTCATTCTCAAGACGTATAAGAATTTACTGTAATTATCAGTTAACAACGAACGCAAAAATAAGAATAAAAAAAGGATAAACGAAAAGGAACGAAAGCAAACAAAACACCAACGGAACAGGGAAATCCTGTGCGCTATGAAAAATCGCTTAATTGTACCTTTCTTTTTCCACCACGAAGTTCGCTTCGTCCAGAAAAACGAACCACCATCACCATCCACATTCCCATCATCAACAGCCAACAGAACAGAAAGGAACTAGGAAAAGATACGAGCTGAGTGGAGATCCTTGTGCGCGAAATTATGAAAATTGCACTCTCCTCCTTTGTCCCATTCCCGATTCTCTTGCTCCTGCTGAAAATGGTTAAAGGATGCGGCAAATAAAAGTTGCACTCATAATTGCACCGTCTGCAACAGTTTTTCTTCGTCCTTTTTTTTTTTTTTTGTTTATTTGTGTTGGAACTTGGAATATCTGGTGATGGCATATCCTGCTTGGCTGAGGAGTGAGGAAGAGATAGGGGGAGAGGTTCTTATTTTCTCTGGCTTTAGTCCTTTTTAAAGCCATTACCAAACAGTTAAGAAAGCCATAACTAAGAAGCAGGAGTAGGAGTAGAAGTATAGGATCAGGAACAGCAGCAGTTAATTAGGAGGAAAAACTCAGGCTAGAGGTTGTTCTTTTGTAAAGAAAATTTGTACCTTCATTTATAGGGATACAGTGTTAAGGTATGTGTTTTAAATAAAGATTAATCTTGGTTTAAAATACCACACATACCTAATTTTGAAAACCCTTAAGACTTTTTTTCAGAAGAAGTTAAGCGAAAGAAATGTAAATTGAGTAAACCTCAGTGATTTTAGTGAGCCTTTGACTCAGGAGACTCTCTGAAGACAACTACAGCTTCCAATGTGGTTTCATTAGGCACTTAAAGCAGAGGAGCACCTGAGAACAATATTTGCTTCAAACAACAATCTAGATCTACATCAAAGATTTTTTTGTTCTTTGAAGTAGAAATTTTCGAGGAGATTTTTTGAGCAATTATTTCCACATCAAATATTATATTAGCGGAAAAAAACGCTTGTATGAGTTAATCGGAGATGAAGTTTTTTGTGTACTTTTCCTTTATAACTTAGAAATTAAAAAACTAATTTAGTACAATTTTTGGCCACTCCTATTGCATCGCCTTTTGCATAATACAAATCGGCGAATTTGAGTCGTGATTTTGGGCGCACTAGCTGAACAAAATGATGAATGACAGTTATGCAAGTCCAGAATTCCAAAAAGCGACTGTTTGGACAAGCGTTTTCGTCAAAATCATTATTCAGTTAATGTCATCTTTCTGCAAAGAAGACGAAACAGTCTTTAGCAGTTGATTTTGGCCTAATATTTTGTTTGCCATGTTAAACTACTGGCACGCCCTCTGTGCATTCAAAAAACACAGCTGTTGCTGGTCTATCGAAAAAAAAAAACAATTTAAAGCCTTCAAAAACTTTAAAAAAAACAAGACTTTTTTACTCGTATAAAAAACCAATTTCCTCTAAAGTCTCTCAACTAGTTCGTCCTTCGTATTTGCTTCAATTCATTTTCAGACTTTAATAAAAAAAAAAAATCTGGAAAAAAACTTTTGTAAGTTGTATAGAGTGCAGGCTCACAAAGCTGTCAAAATAAATTTAAAAAGCTATTCCCTTTTTCCCTTCGGGTGAAATGACATATTGCATTTTTTCTCCTTGTTCTTATTTTTTACTGTATCGCCTTTGTATAGCCGCGAAAATGCAAAGGACTTCATTCGCACCATATGAGGTCCTTACACGAAGCGTTACTTCACAGCCGGCTTCTATTTTCGCCTTCTTTATTACTCCAGAGGCGCCATCAGCCAAAGTCACGTTGTCATCTCCTAAAACTCGTCCTACACCCTCAAGGGTGGAACAAAGAAAAATAACAAAACAGAAAAAGAAAAATCAAAATCAAAATAAAGAAGAAAAAAAAAAATAGGGTAGCTTATGGCAAGGCAATCTTCCTTGAACATCGTCACAAAAAAAAAATGAAACAAAAACAAAAAACTGTCACATTCTGCGAGTGCAGAGTCATGCTCATGCCACGCCCATTTCTTCAGTCACTGAATCTCCCCAGCGCCGCCGCTGGCTGTCGTAAGACCAAAAATGATTTGTAGACTTTTGGAATATTCATGAAAATTCCTTATCCATCTTGGGTTGGCGTTAAGACTGACGTTATGTCGTTGTCATTTGTGTGTGTGCGTGTGTGCAGCAAAATTTATATGTATGCATGCAGCAAATACCACAATCACCTTTGATCGCATATTTATGCAGCCGGAGCAGATACAATATCGTGCGGCTGCATGCGGTCGGTGCAGTGTTGCCAAGTTCAATATTGAGTTCAAGTGCCAACCGACTTTTCCCCATCATGTATCGGTTTCTGCAAACAAAAGCCAACGTAGTGTGAGTGGGTTGTGTATAGATATAAGCAGACGAACAATGTGCAAGGATTATTATGTGATTTAAATAAATTCCCATATGAAAGCGGATTACGGTAGACATTGGATTTGGATTTTGACAGAGGAGTCGGTTTCTTGATGTTGTTCCTTTCGAGACGACAACGAGATGAGATGAGGATGATGGGCGATGACAACGCTAGGCTTTTCCCGAAAGGGATGCGTGACGTCATTCTGAATGACACCATAAACCGAACCGAGCCAAAAGAATGAAGTAACACTTCCAGACACATGTTGCTGAGTTGCTATACCATAGACACAGTTAATGTCTTTCTGTCTGTTTTTGTTCTTTGTTCTTTTTTTTCTTAGGGGTGAATGGATTCTTAGTCGATTCCGGGAATAATGCCACCCATCATCTTCCCATCACTACACCACATACATATATTTGCCCTGAACTCTTTTCAAATGCAAAAAAAAAGCAATGAATCGTTATGGCATTAGTGTCATCGTTTTTGACATAAAGACGGTCGTTTCAAAGATATCAAGACGCAGAAACCGAAAACGAAGAAAAAGAAAAAAGTAATACGTGACTACATTTTTCCTTGTTATTTATTATATCTTGAAATTCAAAAAAAAATGGAAAATGGAAAAGAGGTCGTGAATTGCTAGGGGTTCAACCTGGATTTTTGTTTCTTATTTTTTTCTTAAAAGAACACAAAATACTCGTACTTATGTCAAAATGTATAGAAGACTAATGAGATGTGTCACCTACATCTTCAAGGTAAAAACGGTTAAGCAAAACAGAAATGTCAAAAGGCTATAAAATTCGTGTATAGGTATTTTGTTTTGAATATTGTTTTTTATTTAAGGAGTTCAAATTGACACCAAATGTCGATGTGCTCAGAAGAGCTTTTTTATGAATTTGGGGATTGTTAAGAGCTTAAACGGTGATTTTTGGTACAAAATTTTGCAGTGAGTTCTGATTTCTGAACAAGACATTAAAGTTGCTTTGTTTAGTTTAAACTTTTAAGAATAAAAAAAGAATTGCCAAAATATATTTTACTGATGTTCTTTAGATCTTAAAAACAACACTAAAATGAACTACAAAATAACTTCAAATGTTATTTAAATTAACTTACATTTGATCCTTTTTTTCTGCTGCAAATTTGCCGAAATAACTTGTTGCAAATCTTCATTTGAAGAGTTAACATGAGTCTGATTTTCCTTCCCTGTTAGATGAAAGGAAAATTTCAGAAAAACTTGTACACCTTTCATCGGTTTTGCCTTTGATCCTTAACCATGTCTACCGAAAAACTTCATGACAAAAAAAGTCCACAGAGCAACGAACTCAACACTTAGCACCACATCATCAAGAGGATGGCTCCTGTTTCTTTTTTACTCCCAAACTGCCTAACCCATATACTCGTATCTCAAGTATAGTGTTCAGGATAGGTTCTTCTTTTTTGTAACCATAGCCACTATACATTCACATTACATCGTCCTTATCCTGAAAATGAGGTTCCATTGACGCTATAGACCAGTATTGATGAAACAATATCTACTTATCGATTCATTGCCCTTCCTTGGGCTTCGATGGCAGCTTCTGAAACCATCGACCATCAACTATCTCCTCCTCACCAAGCCGCATTGTGCATAGGGGTGAAGAAATTCGTGCCACTTTTTTGTTGTTGGACTTTTGTGTTTGAAATTCATGTCATTCCGGCTCCGTGCACTGTCATTTCCTAGGATTCCTATAATTTTTTTTTTTTTTTTGAAAGTCGTGCCTGCATCCATTATCCTTGAACGTTGTGAAAATCTCACAGCATCGCCAGCCATGAAAAGGATACAACATTATACAAGTTTGCCAATCTGTTTTTTTTTTCTCGATTTTTTTGGTCGTAAATTATCGAAATTCTGAGACAACATTTTCTGGTCATAAACGTCCACATGATTTCGTTATCTGTTTTTCAGTCTCTTGGCTTCCACAGCTTTAAATTTGCTCGGCTTTAATTTGCATGTTCGCCCTTTCCAAAGTGTGAAGGAAAAAAGAAAAGCAAATGACCAGGAGGGTCAATATTATCGGTTTCGAATTCTGTGTTCACTTCAAAGAGTATTTGTATGTCCTTCCGGTGCTGTGCCTGTCCTGTACCGTCCTTGATGGCAGTTCTAATCTATAAGCCATGACCGGAACTGCATACAGACAAAAGGTGGATTTTGTGGTTGCTAAAACTGGACTTCCTCATCGTCCATCGTCGTCGTTGGTCGGTCGGTACCTATTTACAATGCGCCACTGGCTGGCGTTGGGAATAGGAAGATAGTAGGCACTCTGTAGGTGGTTTAGAGCTTATCCTGGAAAAAGTGAACCGAAAAATGAGAGAAAAGTGGTTAAGAATAATTCAATCGGAAAAGCTTTTTACTTTTACCACAGTGGACACAGGACCTGGACATTCGCTTAGCTGTCGATTGTGAAAGAAGGAAAGGATGTGTTTTGTGTGTGGTCTTCGGGTTGGGCCTGGGACTGGGTTTTCGTTTGCCTCCAGAACGACCATATACTCGTACCCAGTGAATGCACCAAGTGTTAACATTGTCAACGGAGGAAGCACAGGACAGGGCAGCAAAACAACGACGACTTTACGTATACTGTGCGGTGTGTGTGTGTGGCTTGCGAGTGTAATTACATTAGAATTGTCACAATCAGAGTTCAAATCCCTGACGGTCACATCCTGCGACTGTAAAAGAGAAAAAAAAAAAATCCTTTACTCGTGTGTTTTCACACCACTCATTAAATTGGAAGTTAAAAATTGAAATTCAATTCATTCACCACCGCGCCACCGTCCGTTGTTAGTCCAGCCATCCACAGGCCAACTGCCAACCCGTGTCGCGTCGCAGCACGAAAACAAACATCACCAACCGCGACGACATTAAGAGTTGCCACCATGTTTCTATGTTTTCGAATCCGAATCCGGATTCCATTCGGCGGCGATATCAATATGAAATTAATTTTGATTTAAGATGGCGACGAACGATGTCAGTGCCATAATGTATTTTACAACAGTTTGCACTTTATTACACCATTTCGCCACAAGATGGGGTTTGGGATGGTAATAATGGTTTAGTGTGGTAGTTTGCGTTTTGTGTGTGGGAAATGCATTTGACGTTATGGTCAGATCGTAAAATAAGTGCAATTTATTGTGGTGAGAGGGGGGGGGGGATGATGAAGAAGATGAGACACCAGGGAGGAACATAAACCAAAATCTAAATTGAGATGCAGGAATTTTGTGTGTGTGTGTGGGAATTAAAGCAATAATAATTGCAGTTTGAATAGTTTTGACTTTTAAGAGCTGAATAATGGTCATTTGTAGACTGTAGAGTTTTATGGTTAAGGAGAATCAAGTGGGTTGCATTCTTTTGGGAATTTAACGGAACGACTCGGCAGTTGGGAATGCATCTTCATTAAAGTTGCATTGCAATGTATTAAGTTAAAATATAGCTACAGTAATCTGAAGAGGAAGTGGATCGCTTAACGGTTATAAAATTTCGAAGACAATAATATCCTTTAAACTGAGATTTGTCTTTTTAAAACTTCTTGGAAATTTTAAATTGGGTTAAGAATGCCATCCACAAGATACACTAATTGGAATCAGAGAAAAAGTTTAATTTGAATTGAATCCGGGGCCCTAAAAACACATTATTTACAATCTGCTTCTTGAAATTATAAATGTGTAACATAAATCGTTCTCTGTTAACACAAACTTGGTCACAATCGTCACATTTACATGTTACTGGCCTAAAAAGAAGAAAATGCCTGTCAGTTTTGATTTGTATACGAGTAGACTTAAGTCAATTAGTTTCAGGACCAATAAAAATGGTCACATGTATACACATTTGTGTAAAATGTATGCTCATTAGAGAAACATTTCCATATAATCTTAAGTCACATTTGTAACACAATTTAAATAAATTCTGTAACATAATCGCATGTGTTTCCAAATTTAGCATAACATACTAATTTGTGAATAATTATAATAATAATGACTATTTTTGTGTCACAATGGTAACATCAACAAAAAAAAATGAAACATATTCTAAAAGTGTATAAATCTAAAAACAAAAAATAATGTTGATTGATTATTTCTTCTTTTGTATTCAATCCATTTTTTTTATGTAACGACACCTAATATCCATTACAAATTTTAGACTGTATAATATTTTTCATATACTTTTCAAACAAAGACATACAAAAAGTCTGTACAGAGTCTTTCAAATACTATACACATACACATACACACTGAATACACTTGACTGAATAGATTTTTTTTTTGATTCCTAGAAAAAAATGAAATATCCAGTTGACTTGAAGTGGGAATTGATGTTCTAGATATGTCAGTTTCTTGTTATCCTAGATACAGATACGAGATACTGACATTTGTTCATCCTTTATCCAACCAATAACTACTGGAAAGGAACGTACACCAGTATATCTCCTTCCGTTTCTTATCTCTTTCTTCTTTTTACGTTTTTACTCATATCTCCATCACGTTATTTTTTGCGACTTCTTTTTGCGTCATTTTTATGAATTTTCATCTCTTCTTTTTTTTCGCCTTGATTTGAATTCCAAAAAGGGCAAGTTATGGATCGCTAAAATGAATCGAAGTGAAAATTTTAAAGGTATAGGTAAGATAAACAGAAAAAGGGAAGTTAAGGGAAGAGAGACGTTAGAAGGGGGGGGGGGGGGGAAGTTGATGATTTTGATTGGATTTTCGTGAGAGGATGAGTATTTAAAGTTTGTTCCTTGGGATGTTGAAGAATTTTATATGGATGTCATTTTGACAGATTCTTTTAAAGTGTTGAATAATTTGGTTTCTTGTTTTCAATTTAAGGCACTCAATTTTCAAATTAATTTCAACAGTAAGTTTTTAGGACATTTATATCTTTTTAAATTCACGGTAATCTTGAGACTTAAACGAATTGTTCATAGGATTATTTATACAAATTTACGAACACTCTTTTTTTTGTTCATTGCTCATAACATGTTAAAACAATACTTTAAAAAAGATGTACCACAAGATTGACATTTAGGACCTTTACTTTTAATTTCAAAATACATACGTTGATATTTTACTGATTTTTCAATATTAATAAGTTCTTACCCAAAAACTTCAAGGTTCATTCAATTTATTTATAGAAAAAAGATATGAAAAAGATTTGAAAACAATAATTTTAGAAATGTACCTTAAGGTTGATATTTAGGACCTGTGTTCTTTTTTTAATCAAAAGCCCTCAAAATTCTATTAATTTGATAATTTTTCTTAAATGTTAACCATTAATTCCAAGGTTTATTCAGTTATTGAAAAAAGGTTTAACTAAAACAACTTTAAAAATTCATTCAAAAGTACCTCAGGGTTGTTATTTGCGGCCTATACTTTTTCTTTAGTTTTTTTTTCTTTCTGTTTTGCTCATAAGTACAAAGATGAATTAATATCTTGAATTGAATTCTTGGTTGAACAGAAAAGGATTCATAATTGTATTTTAAAATCTCTTGTCGTGTTTTGTCCTTAGAGTGAGTTTTTAAGTTGTTTTTGAGCAAATTCATGCGACAGAAATAAACTTTTATATTATTTCAATCCGATTGCACAATTTCCTGTGATGTTCGGATTTTGACTTTTAAGTTTTACTTTTGGGTTCACATAACACACACACACACACATACACATATTTGTACGAGTATGTGTGTTTATTATATGGTGTTTGATGAAAAACATGAAGCAAGGAGATGATGGCCTTATTATGTCATATGCAGTATTCTGTCTTATAAAAAGGACGATGACTAAGAGAGTGAATTTTCGAATTGAAATTGGTGCCAAAAGAAGGTTTTAAAAAAACTAAAAAAAGGATACGGATTAAGATACTTTTACCTCTCTTAAGTTTTTTTTTTTATTCCCTGGCTACTGAGTAATCGATAAAATGATTTCTTTTTTTTTTTTTTCTTGTTGCCCCTTTTTCGTCCTTTTGAACAAAATTTCTTGTTTGTTTTCTTTATTTGCTTTTTGTAAGATCTTCCAAATGAATGATTTTTGTTTGATAAGTGCCTTCTAAGTTGTGGTGGTTGGGAAATTTGTTTGTTTTGTTGTTTTTCATCTTTTATGTGAGAAATAACAAAATTTTGTTTTTTTTTTTTTTTTTTCTTAAATTCGATTTCGATTCAATTTCCCTTTTATTTATCCAATTTTTTTTTCGGGTATAAAAGTTTTTCCTCAAAAATATAAAGCTAATAATCACGACAAGAAAGTGTTGGGACGGGAGTGAAATTTTATTTATTTTTTCTTTGTCATGGTTCGGGGGCAATTTCAATTTTGTTTAAAGAAAAAGGGTATTTTTCAAAATTTGGGTTAAAGAAAATGAAATATAAAAACTAATTGTTTTTTTTTTGTTTAATTTTTCTTAACTCATTTTGTTTTTGACAGCAAAAAAGAAAACCTGTATTCATTATGCGGCTAAGCTAATTTACTAAGGATGAAATGTTTTTTAAAATGTTTTCCTTTGGAAATGTTTGATGATGTTGATTTCCACCATCTAGGTCTTACAAATTTGAAGCAATATTTCAGAATGTTTGTTGTCATTTAGGATTAATCATCTCAGGAAATTGTTGTAATTAAAAACACAATATCTGTCATGTCATTTATTTTAACAATGTTTTTTTTATAAATTGATCTTCTTTGTGAAAACGAATTAAACCAATTTTGGGTCGAAATTGTTGGAAAAAATTCTGTTTTACTAAATGTTGTAACATTCTTCTAGTTTTTTTTTGTGTTTGAAGATGGGGCTGGAAATGCAGTAGCAGTCAATGGGTCAGGACCATTTTCATCGTAGATTAGAATTATTTTAATGTAATTTTCGAGCGAAATTGAACAATTATTGCTAAAGGACCTACTACGAATACCGCCAAAAACTAAATGTCAAAACTATCACGTTTTTGGTGTTGTCCCAATTGAAAAACAAAGTTCTTGTTGACTACTTAATTTGTGCTAAACAAAATTGAAACACTGCTGATTATTTTTCGGAAAGCTCAATACTTAGACTTTTGTCTAAAACTTTTTCCAATGTCAGTTCATATTCTTAAATTGATCGTTTTTAGAGCAAAAGATTAAAAAAAATTAATTTTCAGAGCAAAAAATGCCTCATCCTTAAAAAGAAATGTTTTGATTATTGTTTTTAAAATTAACACAAGATTGATTCCATCATTTGTTAGTAAAAATTTGGCAATACTACATTAAAGCTCATTTGACATTTGCTGACAGTTTCCAATTGGTAAACATTTTGATGAATGTTAGAGAATGACGTTTATCTTAATATTTATAAATTGCGTGTCACGATGTTTGTCCCTGATGGACTCCTAAACTACTTAACCGATTTCAATCAAATTTGTACACCGTGTGCAGTTTGAAGCAACTTGAAACATACGATAGCTTATATTTCAATTTATGATCGCAATATTATTTTATTGCAAATTATATTTGTCTATTATATGGCAGTCACAATTATCTGTTAGCTCCAAACAATTTTAACAGATAGCGACATCTGTCCACTGGATTGAGTAAGTATTCAATAGATGGCGCCATGTCAAACGTCCAAGCGTTTCATATAAGCTCAGGGCACTCTAGTACGACATATAAACAACCACATTGTGGTAGTTTTGATTACACTCCCAAAATTTAGTACAAAGTACATAATGTTTGGAATATTGACATAACCGTGGCAAATACAAAAAACATATCATTAAAACATTTAGGGACTTTTGTTCAACTGTTTGGCTTTTCCGAATGAACTGAACTAAAAAATTTAACGATACATAATTTTTGGAAAACGATTTTTAAAATTCGGTTCTTTTTGGAAAATTTTGTATTAAGTGGAATAAGTATTTTTTTTTTGAGCAAAAAATACCAGGCATTCAAAAATCTTAAGTATTTAAAACAGCAACATGACATTCCTTACCCTCTTATTTAACAGTCTCAAACTCATTTCTAAATGTTTCTAAAAATCAATAAGAAAATACAAGTAACTCCGCTATAAGAAGACAAAGAGATTTTAATGCATAACTTTAGTTTTACATGAAAGGATACAAATTTCTTGAAAGAAAAAATCATTTTCAAAATCATTTCAAAAATGTTGTTTATTATAAATTGAATTAGCCTGTCAAAGGCAGGCAGGCATTCCTTTTGTTCACATTCCTTTTTTTTTCCTTTTGAAGGATTTGACCCTTAACAAAAATAATAACGTAGAAAGTAACAAAAGAATGTGTAACGTTGGTAACTTGTATTGATCTCAAGAAACTATTCGCACAGTACAAATTTCGAAGTTGTAAATAATTTTGTAGGTTATTTTTTTAATATTCTTCAAATAAAGGTTTTAAAATACGCCCATTAAGAAACATTAAGGTAATATAATGAACATCTCGATATTAGAAAACTTTTTAAAAATTAGTACGTCAAGCTTTCAATTTAGGTATGTTTACCTATTTACAATCGTTCTCCATTCGCCACTAAATAAAAATCAATTTTTCTATTTTGGAATCCAAGTTTACCAATGGGAATTCCCAACATCAATTATTATGAACAATAAAATCTCGTGAATGTAAAATTACGTTCCCAAAATGCAACCTCACCTCCTGTACTATGTTATGTCTTATGGTTTATGATTCCTTCTTGAATTTTTTCCTTTATCAATGTCTTGGCTTATCTATCTCCATCTGATCTAATTTTTCTTTTTCATTGCAAATCATTTCACAAAGGGAATTTCTTTTTATAATATTTTGTGAAAAATAAATGACAAAAAAGATGAAAAACTTCAAGGTACGTTATTTTGCTTCCAATCTGTAAAATGTCATCTCCAGGCCAGAAAACATCTGTTTATTTTTCCACTTCATAATCATCAATTTTGTGTTCACATACGAGTACGGTATTAAGTTTGGTTCATGAGGAAAAACCATTTTAGCCTGTCGTCATTTTCGTCATCGTCGTCGTCGTCGGTAGTCATAAGTCACGAAAATGCATTTTCAGAGTTCGGATGGTAGAAGTTGTGTGGTGCAGCGACAGAGGCGGCGCATCCATCCGTAAATTTTAAGAGCTACCAAACCGCAACGGCATCGATGGCAGTGCAACGTGCAGATTGCGTGTGCTAACTTGGCTAACACGACTACGACACACGACGACGACGATGACGATGGATAACATGGCAAGTGATGGCTTTCATTTTTCATCTCGATTTTCATTTCGCTGCAATTTCGATTTCGAGTAGAAGAAGTCGTGGTAAAAGATACAAACCAACACACACCTCCAGGAGGCTTTGACGGATCATGACTGACAGCTACTCCTACCTATAAGTCGTACCTGCCAATCTTTCGTGGTGTAGCAGTTTTTTTCTGATCTAATAACTTTTCCTAATGAAAGTTGGTCACAAGTGGAAGCAAAACCTTGATATGTGTTTTTTGTATCGATTTTCTTGTGTTGTTTTGTAATTCATGTGAATTCACGTGTAACTACCTCAATACACGCAAATGTTAAAAATGTAAATGATTTTCTAGATAATAGAAAAAATAATTACACTTATATACAATAATATGTAGAAATGATTAAAATTGTTTTTATGGTCAGTTAGATTTAAACGTTAGCATTATATGTAGGTCTTGAAGACTTTCGTATAAATCAGTCACGGAATATAAATCAATGCACAACGAAAGTGAAGTATTTCGACTTTAAAGAGATTTTTGAGATATGTATTTTTCGATATTTGTATCTAATTGATTTTTCATGCTAATTTATGTGAAAGAAGGGGGAATACTATATTATAGAATTCTTAAATGTTTTAGAAAAATTGAACTTTCTTTTTCAAACCTCTTTTAATTAACATGTTGTGTATATGAGTGTCACTGACATTGATTTCAGTCCAAAGCACTTTCATCCAATCTGTATCGTAATTCTAGCATTGGATGATTGCGGGATAATAAGATTCTTGTATATAGAAATATACTTTGATTTTCTGAAAAAGGCTTTCCTGTTTATTACCCACCAAACAAGAGTTCAAAACATTTAAAATATCAGGATTTTTTAAATGTTTCTTAAATTCTTATTTTGTTTGGATGACTAAACATATTTTCCAGATTATTCTTACATAATTTTGAAAGTACTTTTAAGAATTTATTCACTCTAATCCTCTTTGAATGCGTCTCAAAAATCCAATAAGGATATTTTGCAGCACTTTTGATGTCCTGTAAATGGTTTAGTTCTGCATTATTTCGAATAATTTCATAAATTCATTATTTTGACTCTGATTTTTTTTTTCACTGAATTTTTGCGTATTTTTGTGAAAATCCACACATCAATTAAAAAGAACCTGCACTTTCTTAAGTAACAAAACATTTCAACAAACAATTAAATATAATTTTTAATTATAAAAAGTTAATTGTACAGAATATTGTTTGTATTAGAAACTTCAAAAATTAGAAACCAGCAAGAGTCATACCTGTCTACTTATTTCTTAAATAATAAGAATTAAATTTCATACCTATTTTTGTAATATCAAATATTGCACATAAAGTGTCTTTACAAAAACCTCTCGAGAGCTAATTAAGAATTCTTAGTTTATTTAAATTGTTAAATAAAAACAACTTTATTATCATTTTCTTTAATTTTTAAATACAAAAGAATATACTTACGTACATACCTACTATGTGTATGTACTTATAGTCATACTGTAATGTATTACAAAACCGTCATAAATTGTCAAGTTGTATTTATGTCACTTTGACGACCTTACTGTCGTCAGTCGTTTAAGTACGAAACGATGATAAAACACAACGTGAGTTACTATTTTTTTGTAACTTGTTTTTTATTCTATTTTGCATTATCAGCGTATTTATGTTGAAAATTCATCCTAGGAAATTCATTTTTCTATTCATTTTGATAAACGCTCTCTTAATTGACAGTAAAATTAGAACTCTTTTTTTTAAGAGTTTTTTTTTCACAAAAAATTAACAAGGTTGCCAAACACAATCAAATATAAACCTCACATTAAAAAAAAATCTATAACATATTGTCAGAAGTTCAGTTATCTGAGAATTTATTTCAAATTCTGTTTTTAAACAAACATAAGTCTTAAAGAATGTTAAATTCTATAATTTGTACGAAGAACTTATTTAAACTTTAAAAAAAAACTGTTAAATAATGAGAAATCCTGGAAAGAATAATTTTTTTTAATAAACATGAAAACATAATTTAAAAATAAAAATTATTTCAATTTGAAACGAATTGTAATGAACTTTATGTCAGTACAAAATTGAGTGTTACGAAGTAGAAAATGCATAGTTTCATAATTTAAAAATATTTTGACTGCTCCTTAGTAAAAAATTTGTTAGTACCTACCTATCTAAAATTAGGGTCCATTAATTCGTAATCTTATATTCGGTTTCATAAAAATAAAACAGTCAGTTTTCAACTGATTCACATATGCATGCCCACATATAACTGAAACTGTACTCGAATTGTGTCACTGTTATTATTTCCTTAGGACATATTAACATTACACTATTTTCAGACAGCCCAGTTTGACATCTTTTCTCAATTCCAGTTAATGGCGGAATAGAGACAGACATTTCAAAATGGTTATAAATTAGTAAGAGTGAGAAACAATGATAAAACGTCAGAATGACCCATATCAAAACTGTTCAATTTTAAGAAAAAACTATGAAAAATGACAGGTGAAAAGAAATGTAATAGAACGAACTTTGCAGACAATAACACAGGGTGTGGTAACAAAATATCTCACAGTAATCAAAACTCACAATCTCTTAATTATTTTCTCTCACTCTCTCTCTCTGCCTCTCTAAACATCGCTCTTTAAATATAATGAATGAACTCTCTCTAATTTGATCGTTTTTCATCAGTTAACTTCAAGAAAACAACTCAGCAAAAAAAAAGCTACTTTTACGTCAGTTAAACCGAAAGAAACACCCGACATTCTTCACTTCTCAATCGAGTGACTGTCATCCTCATCGTGAGTTGCGTGAACTTCTCAGAGCGCAAAAAGCAACAAGAAAAGAAAAAAAAAACAATACATTTTTACATTTAGTAAGTGAATTAAAAAAAAAAAATAAGAAAAAAGTGTTCTGTTTGACTTCCCGTCTGTCAGTCTCAGTGTTCTGTCAGTTTAAACAAATGAAAAGTATTTCAAACAAATAGAAAATAAATTGAACGCCAGACAGAAGAAAAAAGGAAACAAATTGAAATTTAAGTGAAAGTTCGATCTTTTGCAATCGAAAGAAATAAAACCTATCCGGCTATCCGCCTATCAAGTGACACTGACACATTTCAGTATCAAGTTGCTCCACGATCGCTGTTCGTTGTCGTTGCGTTGCCCTTCGTCCGTCACCAACATCGCTGCCGGTGCGAGCACCACCTCTCCTGATCTTCGATTTCATGTTTTTTGTTGTTGTTGTTGTAAACGTGTAAACGAAATTCTCCGCGCCACGTTTTCTGTCATATTTGAATTGAAATTACAAACAACAATCGAAAGAGCGGCGATTGTGTTGGAAAGTTTTGATTAATTTAAGTTTCCTTCAAAAAAAAAAAAATACCATAAAAACCGAAAAGTTCAATATACCAACTGACATGACGGCTTGTGTGTGATTGTGACGTCATATGAGAATTAGAAAATATAAATCAATGACAGTTCGGTGTTCGGTGTGGTGGTAGAGATTTTGAAAATAAATCCAAAAAATGCCTTAGAATGTTTTTTGTTATTGAAAATCACGCTCAAATTCGTATCTGAATCATGTCGCGTGCGGCAATGAAGTTTGTGAATAGGCAAATTTGAAATTAATAGTTTTTATTTATAAAATTAATTTATATTCAAATATTTATAAAAACGAAAAAACAAAGATATCTCTAACGCAAATATGTGGACTCAAGTGAGTTGTTGGTACTTTCTAATTTGTTTTGGGAACTCTTCTTTCACTCCTCCCGGAAGCGTGGCTAACTCTTTTATATAATGAAATCTATACCCCTTAATTAATGTAGTTTGTTACTAATTTTTTAATTAACTGATTAACAACTTATGATAGATGGATTTTTGTTTTAATAATAATTGGAAAATCCCTAAACGTCATCCAAAGGTGATGGTATTTGTGCATAATTTTCTGTAGAAAAACAATCTTGATCGAAATTGATTGATAGTTTCATACTATTTAAAATTTATACATAGACATTTTTAATTAGGTAAGTAGAGTGTTGTGTGTGTATTAATAAACTTTAATTAATTTTTTGTTATCTTTAATATTGTAATTGTTCTAAATATTATTATTAGTCTACGTTTTGTTATTCATCTATAAATTAATGAGTGTTTACATTTAATGTAGTTCTCCCATGAAATTGTGTTTTTTCATTTTCAAAATTTCTGACACTTACTGGCTCAATACAATCTTGAAACTGATGCGTTTCGAACTGTCAAAATAAAAGAATACGGAAATTGCATACAGCGTTACAATGCGAATTCTGACCGGAAGTATAGCGCAAGTTGAAGGAACTTTACCTGACACCGTTCTGTTCTGACAGATCAAGTTGAAAAATCTGAAATGCAATTATACTGAAAATTGTAGATGGCATTTATTACAAGGTGCGTGTAAATTTACTGACAACTTCAACTTAAGCTATTTTTCTAAGATTTTGAAGTAAACAGCAACTTGTTGAAACTTGTGCCTAGTTGTCATTTTTTCTTGGAAATATATTTTTGAAGATTCATTTAACAAAAAAGAAAAATCAAATTATTATAAAAATCAATTATTACATGGGCTTTGTTTTGACAGATTTCAAGGGTCACCATTTTTATAAATGTTTATTCGAAGATCCTTAAGGTGGGTACACATAGTCAAAAATAATTAAGTTCTTCCAAAATGACCTTTTTCGTTACTAAAACGACTAAGAAAATAAAATTATTTTGATTGAGAAGCATTACTCACTTGTTTTTGAATAACTTAACACTTACGAGTAAGTCGAACTTAATTTAAAGGTCGTTTTTTTTATATTGAAGAGCGTGTGCAACATTTTTTTTTTTAAACTTAAAATTGACTTTGAAAAAATTATAATTATTGCACCAAAACAATTCGTTTTGCTTAAAGTCATATTATGTTAAGTACGTTTATTGGTGCACACATTAGTGAAGGTAATTTATTTTGTTTTTGACTCGAATTTTAATTATAAAAGAACGAAATGTTGACAGATACATACTTGACAAAAAATATATGTAGATATATATAAAAATAAGAATTTGTTTTGTATATAAATTAAAACGTCACTCAGTGATAAGAATATTAAACAATTTCCCATTTCAAGTCGAAATTAAATGAGAAGCTGTTGACGATAAAGGTGATTTATAGCTTTTATTTTTTCAAATTCTGATTTGACAAACTTCAAAAAAAAAAAAAAAAAAAAATACTCGAAAAATAGTATTTATGCTTCGATAGCGATTTCATTTAAATTTTATTATTCATTTTATATTCGGACACTAGCAAAACCAGAAAATAAAACCAAGTCACAGAAGTAGTGCTAAAAAACTTACTCCGTATTTTGTGTGTGTTCCTAAAATAAAAGTTACATTTTTCTAAATCCGAACTGATACCTTTTTTGTCAATTTAAAAAAAAAAGAAGATAGCTTCAATTTCAATTAACATATGATTTGAATAAAATTGGTTTAATTAGTTACTTGTTATATTATGATAAGAATTAGAAACGCTGAATAATTAACACTCGATTGTAAAAGAATGTCTCTTAATGATACTTGGAATTGCTTATTTTTAATACCAGAAGTATTGGTTTTGTGTAGATAAATCAGTTTAAACTTCAGTTCAATAACTTGTCCAATCTAATACTGATCTGGTTTAGTTCTTAAGATAATATTTAACGAAATTTTGTCACAAGCATGATTCTAAAATAAGTCGACTTTAAGTGAAGTATTGGATTCATAAAGATATCTAAACTACACTCCAAACTAATGGACACATTTTTTTGAAAACAAAATTAAGAAAAAAAATGGTTATTTTGATTGTCAAATACAACGTTCAAACATTTTCAAAAAAATAAAATACTTTTTTAATACTGTAAAAATGATTTTTTTCAGTTTAAAAAAAAAACTTTTTTCTCTCCGTTTTATAAAAAAAATCATATTTTCTCAAAATTGTATTTTTCATATTTCATAAAAAAAGGTAATAAAAAATGTTTGCCTATTAGGATTTTAAGATATGAATTTTTAAAAAGTATTTTATTGAATACAAAGCTTCGGATTGTGAAATGTAGGAGGCAGTAACGTGGTTAGAGAAATAAATGAATTTTGGTAGACTTGTTTAACTTTTTTGTACTTCGGCTGTAATAACACTTTGTTTTAACGTTAGAAATTACAAAATAATTATTTTTTGAAAGACATATAGACTAATTTTGTCACAAAATAATAAAACTAATTGATCTTTGACATGAAGAAAATTAAGTTGCTAATTGTCGAGACAATTTAGAGAAACTTTACTGAAGTGTTAATTTTTTTTTTCAGTTTTAAATTGATTTTAGTCATTTTATTGAATAAAGGGTATTTTTAGTACTCCAAATAAATTACCTTAATTAATTGTATAAACATTTGCAGAAAATATTGAATCACGCCACGACAATGCAACTTGCCCTTAAAGTTGCCAACAACTTATTTCCATAGTTTGTGATTTCTCATAAATAAGCGAATGTAAATAAATTATGATTTTAAGTTTGTAGGAAAAACTCTAAACCATGAATATTTCAACTCAATCTACATTTTCATAAATTTTTCAACTCGACCAGAGAAATTAAAAGTTTTCAAAAACATCCCAATTTTGAGGGTAAAATTAAGAAGTGAATAAAGGTTTTCTGAACTTGTATTTCTGAGCTAGCAGACGATATCCAATAAAACGCAGCTATTGAATTGAACTTGATGAAAAACAAAACTCTTAACAAAATTTTTTTGATTCTATACACACTTTTTAAAAAATCATCTTCTTAAAGCCCTTTTTCAGTTCAGTTAAAATAAAACTCAGTTCGGTGTTCAGTTAACTAAAATGATAGTCTAATTGGGACTTAAAGTGTAAAAAAAACATGTAATCAATGATTTTCAGATTCAGGAGCAAATTAATTACTTATTTCCAAAAAAACACGATATTCTAAAATAAAGTTATAAATTTCAATTTTTACTGCTTTTTATGATAAACTAAATAGCTGTGTTACTGTAGCTTTACTCTACTTTTTCTCTTAAATCAGCACAAAGTAGCAGCAGACTTTAACTGTTTAATTTTGACTTTTCCCAAATCCATCATTGTTTGAATGTCAATTTTTTTTTAAGTTTTTGTTTTGTTTATAATCAGCAAGACACCTTTTTACATACATTCGACCTAAAAGTTTTTTTATTATCAAGACATGTGAAGGCTATGTTAATTCTTTGATTTCTACAAATCACTTCTCAATTCGCCTCGAGCTATTTAGCCTACATTATACACCAAGGCAGACTTCTTCCCTTGGGCTTTTATCAGCATTTAAAGTTTCTCTCTCTGATGTAGCCCAATTTGCAAGTCTGCTTCAATTTGTACGCCTTGTGTTGGTTTAGTGGCACACGTCAATTGTACAAAAATTCCGCCTTAAAAAATGGTTTTTAAAAAAGTCGCCAAAGTGCGTCACGAGCAAACTTTTATATCGCCTACACCTTGCAACCCGACGCGACCATTCGAATGCGTTGATTTTTTTTTTTATTTTAATTGTATTTGAATTAATTTGAATTCTTTACAACCACTTTGGGGATATTAACATAAAATGCGATTGTTTGTCGATTCGATACAAAATTGTGCCGCAGACTTGTATGCATGTAATTGGTTTTGGGAAAACAATCTTGTGAAAAACTTTGTTCTCTTTTTTTTCTAGTTGTTGTTGTTGTGGAAAAACAACAAATACCGTGTGAAAAATGTGTTTTTTTGTATGAAAACTTTGTGTTTTGATTTTTCCTTATAGTACGAGTATGTTAGGTTAGGTATAGTTAATTGCATTAAAAACTTATGAATGTATATTTTAATGCAGTACATGCAATTAACTAACCGGAAAATAAACAATTACTGTTAAATAAAAAACAAGAAGGAATATTAGACGTATATTTTTTTGTCTGCCTTCATTTTATTATTAAACAAAACAAAAAAAAGAAACTATTTTAAATATTTTCATTCCTGATGAATGATTAGAATTTTTTTTATTATTTTTTTATTTATCAATGAAATCACATTGCGATTTGAATTGAATTTAGTTTTTTTTTTTTGTTAAACAATTTTGTACCTGGTGCGGGCTTTGTAGTTTATGACGGATGTATCCATTTACCCGCTGCCGTATATGACTCCCTTTTGATGATATACTTACAAACATACAGACAGACAAATGTACATATGTAGATATGTGTGTGGGGGTGGGTGGTATTGTGTATTTGATGGGGATTGTTATTATTTTCTGCGAATATTCTTTTCGGAGTTGAAAATTTAAAATTAGTATCGAAGCATATTTTGTTGGTTAAACAACATGTCGGATAATAAAACGGGTAAAGTCGAAAGTGGTGATGAATCGAAAACGGAACCGTCAGATTCAGATAAAGCACCAACAAAAGATCCAGAATCAAAATTAAATTCATCTCCAGTTGCAGATGACATCAATCGGAAACATTTGAATTCAGCTTTAGAAAAAGTATCAATTTCAGCCGAAGTCTCAGCACCAAAGTCGGCGCAAGACGAATCTTCTTCAGAATTAGACCCACAATTAGTTCAAAATTCAGTCCAAAACTTAGCTTCAGGCTCAATTCGGGAATCGTCTTCAGCCTCGAGTGAAAAACCAACTCCAGGCTTAAATGAAGCTACATCCCCAAACTTGGCATCAAAATCAGTTTCGAAGGAAGGTCCAAAACCAGCCTCAATTTCGGCTCCAGAAACAGCTCAAGATTCGCTTTCAAATGATGCCTCGACTCCACCTACAGACCAAGAAAGTAGCAAGGTTGAAGAGGTATTCATTTAGTTTGGCAAATTTAATTTCTATATTTGTGTCTAATGTTTTGATCTACAAATAAAATGTGAAATATTCAATAATTCATGAATTTGTGCGGAGAATTATGAATGACCTTGAGAATTTGAAGCACGCGATGTTTTAAGTGCCATATTTTATTAACTGAATCTGGAGTATCGCATTGAATGATTTACAATTTTACTTTAGTTTAAGTTTTTAATTTGACATTGAATGTGTTTTTTTTTTATATTTAAAAAATTATAGAAAAAAATGTTTTGCTTATGAGTTAACAATTAAAAAGAGCTGAGGTAATTTTCTTTTATTTATATGACAAAAGTTTATGAATTATGATGATGATTGCGGACAATAATACAAAGAGAGTGGAAATGTTTCAAAATTAAAACTAATTTTTGTTTTTTCATCTGAAAAATGTTTACATAAATTAAGCAATTAACAACATAAAGAACTTAGAAAATTATTCCATTATTTGATTTGATTCATATACTTTACATAAAAGTGTAATGGATTCTTAATTATATTTAATGTTGAGAACTAATTTAAAAAAAAAATGTAACGGGTTTATTTAATTGTCGATTTTCAAAATTTTTTTTTGTCTTATAGTATTTCTATAATATATTGAGAATAACCAATTTTAAAAATTGGTATTTGTCAGTTAACTTTTTATTCTTCAATGTTAAAATAATTTAGTTATGTTTTATCAAACTGCAGATTTAAAGACCAAAATTAAAAATTTCAAAACATTCAAGAACTTTATTTAATGCTTAAAATATGTATTCAATATCCGACACTTGGAGCATTTTGACATTTATTTTAAAAATAACAACGTTTTAATTTAAAAACAACATTTTTCAAAACGTCATTAAAAAATTCTAAAATGCATGAATGGAATTGTTTTGAATGTTCAATCGAAAATTAAAACTGTCCTGAGAGAAAAAGTAAATGTCATAATGAAAAACTTGATAATACAAATTTTGGTCCTTATGACAGCAATGAATTTAAATGTTATTGCATTTAACAATACCTTTTGACGTTTTGATATTCCTTTTGGGTTATCTGACAGTTTGTTGTTCACTTTATTTCAAAATACATATTTTATCATCCGCACTTATTCAAAAAAGCCATTGATTTTTTAACAAAATAAAAACAACGAACAGTCGCAGACTCAAATTAAACTTTGGTATTCCAAAATCTATAAAAATGTTGTATTTCTATGGATCTAAAAATTATAATGTTTTTAGTTAATTCGTTTATACACATTTTAACACATTTCTTTTAAAGTTTCTATTACATGTTGTTGTTAATTTAATGAGTATAAAATTTTTGATCCAATCAGCAGGTTTATTTTTCTTAAAAAATTTTCATTAGGTACATGATCCAAATACAACTGTTGTATTAAAGTTTTTGATGGCTGCAACTTTATCATTTTGCATTAATTTTAAGTAAACAATTGCAATATTGAATCAAAAATTTTGATATTGAGAAGGTTCTTAAAAAATGCCAACAAATATCATCTGCACCAAAGCGGACCCGATACTTCGTCCCAACTCAATTTAACGCCTCAAAAAATACTTGTCAATACTCGCGAAGCCTATAGTTTAATCTATAACGACATCTATCGGGTTGTGCCATTGGTCGCAGCACAGCGCCATCTATTATTTATCCGAATTTTTTCAAACTTCACAACGCATTGTTCACCTAATAATCTTCCAAATCATCAAATCATGCGATATGATTTTGTGAATAAAATATTGTTTACAGTAGTAAAACAAAAGGGGAAAGAGAAGTTGTGACTATAAATCTTTTGTGTCCACTTTTTCAAACAATGTGCTCTCAAGGGAATCCTCTAAAACCATTAAACTATATTTGTTCTATTGATTTAGTTACTCCAATTCGAACAACAGGAAAGCATTAGCCATGAACAAACAATTTAAATGTCAATTTTGAAATCTTGAATTAGTTTCGATTCACAAATCCATAAAAGCTCGAAGTTGATGGAACCGACTGCTTTCAACACACTCCTCCTGATGAAATACAAGACCTCCTACAGTTACATTTGAAAGCTCACATAGTCATCCATGTAATATTTATTGTCAATTGATAATAACGAATAACCTTAAGATTGTTTACACCTCCTTCCACTTGACCTATAAAAAAAATAAGGTTAAACTGTTTGCTTCCAGAACCGTCACGCAACCGCCAGACAAACCCCTAAAAAAATTAACAGACAAAATTCAGCTGTCAAACCGTGTTTCATTTTAATTTATTTCAGCCAATCATAATTAATAATCATCCACAGTAGATGTCAGTTTTTTTTTTTTTTGAAGAAAGCAGACTCACATACGAACTCCGTGTAAACCCAGAATTGACCTCCCCTAAATTTCGACAGTCTAACCATGTTTTTTTTTGTCTGTCTCTTTTACATAAACAAACACGAAGTCAACTGTCATTTTTTATGCCAAAATATAAACAATGATAAATGTATGTAAATACAAATGTTACCCTTTGAATTGGCTAAAAAAAAAACAACAAAAAAACAACAAATGAGTTTCACAAATCATTATTTTTTGTCCTCCCATCAATGTGCACGGCACCACACCCTTTATGGTATTCTCTTCTTATCAAGCAGCAATGTCAAAATCAAAAATTACTCCAAAACAAAAATACAAAACAACAAAAAACTAAAACCACAATTCAAAGTTTTGACAACTTTTCGTATTCAAAACTAATAGTTGAACCTTTTGAGACTGTGGGATCCAATTTTTCACTTTTCTTCTCCTTTTTTTTTTTTTGGTTGTTGTGTTTTCCTTCCTCACATCCATGGACTCACTGTATAGCTTAAACACAACACAACAAACCCTCACCTTGCATCGGTATTGATTGTTCTCACACAATAACACACACCCTGTCCAACCCCTTTCCCCTTAAACTTTTAATTTTCCCCCGGAGTCTGTATCAAAAAATTATCCTTTTGAATATTTCAGAAAATAGCAACTTTTGTGTGTTCATATTTTTATTGTTTAAGTTCCGTCTGGAAGGGGTGGTGGCGCGGCTGCGGGCGGAGGGTTCATTTAACTTTGGGATTGCATGCGGAATTTATATTTCATTTATATTCCTCCCTTGGTATTTAACCTCCACCCGAGACGACGCAACGACGACGAAGACGATGACAGTTAATTTCAAAAATAATTAATTCTTGTGTTGTTTTCATTGCAGGCGGGATCCACACTAACCCCCGAGATGCTACTCTCCACAGCGGAATCGTCAACTTATACCGCCCAAGAGGTAGCCGGTCGGTTGCAAGTTGACGTCCGCACCGGACTCAAATGGACCGAGGCAAAGTACCGGGCCAAGATTATTGGCCACAATGAGCTGAATGTGATTGAAGAGGATCCCACCTGGAAGAAGTACATTGAACAATTCAAGAATCCGCTGATTCTGTTGCTCCTGGGCTCGGCAGCGGTGTCGATTTTTATGAAACAGTTTGACGATGCAGTCAGCATAACGATTGCGATAATAATTGTTGTGACAGTGGCATTCATCCAAGAATACCGCTCGGAGAAGTCACTGGAAGAGCTCAAGAAATTGGTGCCACCTGAGTGTCATTGTTTGCGCGAGGGCAGGCTGGACACGTTTCTGGCGAGGGAATTGGTGCCCGGCGATGTGGTCTATTTGAATGTTGGCGATCGGGTGCCGGCCGATGTGAGGCTATTCGATGCCATCGACTTGTCCATTGACGAGTCGAGCTTCACCGGCGAAACGGAGCCGGGACGAAAATGCACCGAACTGGTTCTGAACAATAGTGGCAACAAGGACCACACCAACATGAAAAACATCGCATTTATGGGCACCCTCGTGCGATGTGGCAATGGAAAGGTAATTTTTGTCGATTTTGGTCTGGTTCGTCCTTCCATCTTGATTGTAACCTTCTTGTTTTTCAGGGAATCGTAGTGAGCACGGGAGAGCGAAGTGAGTTCGGCGAAGTCTTCAAGATGATGCAAGCCGAAGAGGCGCCCAAGACCCCACTGCAAAAGTCGATGGATATACTGGGAGCCCAACTGAGTTTCTATTCGTTCCTCATAATCGGTGTCATTATGTTGCTCGGTTGGCTGCAGGGCAAACCACTGACGGAGATGTTCAACATCAGTGTGAGTCTGGCCGTGGCAGCCATCCCCGAAGGCCTGCCCATCGTGGTCACAGTGACTCTGGCCCTGGGTGTCATGAGAATGGCCAAACGAAATGCCATCGTAAAGAAACTCCCAACTGTGGAGACTCTAGGTTGTGTAAATGTCATCTGCTCGGACAAGACCGGTACCCTGACCAAAAACGAAATGACAGTCACTGTGATAATAACCTCCGACGGCTACATGGCCGATGTGACAGGAGCTGGCTACAACGATCAGGGTGAAATTCACATTCGGAACTGCAACAATGTCGAAGTAGCCAAACAAAATATCACAAGTTTGCTGGAAATCGGTGCCGTTTGCAATAATGCCTACATCCAAAACGAAACCCTCCTCGGCCAGCCAACAGAGGGTGCCCTAATTGCCGTCGCCATGAAAAACGGAATGTATGCCACCGCCGAGAATTATGTTCGCATTCAGGAGTATCCATTTTCGTCGGAGCAAAAAATGATGGCAGTCAAGTGCATTCACAAGTACAACAACAACAAGGAGGAGCTATTTTTTGCCAAAGGTGCTTTGGAAATGCTTCTGCCACAGTGCACCAAGTATATGTACGGAGCGCAGGCATTAACTCTGTCCAAGCAAAACGAAGCTGAATTTTTGGCTGAGGCCTATGAAATCGGAAGGAAGGGATTGAGAGTGTTGGCACTGGCTAAGGGTAAATCACTGCAGGATTTGATTTATTGTGGCCTAGTTGGAATCACTGATCCACCAAGGCCGTTGGTACGGGAATCAATTGAGCTGCTTATGCAGAGTGGGGTTAGGGTGAAGATGGTCACCGGAGATGCACAGGAAACGGCAATGGCTATAGGTGAGTTTGGTTTTTAATCAATATTTTTTTTTAGATAGTTTAGGATAGTTCTCCTTTGGTCTATGATTTGAATCCTTGGTGACTTCTTATTTTGAGGCAACTTGTCTTTTGGAGTTTTAAAGCCTTAGGTCGTAGTCACATTTGTTTGATAGACAATTAGAAAATCTCACGTCCAAAAACACATCGAAACTAAAATGGACAGATTCTGCTCTGAAAAATGGACGTTCAAATAATGGGACCAGTGAATAGAAAGACGAATTGAGTTTTAACTCTAATTTTAGATTAAAGTTACAATTTTAAAGCCTTTAAGAGAAAATAACATCTCAGATGCATCCAAAGATCACCACAAAGTAAAAAAAAAAAAAAAAAACTACCAGGAAATGAAAACAACACAAATTTACATATTAAACAAGGAATCGATTTCTTACAAAGTGAACTCTGAACTCGACTGCAACTCCTTGCCATTTACATAGGAACCTACATGAGTACATAACTTTTGCTCCCTCATGACACAAACTCCAAGTATTCCAAAGCACACACACACAAACCTTCTGCCAATGTGTCCCACTTGACAATATGGAAACTCTTTACAAAGACTTTCTTCCTTCGAGTTCGAGAGGATTTACCTTGTGAAAAGCCAAAGGAGCTTATAAATTCAGGAGTAGTAAAAACATCCCAAAAAACAACTGAAGAAGATTAGGTAATGTTTGTAATTTGGCAAAAGTTGTTTTTCGTTCACATTACGAGTATTTTTAAGGCAAACAAAAAAAATGTTCCACATACGCCCGAGTGACCTTTTGATGAAGCTCACAATGGCAAATCAGTTCTTCAAAAGTTTTTGTCCTTTTTTTTTCTTATACCTACATACATATATTTTTTTATTCCCTTGTGTATTCATTAGGGGGTTATTTCTTTCTTGATGGCATAGAAGGATATAGTTTTTTATAGAAAATAGATGAAAAAGTTAAAAGCTTCCAATGAAAGTAATAGAAATACGGAAAAAAGAAGAAAATAGGGAAAAAACTTTTCCATTTTCCATAAATTATGAGTTTATGATCGTCTTAAGTTTTCCTTACTAACTTAAATACATAATTTGTAGGAAAGAATGGAAAAAAGGACGAAAGAAACTGAGTCCATTGGTATAATTTAATAAAAGCTGCATCGAATACATTTAAACAAATAATGGATGAAATCCTGAGTCATCCTTCTCGTCAGTTTAGTTTGGGTGGGAGGGAGTAGAAGTTATTGGTGGTGGTGGTGGTGTGTCCTTTAGAGCGTTGAAGTTCGTCCTCTCACACTCCAGGGTTCAGGGATAGAAATAAAATAATGAGACTTTTAGTCGATGAAAAGGATGACAATGCACCTGCAAGAATGGCAGCAAGGAGCCAGGATCCACGTCAGAAGCAGTTTCAGTGTTTAGGTCTTATTTTCTGGCTCCGGATAGTCAGCAGAAGCGCCAGCCAGGACCGGGATAGACGACAATGACACAAGTCGATGTTCAAGTGCAAGGACATTCTGTGTAGGTGTTTTTGTGCAGTCTAAGCTCCACCTGCAGTTATTTTTCTATCCTCTTTTGTTTGTGTTTGTGTGGGTTGGGTTTGTAGGATATTTGTCTTCCCTTTTTTTCCAATTTATTGTCATTTTTCATCTTCATTTACCTGTGAGGAGTTTTTCATTTTTTTTGTTTTTTATTATTTTGTCCTTTTTTGTTGCTGCTTCTTGTTTTTGAAAACTATTTTCTCTATTGAACCAGAAGAACCAAAGTGTAGACGTGATGATGTTTATGAAAATAGAATGAGAAAACGCGTAGTGTTTTACAAATTGAAGGAGTTTCGAGATACATTCATCTTGTGCACCTTGTTTGTAGTCGTATTTGTTTTAGGTGCATTCGCAGGATGATGACTGGTGTATTGTGAGTTGGAAAGTTTTCACTTCAAGTTACAAATTAAATTAAAGACTTTAAAAGGAGTTTTGTGAAAGTTTCATACCAAACACACCTTTCAGGAGACAATGAAGAAAAGTTGACGGGTTGAAGTCAAAATAAAAAATTGAAAAAATGTTTTTCTTTTTGTTTGTGAAAGAAAATACGAGTGTAGTTTTTAAAAGGTGAAATTAAGTTCATAAGTAATTATATTGTTATGGTTGCACATCACCATGTTAACGAAGGGTTTAGAAATCTTTTTATTTTGTAGAGAATGTTTTTAACTTTTAGAGCGAAGTTTTAAAGTTTCACTTGAATTTTCTTTGCTTGGAAAATTAATCTCCTGCGAAATTTTAAACAAAAATTAGCCCGTGAAAACTTAAAGGCATTATCCAATAGAGTAAAAGTGATACGAAACAGATCCATCGTTGCTCAAATTACCTACTCTTCTGGACGATTATGTCAACCGAATAATGGACCCAGCGCTCGATGCGTCGCTCGAAATGAACCATTATTTTGGTAATAAAGTTGCTCAATTCAATTCAATAATGTATTCATTATGAAATTGCAAACCAAACTCTAAGCATAAATAAAGTGACAGTTGTCAAGAAAACCAACTTCGAAAAAAGTATTGCCAGGTTGAAAACCGCACGTCTAAAAAAGAACACCCTTTAGTAAGATTTTTTTTTTGTGGAAAGAAAAAGAATAGTTCTTAATGTATCCTCCTTTCCCGCGGTAGTGTGTTCCGGGCTTTTGCTTTCTGTACCGTCTTAACTGTCTTCCTGTTCTTAAGATCGTTGCCTTTTCTCCTTCTGTTTTCTGACTTAGTTTACTAGACTGTCTTGAAGAACTTAAAAGAGCCTCAGATTAAGAAATGTATATTAGATCTACAGAACATGATGTCTTAATTTGAACTATAGTTGTATAATTTGTATTTCATTTAAATAAACGAATTGTTTAACAGAATTATTAAGACTAAAAAAAAGTAGTTTCATTGACAGGGATTTTGTTATGTGCTTTAAATAAAAACACTGCAATACCTCTTGTTTTCACTTCAAAAGATTTAATACAAATAATAACTTTTAATATTTATCCATTGTAAACATTGAACACTGGACAGCGTTACATAATAAGTTCCTTTTCCGGTTTAATTTAAAATTAAATTGATTTTTTATTTAATAAACCATAAACCTACACATCGACATCACTCTGACCAAAAACAAAAATGAATACAATTCTCTCTCTCATATTGATTTAAATTTTTATGTTTTTATTTACAAAAAACTAACCACAATTATTCATCCAGTGTCCTTATGTCGATTAAATAAACCGCAAGTCTATCAATTTATTTGTTTTTCAAAAATGAACACACACATACACAAAAAAAAAAAAACAGAAAAAAAAATCAATCAACCCTTTTCCTGTGAACTGAACAATTTATAAATTAATTTTCACATGAAAAATTGAAAAACATATAAAATATTCATGAGTAGGTAGGTTGGTTTGTGTATCTACGCAAATTGATTAGTTTTTATGATTTCTTCCAAATCAAATATTTATATTTGAAAAAAAACCAGAAACAAAAAATTCCAGGATATTTTGAAAAACAAAAAAACCACGACCGCAGCGACGAGTTCGTTGTTGATGTTGATGATGACCAGGACGACGACGATGATGATAAATTTATGTAGGAATATCAAAAAATCTGCCATCCTTGCTTCGGTCCAGCCTCTCTGCCATTTGTGGTTTAAATTATTACCAAACCAATGTCCTGCTTCATCATGTTATTGAAACAAGAAGAAAATTTCATTACTTTACACATTAAGCCCATAAAATATAATCGACCACGTTGCTGGATGAAATGGGAAGCCATCATTTGTACAGATTCTTCCTCATTTCGAGAAAAGGAAATGAAATTCAGGAACAAAAATGAAGAAAAAAACACAGAAAATCTGTCTAAGGAAACATCAACAGACAATAAACAGCATCCCGCTGGCATTTGCCATCCACCAACCACAATAGGACCCCCAGCCCTTCTAACTTGCTTGTTCTCTTAATTTCATTATTTCATTTGGAAATACCAAAAGAGGATGTTCCAAAGCTTCCGACACCCCTCCCCGTCCCGCATCTATTTTGGAATTTTTTTGGTTTGTTTGTCCCGACTCGTCTTAAATAAATGAATGAATCTTTACACTGAAATGAAAACGCAACAACAAAAAGAACTCCTATATTTATGTTGAATTTGAATGGTGGTGCTCTGGAGGATGTCCTGGCGAATCCTTACAAAATATTTCATCTCATTGGGATGTTTTTGATGTGAGTTACTGTATACACAAACTTTAGTTGTAAACAGAAAAGGAAGAAGAAAAAAATGACTGAATATTATTCAAAAAAGTGAAGAAAAACTAATTGACGAAGCCGGAGAAGTGAGGGGATGAGACTAGAGATGAATTCTTTCAGAAAATAATTTCAAATGAAGTGGCAACGAGAATCTTCGTATACCGTATATCTATAGCTTCTGATTCAGCACCAGCTCCAGTTTGAACCATCTTGCTTATACTTCTTTGCTTGGTCTTATTTCCTAACCAAACCGCATAAAATATTTGAAACTTTCTAAATGGCCAACAGCAGCGGCAGCAGCAAAAGTCAGCCACTGGAAAATCACTACTGAAACTTAAAATTCAACAAAACCCACAACCAAGGGTGGACTTATAGCTACGAAGCAACGAGGATTTTGATCGGAGTAGGGCCCCTAGGCAAAGGAAAAGTACATAAAGGATTTCTCTTTTTTTTTTAAATCAAAACTATCTCATGAAGTTGGCCTAGTAGGTCTTTTGATTCCCAGTCTGCTCTTGCCCAAACACAAAGAAAAGGACATAGATTTAAAGGGCGGGCGAGATAGAAACTAAGTCGTCACCGTGTGTCGGCCGCGTCGTCCTCGTCTTCGGCGGTCGGTTGGAAGGATATTGCATTTGATAGGAGACACACACCAAATGAAAGTCCCCTTTTTGGAGAGGTGTACCAAACTACTTCTATGTTGAAAAGTTTGAATATGCTTCTCCGAAATGGCCACAGAGGAATGCCACAAAACTATCTTCAAAATTCCCAACACACTTACACACACACTTTTACAAATTATAAATACACACAAGTCTAGGTACATATATATACATATGTACGAGTATGTATGTATATGAGATTAGCAGCTTGTTCCTGGTTCCCTAATGCACCACATTGTTGGTTCAAATAAAACAAAGAGGTCCTTAATGCACTTCCGTCTCTTGGTTTTTCATTCAAAATAAAAAGAAAAAAAGGCAAACAGTTCCTAAAAATAGCGAAATAGAAGAACTAGAGAGTCCTTCTAGTCCTTTTATTTTTTCATTCCCGAATCCCGACCGACACAGAAGAAATAAAAGTCGACTGTGGGAAAACTTTGTACTGATTCGTTTTTTTCTTCTTTTTTTTTTAGATTTTCCAGAAGCCACGTATCCTTTTTCAGTTCATATTACATACCTACATACTCGTTTAAAGCATTTTGAAAGAGCACGAATCCTAATCGATGATTGCCAAGCCAAGTCGATGTCCAGTTAACGAGCATCCATATGTGACATTTACAATAAAAAAAAAAGAAACGTCAAACATGAATGATTTATCATGTTTGTTCGGATTGAAATTCAAGTACCGTTATAGCTGGGGTAGCTTGTTTAGTTTTAGAATGAACAAAAAAAAAAATATTATTGATTTCGTTAGGTTATGGGTTTTAGATTTTACTAAAAAAAAAGATTTAAAAAAATATGCACACATCAATGATTCTGTAATTATTGATGTGTGAACAATTTTTCAAAAAATACAGGAATACTCGTACATAAATATGTGCTTTGTTTGGGGGAAAAAGTTAAACCAATTTTACGCTCCCAACTTTGTCATATTTTTTAAAAAATAATATTTTCGAAATATGCTTTTAACGCACTGTTGCCTCTTATTCCATATAAAAAATGACGTTTCTCCCACAGAACTTGTTCTTATAACGGGTGTCCCAAAACATACACAAGATTTTAATTTCACAAAAATGTTGGTTCTTTACGAATCAACTATCAAGCAGGTTGTGAAAAAATCTTAGTTAGACAATGATTTTTAGTTTGCGCATTATGACATCCACTTTGAAAATGTCAAACTTTAATAGTTTAGTTTTTGTGACGTAGGTACCAAGTGTCATTACAAACTGGCTTTCTGAAGCAAAAAACAGCTGAAATGTCGAATAGAAAATAGTTGCGCTCACATATTACTCCATTTGCTCGGTCACTTTATTCAGAGCTTATAGAACGCGCCCCCAGATAGCTCCGAATCAAAAAAAAAACATAACCCGAGCTTTGTGTCGAGTTTTTTTTTGACAGCTCTGAACTGACAGGCTCTGCTCTGAACTATAAAAAAAAACGTCTAATGTCAATATGCGATGATACCTTTAATCAATCTAAAACTTAAAAAAAAAATCAAATACTTTATTTTAACAGCTGTCAAAATGACGTTAGTGAATAAAACATCGGTAGGATTCGATAATAATTTGTAACGTTTTCGCCATAATCCCCTAATTTGGACTTTTTGAATAGTTTTTTTGTTTAAAAAGCTCACAATCGTTAGCCATACACAGAATCATCATGAACTTCTCACAGCTCACCCACTTATTAATTCATTGAAATAACAAACAAAAAGAAAATACAATCAACCCCCTCTCGTTTAAATTGAATCCCTTTTGTAAAACCCTTAAACTCGAATGAAAATAGTAAAATAACAAAATAAATTTTAATTCAAATCTTGATCGTCTTTTCTGTATTTTCTTAGTCTTTTTGATTTAAAAAAAACCCTTAAACCTTTCTTTTACCATTTAACCTGCTGGCTGTAATGTCTTTTCCAATTTAATTAAATATCTCAATCGATAATATCATCTTAAGTCTTAACCTTAACCAAAAATGTCGTCAAATATTTGCACTCCATTAACTCTGTGTACATACATATATACATTTTAAATATCTTCCACTACATTGCATCAAATATATGTATAGATTCACAATCACAATTATTACATTGTCGAGAAGTGTGAGGGTGTAAAGGAGCTTAATTCCCAACTTCAAACAAATTGATCCCGCATACCTTTACCCCAGAGTTCCTACCTATCAATATCCTTGATGAATATTCTGATAAATTTCTCCTTTCCTTTACAACCAAGCCAAGCAGCAACCTGCTTTAATATCCCACAGATGATGATATTTTCATCAATCCCCTCCCTCAGACTCAGACCACTTAAATTCAACACACAATGGAATTACACACAATTACTATAAGACCCCAAGAATTCCTGAACATAATATATAGTCGTATCTATGTTCAAGGATATTACTCAAGGATTCAATTAATTGACAGAAACTAGAAAAAAATAAAGAAAAAATGAATCGAAACGAAATGAAATGAAATGCATTTGAATTTACGCGAACAAGAAATTCAATCTCCACTCAAACCGTCCTCAAGTTCCATTTGTAGATTTCAATTCACTCTGCATCTTCTCCTGACACAGAATTCATTGGCTAGGACAACCAACGGCAACAGCAACGGAAAGAAACTCCATCACTTCGAAATTGGTTGAGTCAGCCGTTTCGCTAACCAACACAATCAAGTATAATCCATGGTATAACAGCTGAAGTACCTACTCTTCAAAAGTATACCGTCCCGTTACCGTTAGGTTAGATCAAGGACCAGGAGGCGTTGAAATGAACCAACCAACTACATAGTACATATACACTCATATCTAGATCGAAATCATTCAGACGCAAGTAAGCAACTCCACAATTCACAATCGACGTAGACGTCAGTCGTAGTCGTCTCCTTGCAGTCTTCCCAACTGTGGCTGTGTCTGTGTCTGTATCTGTGTTTATAACTGTGTGCAGATGTTCAAGGCATTGAAATGGAAACGAAGCAAACACAATTAAGTGCACACGGTAATTGAATTCTGGCAAACTCCATGGAAGCATCAGGGAGACGGGATTAATGCATAAGAAAGATTGTTATTATTTTTCTCATTGATTTCGCTAATTAGAATTGTTTACCTACATCCAACGAAGACACAAACGTGTGCGAGTGTCGGGAGCGCTAAACACCCTTGAAAACTTATTATTTATTTCATTACATCATCGTCATCCCTTGTCTATGAGAGATTATAGGCTTATGTGGGGGCTAATTAGATAAAGTCTTGATGCAAATCAGAGTTATTGATTGCGTAATTAGAGTAAGAACCTCATTACCATATTATTCTGGCCTCATAATTGACTATCAAATCTTCATAAATCACACAACCACCAAATTTAATCAAACCTTAATCAATCCTCTTTGTTTTATTTTGCAGCGAATTTGATTGGAATCGATACAATCCACCACCAGACACTATCTGGCCAAGAAATGGATCAACTCAACGACCATCAGCTGGACAAAGTTGCTAACAATGTCAGTGTGTTCTACCGAGTTACCCCACGACACAAGCTCTCCATAGTCAAATCCCTCCAAAGAACTGGCAACATTGTGGGAATGACTGGAGACGGAGTTAATGATGGTGTGGCTCTGAAAAAGGCAGATATTGGCATAGCCATGGGAAAGAATGGCACAGATGTCTGCAAGGAGGCGGCCGATATGATTCTTGTTAATGACGATTTCCATACAATCATGTGAGTGTTATAAAGCACAAAGCCCTGAACTTCTCTCAAATGTCCTTTTTCTTTTTTCCAGAGCTGCAATTGAGGAAGGCAAAGCGATTTTCTATAACATTCGTAATTTTGTGCGATTCCAGTTGAGCACATCCATCGCAGCACTCTCCTTGATTGCCCTGGCTACTCTGATGGGTATAGCCAATCCCCTGAATGCCATGCAGATTTTATGGATCAACATCATCATGGACGGGCCACCAGCTCAATCCCTCGGCGTCGAACCGGTCGATCATGATGTCCTTAAGCAAAAACCTCGCAATGTCAAACAGCCAATGCTCACCAAGTCTGTTATCGTAAATGTTCTTCTCAGTGCCAGTATCATAATCCTGGGCACACTCTGGGTATTCCAACGAGAAATGGCCGACGGCACACTTGGCAAGACAAAACGTGACACCACCATGACCTTCACTTGCTTTGTATTTTTCGATATGTTCAATGCGCTCAGCTGCCGTTCGCAGACAAAGAGCGTCTTCAAGATCGGTCTCACCTCCAATCGAATGTTCCTCCTGGCTGTGGGATTCTCAATCATCGGACAGATGCTAGTGATCTATTTCCCTCCCCTACAGATGGTCTTTCAAACTGAAGCACTCTCAGCCTATGACATACTCTTCCTTCTGAGTCTGACATCATCGGTGCTGATTGTGGCCGAAATCAAGAAATGGTTCGAACGAACCATGGAACGAAAGATCTACAAGACCAGAACTGATTTAGATTTCGTATGACAAAACGCAAGCGCTGGAAGATTGTTAAAAAATGATTAAACTTAGAAAAAAATAATTACATAATAATGAATAAAAGTAAAATTTTAAATAAATAAACGATAGATATATAGGTAGAGGGGGAGAGAATGAGAGAGAGAGAGAGAAAGAAATGGAGGGAGAGGAAAGAGAAAAAGAGCGAGAGACAGTATGAAATATTAAATGGAACATTTTTAGTTTCATAAATAAATCAGTTATTTAGTTTATTTTAAATAATGTTTTAAATAATTTTTAAGGTATTTTTTGTTCGAATAAATAAACGAAAGTATAAAAGCAAGAGAGCAGATAAGTAGTTTTAAAAATTTTAAATTTATATTAATTTTCGTTAATTTATACATAATTTATAATAATTATTACATTTTACATCCGGCCGAGTTAATTGAGAATCTGTGTGAAATTTTAATTTGTTTTTTAAAATAAATTTAAACAAAGATGCCGACTACCAAAATTAAGATCTTAAACCAGATATACAAACTCCAAAGATAATAATTGCCTCTTAATTGATGTCTAATCAAATTCCTTCAAATAATAAGATCCACCGGATGTCAAGATAATGAGGCTATTGACAAGAAGATCAATTAATATGAAAAGCTCTTAATTCAACAGGAACATATAAAAGAACATAACATAGAAATGAAGAGAGAACAATTTCTTTTTGTGATATAATTTTAAGCAAACATGTTCTTTATGTTGTTTTTATTTAAATTTATGTTAAAATTCATTTATTAATGTGCACTTAATAAGTATTTTTAATTTGCTCTTTTAATGAATGTGTATTATGATGAAAATATATTTGAGTAAATAAATATACTTTTAAGATCTTATTTTGATATTATATAATTACATGATTTGTATATTGGTTCTACATAAATACATACATAATATGATTTAATAAAATTTAAGTTAAAGTATATTATTATTTGTTTATCTTTTATTTTTAATATTATTATTTTGACGAAAAATTTAGAACAATACACGACTCACCAAATATTTAACACTAAGTAAAAACCCTTCTCTTAACCAAGACGGAAATTGTTTATGACTTCAAGGCTTTCTTAAGAAGCTGAAAATGGTACTGTTAAAGGAGGGTTAAGATGTACATTTCCTACAACTTAGCCTGATATCATCGTTCTTGAGTCATTCGTTATTTTTTAGTTTTAGATTCTTTCAAATCGGCCAGAGAAACTTTTGTTTAAGTATAAATTTGATTTGTATGTAATTTTTGCGTTTATGTATTTTATTATTTCTAATTACTCGCTTTTTTCCTTTATTTTTTTTTTAGCTGGTGATAGTGAGACAAGAGTTAATTAAGACCCTAATAAAAAACAAAATACCTAAAGCAACAACAACTGCTCCTAAAATATATTTAACAAAATAAAAAAGTGAAAATCATTAAAACATCATAAATTTCTGAACATCTAAGGAATTTAAAAAGAACAAAACAAATCTTCTAGCGCGTTAAGTTATGTTAACGTTATCATCCTATAAACATTGTAATTTAAAATTAATCCATCACAATTATGCAATGAATAGGTGTGAATAACATACAAAGAAAAAAACAAAAATTTAAATTAAAACCTAAAATAATTGGACTTAGAAAAAAAAATTGGATAAGAAATAAGTAAAACTAATTTTAAATATTTGTTGTTTTACTTCTTTAATTTTAAAAATTAAAATTGAAATTTATTGCTTTAAGATTAACGCACAATTTTTTCACACTTATTAATTTGGCAACAATTCTCAAAAGAAAAAAAAAATACTTGAAATTTGGTTTTGTAGCGCACGAGGATTTATTTAAAAATAAAAAAAAATAAACATCTGAATCAAAAGTAAATAAAAATAAAAACAATTTGAAAAAAGAGAGAGTGATACTAAATCTACCATCAATACAAGTAAAGTTAAAAAAAAAACAATAACTTGAACACCAAAACTAACTTAAAATTTAACATCAAGAGCAAGCAATAAAACCGGTTTTCAAAAATAATTAAATATTTATATAAAAAAAAGTATTTTAATAGAAATTGTAATTTAAATTTGAATTATTCCTAAAACATTGTATTCAAACAAAAATAATAATAATAAAACCTTCTCAATGTGTTTATATCCAACTACGGAATTTATAAAAAATCTAAAACGTAGAAAAACAAAAATAAATAAAATATAAATAAGAAAAAAAAAAACAAAACAAATTGTAGTAAAACTTACAAAAATCTCATCATCAAATACGAAATCAATCACCTTTTGTCATTCCCATCATATCCATGAAATACAAAAACAAAAATGAAACAAATTTAAACAAATAAATATAAATAGAATAGTTCAAAAGTCAAAAATAGTTGATATATATACATAAATAAAAAAAAGAATAATATAAGATTAACAAATTTCCTCCCGTCGTCGTCGTCGGTGCTCGTCTTTTGTCTACAGAGCCTGAAAGTAGTAAAATAAAAACTTTCTTCTATTGAAAGTGATTGTTAGAATCTTGAGAACTAAAAAAGAAATATATATTAGATGATAGAGTTTCAAAATAAAACATTTTTTAACAACCTTTTTACTACTTTCAATATACTCGAACATAAAATTAATGAATAAATTATGTAATAATAATATGTCAACATCCAATCAACATTAGTTAAAGGAATTGTTTTCTAGTAGACATTTTCAAAATCATCACACATATCACCTTTAGAACTTAAAACAAAAAATCTAATGAATGAAATAAATCCCTAAAAAGAAATTAAAAAAAAACTCATTTTAGTAAATCAACATCATGCTCATAAAACACTCTTTTATAAAAAATAAGAAAACAAAACACCAATAAAATCTTTCAGATTCATTCACTTTTAAAGAAAATCTTAAAAATAAAAAAAAAACTTTAAAACTTTTTGATCATTGTCATAAAAAATCACGGCTAGAAAGCTTCTTTTTAATTTATGTTTCACATTTGTGTGATTAAATGTTTGATACAATTTTAAGAATATGTATTTGATTTTATGTTAAGATGTGGGATTGGCTATACAACACGGTCTACATTGCGTATGAGTGTTGTCTTGGGTTCTGCATATCATTTTATTGAATAAAAGATAACCTTCAGCTAAACATAAAAATAGTTCTTTAAATGAATGCATTTACTAAACTATCCTAATTATTCTTCATTTAAAAAAAATAAAAACATAAAGAAGGCTAATTAAGGAGCCTTTCATAAAAAGAAATTGAGATATTATCAAAGGACAAAAGTCTAATTCGCCATTAAGTGAGAATAAAATCTTTGATGGTAATAATAGTTTGGTGGGAACATTGGCTTTCCCATAATTGAAATAAAGTTTAGCAATCACGTTCCCAATTTTTTTAATGAAAAATATTCCTAAGGGAAATACTTTTCGCCCATTATCCTTAAATTAAATACAATTTCTTCTATCATTTAACTACTAATTCGTGAAGTAATAATAATTAGAAAATTCACAAGTAATTTTAAATCAAAAGTTTTTGATAATGAATATTTTCCGATATCTAAAGACTTTTGGTCTTAAACGTTGAAATTACATAATATATTCGAGGTTGTTTCTTAGATCTTAATTTTTGTAATAATTTCAACCAAATGAACTCAATAAAAGCCAAATCACATCTGTAAATTTTTATAAATTTTTCAATTTTAATGAAAAGTTAAGCTTCATTTATGTTTAACATTTTGTTGTATTAAATTAAGTAAAAAATACTGCAAACTGTACTTCTCTCACTTCTTAAATACATACACATCCACAATGGTAACAATAATTAGTTATATAAGATTTTATTAAATTAACAATTTTAAATCGCAACAAAACAAAAAAAGAAACAAAAATAAAAGAAAAAACAAAACAACATCAACAAAAAACACTATCGCTCACCTATTTGTATACATAAACAAAATACTTTTTAAACCAAATTATATAAACAAAATACTTATACATATGTATCAATAAATGTTTGGTGTATTTTATACGAAAGCAACATAAAGGATATAGTATAAAAAACAAACATACACTATGTATGTAATATGAATGTGAAATACAAAGACAAACAATAAAACATAAAATAATTAATAGCACACACTCATATTAAATAAAATATGAATATTAATCTCTTGCTTCATTTTCAAATTCTTCTTTCACTTCGAAAACAAAATCAATTATATATATTGTTGTTCTATCAAAACAAAACAAAAATAATTTAAATACTTAATCTTATCTGTGCTACTAATTCTAAGTCATATTATTTAAATCCTATGTTAATTATTTACTACATAAAAAATAGAAAGAGAAATTAAGAATTAATTTCACTCTAATTCTTTTCTATGTATAAAATCATAATTTACTTTTCCGTTTGTTTTTCTTTTTAAAAGTTTCACACGAAAATAAATAATAATTTCGTATTTTAAGTAACAAAATACTTAACTACAACTATTCGTACAACTATACATACATAACTCTAATATCATTACCTTAATGTAACTTTACCTTGAATAAACACATCTTTGAACAAAACAAAAAAAATTAAAGTACGTCTATGTTAAAGTCTATATAAAAATACATAATACACAACAAAAACAAAAAATACATTTACATTACAAAATATTATATTGCGTAATTTATTTTGACCAATTAATAAAAAAAAAATAAAAAAAAATACATAAATAAAATAAAACAATGAATAAAGATGAGTTACGCTACTATTTTGCGATTTTTTCATCATGATAAATTATTTAAAATACATATATATTTAATAAAAATGAGTATAAACAATAATTATTAAAACAAAAAAACAACTTATTTAAACATATTACGATATGACAAATTAAGAAAACCTAATAACAAAGAATTTAATAAAGATTTATGTAGAAACAAATCCAAGTTGTGTTTTTTAATTTTGACTGTCAGATTTTCTTGGCCATGGAACTTTTTAGTATACAAAAACAACTGTCAAAATTTTGGAAAATATGAACAACTTAAAGCTCCAATGAGGATGAAGTAAAATTAAAGCAAACCTGAAAGGACTAAAAATAAGCCAGGACCAGGACAAAGCTCAAATGGAACAGTAAAGTATTTTCATGCCTTAGTTGGCATACAAAAACATACAAATATATTATGTACCAAGCATTTAAATGTGACAAAAATGTCATGTAATGTAATGCAAATAAGTAACACTTAAAGTTTTAAGTTCCCGTTGTATCCACTTAAGTGGCTCAGTGGCTGTCATTGAAATACATTTTACACTTGGAACTAAAATTCTGAACCTTTTTTCTTTGATACATCCTAGAATTGCTTACCGTTACTTTTGTTGATAATAATTTTTCAAAGATTTTCTTGTAGCTTCCTCTTGTCATAAAAACTTTCAATACATAATAACTTTTTAATTTTTTGTGGTATATATCTTTAAATTGGAGGTATTCTTCCGAACAGCTTTCAAGTGTGCCGAATCTCCGAATCTTATTTTTTTCAACTTACTCTGTCCGATATAAAGCTCTCGTCGTCGATAGGTTTGAAGTTATTTAAAATTTCAGGTTAAATTTTCTTCTTCTGTGCAAACGTCAACTTCAAAGAAATGTTCACTTAAACGGAATTGCAAAACATAAATAGGTATGCTTTTGGATTTGGACTTTAGAGAAAGTGTTAATATAGCTTCAAATTCTTTTACATAAAGCTCGTTGCTTAAGTAGATTCTTAACAGCCCTACCAAGAAAAAAGTAAGTATCTAATAGGTGTGTAAATTTATAAATTTTAATTTCTTATTAATTAAAAGAAAATAATGGTTTAAGGGTGTTTTTATAAACGTCGGAAATCTGCTTTAGTACAATCGTCTTTCTGTTTTGCTGAATTAATGAATCAATCATTCCGCAGTATGTGTGCAGTTCTGCTTAAGTACAATTTTCTTGTAATCACTGAATGTTCGTTAACGTCTGATAAAATTTAGGAATGGTCTTCCAAGAAAACGTAAACAAGTTACTTATGGGCACAAACTGGCCGACTCGACGACCGCAACGACGCCTTCGGCAGAAATGACGTCCATGAACACAATTTTTGCAATTTATCTGCATTAGTCCGAACACAAATCTGACTTATGAACACCATAAACACAGATCAAAGTTAGTCCGACGTTTATGGAAACACCTTTAGTAAAGTGACGTTTACTAAAAATAATATGCTCTGGGTTCTTATAACAAATTTCTAGCTATCAAACACACCTTAAAATTAAAAACGAACATTATATTGCAAATCCATAGAAATATTTTTATATTTTCTGTTTCCATTTTCCTAGGAAAACCATTTTTGTAAGAGTATGTACTTCCTTTGGACAACATTGTCATTTTCATGAGATTAAAACAAGTCTCTAACTTTGTTCAACCAGAAAATTAACTGTGTATAGTAAAGTTATTTAGGGCAGTGCAGATTCTGAACACATTCTACTGAATAAGTATTTAATTATTTTTTATTATTGATGTTCAGATGGCGCCACTGAGCAGATCGGTTCCTAATGCAATAATTCCAGAAAAATACCGTCATTAGAATAATAAAAACACAAACATCAATTTTATATTACAAGATTCATTTTTATTCATCATTCTTTTCTTGTATATAATATATAATAATTTTTTTGTAGATTTTTTCATGTTAATTGTTTTTTTTTTGTTCATTTTATTTTTTTGCAAATTTAAGAATTAATTTCTGAATGGGTTTTGTGTGTTAGTTTTATTTCTTAAATCTAAACTGAGGGGAAGATATTTCTTGCTTTTATTAAGTGGGGTGAGGGGGGAGTGGTTAAGGGGTGGAAGTTTAAATTTATATAATTTTGGATTAAGGGTGAGATTTTTTTCATTTTGTTTTTTTTTGTTTCATTTCTTTTCTTCATTTTGGGTATAGGTAGTGGTGGGGGGAACAATTATTATTACAACAATGAAATTTTGAATTTTCTTTGTTTTGTTTTTTTCTTTCTATAAATTGTGTAATTTTATTTTCTTACCATGACTTAGTTTTACTTATACATAATGTTATAAATGAATGTTTGAATTTTGTTTTTTTTTCTTTAAATTTACTTTTTTTATTTCTCATGAAATGTAATCCTAAAATTTGTTAAATTTATGTTTTTCTTTAAATTTAAATTTTTATTAATTTTTTTTTTCATTTAAATTGTTCGTGATATTTTTTTGTTTATATATTTTGCTCCAAAAATTTCAATTTTTATGGTTTATTTCTTAAATATTGATTTTTTTTTTGTTTTTGACTATTGATATTTTTGTTTTGTTTTATTTTCGACCATGACCTCTTTGTTTTTGAATTTTTAAATTTTTTGTTATAATATTTTGTTCAAAATTTTTTATTTTTGTATGTATTCATTGCCGGTGTGGAATTTTGTAATATAGACTAAGATTAAATTTATGTTTTTTTTTTTTTGTTTTTGGATGCTTACACAGTATTACGCAATAAAAATTATAATAATTATTAGGGTGATTAAATTTATGTCTTAAGTTTTCTTTTCCAGTTGTATGTTGTTTTTTTCTTAATCTTAAATTTTAGTTTTAGTAGAAAGAAATTTGACAGAGGGAATTTGTCGAATGCTAACGGAATCGAAGAAGAGTTTTATGACGATTTAAGTTAGTTTTTGAAGAGGTTGTTGGGATGATAGGTAATAAAACGTTTTTTAAAGGTAATTTGGAGAAGAAAATTCTCAAAGCTGTTAAAAGTTGAATTTGATGGTGAGCCTATATTTAACTTTGAGCTTTTAACAAAAATACCAAAAAGCTTTGCCTTTAAAAAATACCCCTGTTCGTTAACTGTCAAACATTAAGTCTTTGGGACTGACGTATTGTTGGCATTCATTATTTTAAAATTATTTAAGAATGACATTGAAATTTGAAAAAGTTAATTATTTTTTAGGAACTTTAAAAATAGTGTCATGTTGGTCAAACTTAAGTTGCGTTTAAAATCAATTTGGCAACAATTTTAGGTTAAACAAATTAAATTTTCTTCAGAAAATACCATACAATCAAATTCATGTCATGTTTACTTGACAGTGCTGTCATTTCTCTCTCTCACTTTCAAACCGTTAACATCTCCATACCCTTGTACATTAATATGACAAAATGTTTGCCATATGAAAGATGATAAAATGTATGAACCAACGTTTTTTTTTGAGTTATATATCTTCACTGACAGTTGACAGCTGTCAAAGCTGTCATCCGCCCCAATCTATGGGTGATTTGTAATTTTTGTTTTTTTTTTGTGATGAATTGTAAAAATTTAAAGAAAAATATTGTTGTGGGAATTTGCAGTGAAAAAAAAATGAATTGAATAATTAAAATATTTTCTTTTAAACAAAGAAAACTATTTTCTATTTTGATTATATTTGTTTTAAAAATAATATATTTATATTTTATTGTTCTATTGGTTTGATTTTTCTTCTTCTATTTTCAGTTAAAATCGCATTGTTTTCTGTTGTCCCTTTCTTTGCTTTTTTATATTTCATTTTATTTCTTTTTTTAGGTTTGGTGTTGATATCCATTTTTTTTTTTTGGTTTTAGAAAAGTGAGATTTTCAAATAATAATAATAATTTATATTCTATTGATTTTTGTTTTATTGACTATTGTTGTTTTTATTTTCTTATTTTTGTATTTTTTTAAATATATAATTGTACTATTTTTGTTGTTTTTTATATTTAAAATGTATTTAATTGTGAGCTGTACAGAAAAAATTACTAAGTTTTAAATAAATAAAACAAAATATTTGAGGTTTAATGATTTTAATAAATGAAATTAATAAAAAATAAAATGATAAACTTAAACAACATTGATTGCATTTTATAGAAAAATAAATTTCTATTTTGTTTTTCATTTAGTTTTAGTTTATTTTTGTTTTCTGTAAAAATTTGTTGTAAATATTTAAAATTCTCACTTTCATTGTTTTTCTTTTGTTTTGTTCGTTTTTCAATCACATTTTGAAGTGTGTGTGTTTTTTATTTTTTGTTATAATCATTTTTATTTTTGTTTTTCATTATTTTTTTACGTATATTTTAGCCAAAGAAGTTCCAGAAGAAGAAATTTGATGAAGAAATAAATCTATTGTATTGTGAGTGAGAGATATGTGTAAATAAAAGCTTTGTTTTTAATTAATTAATTAATTAGATATTTTATGTTTTGTTTGGTTTTGGTTTTGGATTTGGATTCAAATAAGAAATATTTTCAATTAACCTTTTGTTTGTTTTAATTTAAATTTCTTATTTTCCTTGTAGTTGGTTTCATCTATTGCAATAAACGTTCACAGATATACATATACAATATATACCTATAGTCCATTTCACCTTCATATATATATATATGTAAAGATATATAATTTAATAATATTTTATATACACAATATAAATATTTTTTATTATTTTTATTTATGGTTTGCATTAAAAATAATTCAACAGTTTATTAAAAATTAATTTCTTTGTTTTATTTCTCTGCTATTGTTTGGTTTTTCTTTTCATTAATTATTACTTCATGTATTTTTTATTTAAGTTTCTTTTTTTGTATATAAATAAATTCCTTACTATTGATTTGATCTATGTGTGTGAGTGTGTTTTTTCTTTCTTTTCTGTTATATAAAAAGAAATATCTATTTTAATATAATTATTATTAACATTTGCTGTAACTTAGAGAGAGAAAAATTATAAAACAAGTTTTCTATTTATTTTTTGTTTTGTTTTGTTTTTCTTTACATCAGTTTCGATATTATTATTATTTTTTTGTTTGTTTTAATATTTTGAGTTGTATAAAAAAGATTTTTTTTATTTAATATTTAAGTTTTGGTTTAGTTTTTTGTAATTTTTTTGTTTATTGTAAATTGTTTAATTTACGGTTTTGCTATTTTTTTGTGGTTTGTTTTGTTTTTATATATTTTTCTTTCGGTAATCTGTTGCTTGTAAAAAAGAAACTGGTAAAAGATTGAATAAAAACAATATTTAAAGTTATAGTTCTATGGCACATTGTTGCAAAGAGTTGAATTCTTACAATATTTTTTTAAATTAAAATACAAAGTTGTCGTTTTCGTTTTTATTTTTTTAAGGTTGTTGGTTTAAAATTGATGATGTGTGTGTGTTTTTTAAAGCAAGTTTAAGATTACTGATTGATTAACAAATGCATATAAGTATAAATAATTGGAAAGAAATATTTATTTTATTTTCGTTTTCAATATTTTGTTTATATTGTAGAACTATTGAAGGTAGGTATATCACATTTTAAAGTAAAATATTTGCTTAAAACTTAGGTAAACTCAATGAGTATGAAATAAAATAAAGAAGTTAAAAACTAATTGGTTATTAGGCTACGATTGTGTTTTGATTTGGAAAATTTAAAAACATAGTTTCCCTCAATTGAAAGTAGGTAATAGCTTCTGAGGCCGAATAGTTTTCTATCAAAGCTGAGATTGAAATAAATATAAAATGTCACCTTTGAGGATATTTGAGCTGAGCAATACTTTCTGGAGACAGTTTAGTGTGGTGTTAAGGATATTTCTGAATCTAATTACTAATAATTTGTTCATAGAATCTAAGCATGTATTCCTCAAATTTTCCTTATGTGTGTACTTAAGATATCGATTGAACAATTTTTTTAAATTTTGTGTTGCATTTTTTTGTCTAAAATGTTTAAACCTGCCTCTTCTATTCTATTTCTTTTCAGACCAAATCTTGGGATAAGTTAACCCTAAACTTAAATGCACCATTTATGTAGGTGTAATTTAGTATTCAAAACATTAACATCCAGCTCAAGGCCTAGAAAATGATTTCTAGAACTACATTCTACTTATTTTCAAGAAAGGATCTATGCCATTCAAATTCCTTCATCAATTCAAAGGTCTTCGTCAATTAAAGGACCTCTTTCTTTTTTTATTTGAAGGAGAAATACACTTGAAAAAATAACATTTCTCCAAGAAACCTGAGTGAAATTCATTTTTAATTATGAACATGAACTTAAAAAACAACCAATTTGCGTCTATAAATTGTGAGACAATAATCAGAAGTAAAAAAAAAACTAAAATTATGTATTTTAAAAAACATAATACAAAAAATCTTCTCTGTTTAAGGCGCATTTGAAGTTATTATTATTTTATATTGTTTTTTGTTTTTTTTTTTTCTGTTTTGCTTTATATTTATCCTATTGCAAATTATAAATATTCTCATTAATTCAATTATTACCTATTGCTCGTTAAAAATATTTTGTTTTCATATTTTCTGTTTTTTGTTTGTTCTATATAATGCAATAACTATTTTTTAATATTTAAGATAAATTTAACAAAAAAAATATTACACAAAAACGTGAAAATAATAAATATTATATGAAAAATTGTACGAATTGATTTATTTTTCCTATTTCATTTGTCTATTGTTTTGTTTTTTTGTTTCCTTGTCTATTGTTTTTGTTGTTGTAGTTGTAGTTTTGATTGTTGATTGTGTGAGTGGTGAAAAATTAAATATTTTCATTTTCTATTTTGTTTGTTTATTTGGTTTATTGTTTGTTTTTTATTTCTTTTACTATTTGTTACGGCTATTTCAATGTATATGGTTTTGTTTTGCTTATTAAATAAATTTGTATATATAAAATAACGGCTTTATTATGTACACATAATATTCATTTGTTTGTTTTGCATTTTTTTGTTTTGTATTTAATTATTACGAGGTAGCACAGATACTTGCTTATTTATTAGCTATTCATCTTTTGTTTATATTTGTTTATTTATAGTAGAAGATTTTTTATTTTATTGTTTATAAATAAAAAATATGTAGTTTTATTTGCATTTGTTTCGTTTTTTTCTTTCTTTTGTTTAACAAGGAACCATTTAAATAACAATTAGCAAATAATTTAAGTTTCAAATTAAGAATTAAAGAGTTTTTTTTTAATATTTTCCAACAACTTTCTATTTTAATTAAAAAAATAAAATTTGCAGATTCAACATCTTTTTTATGGTTTGTTTCATTGAGGCTATTGTTAACAAAAATAATATATTTCGTTTCGGTATAATATATTTTGTTTTATTTTATTTTATACATTTTGAATTTGTTGCTATTTTCTTTTTGGTTTTGCTGTTGTTGTATTGTGGAGCGTATTTTAAAAATTATTTCTGTTGCTTCCGTATTTTTATTTTAATTTTTACTTTTACTTTTATTTAAATTTACTTTTTTGTTTTGCAATTTAAAGTTTATTTGTTTAAATACAATTTACATCATACATAATTATAATAGATATATGGTTTTTAAAAATATTAATATACACATTTAATTTATTTATGTTACTTTAATACGCATAATTATGTTGATTTATTTAATTAATTCTTTCTTTTTCACAAATCAATAACTATTGCAATTTAAAATAGTAAAATTTAATACAGTTTTTAATTTTAAATTAAGATGTTTTAAGTTATATTTTCTTTTGTTTGTTTATTTAATTCTGTTTATTTGTTTTTATTTTGTTTAGTTGTAGGTAAGTCTTATAAACTATTATCACTATTGCAGAATGCGGTTGTTTTGTTGTTGTTGTTGTTTGTAGGCATTTTTTTTTCTTGTTTTATTTTTATGTGTGTATTGTAAGTGTGGATTTATTTTTTGTTTTTGAGTTAATATTTTTGAATTCGGATTTGTATGGGATGGAAAATCAATAAATTAGTTGAAAATGAAAATTGGTGGTAAGAAATCAAAACTAAACAATAGTAATGTACAAAATCTGTGTCATAAATAATTTCAAAGTTGAAGACCTTAAGAGACAGTTGAGTTTTTAAGATCCTTAAAACTTTGCTCCTTCAGTGGAAGTCCGTTCTTAGACGAAAGTTACTTTATTTAAATGAATTTATATTCAAAGAATATCGAACACTAACATTCAAATAAAGTTGAGAATACTTTCAAAAACAAACATTCCACTTTTGAGAAAGTGAAAGGTTATGTTAAGGGCAACCACGTTCAACCTGAGCCTTAATATTTTCTGAATTTCAAAGGTCATACCCATTTCACTTCCGGACGGGCTATGTCTCCCTTCAAAATGACAGAAAAGAACATTAATACCTGTCTGTTTCTCAAGACCGTCAATTCTTTTTCGAAAAATGACACATTTTTGTGATAGAACAAAAATTATTTTGAGAGAACTTTCAATAACTGTGTGATTGTTAATTTTTGTTTGTTACATTTTTTTAATCATATCTATTATTCAAAATATTTAAACAGCATAAAGAAGTTTCATTTTCATTTAAATTTGCTTAAAAGACAAAAATTAGTACAAAGAATTATTTGATTCAAGACCAAAAACTAAAAACTATTTTTTCGATTAATTCTGCCATAATTGCGGATTTTTCCAATAAATTTGGTTACGTTGGATAAGTAGAATAATTCTTTTGGATTTTGTTTTTTTTTTTTAATATATATTATTTTGTTTCTGACAATGTTATGTATTTTTGACTTAAATTCTAGGCTCTTTTTTGTTTAATGTTTAATGAGAGTAGTTAAATATTTTTTGTTTGTTTTTAAAAACTAATTTTAAATACTTATTTTTTGGTTTTGTTTTAAAATGTATTTTGTATTTTATGTATTTTGGTTATACAAAAAGATGGGGTCGATTCATTCTCTCGCTCTCTCTTGTAATTTATTTTTTGTTTCAAAAATGGGTTTTCATTTTGAATTTTCTTGAATTATTTCAAATGTCTTATATTAAAACAAAGAAAAAATCTACCAAAACATAATAATATCGAATTTTCTCCACACTCGGTTTGGTATTAGTTTTGTTTTAAATAACTTATTTTATTTAAATTGTTTTTCTTTTGCAATTACTTTTTTTTATTTTCATTTTTAATGTATTTGTACTCTTTGTTCATAATCGGGCTATTTTTGTTGTTGTGTGTATGTATTTTTTAATATATTTATAGATTTAATGTTTATTTTGTTAATTTATTTTATTTAATTTAACTATTTTTTGTGGTTTTAATTTACATGGTGAAAATTGAACACAAATTGATTTGATAAATTATAAAAAATTGTTATAAGAGGCCGAAAAGTTTGGTGAATTTTTGGATGTGCTTTTGATGTTTGTTTTCTTTTGGTACAGATTTTATTTTTTAAGTACAAGTTTGAGTTATTTCAAGTAATTTATCATTTGCTTTTTTGATCATTTAAGTTCAGCGTTTTGTTTTTCTTTTTTTTTTTAATTTGTATTATTGGAGATTTTTCGAATTTGATTTTCTGTTTTGTTGTTGTTTGTTCTTTCTTTGAATTGCATATTTTTGGAGCCGAAAATTATCTTTTCATCATTTTGTTTTTTAATTTTTAGTGAATACTTTACAAATCTACTTAATTTTTTTTGTTTTTTTTTATAAAATGTTAATTGCATAATGTTGTTTTTTTTTTGTTTTTTTTTTTGGTTTAATTTTTGTATCTTTTTTAGATTATATATCAAAAACGATTTCCTGGTATTTACAATGTGAATTTTTTGAAGTAACAAAAATAAATCTAAAACAAAGTAAGTAAGAAGTACGAAACAGAAAAACGAAATTAATAATTAAACGGAGTTCAGTATTTTGTTGTTTTTGGTTGTTAATAAATGTTATCCTTAAAATTCCTCTCATTCATTATACGACAACGACGACGACGACTTAACCATATTTTAGCAATTTTTTTTTCCTATAAAAATTTTGATTAATTTTATTTATCATTTTTTTCCTAAATTTAGATGCAATTTTAATTTTTAATTTTAATTTTTGCTTAAATTTTGTTATCACAGAGACTTTCAGTCTAAAATTTGGCTTTTATTGGAAATGTTGGAATTTCTAAAAGTATAAATAAATAAATTTTCAAACATATTTTCGTTAACTTTGAATAATTTTGAATTTTTCTTCCATCTAATTTTTTCATTTTTTTTTTACATAAAAAATTAACAACAAATTAAAATTAAATAAATTTTTGCTAAGCCTTCTAACCATTGCCAAATATATTTTATATATATACATACATACATGCGCTACCCCAAGCCAGTTCCAATAAAAGCATCCGTTCCGAAATGTTTTTTTTTTCCTTTAACGATTAATAGTATTTTTTTAATTTTTAGAATTTTCTTTAAATTTAGATTATTTGTCAAAAATATTTTTTCCTTTTACAATTTTCCCATCTCTTTTTTGTTTTGTATGTAATTTGTTTTTCATATATAAAAAATTTTGACTAATTTTTAATTTTTATATCTCCAAAAACGAAAACAATTTTTCCTAAACATTTTACTTTTTTTTGTCCCATAAATTCTCTCCGATTCTTAACTTCTTTTGTTTTATTTACCTATGCGAATCCTTTTTTTCATTCACTCCATTTATTAATAAAAAAATAAATTTAAACGAAACTTTACTGAGAGGAAAAAATCAAAATCAAAATCAATAAATAAATAAATAAAAAACAAAAGTAAAATATTTCAGTTTTCTTTATTAAAAATCAATATAGTGTTTTTTTTTTTTTTTTTACAAAGAAATAATAGTAAAACAAATTTGTTGTTTTCTTTTTCTTTAAATAAAATATAAAAAGTAATAACATAAATGCGTAAATTATGAAAAAAAAAATAATATAATTATATATTAAAAATCATAATTGTTAGTACTTATTGCTTATAAAGTATAAATTAAAATAGAGGAAAATAAAATTAAAGTAACATTTGAGACTTTCTTAAATTTAAAAGTTAAAGTTAATTGTATAATATTTATAAAATTCATAAAAAGAAACACATAGGAAGATATTTCAAATCAAATAAAATTTGATTTTTGTATAGTTTAAGAAAAAATAAAATATTTTTAATGACTTAATTTATTTTTTTTTATTTTTTTCTTTTCTTTATCACGACAAAAATTTAGTTTAAAATCCAAAATTTGATTTGATTTTTTTTATTTTATAAGGATGCGTATACGTTGTGAATTTTATTGTGCTTGATATGTGATTAACGGATATGCGGATAAATTTAGACAGAATCGTCCTTTTCAACATTCGAAATACCTACGATAAATATCTACACTCTTTATGGCACCTGGATAAGGACGATATTTGCATAATTTTGTTTTACTATAGTTTTTTTTTGCCGAGTATTTGTGTAAAAGGTTTGAATTATTTTTGAGAGGCATGATGTTACATTTTTTAACTATGATTTTCAAATTCATGTTTTATAAAATTGATCTGGAGATATTATGATATTATGATAAAAGAATACTTTGATCTATTGCAGTAATTTTTGTGTGTCTAATGAACTGAAGAAGAGACACATAAAATGACTCTAGAAAAAAGGCGCCCTACAAAGGACTTGATATTATGGTAAAAGAATAATTTGTTCTATTGCTGTAAATTTCATGTGGTTAGATAAATAATAAAAGAGAGTTCAACATGAGCCTGGGAAAAAATGGCGCCCAATGAAGGACTTCATATTGTGGAAAAAGAATATTTGGTTCTATTGCTGTAAATTTCATGTGGTTAAATAATTAATAAAAGAGAGTTAAACATGAGAAACACAACATGAGTCTAGAGAAAATGGCGTCCAACTATGGACTTGATATTTCGGTAAACGAATACTTGGTTCTATTGCAGTAATTTGGATATGGTTAATTAACTCATAATTATACAAGGTTTAACAAAAGGTATAAATGAGTACCAAGAAAATGGCGTCCAACGAAGGACTTGATATTTTATTAAAAGAATACTATGTTCTATTGCTGTAATTTGTAATTGGTTAATGTAATGTTAATAATAGAAGGTTTAACAGGGCTTCATATTATTGTAAAAGAATAATTGGTTCTATTGCAGTATTTTGCTGTGGTTAAACAACTGATAATAAAGAGTTTGATAAGAAAAACGTAAAGTGATTTTATATCATGATAAAGAAATACTTGGTTCTATTGCAGTCATTTGTTGTATAGTTAATGAACTAATAAAAGAGACTTTAATATGAGTTCAGGGAAAATGGTGATATTATGGTAAACAAATACTTGATTCTATTGCAGTGATTTTGATATGGATAATAAACTGATAGTAAAAAGTTTAACAAATAAAAGTTAAAATGAGCCTAGGTAAAATGGCGCCCAAAGAAGGACTTGATATTATGGTAAACTTATACTTTGTTCTATTGCAGTAATTTCAATGTGGTTAATCAAATTAAATTAAAATTGAAATTAACAACTTCTTTGTAAAATATGATTAAAATTCTCAAATAATATTCAAAAACAGGAATTACTAAAATTAAAAATATTTCAATTATAACATTAACTTTCTTAATTTCAAAATCCGCAAAAAGTGGACCATTGAATAACTCTCCCAAGCTCTGTTTTTTAATGTTTGAAAAAGTTTATAACATGAATTTGTTATTGAGCTGTAACCTTACATCTCAATCATAGAATCTATGTACATGCAAACCGTGCCTCTTTTAAGGATCTAAACTTTCTTGACCACCATCACAACCTAGCACAATAAATATTTATTTGTCTCAACTACAAGTAGGAAATTGTAATTTTCACATTACAAACAATTATATGAATAAAATATTTAAATTAAAAAAATATAAATGACTCAATTTAAGCTGCGCTTTTGATTTACAAATAAACTTAAAAATTAAAGGAAGAAATATAATATAATTGTTGTAGTTTTGTTTTTTTTAATATTCATCTCGTGAAAATAAAATAATTAACATAAATTAGGAAAAATGAAATAAAAATCTGCATACAAATTAAAAAACTAAATAATTATATTTAATAAAAAAAGGAAAAATAAAATTATTTATATCATTTTCAGTAGTAAAAAATTATTTTCATTTAACACCTAAAAAACATTATTATTAACTTTTGTTTCTCCTTTACAAAAAAAAAACTGTCTACTTTTATGCAATATTAAAAATATAATCAAGAAATTAAATTTTCATTTGTTCTGAAAAAGTAATACCATTGAAAGAACTTTGTAGGTCTAAATAATTATATTTTTTTATATAAGTAGTGTATTCTATTTTTGTTTGTTTTTTAAATTTAACCCAAAATATTGCTGATCCTTTTTTGTCTGTTATTTTTATAAGCTGTTCTCATTTGTTTCATTACAAACACGCTTCGCAAAATATTCATTATGTTTTTTTTTGTTTTGTTTTGCTCATTTAAAAAATGACAAAATAAATTAGAATTAAAAATAAAAATAAAATTAAAATTAAATTAAGAGGAAGATCGTATTTTTATGTAAAAAGAAACACTTTACTCGTAAGATACAAATAAAAATCCAGAAAGTAACAATTTAATAATAATATATAAAGTTTAAAGTCCTTTTCTAAAAGACTAGCGTAAAACTATATCAAATATTTTTGTTTGTATTTAATTATACAATATGTAATCTTTTTGTGTTTTTTTTTCTGTTTGTTTAATATTAATATTTATAATAATATTGTATTCATATGTGTGTTTGTTTTATATTATTACCTTTTTTTTAGTTTATACTTAAGTTAGTATACAAGAGTCCTTATGTATTCTGTTGTTATCCTTAAGAGAATTATGTTTTATTTGTTTAATTTTATTTTGGAATCCTTGCAAATGTGATTTATGGTTGTTGTCCTTTTTGTATTTTGTTTCCTCGGAAATTGCTTGAATTTTGTATTTTTTGTTGTTGTTTTGTTTGTAGTCCCCAAAGTTAAATTTTTTTTAACACTTTTTTGTAAATCGTTTTTTTTTCATTTTTTCTTTTTGATTATTTCTAAAGACTTGGGTGGGTAATTAGGGTGAAAGTGTTTGTGTTGTTGTTGTTGTTGTGGTGGTTGTTGTTATCCAATCCGATGTCTTAGTATCATAGAGATCCGAATATTGAGTGAATGTGTGGATGAATGGGAATTGCATGCGATATTGTGGTAGATGGCGCCACTGAGTGCGGCGGAAGGAGCGATGTTGTAGATGTAGGAGGTGCTAGAACATGTCCACCACCACCGCCGACCCCGTTCGTTGTAGCGCCTTGAGGTAATGCTGAGGGCGGTAATGATATTGATAATGTGACGGTGTGAGCAGTTGCGGCAGCAGCAGCTGCTGCCGCTGAGATCGCTGCTGTGGGCACGGGAACTATAGATGCTGACTGAGTTTGTGAGGCTGGCAAATGCACTGATGCCGATTGCACAGACTGTGGTGGAGGCGCTGCCGGGGGAGGGGGAAGAGCTAGCGACACAGCGGGGGGATGTCACTGTGCAACGACGGTTGTAGTATTTTGTTGCACTACCCCAGGCGCAATCGAATTCGCCACTGTTACCACAGTACCACCGCCACCAGTGGCACCATTTGGAGGCGCAGGATTACCATTGTGAACTGCATTTGGCTGCTGTTGGCCCGGTTGCTTTTGCTGCTGTTGAACGGGCTGCTGTTGTGGTTGGCCGGGCTGGCCTTGTTGTTGGGCACCGAACGATTGATTGAACGGTGAGCCATAGCATTGTGGGAAGTAGAGCTCGTGCTTGACGGGGCCCATGCGTGGTATGATGTTCGCCTTGCTGTCCATGTTTGTGAGGAATTGAGCGGCAGTTGCTGCAACGTTCTTTGTGTCATTCGCCATGTTGTGATTGACTTGACGACGCGCCTTCGATGAATGCGGATTCATGTGGTTGTCGATGTGTTTTTTCACTTCTGCTTCGCTGGCAAAACGCCGCCGGCAGTTTGGCATTGGACAACAGAATGGTCGGTCACCCTGTAAAAATATAGAGAAGTATTAGTATTTTTGTAATAGTCAAAAAACCAAAACGGAATTGACGTCAAATGGCGCCCAAATTTAGGATTTTCAATTTGAATTTCTATCAGTAATTCCAATTGAGTTTCAATGGCGCCCAATCAAAGAATCTCTATTTGATTTTCTATTAACAATGCGAGATCAATGAAACCAATAGTTTTTTAACCGAACTGAACAGAAAAGTGATCTGGGCGCCCAATGTGGAATTGGGATATGGTATAAAAGGCATATAATGTAGGTTTTAAAAATTTTATAAATTTTGTAGAATACATTTTATTTTAAACATTACAACTACCTGGTGAGTCCTTGTGTGTTGATCCAGTATGGCCTTCTGTCGGAAATCCTTACCGCATTGTGCACATTTGTACGGTTTCTCACCAGTATGGATTCGAATGTGCTACAAACATTGAAGAAGAAAAAACATTAAAATGATGGATTTTATGGTTTTGATTTTTTTTGGAACGAACCTGATTCAGTATGGTCCTCTGTCGGAAGAATCGCGGACAATACAAGCAACCAAACGGCTTCTCATTCGTATGTATTCGCAAATGCTGCGTCAGGTGTGATTGCTGACGGAATCGTTTGCCACATTCCGGACATGGATACGGCCTTGACTCGATGTGTATACAACCATGCTGCAGCAGAGTGGTCTTCTGCTTGAACTCCTTGTCACAAATGGGACATCTCACATAAAGTGGCATACCAACTGCACGACCATGTTGTATAACATCGGGCAGAATTTTTTGCCCTACATCGAAGTTGGATGGCATTGCGTTAGTTCATGGTTTCGAAAAAGCAAAATGTTATACAAAAACTCACACTTACCTTTGCCATCTTTGAAGTATGAAGGATAATGCATGCCACCGTTGCCGTCAGGTGAGAAACACGCTCGAGATTCGGGCGTACCTTGAGAACCATCGTCCTGATAGCCAGTGATATCGTTCTTTGTGTCAGTCTCATCGCCGGGAAATGGTACATCTTGGGGCCACAACGTCGGATGGGGTCCGTTTTTAAAGATGAGATGCGGTGAGACATCTTTTGGACATAATTTTTGAAGCAAGGAAAAACGAAAGAAAATAAGAAATTCCATTGTTAGTATACAATTGAGAAGTTTTGGGAGAAAGTGTTGATGTGTGTGTGTAAAAAGTGCGTTAAGCCGTTCAGAGAAGTTAGTGATAATTTTTTTCTGTTTTTTTTTTTTTTTAATTTTTTTAAATGGATTTCAAAATTTGGAAAACATTTCAATAAGTCAGATATATTCTTGTTTTCTAGATGTTGTTTGGAGTTTTTTTTGCACTTTAGATCAAGGCGAGTGCGGTTAGTGAGTAATTACAGAAAAATATTGAAATATTTCAACAATCATCAAACATTTGAATTTATATTTAAATGGCGCCCAAATTGGGATTATGAGTTTAAATTTACAAAATCAATAAGGGACCAGAGAGAAGATAGAAATAAGAAATGTAATGAAATTTTTAAAAGTAGAGTTTGAATTTTCATTGGCGTGAGTCGGGAGACTATTAATGATTGTCCTATAAATGTTTACTTTTTAAGAGCATTGGCGTAGACAATCTTTTTTCTTTATTTTGGGAACAAATTAGGATTTCGACTGACAGCTCTACAATGTAAATGTCTTTGAATGTCATTTTCAAAAAGGCCTCGACAAAACAAAGGGAATGAGAGAAAGTTTCTTTTGTTTCGTGTCATTTGAATGTGACAGTTTCTAAAATTTTAATCTATTACATTCAGGAACAAAATGGAGTCAATTAGATTAACTGTTTGACAGTTAGAATTTTATGCTACAAAAGTTAATTTTATAAAAACTCAACAACATACAGCACTCGCCTTTTTCTAGGATAAAATAATTTTGGAACCAAAGGTAAAATTTGTAAAATTTTGAAAACGAAATTTTGCATTTTGAAAAATTCAATCATGCTGGCCAGAAATTTTGAATTTAAGTCAGGATTTCGAATTTAGATTTTGAATTTAGATTTTTTGTTTTTGAATTTCATTTTTCCAAACAAAATTTAAAAATTGAGAATTTTCTTGCGAAAAACATTCGTGACTTTTTTCTTTTTCGGATAAAATTTCGGATTTTGGATTTTTTTTGATTCAATAACTGTCGCTCGCCTTGGTGGGTGCGCACATGTTGATTGAGGATGGCCTTCTGGCGAAAGTGCTTGCCGCACTCTGGGCATGCGTAGGGCTTCTCACCCGAATGGATGCGAATGTGCTGATTGAGGATCGCCCGTTGCCGGAAACTGCGTGGACAATACGCACATGAAAATGGTTTCTCGTTCGCATGGATGCGCAGGTGCTGAGTGAGGTGTGACTGCTGACGGAATCGTTTGCCGCATTCGGTACATGGATACGGTCGGGCATCGGTGTGGATGCGTTCGTGTTGCAGTAGCGTTGATTTTTGTTTGAAGTCCTTGCCGCAGGTTGTACATTTGAATAGACGCAGATCGCTGTGTGGCTTAATTTTTTGTGAATTCGGCGTCGGGGTGGCGTTGACATTTTGATGCATGCCGCCGTGTGTTCCGTTGCCGGTGTTTGAAGCACCACCGCCAGGTAGGAGATCGGGCATCGCGTATGCCTCAAGGCCGCCATTTTGATCCATCGATCCAGCCATTCCCGGCAGAACCGGTTTGTTGAGATAGTGCAGAGGCGGGAAGCCTGGAGGCGCCAGCATCGCACCTTGCGGGCCGCCTGGGTGTCGCGGCGCATAGTAGCCGAGCTCGGCACCTTGCGGCGGGTTGAAGGTTTGGTCATTGCTTTGCTGTGCTTGGTTGTTTGACGCCGGATCGACCGATATCGGTTGTGGATCGTTGGTACTTTGGTTTGGGTTTTGTTGCTGTGCGGCGTTCTGCTGCTGTTGCTGCTGCATTCCAGCCACCTGTTAATGAGGGTAAAAAGATAACAATTAAGTAAGTATTAGAAATTCATTGAACTATATAAAAGGAAGGATTAGTTAGGGAATGGTGCAAAATAAAAGATTACCTCAATCCTCACCTGACTCATTGCCACATCTTCCTCGCCACCTCCACCATTTGCCCTCTGCGGGTACGGACTCGTCGACGGTGACCCCTGCTGCTGCTGTCGCACGTTCGCATTATTGTCCCGCGACTGGTCCACCTCGCCCGACGGACTGTGCGGTTGTTGTTGCTGCTGTTGTTGCTGCTGAGCAGCCACCGCTGCAGCAGTCGCAGCCGCTGCCGCAATCTGGGGTGACGAATTCTGGGCATTCTGAGCTGCCAAATGCGTCTGTGTGTTCTGCTGAATTGCCGGATACATGTCCGTTCCCCATTGTGCTGCCGTTCCACCCAGTGCTGCCGCATTCCTCTCGGCAGCTTCCTGCGAATCTTTGTACAGAACATACGGCTGACCCGTGTCTTGAGATATGCAGTACATTATTTGTCGTGGCACTTTGAGACCTGCCGCTATGCATGCCGCAAATGATGCGGGAAAATTTATCGCCATCGCAATTTGTTCCCGAGAATTTTGAATTTGTTACTCCTTTCTCGTCCCTGTCCGTCCTGATTTTGTTTCTCTGTCTTCGTACTTGTTGTTTCTTTCACTCTATATCTTGCCAAGTTGTTGTTGTTTTTTTTGTTTTGTGTGTTTCTAGCAAGATTTATCTTTCATCCGTTTATAAGAAAGGATTATCACTCTGCTGTGTGTCATTTAGAAATTAAAATTAACCTTGTTTCTCTTTTTCTAGTTTTTTTCTTTAAAATACGTATAACGGTGTACAACAATATTATTATTTAGATAATTATGTTTCAAAAGTTTTTTTTTGTTATATAATTTTTTATTATTTTTTTATTTATTAGATACTTCTACGTTATCATTGTGTTGTTGCTGAATTTGTTTCTGATTTGGTATTGCATATGTTTGGATAATTTTTCAGTTTTATTTTCTTTGTAATATTCAAGCATTTTTTTATTCGCTTTTGTTTGTGGTTCTATGGTTATAATTTCCATCCAGAAAATTCAAAGTTTTTGATTCAAACTGAAAGTAGAAGAGAACAAAAGTTAGTAACTAATTCTTTAGAATTATAAAATACTGAAAATTTATTTTATTTTAACTTAAAACTAGAAGAAATTGTAAGCACTGAGGGGCGTTGGTAATTTTTTATTTAAACTTATTTCAAGATTTCTTTTTTATTTTAAACAAAATTGACAGCCGTTTGTCAATTATTCTTGAAGTTGTCAAAAAAACCTCAAACAAACCTAATAATAATGAACTAGGGAGTTATGCCCTTATCCGTCGTCTATAAACGCCAAAAACCTGTGACATGACAGCAATGTCATTATCTGCTGGTGCGCTGTTTTGCGTCAAAAATTTCGTCCTTTTTTCAAGATTCGTACAAAACTTTTCAGTAATATTTATATTCTTATTTTTTTTTTGTATGCAAACGTCAAAATTATCTTTTTGAAAGAAAGCTGCCAATTTTGAAGTTGACAGATTCGTAAGATTAAAAAGATTAAGAAAACGTGGATGGGTCTTAAAAGTAATCGGGTTAGAAACTTCGAATATTCGAAATATGTAGATCAGAACCGAAATTCCGAACTATCCGGGTAGCGCTGGAGTCCAACTGTCACATTTAACTATCTCCAAATTCTGCACGAACCTGTTAGTTCCATAATTAAGTTGGAAAAAAACCTGAAGTTTCGAATGATCTTCGAAAAAACATCAATTGTATTATGTATGTTTGTTTTTGATGTCAGTTTTTGTTTTTGTAGAATAACAATTCCCAAGGTCGACGGGCAAAGCACAATTGATTCTGAGAAACGTCAAAATTTCTTTAAGTTATTTTGCTTATAACTCACCTGACTCGAAACTCACTCTTCCTCGAATCATTTCAAGGACTTCGAATTCGAGTAACAAATTAAATTCACCAATAACATGCTAATAATAACTATCAGGGATTGGCATGGCGATGACAGTGGCGATGGCGGTCTGGCGAGTGGCGACAAACAACCAACAATCATCGCATTATTATTATTTGCATAAATCATTTCGTAATTTCCAATTTACGATCCCTGGCTGATCCGCCTCAATTCGATACGAAATGTCGCGTCGTCATAATATTGGTCGCCTTTAACCGGAACGACGATGCTGTCTGCATTTTTTATTTCTCTATTTGAATATAAAACTAAAACAATAACAAAAATAACCATTATCACAACGATCGACATTCAGAATCAATAGCACGCAAATCGATCGAAATCTTTTTCGTGTCCCCAATTGCTGAGCTGTCAAAAATTAACATACACAACAGCGCATAATGGAGTTCTGTCATTAGTCAAAATCTAAACAAATGTCATCCAACCGATGGCGATGGACTGACCGTACGACCTATGGAATTACAGTTTAAATCTGTCATTAATCTAGGACTGATGTGACTTTATGGTGAAAAAAAAAAATAAGAAGAAGAAAAAAATAAGTACCATCGTGTATAAAACCCAACAATTAATTGTCATAAACAACCAACTCAAATGACATAAACACCTTCAAACGCGCTATGTGTTTTGTTTATGTATTTGATATTTGACATATGATGATGGTGTGGCGCAGCAGAGCCCGCATCGCATTCGCATCGCGCCATATATTCTTATCAGTGAGTGCGGCTGCGACAGTGACGGAATGGCGCGTATATTCTGTTCGTGTCGTCGCTGTCGTTGTTGTCGTCGTCGGCATGGCAGTCGATTTGCATAATTTTCTCCTGGCTTTTGTCGGAGCCGTTTTGTATACGAAAGTTACATGCCATCAGTTCATAATTTATTTTAATTTTGTTTTGTTGTTGTTGAATAATTCAAAACCGATATACGACTACAATAAAAGAGTTGATAGTTTGTATATGTATATGACGGATACACATTATGAGCGTTAGATATTATATTTTATACATTAATTATAGAAAAAAGGTAGGAGGGGGTTGGGCGGGTGTTTTGGCGACTATTGGCATAATGGAGTGTAAAGAACAATCAGCCCACCGACCGACATAGTTTAACAAAGACACTGCAATACAGTGGGATAAAGTCGGATTAAAAACGACGGCTATTTTTGTTAAAGAATAAAATGACATTGACAGATGAATCAAATACTAAACGTCACATTAATTCAATTCTGTAATGACAACAAATACACTTTTTTTGACCACAAAAATCAACCCTATATATACAAAAAACAACATCTCTTTAAGATGGAACGTAGTGGGAAAGGGAATGTGCCTTAATGTTTACAAATGGCGTCAAATGTCATTATGCTTGGATAATCATAAGGTGCTGATACATATTAATTATATTATTATCAGTGTTTTCATTTTCGTTAGTTCTACTGTGCTGTCAAAATTGAAAAATGGTGAAACTAGGACATTGTTTACATTAGACTCTTTTGAATAGATTCATTTTGACGTTTCAATATACCATTTCCTTTTAAATGAGTGTGTCTCACTAACATGACTATTTTTAACAAAGTGAGTAAAACATGATGTCAAAATAAGTCTACACTCGAGCAGTCACCATAAATACAAATATATTTTGACACTTTCAGTTTTTACAACTGCTCAACTGAGATTTGTGTATTGTCGCTACACATCTCGTTTATATAAAATCAATCGAGTTCTTCTTTTGAATTAAGTTGAAAGATGAATGTGGTGAATTTTTTTTGACAGCAAAAGTAAATTGTTATAATTATTGCCTAGATATCTGTCAAATCGACTTTCTGACCTAAACTTGATTTTTTAACCTAATTTTGACTCGACTACTCTTTATAAGTATGTAAGTTCAATGGATTCAAGTTTCCAGGAGCTGTAGACATTTACATGGGTAATAATTGATAGATAATTATCTTTATTCAAATTACTGCAGTTGGCCCCACTGTACAAAGACGGATGGACGACACGTCGCGTTACGAATTATGTCTTTAGATACTCGCACAGATAAATATTATGGTGACTCAGACACAACACTTAGGGGAATTTCTGACCGCAACAAAAAGAAAAAAAAAAGAAAGAAAAACGAACTAACTGATTTGCATTTTGACCATGTTTTTGGCTTATAAATATTATTGTAAATTCAGCGTAATAAACTGAAGACCTGACCGCATCCAGTCGCTTTATCAAGTCAAACTCATCAATCAACCATAGTATGTAGGTAAATGGTAAGGTAGGTATATGAAGTAGATATACGCATTATGGTAGGGTGTTTTTTTTTTGCAACTGCATACACCTATATAAATTTGTATAAACGTTGGATTTTAGGTGAGTCAGTGATGATTGGAGTTGCATTTTAATTATTATAAACATATAAAGTCCAAAATTTATGAGTGTTGTTTATGATTTAAAAAATGAAAGTTTTTTTTAGTGGAGACATAATTTGTGGTGAATGTTATACATGTTTCTAAAAGAATGGAATCATTTCAATTTGAAGATTGCACTAATTGAATTTACTATGAGATTGCAATCATATTTCCCCAATCATTTGACTGAATCAATTGATTGCAATCAATCGAACTTTGAAGAATTCAATGAATGCAATCTTTAACATTTATTCAAGTATTCATTCACAGTGATTGTATTCGCAAAATATTGCATTCTTTTACAATCTTGATTGATTCTTTAGATTTTGAAACTCTCCAAAGTGTCAGTAAGAAAAATTTACAGGTATTCAATAGTTTCAAATTGAACTCTTGTGAAGTTTTATGCTTTGACGTTTCATCACTTTATTTCGTTCCCAGCTATTTAAGATGTCAAAATAAGTAACAATTAAAAAAAATTAATGTGGACATTGCATTTAAACATATAACCTTTTGACAGTTAAGGCTCATAAAAAAAAACAAACTTCAATTTTGAATTGAGAGAATTGTGCCATCTTAACTTCAACGAACTGTCAAAGTTTGAAGGAAAAGAACACTTTCAGCCATTAACATTGAGATTATTTTAGTTATGTCAAATTAATTTTTGGTCTTCGGTGCATTACGTCATCATGAATTCTGAGGAAATATTAGAATCGTAAAGGGGAATTTTAAAACTTAATCCGTAGTTTAACAGTTTTAATTCACCAGTATTGACTGAGGTTTAGAGGTCAAGCTTGCACTAAATTTGCTGATCTTGGTCACAAATAGTCTTTATTTGAACTCAAGTTCTAAAGTCCGCTGTTGCTAAAAACCCTTCTTTTTCATTTTTATACCTTTTGTGCAAAGCTCACCTTTTTAACAACAACTGTCTGTATCTGGGTTACGTGTGGTTCCCTGATTGATCGGATATGACTTTTTTCGTACCACACCGCACAAAATAATGATTACTCCTTTGCTTTTACCATTTATGCATACAAATTAATTCAAGTAGGCAAGTATAAGGATTTCCCCCTCAAAGCAAATTACTCATCACATTTCTGCCATTATGCCACTCCCAACAAAACGATTCCACCTCATTTCAAGGTGATAAACAATCAAATAAATTGTACTCCTCTTCGTCTTTTCCCCTCTCTGCTGCGTTGCAATTCAAAAGAAAAGAACAAAAAAAAATAAGAAGAAAAAGAAAAAGACATGAAAAGCACACACACGTGGTCAATTGCTTCTCACTCTGCGTCTGCTCCCAAATCATTCAAAAGGCCAACGAGTGTCGCGGCCTTCTCCATCAAATCCAAGTGGGCAATTTACCTGCAAATCATCATCATCGTCCTCCTCCTGAGTCCGAGTCCAAGACCAAACACCAAGTCCAGTCAGACCCACAACCGAATCAACAACTGTGCAAATTGCAAAACACCAACAAGATACAAACAGACCGGAGTGTATCTAGAAGATACATTATTATATTCGTATACTCGCTTGTAAAGCCAAAAGAAACATACGCGTACCTACTTACTAAGTGAAGAAGAAAATAAAATTAAATTAAAAAATGAAAATGAAAATACAGAAAGAGCAAAAAAAAAAAAAAAAAAACAATTACACCGGCAAAGAAAACCTCAAAACGTTTTTATGGCGTTAACATGACAGCTTTTTTGCTGCCTGGAAGAACACACGTTGGATACGTGTGCGCTCCGGCCGGACGGCCGACGACTACGACGACTATGATGATGATGATGATGACAATGTGCCGAAGACGGACGGACTTGAAGTCTCAAGACAGGAGACAGGACAGGACAGTGGACGACAGTCGAGACGAGACGCAAGGCATACAAAAAGAAATTACAAAGAGTAGCGCAGCACAGCGCACCGCAGCGTTACACAAAGTGAATATAACATGGAAATCAAAATGAGGGGATAATGAATAAATAAATAACATGGAATTGCGGCGGCGAGATGGGGGGAAAAATTGACACTTGGATCAAGTTGAAGTTTACTGACGCGGAGCATCTCCAATATGCTCATGGCCAGCGGCAGCAGCAGCGGCAGTGGGATGAATTGCAGAAATTGAGACTGACCATAGAGTAAGTAATTATCTTATTGGCTTGCCTAGTTCAGAGGATCGACGAGCGACGAGGCAATGATGATGACGACGAGTGCAAATTGATTGTGGACATGGACACACGCTGATGGACACAAGTGGAATGTCATCCAGGAATTCTAGATACTTTTTTTTAGCTAGGTATTTTGTGAGAGCAACGCGACGCGACGTGACTTTGAATATTGATTTTGTTTCGCGCCATCGGGATTGTTGATGATGTTTGATGGATTAATGTGAGCATCGAATAAAGATACAGAAAGTAATTATAGATACTTTTCATTTTTTTGTTGGTTTTGAATGGGAATGAAAAATTTACCGATCCGTGATACGAAAAACTGTAACTAGACTGTATAATTAAGTGCTGGATGCAAGTTTTCTAAGTCAAATGGTTTTTAGATGACATCTCTGTCAAATTTTTACACTGTTTGTAACGAATTTTAATAATTTCAATGCGCGGGTGTACGCGGGTGCATATTGTTCCATTTTTTAAATGGCGTAGTTTCTACTTGTCAAATGTCAAAAAATTACAGCTTCAAAAGTGACATTTACCGAAATAGCGGGTTATTCAAAATAACACGTCTTATTGGAAAACCCTTTATTTTAAAAATTCAATTTTTTGACTTATAGTGTAAGCATTTCTGATTATCTGACTGTCAATTATAATGAACTGTCATAAAGAATTTTAAACTTTACTCTACATCTCAGATTTTGAATGAAAAGTAATACCATGCACCTCATACTGTATTACAGTAACACCTGGTTTCTGAGACTGTAATTTAACAGTTACCTTGTATTGTAATTTTGTGACTTCTTATGCTCAGTTAACTGATTGCTGTTTTTAACAGCGTACTGTTTAATACTTCAGTATTTTATACTGTATTTAAGTCATGTCTTTTGTCTCACACTGTAATAAACTTCTCTTTCCGAATTCTCACGATTGACATAGTGACTTATATCTCAAACTGTCATTTAAAGATATTTCCGTTAATGACAGTTTCCAATCAATACTGTAAATTTGTGATATTTTCCACTTTAGACAAGACAGTTAATTATTATTTATCTAACCCTGCATTTAAGTAGCGTGCGTCGGCTGCTTCATCAAATTACAGTCTATAATAATTGGCGTCTGTCATTAAAACTGTAATTAAGTGACGTCAATTACTTTAAACTGTAATTTAGTGGCATCTTCTGTTATCTTAATCTAAAATTAAACGGATATATGTATTTTTAAACGGATAGCTTCAAAAGTAGATACTAAATATAATATGAAACTTTAATTTTTGTTAAATGGCGCCCGTGTAGGGATCCCCATGGCAGCGATTTATTGGTTGATTTTCAAAGTAAATGACATTCAATAGCATTACTGTCAGTGAAACATAAACGAACTTCAATGGAAATAACTCTCTACATGCATTAAGCACCTAAAGGATGCGCACTGACTCAAATGCATCGCACTTAATCGGAATTTTTTAACAAAAAAAAAATTACAATTTTTTTAGTAATTCAACCTTCTCTAATTGACGCACATTCTGCCTCATTTGGATAACAATGACGGGGAGGGCGCACTGTCATGTCATTTAATATTAATTTACTTTTTTTTCGTTTTTGTTATTCTTGTTGTTTAAAGAACGTGACACGAATCAGTCATTTTTATAAAACGTTCTTCTTTTTCTGATGATGATGATGGTAACCAATGTAAATGGTAACGCAAATACAATTGAAATGGTAATTGAATCCCATCATGTCCTTTTTTTGTAAATACTGCATTGCTACAGTAAGACAGATATGCATACAGTCAAAGTGAGGGGCTCATTTTCCAGAAGGAACAATTGAAACTCATTGGCAACGCAACACCGCCATCGCCATCGCATCGTTCACACAAAGGAACATTATCCGCGCGCATTATTCCGATATAACAATAAAAGCTTTGTGCATCAGCCAGCTCTGGAGTTTCGACGAGGAGTTCGGAGGAGGGTAGAGGATTGATTAGCGCCGCACTACTGCACTTGCTAGAAATTGAAATTAAATTTCAAAAAGAAATAAAACACAATACAACAAACAAAAAAAAAAAACGACGTGATGGGCGTTTATTCACCTGAATTTAAATTCAAGCCCGTGCCCGTGTCTGACAGCAGCCTCTCTGACACATCAGGCACAGTCCTCCAAAATGACTCAAGTTGTGGAGCCCGTTTGCGTTTTTTGTTTAGCTCAATACATTTGGGTTTTTTTTTTTTTTTTTTTTTATAATATGTTCAGGTCTGGTGCGTGCCACTTATTAAGAAGCATCCACACAAATCCGGTCCCGCATTCGATCATCATTATTTACGTGCGTTGGACAAAAAAAGCATCTCAAGCTCAATGCACTTGCTGCTGTCAATTGTCATTTATTTCACTGCAATATTATCAAAAAAAAAAAAAAACGTCAACTAATCAAAAAAAGCCAGAGAAAGTCCAGTGGAATGTCAGACATCAGAGTCAGAGTGTCTGTCCCGCCGCCGCGCCGTCCTTCGTCTCTGGTCTCACATTTTGACATAAATGTGTGTACGAGTAGTGTATGCCATTTGTTGCTGGGATGTGAATTTCGAGTAGCAGAGGGTATGTACTCGTATCGAGGAGTACATACTTGGTTTTTCTTTGAGATCGGAGAATAACTCGATGCTTATGCATCAAGCCACTTTTGAATGCAAATTTTTGACATCTATGGAAGTGATTGACATCGATCAGGGTCTGTCATTGATTGAATAATGTCAATGATCTATAGGGAGTGGTATGGGGTACCTACAGACAAATATGTGTAGTGTATAGTGTAAGTGTACTCTGGTATTTTTGTTTTAGAGAGAGTTGAAGTTTATGATGACTGAACTTATACATGGTTGCACTTTTGCAGTTATCTTTTTTAGACATAAAATACGCAACTTTTGGTTAGTCTAAGGTTGGCTAATGTTAAATTGATTTATTAAAAAGTCGATATTTCAAAAACTCTTGAAACGATTTCGATGCAATTTAGTATTTGAGCAAAATTAGGTTCTACATGGTTTTACATGTTTATTAACTTTGTATGTTTCCTTTTAAGCTTTTAATACCGAGCACAACTGTCTACCAGCCGAAATATAAATCTGGAATGTGAAAATCACGCGGAACGAAGTTTTAAATTTAGTTTTAAAAATGTCCACTTTCATGAAATTATAGAACAGCTCAAAAAGAATTCCAAATTGGACCCACAATTTTATGCCAATCCAAATGCATGTAGTCATTCCTTGCAAGCAATGTTTTCGGGAGATTTTTAAATAAAGGGTGGTTTAATTTTATGGGCCGATGTTGAATGTGAACAACACCTAAACGTCAATTTTTTTTCTGCATTTCATTTGACATTTCTCAATTTCAGGCTAACTTAATTTGATGTACAATCGAGCAACGCGTTTAAGTATATTCAGGCGTATTTTGAAAATGGGCGTTTAAATCAAAATGCATATCATGCAATTTGCGAAGAAAATACTTTTCATTGATGAGGCACATTTTCACCTAATTGGATTCGTCAATAAGCTGAATTTCCGCATTTGGACGAATGGAATGAGTGTCGAAAAACCAATGCACCCACAAAGAGTGACTGTTTGGTGCGGTTTATGGGCTGGCGGCATCATCGGGCCATATTTTTTTTTTTTCCAAAATGAGGCCTGTCAGGCAGTTACTGTGAATGGTGTTCTTTATCGTGAGATGATAACGAACTTTTTATGGCCAGGATTAGAAGATATGGATGTCTACGATATGTGGTTTCAACAGGACGGTGCCACTTGCCACACAGCTAACGAAACAATGGCATTTGGCCGTGTTACCTCACGCGGTGGCGATGTCAATTGTGATTTGAGATCGTCGGACTTATTTCTTTTGGGTTATTTGGAAGAAAAGGTGTAATTCTGTTGAAAATCTGACAAATTTTTACACTTTATACAAATTTTAATCACAAAATGTCTAAAATAAATCTAAAAATGATATAAGCGCCATCTATAATACTTCAACATTTTTATAAATGTCAGAAAAGCTTCGTTTGCTAACTTTGTCAGGTTTAAAACGTCCAATAAATTTCAACGTATGAAACTGCTTAAGTCTTTTAGAAACAACAAGACTTTTTTAAATTGAGATGATTTTAGTTGAGTCTTTTTAGACAAAGAAATTATAGGTTATTAATTTATTAATCAATCTCAAGCACTTGATATTTTCTCAATCATTAAAAAGAATTTATTTAAATTTATTACTCAACGCTTCATTTTGTTTCTGTTCATTGCATTTAAAAAAAAAATAAAAAACATTGATTCATGATCTTAACAAAATATTTAAACATCATTTATCAGACTGAATGTGTCCCTCCACAGTTTATTTGACATATTTATTTTTGGTTCCACAAAACAAAAATAACAACTCGCACTAATTGAACTTCTCTTCAAGACCTCAAAAACAACAACAACAACACTAACAAAAAAATTGTCATCCCCCGTCAGGGTTTAAACTCTTTCTATATATCTCATTTCTCATAATCATAAGCGTACAAGAGTTTTATTGTCAAGAAAGTTTAAAAATAGAACAGAAAACAATAAATTTTGAATGACACATGATGTCAATTCCTGGAAGATTACAACGAACTTACACACATACACGAACACATGAATACACTTCCTCTTGAACAGCACTTCAGATGCCCTGCTTCCAACAAGAACACCCTATGGAGTTCTCAAAAAAAAAATACATAACCTCACTTCCAAATACGAAAGCAAACAAAAAAAATTGGAGAAGAAAACGAAATCCGATGAACAAAGAATAAGTAAGCAAAGGAACAAACAATAGCAGGGAATGTGGCTTCAAAGGAGAACTGGTCAAAACCTTGAGGGTAACCAAAATTGTATTCGAACTTTTTTTTGCAATTTTACTCATACGCCCCCTGTGCCCTCCTCCATATGGACGAGAGAATTTGTTCTGGGTCGGTCAATCAGCTAAACAGTGAATGGTTATGGCAACCGAAGCGGCGCAGCGGGTGATTTTTGTTCCCTGCCCTCTTTCATCCAATGGAGAACCACCACCTCCCCCTTCATCCTACCTCAACGGAGCAATATTTCTGAGTTAAGAGATCGCAGACAGACGGAACCGATAATGATTCGCCACATATGCAAGACAGATACTCAACTCAGATGCGTTAGGCATTACTATACGAGTACAACAGTGCGGTGCACTCGGTTAGATACGCTTTGAAATTTATTTTGAAGAATTTGATTACATTCCTTTTTACCGTCATTTGCTTATGAAACAGGTTAAAGGTTGTTTTATCAAGTTAATTTTAAGCTTGAGAAAAATTAATTTGATGACTTTACTCGTAAAAAAAAAAGA